>CM075067.1:11745000-12345000 GCA_037428765.1 Rubia yunnanensis
CAAGTGATGGACGATTTTGAAGAGGTTGAGGCCTTGAACTACCAAGAAGGCAAATGATATAGAGTCAATAGGAAATTTGTGAGAGGTCAACGATAAGGATTCCAAAATAAGCAAGCTGGGAGAAAGAAACCAAGACTCGTACGCAAATACCTTTAACCCTCGCTATCAAGACCAACCTAAATTCTGTTGGAGAGATGAGAAAAAGGGTCAAGCCAACTTTAGAGAGGTCAAGGTTACAATCGGGGGGGGGGGGACCATTCAAGTCGGAGCACGAGGAGCTTATGGATGCCATTGCTCAAGTGACAAAGGGCAATAAAATCTTCCCGAAGAGGACAAGGTGAGACATTAAATAGTTGGGTGCAAGGGCCTTCTTGAGCATCAAGAATCTTGAGGTAAAAGTAGGTCAATTGGTTATCTCGAGGCTAGGAGTTTTGAGAAACTTCCATCCCAACCCAAGGTAAACCCAAGATAAAATATGAGCGCCATTACATTGCACAGTGGAAAGGAAGTGAAGGAGCCTGATTAGGAGCTTTTGAAAGAGGAAGAACATGTGTTGGAGAAAAACAAGTCGATGCTTGAAGAGGGTACCGAGGAATCGGAGTCCGAGCTGAGGCTAGGAATTGATTTCTCTAACCGGGACCCTCCCACCAGAAGGATGAAAAAAGTCACCCCCTCCTACGTTTCCGGAAGCTTGGATGATGTTTGGGGGATAAGAAAGAGGTGGTATTGGATGATGAAGAGATCCTAGAAAATCTTCAAGCATTTTGAGGTGTGTATCCCTTTATTTTATGTGATAGATTAAATTTCTATGGATGCTAAAATTTTGAAGAATGCATGTACTAAAGAGAGGCCCAAGCCAATTAAGAAAGTATGAAAATTTAGAATTGGAGGGATAGCCACTTTGCATCATAATTAGTCCTAAGGGGGTAGTTAAGGATGTGTTGGTTAGGGCATGAAATCTAGTGGTTTCAGTGGATTTCTATGTTCTCAATATGATGTACGATAGAGATGCACCCCCAATAATATTGGGGAGATCTTTTCTTAAAACCTCAAGAACAAATATGGATGTCCACAATGGGACACTTACCCTAGAGGATGATGAGGACAAAGTAGGTTTTGAGATTTATAAATCTAATCATGCATCTCTCTTCTTATTCTTGCAATGCCATTGATGTTTTTTTATGGGAGTGATATTGTTGGTAATATTGCATGGAAAAAGAGCTTTCTAACTCTTTTAATGGTGTTCATACAATGCATGTCGTGAGATCGATAAAGAATGATTTTCTTGAAAAATTTGATGATAAGCATGTTTCGAGTGTTCTTATGCCTAATATGAATCTTTTCGCTTCAAATGTTATGGAAACTAACTTGCAGCAGGTAGGGGAACAAGGGAAGCAGTTGAGCCCTCCTCAACCTCCTTCTAAACCCAAGGTGAAATTAAAAGTTTTGACAATGGTGAAAGTTAGGAATGAAGTCTCCAAGACACTTGGTCTCAAAGGTAAGGATGACCTTTTGTAGAGGCCTCTCCAGAAAGTTTTCATCATGGGTGTAGTCGTGGATGGCGACTCCATAGACCTAATGATAGGCGTTTCTTGATTGCGAATTGAAGTAGGAATAAGTTGAGAGGATGACAATGAAAATACGATGATTTTTCATTTCTAGAGTAATTGTGTGCTTTTAGTTATTTAGGTGCATGTTGTTATGTGTTTTAGAGAGGAACTTTGTTGAGTTTCTTGGGTGAAATCATCTCAAGCCAAGTCTTGTTTTTGGTGAGGGCAGAGTAAGGAATTTGGGTTAAAATGAAGGTTAAATGGGCCAAAAAGCCCAGGAAAGCTCCAGGGAACGATCCGTTCCAGTTAGCATGACCTGTGCCGCAATAACTAGTGTCTTAAATGTTCAAGGAGCACGGACCATGCCAGTTTCATGGTTCGTGTCCGAAGAACAAAGTTACAACTTTTTGGGTCAAATCAAGTTTTGCCACATGGAGCGGGTTTGCCACATCATAATTACATTTTTCTTCTTCCTCGATTTGGTTAGTGCCAGTTGGAAATGACCTATATCATAACATCTCCTTTGATCTGCGAATTGAAGATCTTCAAATACCATTTTCCTCTTCCTTCCCTCACCATTACTAACTTCATCTTCATCTTTCTATCAAAGACAACTCATTTGGCAAAGAGCATTAAATCCCAAGAAAAAATCCGTTTATATCTTCTCCCCTCCATAAAGAAAACTTCTTCGACATCTATAACTATAAAGATTCAACTCCCATCCACACCGAAGCTACAAATCTAGATTTTGGGCCATTCTTGCAAGAGAGGGCATATTTGCTTTTCTTTTGAATTCTTTGTCTCGTAAGGTTCAAATCTTGGTAAAGCTCTAACTCTTGTATTTAGTTACTTGGTTTAGCATGTTTGTGAAAAAAGGATGAAACTTTGAATTTGAAAATTCTTGATGATATATGGATGGATGTGGGTGATGTTGGTGCTTTTGTGTCAAGTTAAGTGTGGGGGGAAAATGGGGGGTCTCATGTTTGTGATTATGTGAAATGCTAAGTGGTAGTGTCTAAGCTATTTGCTTCTTGCTAAGTGAAGTTTTCTTAAATGGTTAAAGATCCATTTATGCCTAGGACACAAAAATACACTATAACCTATAAGGCCCCAAAGGAAGTTAGAAGATACACCCTATTCCCATGCATGTTTAAGTAATTACAACATATCTTAAACATAAAACATTACATCTTTAAAAGTAGCAAGCATATCGCCACAAACTTAATATATAAAAACCGACACCATGAGCCAATCTGACTTGGTGCAGATGCTTAAATGACCACATCTGCACCATATGGGAAACTATGGTGCAGGAAAGCATAACGCCATCTAGAGAGCGCCTTTACAAGGACACCCTACCTAAAACTGGGAAAGTATACCGTGTAAACACTCTTCGCCCTAACGGTATATACCTCATCTTTACATAGTCGAATGAACACTTGAAGCTAGTTAAGTGCCTTCCTCGACCACGCATTCTAGTGGTTCCCTGGAGCCAAGCTAATGCGAGTCCAGGCTTCTCATCATGTAGGTTCTTCTTGACTCTCGTTGAAGTAAGGTAGAGCAATAGAAAAAGAACACTATTAAACTCCACCCCTTAGTTCTCTAACCCCAATCACCGATCCTAAACAACACAAAAAAACATTAGCCATAGAAAAAAGATTCATAGTATTCATAGAAAAGATCTTTACTTACAGCTCGCATAAGCTTCCTTGGAAAATCCCGTAAGAAACAATAACTCATCCTGTACCACTTGTAATAGAGATAACTCCCCCAAATGACTAATCTAGGATGAATTACTAGCAAACTAGTAGGATCTTTGGCACATAATACAAAAAACCTCCTGAATCCCACACCATATTCACCACAAGCAGTCAGAAACAACTTTAGTAACAATAAAACACACAAAGCATAGCTGTTGGTGCACCTTTAACGCTAGGACAGAGTAGGAAGCACCCGAAAGATAACAAGCTGGCCTAATGTATTTGGCCCTTAAGTTAATACACACTGGGCATGCCCATCATAATGAAATCCTTGCTCCACAAAAAAAATAAAACTTTATCCCTACCTAAACCTACCTAGATAGGGCCACCATTTATAAACAAGACAAAGGTAAACAATTATATTCACGATTCATTCACTACTCACTACACTCAAAGAAAGGTTCTAACTTCATCATCAGAGAGTCCCCCCCTCCCGGAACCCTTCAGGATCATACCATGAAACCCACGATGTTATCCCAAGGAAAGTTCCAGACACATCAATTGGCATGCCTAGTGGGACCCGTCAAGTCAAATACTGAGTTCCTCGATTCATATACGCTTCTACGGAAGGCACATTGCATAGAATAGAACGTCTGAGAAATAGAAACACAACCGCTGGTGAAGAAGTACAATCCCCATACAAGGGAAGAAAGACTAGGAAAACCTAGAAAATGGTTAATCCCCCTGGATCTCAAAGCGTTGGTGTCGACCTGCATACAATAATGATCGGGCAGATCCCGATAGCCACAATGGCAGACAGATCTTTGATCAGAGCTTCAGGACCCTCCAAATAGCCGGAGGCCAGTGTTGAACCCTAGGTAAGAGGCGTCGCTGCCCCACCTCACAAAGCCAACAGCTGAACTTGCAGAGGAGGCTGAGGGACAGTTCACAGAGGTTTTGGCTGACTCTCACGTCGAATCAATCAGAATATCTTTCCAAGCAAACCATGATGTAGGAAGTGCGACATTCCTATTACAACCTGATCTAGTGCAGTTGGAGTAGATCCTCATGGTCGTCCCCCCCTTTGATGCTGTTTCAGAGGATGAACCAACCATCAACGTAAACTCTAGTCTCGATGCCCTTAATTATGTAGGCAGAACCCCAACCCCAGTCAGTACTAAGGGTATCTTATCCTACGTACCAAGGGATAGACAACCACCGTACTATAATTCCACAATGGGGGAGGGGGTCTTAGCCTCATCTTAGCTATATAGCCCCGCAACAAATGTACCAGATCCCATCAGTGAGTGATTCCCTGCTATTGAACCCATATGTGGACCCGCCCAAGAGTGGCCCAACAAGATGAAAAGGGTTGTTGCACTGTTATAGATATTTTGGAAGGGCCCTGTTAAGCTAGTTCTTCCAGAAAAATGATTCATCAAAATGCTAGCCGAGTTGTACTTGAGTAAACAAAGAGCAGGAGAATACACCGAAGCATTTTACCACCAATATGTGGACGAAAGCCTTAGTATGATTGATCGTATAGAGGATGGAGTCATCTTGGGGTACATGAACGCAATGAGAAATTTAGAACTATAAAAAAAGTTGGTCTTGAAGACACAGTACTTGAAGGGTCAAACCAAGAAACTCACAGTGTTATCCTAAGGCGAGTTCCAGACACATTAACGGCCACTAGAAAAAAATATGAAGTAGACCTTATTGCAACACAATAAGAAAGCCACTAAAAATTTTCACCCACCCATGTCCATCTCATCCCTTATTTGAGGCTTGAAATGGGAACAATATATTTGCACCCAACCATGTCTATCTCATCTTTATTCGAGCCTTGAAAATTAGAACAACACTACCTATACTTTAGGAAGTAGGCAGCCCACATATCATACTAGCCCAAACCTTCCAGGGGCCCAAACAACAACCCCTCACACAAAACCTCCCCACTTTCTGGATGAAGTTTCAGGAGGAAACCTCCCAATTATCTCAAAATAAACTAAACCAACACACACAACAATGACAACATGAATATTGTGGCTCTGCATATGCCTGGAAAGTTTCCAGCCTCACAACAAGCATATATTGAAACTTGTCTTCGCTAATACACCTACTCGCTTAGACACACCACACATGGATAAGGAGGAGACTGTAGATTGGCATACGCTTGGAAAATCACCAGCTTGGCGACACAATTAGAACTCTGACCCACTCTTTCACACCATCAAACAAACAAATCACCTCATACAACCCAAGCAATGATACACACCAATCACATCCATATGACCAAACAAAAACAATCACCACAAACCTTCAGGTGTAACTCACAAGAAGGTTATTAGGAATGAACCTGCAACCCAGAAAAATAAAAACTACTCTGACAAGCTTGATATATAGGACTTAGTTTACACTAACTGCTCACCAGTAAACAACACAAAAATGACCCTCGCAATATTTATTTTAGACCTCTAGGAGACAAAGATACTACCCATGCCTTGCTAACAATGGTTACACCCCTTAAGCTAGCAATAAGGGATTTAACAACCACTAGCAGTAGCAAAGGATTCACGGTCACCTACTGACTTTTCTGAAACAACTAGGATAAACAATTACCTAGCTTCAAGATTGTATTCCCAATAGTCATAACCACTTCCACTATAATAGCAATCAGCTGAAGGTGCTAGATCATTTAATTAAAATAATATCATGCCTCGTAGGATCACGAGGTGTCTTTTCTCATACTTACCTCTAAGAACTAACCAATAAACCATAAAGGTTTTACCATACTTATAAACCATCTTGTTATATTCTAATCATTTCAACCATAATAATAATCAACCTATTGTGAATTAAGGTAGCTTGATCAATTAGATCATGCCTCGTAGGACCGCGAGGTGTCACCTATCATCCTTACCATTAAGAACAAACCCACAAAATGTTAAGGTTTCAAAAATACTTAGCCTAGACCACACATATGCAAAAGAACCTAGATTAACAAAGTCCAGCTATGAAATTCTTTAACATCAATAGACAAAAAGAATTAAACATTAGAATTATTTAAAATATAAAAGTACGAGGGCCATAATTTTCAACCCCGGTAGTACATGTCATGCATCCCCATACAAATAAAGTCACACAATTCCGAGGTTAGATCACCTAACGCCTACCCCTACAACCAACCAATCATTAACTACGCACCTCTTTATCTCCATCAGACATACTCCCCCCCAAAAGCTCTTGTCGAATAGCCAAAATCAAAGAATCTTTCTCCTTGAAAAGAGTGTGTAACCCCTTCAACTCCATCTCCAGCCTAGCCACCTTAGGAGGAACATCACCAAGCCCTTTATCACTATTAGAATTGCATTTAGAACCATTGTACATCATGATTTCCCAAAGCATCCGCGCCTTGATTAGGAAACAGGGTCTCCCCTGACACTAAAAACTCAATAGCTACAAGAGAAACAAAATATTAAAAAGGCAACTCTATTTTCATATAAAAATTTAAATTACGTACTGATAAGATGTATTTTCCGTAAATAATTATTGTATTGCTGACAAGAATATATAGAGTACAATAAGGAAACATAATATGAGTAGAACTCTGCTTTGTCAACATGACTTATCTAGAATCAATCAATATCTAATAAAAAACGTGATTTATTCTAGCACCCCCCTCAAGCGAAGCGTCGAATGTTCAACGATGCAAAGCTTGGACCGAAAGAACTCAAACAGTGGATGAGAAAGTCCTTTGGTAAAGATGTTAGCAATTTGAAAACCAGTGGAGACATGGGCAACACGCAACTTGCTAGAAGCCACCAACTCACGTACAAAGTGATAGTCAATGTCAATATGCTTGGCCCACTTGTGAGCAACTGGATTCTGAGCCAAGAAAATAGCACTATTGTTGTCACATAATAGCAATAGGGAGCTCGAAAGCGGAACGTGAAGGTTGCGAAGCAAATGATTCATCTAGAACGTCTCCAAAGCTGTGTTGGCGAGAGCCTGATACTCGGACTCAGTGTTGGAAAGAGAGATGGTAGGCTACTTCTTGGCACTCCAAAAAATAAGGTTTCCACAAAAAATGGCATATCCATATGTAGATCGGCGAGTCTCAAGACAACGAGCCCAATCAGCATCCAAATACCCTAAGACTTCAGGAGTACTGGCCGAGCGAAAGGTGAGGCTAGAATGGAGAGTGCCTCTGACGTAGCGAAGAATCTGAGTGACTGCGACATAATGGTCATCACGAGGATCCTGAAGAAACCGACTGTTGGTGCTGACTGCAAATTCCAAATCAGGGCGGATAATTGTCAGATACTAGAGGGCACCAACAAGGGATCGATACAATGTCGGATTCTGAAATGGCCGACTGGTGGAGCTGTGTAGCTGCAAACTAGGAATAAAAGAAGTAGAGACTGGGGCCGCATAGGTTATACCAGCACGAGTGAGAATATCCCGAGCATACTTAGCTTGATCGAGAAGCATACCTGAGGAAATGGGTGATGCTTCTAAGCCAAGAAAGTAGTGGAGGATGCCCAAATCCTTAATAGCAAACTCCCGATGTGTCCGATCAATAAACTGTCGAAGGAGCCTAGAGTCATTTCCTGTGAGGATGATATCATCGACATAGACCAGGAGATAGAGCAATGACGAACCTTGAGAGAGAACAAAAAGGGAAGTGTGGATAGAATTGCACCAAAACTCGAGCTGAGATAGATAGGTGTTGAACTGCTGAAACCATGCTCGAGGTGGTTGCTTAAGACTATAAATGGCTTTCCGCAAGCGACTAACATAATTGGGGTGAAGAGAGTCCTTGTAAACAACTGGTTACGCCATATAGACCGGAGTATCAATAATACCATTTAGAAAGGCATTCTTGATATCCAACTGATGAAAAGGCCAGGAATGCATAGTGGCAATGGTAAGAACGGTCCGAACAGTGGATGCCTTGACCACCGGACTAAAGATATGATCAAAATTGAAGCCCAGAATATGAGAGAACCCCTGCGCAACAAGGCAAGCTTTGTGATGATCAGTTGTACCATCATGATGATACTTTAGCTGATAAACCCATTTGGAGGCAACAATATTGACACCAGAAGGGCGTGGGACAAGATCCCAGGTGTGCTGGCTCCGTAAAGCAACTAACTCCTCATTCATAGTAGCAACCCAAGATGGGTCCTTCAACGCCAAACGATAATCAGTGGGCTCCGACTGGGCGAGAAGGGCAACAAGAAAACCATGAGCCACAAGATCAGAATAGTCTTGATGTTGAAGAGCTCCAGTGGAAAATCTAGTGGCCATGCGATAAGTACGACTCCGCAATGAAGAAGCCGGCCGGAGAGAACACTGGGGACTGAATAGCGGAGGTGACCAAAGATGATGCCGCAGAGGAAGGAGAACTATCCGCCGATGAGTGTGGTGGGGTGGACAGGTCAATAGTTGGTGGAACAGAGTCTGACGAGCAAACAAGGCCAGTTATAGGGGACGGCTGATCAGAGGTCGAGAGGGGCATACCAGAGTTGCCATCAACGTCTAAAAAAATAGATATATCTAAAACCGAGAAAGCGGAGCCAGTGGCCAAGACCGAAGACGATGCAAAGGGAAAATAACCTTCGTCGAAATGAGCATGACGAGTGACATAAATCTTGCTAGTGGAAGGATCAAGACTGCAAAAACCCTTATAATAACAGCTCTAACCGATGAAAACACAAGGGATGCTCCAAGGAGATAACTTATGAGGGGCCATAGGATGGACATAAGGAAATACTCGACAATCAAAAGGATGGAAGTTCCAGTAGATCAGGTCACGGTGATAAAGAAGGCCATAAGGAGAAGTCCCTAGTAACACCGGAGTGGGAAGCCGATTAATGGTGTAAACTGCAGTAGCAAAAGCATTATCCCATCTTGACAAGGGTAGATGCGAATGAAAAATCATAGTGAGGCCCAGTTCTGCAACATGTCTGTGTTTGCGCTCGGCCCGACCATTTTGCTGCGGGGTATAAGGGAACAAAATTTGATGATGAATGCCTTTGGAGGAAAAATGGGATCGTAAACGCATATTTCAGAACTCAATACCACCGTTACTTTGAAAAACCTTTATTTTAGACGTAAACTAATTCTCGACTAAAGCCTCGAACTGCAAGTAAGTGTCAACAAACTTGGATTTTCGACGCAGGGGAAAAAACTAGGTAAAGCGAGAATAATCATCCACAAACAAGGCATACTAAGAAAAACCAATTGCAGACAAGAAAAACCAATCATCCACAAACACATGGAGCGCAAGTATGCAGTTTGGGTAATAAATAAGAAACTAACAGGAGACTGGACTATTGTAAACCAGAAATGACAGTCGCTGGCACATGCCCCAACCAAGCATGCCAAAGCTCAAATAATGACTGTCATTTATTCTGCTGCAAGAAGGAAACGAGTGATGCGCCACCCTTGTCCAATACTTACAGTCCTCCATCACTGTGGCCCCTGCCCACGACTTCCTTGGAAACTTTGTTTTGAATCACAAAGTTTTGATCATCAAAAGTAACAAAGAAATTTAAATCCCTGGTCAGTTTACTAATAGACAGTAAGTTTTAGTGATGGCAGGAATGACCAAAACATCAGACGGTGTCAAAGTATCAAAAATTCGAGAGTCACTAATGTGAGAAATAGGAATAGAAGAACCATTACCAACAGAAACATAGGAATTACCAGAGTAAGGTGCGACATTTTCAAGGCCAGAGGCTGAAAACGATATAACTAGTAGCACCAGAATCAACATACCAGCCGGAAATGCAAGAATGTGGCTCTATCTGTAGGGAAGTCTGAAAATTGTCAGCCAAGTGCATGGAGTCTGAACGATGAGTCTGCGCTAACATCTTGTAACCGGTAGCTTCATAATGGCCTGGATGACCACACCAAGTACAATGAGGATGGCCGCGTCCGGAACTAGCCCTAGCCGTGAACTAACCAGGACTAGAACCAAACCGACTGCCTCTGCGGCCACCAGTTCAGCCACCTCTGGCTGCACGTGAACCCCATGCGCTGCCGCCCCTGGCCGATGCGTGATCCTAAGCACGCCCGGCAGAGGGCTGATCACCTATAGAGAATGCTACGGGACCAGATGCAGGTACTGAATTGCCTTGGAGATTTTTCAAAAATGGCTCATGATTCTTAGCACGGGACAGAACATCAGCATAAAGCGGTGTAGGGAAGAATTAATCAGGGGGGCCAAAAAATCTTTGAACTCAAACCCAAGAGCAGTTAAAAACTAAATTATTAGATCATCATTAGAAATAGGAGAACCCATAAGGGATAACTGCTCAAAAATATCTTTGAATTGTAAATGAAGTTCATGAACGGTACCACTCTTACATATACCGCGGGCATCTGCACGAAGGCGGAGAATGGTGGACGTACTGCTATTCTGAAAAGAGGCGCAAAAACTATCCCAGATGTCCTTGGCAGTCACACACACGAGGTCGGGAGTTTGGAGAGGGCCTCAGGAGAGATAGAGGTGAACAACAGGCTACAGACCCTTTGGTCCTCATCAATCCAGAGGTCATAGATGTCCTGGGCCAATTTGTGGGACGCCTGAGCCGCCGCACGGTCAATGGGAAGAGCGCGGAGGGCGGCGACAAAGGTGGAAGACGATGAGCTAGCCTTCGGCAGAGTAGGGAGAGGTGGGCATGGAATCAACCCATCGAGATATCCAAAAAGCTTTTAAGGGCAGAGCACGTATTCAATTTGACGTTTCCAGAGAAGAAAGTTGGACTTGGTGAGCTTAATTTGCATCATTTGGAGGAGGGTATTGAACGATAATTTTTCACTAGCCATGATGAGAACGAAGAAAGAAGTTCGGCTGCTAGAGGATGAAGAAGGAGTGACGGCCGAACAAATTCTAGGTTTTGGAAGGTGAATCAGAACACTGCTCTGATACCATGATAAGATGTATTTTCCGTAAGCAATTATTGTATTGCTAATAAGAATATATAGAGTGCAATAAGGAAATATAATATGAGTAGAACTCTGGTTTGTCAACATGAATTATCCAGAATCAATCAATATCTAATCAGAAACGTGATTTACTCTAACACGTACCTTCCTGGCTAGCCGACTTTCTAACCACCATTGCATGGTCACACATTTCATCAAAAGGGCCCAGCGAGCCCCCTCACTTTAGTAATCGATCTAGGAATACTTTTTCATTCCAATGGGGCATCATATTAGAACCACGGCAACCAACAAACACATAGTTGTCCTCCCATCTCCCTAAATCATTAGGAACACCCCGCACAATGTTATCAATTACAGGAATTACCACCTTACAACTAGCCAAACTAGGATGATACTATTTTAAGACAATCATGTCAGTCAGAGTCAAAATAAACTTATAATCTACCATTTTCAGTACACTTATAACTGTTTGTATTTCCCTTTGAAGTAATCTAATCAGCCCGTTTCAGGATAATACACTTAAATAGCGGGGTGGTAAAGGTTCACCGACTACCGAGAATAGTATCTAGTGGTAAGTTCGAGTGTCTTCCACAAATACCAAGGGAATTAAAGGATAGTTTTGCAAAAACACACACACACACACACAAGTGTCACCAAGTTTGTGTGTTAACCAATGTAGGGGTTTTGTGTGAGTGGTTAATCTATAAACTAATAACATGCAAAACTAAATAACAACTTAAATATCATATAAATTAGCCTTAGGGGTATTTGCGTCACATGTTTACCATTTAGATTCGATCCTCGATTCCTATTCACATAATTACATATTAACTATCACGTGATTCATCACACAAGACAGAGAGGTTAATTCATAAAAAATTCCATGTTGACTAATATTCCACTTCCGCCTCCTCATCAAACTCTCACCTCCTCTCAATATAGCTAGAGATGTGCTATATCTGACCACCTATAGTCCTCACTCCCTTGGTTGATAAACATGTTTCAAATGAGAATGAATCAAACAAGGGAGTAGCATAACTCGATGGGACGTCTACCGTGAACACCCACTCTAAGCTTATCTTGTGCCACTTAGAGCATTAATATCTCATTGATTACTCCCTGAGAGGTTATCCAACCTATTTTTCCACAAACATCGGGATATGACCTTCGAGACTAACCTATAACTCGGGAGTAGCATGACTCTTCGGGACCTCTATCGTGAACACCCACTCTAAGCCCATCTTATGGCACTTAGAGATTTAGTATCTCATTGATTACGCCCTAAGAGGTTATCCAACCTAGTTTTCTATGAACATCGGGATATGGCCTTTGAGACTAACCTATGACCCCAAAAAGGTCAATAAGATTAGCGACCCACTTGCCGAAGAACTCTAGTATCGTCCACAGATTGACCCAATTAAGTCTCCTAGCCCAATTTAATCAAAGAAACAATAATCATTAGTTGTCACTCCTGAACACAACCTTCACATTGACCTTTGACCAAATTCTACAAAAAGATAAAAGACTCCCAGGTTCATTCTAGGGTGTAGCGCTATATTAAGCAATGATCGCAATTAGTTGTTTACACTAACATTAATCATGTAAAATCACAGTCACTGAATTTAAGTAATAATGATAGTAATGGCATTGATAGATTAATCTAAAATCTCACAAATGCTCCGAAGTGATTAAACTACTCTAATATAATCAAACCAATCACTTGGGTTTGAAATGGATAACAAAGATGAAACGAAGGAAGAGAGAGGCAAAAAGTATTAGTTTCGATCTTCAGATCTGCATTCCTCCTTTATCAAATAGATAAAAGGGTGTATTTATACCATGAATAGAGAGAAAAATAAAATAGTCGTAGTCAAAACCTAATCAACCATGCTAGCCAAGAATGTGCCAGCCATCATGGACTGTGACCAATTTCCTGGTAGGGATTGTGTAAAATTACACGGTCAATTTCGCGGGATGCAGATTTCTAGCTGTTTGAATTTTTTAGCAACACGAACCGTGTAAAATTACATGGTCCGTTCCCAGGCATGGTCTTCTGGGAAAACTGAGCGGCACAATCTGTGCCATATAAACGGCTCCAAAATCTGAGCTTCAAAACTTGACCTTCTTTCTTCTTTTCTATCAAAGCATTCTTCTACCAATATGTCTAATGGTTTTCAATCTACTACCAACCATTCGACTAACCTTCTATCTACTACCATTCTTGCGAATGGTCTTCTCCGATAATGGTCTCCGATCAAGCTCACAAAATAGGCAAATTTGACCAACTCATAGATGAAAAACACATTACACTACAAATGCTTCACGAAATAGGCAAGTTAATGCATACAACCACACTAAGATATTTTAACCCTATATCTTGTAAAACACTCAATAATCTTACTAACTACCAATAATATCATACAAAAAAAGTACTAATTGCACTAAGAAAACATGCAAATACCATCTCATTATTTGTCCCTGTAGACGGTAATTATGTGGCCGATTCTTTCTTAAAGATGGTGGTGGGACTAGTACCCAAGACTAGTACATACAAGCTCATAAACTTCTCCGTACCTGACAAGTCCCCAGATTCCTTATAGGGAAGAAGTTTCGATGCCTAAGTTAGTAGTCCAGCATATATTGTGCTTATTCTCAGATTTTTAGAACATATTGTTTCTTGTCGTGTTCTGTCTTATTTTAACTCTTCACAAGATGTGGAATCTCGTCCTCGGTTATCTTGATATTGTCTGTGGATAGTGCTTCTGCTATATCTGCAGCACGTCCTAATCATGAAATATCGTGGAGTCGACAGCGGACAATGCTTCCCTTATGTTTGTTGTCCTTCATGATTGTTTGTTCCCAAAGGGCGATTTTTGGCTCGCCCTCAACCGCCCCGGCCACACCACGAGCATCACCGGAGAGGTAAATCACAGCACTCCTGTAGCCGAACACATGGCCCTCAATTGTGTTCGATGTGCACAAGGAGTCCTTCCACTGGAAAAACTCGCACACTACCATTGCCGAGAGTCGAACCCATACTCTTAAAGACATAAGTCATGCATCCAACTAATTATGCGACCGTGTGGGTGTTGATTGTTTGTTCCAATCATATGTAAAGTGGTTTAGTCATGTTTTTCAGCTCACTACGCAACTAGGCTTAGTTACGTGGGTCTATTTGTATATGGTTCTGTATACACCAAGTGTATTAAATCATATTTTCTTAAAGAAAGTTTGAAGACATATACTTTGAGGATTCATATTTCCATAAGTCATGAAAATAGCAAGATTTAAAGTGTAAATTAGAAGAAATAAAAATAAAATTATTGGGTTGCATAGATTGGGTATGAACTTTATAAATACTACACTAGTAAATTTTTAATATTACAAGTAAGACCTTTTACCTTTTATTATTTTAATTAAATCACATCTTTCCATAAGCCTATCGAAAGATGGTCCTTTTCAAAACTTTTCCTATTTTAAGTGTCTGAAAAAATATAATTAAAATTATACCATGCAAATTTTGTCCAGTATGGAAAGTTTTACTTATCTATCATATGATGTGATTTTTTTTTCATGCAATTTTTGTTCAGTAAGGAAAGTTTTACTTATCTATATGACGTGATTTTTTTTATATAAAAAAAAACTAATTTTCATTAAAAATTAAGATCACAAATCTATTTGGTTAACAATTAAAGAAGTGTATCTACAATAATTACCAGATAATATAAATATCTGGTGTATTTAGAATAGAATTATCCCTTGTGTGATCATTTATTTTACTCCATATCTAGCATGCTAGAAATATGTTGACATATGATAATGATAAGTTTGACAAAAACTCTCTTACCGGAAAATACATACGTCCCTCGTACTAACTTAAATTACAGTATAATCATGACACATTATTTAAAAGATATATTTGATTGTTAATATATTTAGTTACGTATAATAATAGCAAATAAAAAGTTACTTTCTAGAAATTACTTATTACAACGAATTGAACAATATCAACGATAATATTATATCTCATACATCTATTTAAATATACAATCAAACTTTAATAGAAAATAATGTCATAAAGTAAGTGAGTAATTTAAGATGAGACAGATGGAGTATTGCAGTTTGGTAATATTTAAATATATTAATAATTGGGCACAAAATAAGAGCACTTCGGGGCTTAAAATATGGTTAGCTTAGATTGCTGATACTCCCTCCGTCCTAAATTAAATCACAGTCTAATCATCGTATATCTTTCGAGAAATATGTTTGACCGTTAATATGTTTACGTATAATAATGACAAACAAAAAGTTACTTTCTAGAAACTACTTGTTACGACGAATTCAACAATATCACATATGATAATATTATGTCTCATATATCTATTCAAATATATGGTCAAACTTTGATAGAGAATAATATCATAAAGTAAATGTGTAATTTAATCTGGCCAGAGGTAGCAATCAGGATTGGCCCAAGCAGAAAAAAAGTAAAGATCAGTTCAGCGGAAATGTCCTCTGAACTATAAACTTTAAACTGATGGTTCTGTATTGGTGATGCAGGCATTATTTTCAGAGACACGAGAGAAAATATGAGAGCAGCAGCAAAACACATCAGAAGTAACTCAATAATCAAAACTGAGGCAACTACTCTACAACTTGGACTTGAAGTTGCATACCATAATTAAATAAAAAAATCTGAAAATTGAGTGTGATTCTCAACGAATGGTTTTTTTTTTTGTGTGCATGTTGGTAGAAATTTGGATGCAATTGTGCATCTTCTGAAATTTGGATGCCATGGTCTGAATGCGTCCTTAGGGTGATTTATTTATTTTTTCAGAATTTATACGTCCTCACGGTGTTTTTTTTTTTTGCAGAACCTATAGAGGACACATTCGTGGAATGCGTCCTCATCTTGATAAAAAAAAAATTTGCAGAAATTTCAGTGGATGCATTTGAGGGCTCGAGGCAGGAGGTCAAGGGCTCGAAGCATGAGATCAAGGGATCGAGGCATGAGGTTCGAGGGCTCGAGGCAGTAGGTTCGAGGGCTCGAGGGCTCGAGGGCTCGAGGCAGTGAGGAAGATGGTGGGCAAAGGAAGGAAAATGGCAGAAGAAGTGAGGAAGAAGGGCGATAAAACTAACGAAATGAGGATGCATTCACCGAATGCGTCCTCTGAAAGTTAATTAAAAAAAATTATATTAAACCATGAGGACGCATTCCGTAAATGCGTCCTCTTATTTTCATGCAAAAAAAAATCTAAAAACATGAGAACGTATTCAGCGAATGCGTTCTCCACCTTCGCATCCACCGCCGGTTACTGTAGACGTAACAATAGAATTTTCTCGATTCTCAACTACAAGTTAGGATCATCCGCAAAGAGCTTTCAGTTCCTTGGTGCTGCATTACTGAGCTGAGAGAGATACATAGCAGACTGAAGAGAATGCAGTTCACATTGATGCACACATACAGATTCAATGACTAAGCTGGCCAGCTCCGGAAAGGTAAACAAACTCTTCTCTTGTGCAGGTCTCTCGAAGGAAATACAAGATCAAATGAAGATGGATGATAAGTCCTTACCGTACATTACACTTGTATTGCATATGGCTTCATGTTTTTTCTTTCGGTCATAAACAATTTGTCTGATGTAATCGAATTATACTATTTTCGGGGTTAACGCTTTAGCTTCTTTGTTTATTTCCGAGAAAATTCTACTGTTGTGGCTACATTAGCTTGTGGTGGTTGCAGGGGTAGAGAACGCATTTACCAAATGCGTCCTCATGAACTTAGTTTTTTTTTTGCAGAAATTTTGCAGACGCATTTGGTGATTGCGTTCTCTCCCAATTTCCATTTTTTTAAACTTATTTCAATTAGGACGCATTTAGCAAATGCGTCCTCCAAGAATTTTGCATTTTTTAATCAAGGTTTGAGAAGTCATCATCTTCCTTTTAATCCACCTTCTTGTTATTTCCACCATTTTGTTCATTGAAACGAAGCACACACGCACGGTTTCCTCCTTGCTTCCTCCGCCATTTTCTTCAGGCCACCACCGCCTCCACCATTGTTCAAGCCGCCACCGTAGCTCAGCTCACCGCCGTCCTCCTCCCTCGGTTGGTTCCCCTTGAAGCTTTATTTTATTTTTTTGGTTTTGTTCAGATCCGCTCCGGTTCCATTTGTTTTGGTCCTAATTGTTGCTCGTTTTGTAGTTACAACATCTGACTGCCTGTTCCCGACTCCCTCGAAGTTGCCTGAACGACGCACGTGCCGCCCGCAAGACCGCGCGTGGACCTCACGGGCCACACATGCCACCTTGAAGACTGCACTTGGACTTCACGCACCACCACCACCTCCGCGAGTTTTAGACACGCTCTGAGGGAATTTTTGAATATTTGAGAGGTACCTGAACAATTCATTATTATATGAATGTATTGAATGATTATGTGTGATTTGTCCTCTAATATGTTTTACTGAATTTGTAGTAATTGTGTAATTTGTGAAGTACTTGAAAAAATCTTGTTGATATGAATGTGTTGAATGATTATGTGTAGTTTGAATGATTATGTTTGGTCTGATTCTATGAAAGTGTTGAATGAGGATGCATGACTATGTGTGAATTTATTTTGTGTGATTTGTTCACTAATTTTTGTAACGAAGTTGTAGTAATGGATTAATTAGTGTGGCGTAAGTGAGCACACATTTTAGGATAGTTTAATAGTTTGAAAATTGATAATGGTGTATGATGTGGTTGACCGACGATAATGGAACCCTGTACGGTATAGGGTTTGAAGAGTTGAATATAAGTTGCTGAATAATACCGTCTTTTCGAATATTGAATTATATGTTATGTATTTGTATAATGCAGTTCTACGATGTTTTTGACGGTGTACCTATACAAAGGGGGGCGGATTAAGTTTGATTTGACTGTGGATGTGTATTATGATCCTCCTATACCGGAGAGGAACGTGACTCTTGAATGGAGGTTAAGCCACTCCGAGTTAATTGATTTAATTTTCAGAAGGCTTGGCATTGCAAGTGAGGGATTTCTGTTGAAAATATATTATCGTTGTCCTGAGCTGATTGGTTTAGCTGTATACCATTAGTGTTATAATGTGGAAGATGACGAATCTACCGCGACCTTCTTTGACATTGTTGATCAAATGTCGATGTCCTCACCAGATCTGTACATTATTATGGAGAAGATGTCAATCACCATTGACCGTGCGGGTAATGTTAGTTCGGGCACGCTCATGTCGTTGTTGAGCAATATCCATAACTATACACCTTTGCCAACCTTACCACCCCCTGTTCATTGCGAAGGTTTTGTCATTGGCGAGTCCAGCCAACCTAGTGTGTATGTTCACGTCGATTGCGCTCAACAGTCCACAAGTTGTGGTATATATGGTGTGCATCGTGAGGAGCTGAATGTTTTCGATGATGATTATGTGGGTGAAATTGGCGAGCATGTTGTTCGTTATGTTGGTAGCGATGATTACGGTGAGGAAGGGGAACTTGATGAAGAAAATGAAGATGATTGTTCCTTATCAACTGATTCAAATCTAGGGGACAATGATGAATAAGTGATGGGCACGAATAATGTACTCAAGTTGTTCCATCTTTTGGCGAATCCTGATACGGAGGCCTACTTTAGGGATGATGGGGGCCCTGATGAGGATGGCTATAACCCAACTAATTGTGGTGATGGACTTCCTAGTTATGTTTAAGCGACTGGTGAAGTGGCATTGGGTATGCGATTTCAAAGGAAGTCAGAATTAGTAGAAGCTATTTCTAGGTGGAGTTCTATGATGAACAGGGAGCACATGGTCGTGGAGAGCATGTCACACACATGGCATGCAAAATGTAAGGACGTTGTTGAAGGAACTGGTAATTGTCATTGGGTTGCTAAAGCCAGCATAAAGGCTTCAAATGGGATGTGGGAAATCACCAAATGGGCAAGTAGTTATGGTTGTGTTGGTGCTGGTCGATCGACTGGTAACACTAACCTGACATCGTTGATGATCGCCCATTCTATAATGCACCAGATTGATGTGAACCCTTCTTACACAGTGAAAGATGTCCAAATGCATGTGAAGACGGAGTTAAATGTGACCTTTTCCTACAAGAAGGCATGGTATGCTCGCCAGAGGGCTATTGATTTGGTATTCGAAACTTGGGAGGAAACCATTGAACAGTTGCCAACATATATCGATGAGCTAATTAGGGCCAATCTGAGAACTGTTGTTGATTGGGCAGATGTACTTGATAGAATACACGATCATGGGTGTAGGAAATTTAAGTTCGTTTTCTGGGCATTTGGTCAGGCTATCGATGCATTTTGCCACTGCATGCCGGTGATTAGTGTGGATGGGACTCATATGAGAGGTGCATACAAGGCCACAATGCTAATTGCCATGATGCACGACACGAACGATTACATACTCCCCATTGCTTATGCAATAGTTGATGCTGAGACTAATGAGAGTTGGAACTGGTTCATGCAAAGACTGTGGGTCCATGTGGTAGGTGGTGATAGTAGGCGAATCTGTATTATATCATATCTCTATGATGGAATTTTGAATGCAATGAAACATATGGAGGAATGGATGGAGCCAACAGGATACCACCGATTTTGCTTACGTCATTTTCAGTCCAACTTCCTTAGTGCTGAGGGTGGGAAGTTCAAGAATGCGCATTTGAAGACTCTGGCTTTGCAGCTTGGTGGTGCTAGACGAGAGAGAAGGTGAAGGGAGTTCAAGGAGGAGTTGGAGAGTAAAATGAACCATCTGCTTGGGATTGGTTGAGACAACATGATAGCAGTAAGTGGTGACTTGCCTTTGATGAGGGTGATTGTCGTTGGGGAATTCTTACAACTGATTTATCCAAGAGTTACAACAACTGTTTAAGGCGCGCACGACATCTCCCAAAAAGCATTCGTGTGTCAAAGCCACTTTTGAACAAACAGTTGAAATGTTCGCACAAAGGGTAAAAGACGCTACAAATTGGAGGTACTTTCATGATTCATTACAGTTCATTTTGTGTTCGCGGACTATTTTATGTATTCTAAATTGATGTTAAATTGTGTAGGTCCGAGTTCCCTAGTAGGATTTGGATAAAGTTTCGGAAGCAAGACACTTGGGGTCAGGCACATATTGTTACCGTGTTTGGTCATGCGTCACAGACTTATAGGGTTGTGACAAGGACCATTGATGGCAGCATTGGTCAGAGGCAGTACACGGTGAAATACCAGAGAAAGGAGTGTAGCTGTCGCAAACGGAAATGTTTTTACTTCCCTTGTTCCCATGCATTGGCTATCTATAGGTATAGGCATGGAAATCCATCTACTTTATGTGATAGGGTATATCACATGACCACCAACATGCAATAATATAGTCAGGGTTTCATGCATGTACGAGATCCATCACTATGGCAATGTGCTAGTTGGAGGTTGATTCCTGATATTGAAAAGCTTTGCAATAGGAGGCGTGGTCAGTTTGCGGAGAGAAAGATAAGGAATCAAATGGATGAGAGGGTGCCGGGTGATTGTAGAGGCGTCCGTAGGCGAGGGCGTTCTTAGGGTCGTGTTTGTAATATGGAGTTTGTAAATTCTTTTGTTTTTCTAGTGCAACTGATTGTGTGGATTCGTATTATATGTATTTGTTTAAATTGAAGCTAATCGAATATTTATCACATGTTGTAGTACTTTTTTCTGTTGAAATCAGGACTGATTCATTTTGCCATGTGATTCTGATTGTCAGCAGGGATACACTATGTATCATTCAGGACCCATTAAAGAGGATTTGTTGTACCTTCACCAGGAGCATCATGCACGTGCGTTGTACAATGGTCATTTAGAGGAAGAGGCACTACAGGTGAAGCAGTGCGATGAGGCTTGCTGGATTGGTTAGATCCCCGAGTGATGCTCTATGTGCGTGAAGCTGAATTCCAGGGACTGTTGGATTCCGCACCAATTCACATCGACCATTACCTCATCACTGCCTTAGTCGAGCGTTGGAGACCAGAGACACACACATTTCACCTACTGGTGAACGTCGTTTCTATCACCAAGAAAACTGCAAACTAGCACACAGATTAGTATAGTAGAAGCAGGTCGTATCCACAGAGAACGGTGTAATTTCTATCAAATTTAAACTACCAACAGGGTTTGGTTTAGCAACCACGCCTATGATTGAGATTTGTTTAATAAACTAATGAATTACTAAGCTACAAATAGGGCCAAAATAATGCATAAAAATGCAGAGATAAATTACGAACAAATATATGGATAACAAAGGATCGGCATAAGTTAATCTTTGGTTCATTCCTTGATCATCGACTACTCACAAGTCATTTAACCCCATGAATTAATTGGTTATAAGCAGGAACAGTATTTGCTATTTCCCCTAAATTCCCCTTAAATTTCCGATCGCGAGCAAGTATTTGCTAAACCCGCGATCTTCCTAATTAAGATATTCCTAGCAAGTATTTGCTAAACTAGTTATATCTTAACGATCTGAAGACCTAGGAAACCCAATTTAGACAACAAGCACGTATTTGCATGCAGTTTATCCAATTAATTGTTTATCATCCTGTTGTTACAGTCATAATTGTTATCTGTTTTTCACAGGAGGTGCTACTTAATTAGCCCTAGCCTAACAAGATTGAGGTGATCAAACTCAAACAAGCAAGCATAGATTTTAGGCATAAACAATTAAAAACTCATAGGATTAAATCTCTGAAAACCCGAAGCCTCACAATTCATGAACCATCGAATTAACCTAGCCGATTAAGAATCTAGCTACTCATAATTAAATTAAATAGAACAAGCAATTCAAAATTAAACATGTTTACAATCGAAAAAAATAACGAGAAGAAAAAATTACCAATGAATAATTATTGCTGCTCTCCGTTCACCCAAAACAATGAATAACTTCTTTTCTGCCTTTTGTTTTCTTCCCAGGAAGCAATCAAAAAAATCTCTTTTCCAAAGTGTTTCTCTCCCTCTTTTATTACTTCCGTCCAGCCTCCCAGATTTCCTTTTTTTTCCCTAACTCCCTATTTTCCTCATTACAACTCGTGTACAGCCCACGATTTTTATATGCCAAAAATAAAACCCAAATCCTAACTAATTTTGGAAAATTAGAATTTTTATCCAAAAAAAAATATTCTTCCACTTAATTTCAGCCTAATTACAATTAAATTCTAACTTGGAATAAATAATTAATCCAAGTCTTGGTCTTCATGGCTTCTCTTCGGCCCAATCACAGTGCTGAATTTTTTTAGCCTTCTTTTCTTCTGGACTGCAACTCCGTAAACTCCCTAACGAGGGATCGGGATCGTTACCTCATTAAAAACCCTTTCAGGAAAAAAGAGTATAACAATCCCCCTTTCATCAGCTTCACCTTAACCGGGTCAACTTCATGGAGCAATTTAGTGATCGTTAAACGAAGCACAATTCTGCCACATGAAGGATTCTGGCTAAGGATCAGCTGGAACAGCACCATAGTGCTCCAAAACACGGCTACTCTGCTCCGCTACAGCTTTGCTCCAAAAATAGTGATCTATCAACAAAATAAATCAATTAAGTACCAGAAATCACATAAAAGAGCACTAAATTCTTCCAAGAATTAACAACTAAATATCACACATCAAATCCTCACACTTGAGTCATACTTGCCCTCA
This sequence comes from Rubia yunnanensis, assembly GCA_037428765.1. Lineage (NCBI taxonomy): Eukaryota > Viridiplantae > Streptophyta > Magnoliopsida > Gentianales > Rubiaceae > Rubia > Rubia yunnanensis. The sequence continues at coordinate 11,767,881 of CM075067.1, forward strand.
AGTATGAGATGAGCAATTTCAAAGCAGGTTGTTCATTCAAAATTCCCTCCCCAAACTGACTCTAAATCAACAGAAAAGAGAAAATAAACATAACAGACCAACTATATACATGACACACCTCAGACTCTATTACCCGGACTTTGGTCAAACAATTTAGCATTGAGCTTTCATTTCATGGCTCATCAACAAACATCCCCCTTCTAAGTTCAAGTTTCAGTTCACAAACAAGTGGTGGTCTCATCCCCCTTTAGCACTCAATTCAATCCCCCCTACATTGCTCTTTACCCAGCTATCAACTGATCAAAAGGAGACAAGCATGAATTCCTCACGTTTTTCACTCAATCACACAATAAGTAAGGACAGTCACTCAATTATAATCATGCGGTAGCCTTAGCCAATACATAACAAGCCAAAAAGGTCTTTAAAGTTGTAACGGGGCTGGGGTTTGTAATATTGGTGAGATCCTAAGGCTCTAAGGTTCATACAAACATGCACTTATGTTCAAGAACAAATCAGTAGAAAATTCCAGCAATTAAACATCATCAAAGCCAATTTTCTGGACTGATTAAAAGACTAATTCAGGTCTGAATTTTTTTCTCTTTTTTTTTCTTTCTCATTTTCTGGACTTCTTTTCTCTCTTTTTTTTTCTTTCTCATTTTCTGGACTTCTTTTCTCTCTTTTTTTTTTCTTCTTTTTCTGGGCAAAACAACACCCTTATTCTCTTTCTTTCTTTTTTTTCCTTTTTTTTTCTTCTTTTTTTTTCTTCTTTTTTCTGTCCAGACCAGAAATTTCCAAATTACATGCTCATTTACCTCTACAGTGCCATAAGAAAAAAAATTTCCAGTGAAAACAGGCACTCGAATCATGAATATGCAATTTCAAGCAAGAGCAGAAATTTTCAGTTCAAGAACATACATGCATGGGGCAAGAATAGTATAAAGAGAAAAAGGTTAGGGTTTTTATAGTGGGTTACACAAAGAAAAGGTCAAGGCTCAAAAGGGTTTACTAGAGGATATAAAAGGTAGGCTATATACGATATGTGGTTAATCCTAATTTGCCTCTTTTTTTACTCATTATGCATCAACTTTAGCTACCACAACTCTCATAAAAAAAACTTGATGTAGAGAGTGCTCTACTCTAGGCTCAAACCTCACTTTATACTAGGCTTTTTCATGCAAGTCTTGTTCGTCATCCCATGTATCATTTAGCCAAGTTCAGGTTAATTTCAAAGGTTTATCACTAAGCATTTCAAGGGAGATATCAACCAACAAAAGTTTGCTAATATGATTCTTTTACCGGCAAGGTTAATCCATTTTAAAGCCAATTCATTACTCACTGTCATGCTGAAAATTTGACCGACTCGATTCAAAACACAATTTTTTTTCCTTTTCAGAATTATTTATTCACAAAAAACACACAAAAAAAATAGCAAACAAAGCATATAAAACGTCACACAAACAAGACACTAAAATGTAAAAACGACACCTAAACCTCCTCACACTTAAGCCTTGCTTGCCCTCAAGCAAGCTCGGATTAAAAGCAAGAAGATTTCTAGACACAATATACATGAAAGGAAAAGAAAAGAAAAGAAAAGCCATAAAAGAGAAGGGATAGGGGAACTCATGCGGGGGGGGGGGGGGGCTGGGCATGGGGGGAACTCCCAAAAATGACATTAGACGCTCAATCTGGGTAGCCTGAAGATCCAGCTTTTGGTGCAAGGATTGCACCTCGTCGCGGATGGACAACAACTCATCTTGTATCGAAAAAACACTACAGCCTGCATGAGAAGAAGCGGTGCTCGGGCAAGGAATGCCCGGTGCAGAAAATCGAGGTACATTTTTATCCAAATAAATCAAGTTGCTGGTCCTCAAATAGTCCAAATCACAAAGGGTTGGATCAGGAACTTTGGGAAGGGAAGAGGGGACAAGCAATTGCGTACCTTTGTCAAGTAAAACACCAACCAAATTGCATAGGGTCATATGACGAGTAGACTGAATTGCAATTTCATTCAAAGAATCAGCTAAGAAAAATCCCAGATTCAATTTCTCCCCATGATGCTTACACCACAACACAAATAATATATTCTGACTGACTTTCGTAAATGTGGTGAAACGCCCAAAAACATTTCGCAACAGAAAATGGCAACACACTCTCAATACAGGATCGGCAATCCAATGCACATTAGAGCAATTAGCATCATACAAATCAGGACAAGCAGGAGCCAATTCCTTCCAAGCATCAGTGGGACTAAAATTGGGAAAGTCTTTATAGGTACCCACAAAAGCATTAGCATAACCTTCCGAAGATAAATCATCAACAGACACCAAGCCCAAAGCCACATTCCAATCATTCAAACTCATAGAAACATGGTGCAAACCCAACCGAAAGGATATGCAAGCATCAATTAGGGAAACAGGTTTCTTTAAGCAAAAACTAACCACAAACTCTTCACATAGGGGCGTATACACGGTCACAGAATGCAAGTCAAATAGCAAAGACAACCAATATTCGCGAAGTATTGCAGAAACTGATCATAAATGCCCAAATTCCTAAAAGAAGAGATACTTAGTTGCAAACCTGACAAACACTGTTTCTTACCCTTTTCAAAGCTCTGGCCTGCAGCTTCGGGTCATCAAATTGGAGGAGGTCCTCCCTGGAATCGACAACGATCTCCGGAGGCAGGCCATGGAATTCGGCAGCATTTTGCCCCTCCTCGTCGGTTGAAACGGTGGGAGCCTGTGTCGCCCGCCTCCTGGTACGTTTCGCAGGCGGCTGGGCGTTAGCAATGTCAGCACTGGAATTATCAATTACTGGATCACGTCGGCGCTTTGGAGCTGAGGGCTTCTTGGACTTGCGTTTCGTCCGCTTCTTCGGCTTGGGCACGGGAGGTGGTGGCAGTTCCTCGGTCACCGGAGAAGATGGCGGTGAAGAGGGTTGCTCCAGCGGTGTGAGTTTTCGCTGCTGGGACAACACCAATGCCAAAGTCGGTGGTGGCGGTTTGACAGATTTTCTCATAGTTTTCTTCGTGAAGAATTTTGGCACCTCATGGCCGGGGAATGGCGGTGATAGGATGGATGATTGCTGGCCGGCCGGAGCAGATTCAACGGCAGGCTCTAGGTGGTTGATAGACTTTGATGTGCGGCGGAGAGAAGCGGCGCTACTGGAGTCGTCGGCGCAGCGGCGGAGGGAAGCTGCTGGAGTCACCGGCGCACGGCGGAGCAGCTCGAAAATTCTGAAGATTTGATGGAGATCTTGGCGCAGCTGCACATGTACGGTGGAGAGAGCCAAAATTGAAGATTTGCGTCAAAGTCCTTGAATCTTATTCCTCCTATGAATTGTATCTCCAATTTCCCAAATTTCTCAAAATATCAATTTCTCCCCCCAAACTTTATATCTAGCCAACTCCTTATCCTGCACATGTTATTTTTAAAAATCAGCACAAAATTAATTTTAAATTTTTTATGTTTTTATGTATTTATTATTTTTTTATATGTGGAAAATTGTAAGAAAACAAAATAAAAAGAAAAGAAAAGAACTCTGGGTTGCCTCCCAGTAGCGCCTTTGTTTACAGTCTTTGGCTAGACTTTCCGATGCGGTCAATCAAAGTGGGGTGGGCATAATGGAATTTCTTCCACTATTGCCACCTGAGAAGCATCATAAAATGGCTTGAGGCGATGACCATTGACGAGGAATGTCTTTTCCGTGTCCAAGCTTTTAATCTCTACAACTCCGTTCGGCCTAACAGAAACCACCACAAAAGGTCCTATCCACTTTGTTTTAAGTTTCCTTGGCATCAACCGAAGCTTAGACTGGAAAAGTAACACCTTCTGCCCAATCATGAACTCCTTAGACCTCAGATTCTTATCATGCCACATCTTTGTTCGCTCCTTGTACCACATAGCATGATCATAAGCCTCCAATCGCAGTTCTTACAACTCTTGAAGCTGAAATTTTCGCTCTTCCTCACACTTGCTTGTTGTCATGTTCATTTCTTTGACAGCCCAGTATGCCTTGTGCTCGAGCTCCACTGGTAGATGGCACATCTTTCCAAAGATAATTCTATAAGGAGACATTCCAATAGGCGTCTTGTAAGCGGTGCGATAGGCCCATAGAGCATCCTCCAACCTCTTGCTCCAATCCTTCCTCGAAGGATTAACTGTCTTTTCCAACACTTGCTTTATCTCTCTGTTAGATACTTCTGCTTGGCCATTAGACTGCGGGTGGTAAGTGGTAGCAAGCCGATGATGAACACCATACTTCTTCATGAGGGCCTCAATGGTGCAGTTTTTGAAATGAGTTCCTTGATCACTAATGATCGCTTGTGGCACGACGAATCTGCTGAATATGTTAGATTTCAAAAACCCTGCCACAACTTGAGAATCATTAGTTCGGGTGGCTTTTGCTTCCACCCACTTCGATACATAATCAACCGCGAGTAAAATATACAAATTACCACAAGAACTAGGAAAAGGACCCATAAAATCCATGCCCCACACATCAAATATTTCACACACAATTATGGGTACTTGAGGCATTTCATCACGTTTAGATATGTTTCCTGTCTTTTGGTAATTTTCACAACTCTTGCAAAAAAGATAAGCATCTTTATGAAGAGTTAACCAAAAGAAACCACTATCAAGCACCTTACGAGCAGTACGTTTAGGACCAAAGTGACCACCGCAAGCAAAAGAATGACAATGCAAAAGAATTGTACCTTGTTCTTCTTCAGAAATGCATCGTCGAATGATTTGATTGGAGCCTATCTTCCAAAGGTAAGGCTCATCCCAAATATAATGCTTGCTATCACTCTTTAACTTCAACTTCTGAGCAGGACTGAGAGTAACCGGCATCTCTCCAGTGGTAATGAAGTTCACAATATTGGCAAACCATGGATCTTTCGCCAATTTACCATGCAGTGGTTCCGTCGGGGGCCTCTGTTTGGCCAAATCGAGGCCTGTCGCAGCATACAGGTATTCTTCGGGAAAAGATTCCTGGATCGGGGCTTCATCCTCAGGTTTCACCAAGCGACTGAGATGATCTGCCACGTGATTCTCAGCACCTTTCTTGTCTTGTATTTCCCAATCGAACTCTTGCAACAACAAGATCCATCTAATAAGCCTTGGCTTCGACTCCTTCTTCGTGAACAAGTACTTTAAGGCTGAGTGATCTGTATAGATGATGATCTTTGATCCCAGCAAGTAAGACCTGAACTTCTCAAGAGCAAACACCACTGCCAACAACTCTTTTTCAGTGGTGGTGTAGTTGCATTGGGCTAGGTTCAATGTCTTTGATGCATAATAAATTGCATGGCTCTCTTTCCCTACCTTTTGTCCCAAGACTGCTCCAACTGTATAATCACTTGCATCACACATCAACTCAAATGGCAGATCCCAATTCGGTGGTTGCATTACAGGTGCTGAGATGAGCTTCTCCTTCAGTATATCAAAAGACCGTTTCCGCTCCTCGGTCATCTCAAAAGTAACGTCATCTTGGAGGAGCTTTGTTAAAGGTTGTGCAATCTTTGCAAAGTCCTTAATAAACCTTCTGTAAAATCCAGCATGCCCCAAAAAACCACGTATCTCACGAACATTGGTAGGATATGGAAGGTGCTCTATGTTCTCAACCTTAGCCTTGTCCACTTGAATTCCTCTTTCCGAAACCACATGTCCCAAGACTATGCCTTCATTCACCATAAAGTGGCATTTCTCATAATTCAGCACCAGGTTCCGCTTCACACATCGAATCAAGACCTGTTCCAAATGACCCAAGCATACCTCAAACGAATTCCCATAAACTGTAAAGTCATCCATGAACACCTCAATGCTCTTCTCAATCAAGTCAGAGAAAATGCTCATCATGCATCTCTGGAAGGTGCCTGGAGCATTGCATAGTCCGAAAGGCATTCTCCTATATGCATAAGTACCAAAAGGACATGTGAATGTGGTCTTTTCTTGGTCCTCCGGGTTCACACAAATCTGAAAGTACCCACTGTATCCATCCAAGAAACAAAAGAAATTATTCCCGGCCAATCTTTCCAGCATTTGATCGATGAAGGGGAGTGGAAAGTGATCCTTGCGAGTCGCGGCATTCAACTTCCGATAGTCAATGCACATCCTCCATCCAGTGACCAACCGAGTAGGCACCAACTCATTTTTATCATTCTTCACCACTTGAAAACCTGATTTCTTCGGCACCACATGAACCGGACTCACCCACTTGCTGTCTGAAATAGGGTAGATAATTCCCAAGGAAAGGAGTTTGAGGACTTCCTTGAGAACAACCTCTCTCATGTTGGGGTTCAGCTTCCGCTGAGCATCTCGAGCAGGCTTGGTATCGTCTTCCATCAAAATATGATGCATACAAATGTCGGGGCTGATCCCTGTAATGTCTGCGAGGGTCCGCCCAATTGCTTTTTTGAACTTTCTCAACATTGCAATCAACTGCTCCTCTTGAGAATCTGACAACCTTGCACTGACAATCACCGGGAGAGTCTCATCATCCCCTAGGTAGACATACTTCAGATTCGGGGGAAGATTCTTCAACTCCAGTATAGGTGGTGAAATATCGGATGGAATGGGCTTTTCAAATTCGAATTCACCCCCTGATAGCCTCTGTTTGGCCAAATCGAGGCCTGTCGCAGCATACAGGTATTCTTCGGGAAATTCGATTTCACCCCCTGATAGCCTCTGTTTGGCCAAACAGAGGCCTGCGTCAGTACTCTTCACTTCTTCCTGCGAGCTGATTGAGTACAACCATTCATCTATTTCCTCATCACTCAGATTCCGTGTCTTCTCGTTGTTTGAATCAGTGGGTGGTAGCATGTCAATCTCATCCTGCAAAAATTCAGTCTCAAGGTATTCTTGGACGAGAGGGTCAATGACATCAATGGCATAAATATTTTCAGCATCTATGGGTTTTTTCAGTGCATCATTAATACTGAAAGTATATTTTTCACCATAATAATCAAGACAAATAGTTCCCTTTCCCACATTAATTATTGTATTAGCCGTTCTTAAGAAAGGGCGACCTAACAACACTCCTGAGGTTCCTTTACCACTAGCATGATTCATCTTCACTACATAAAAATCAGCAGGATAAACAAAATCATTAACTCTTACGAGAACATTTTCTAACAACCCTTCAGGATATACACATGATCTATCTGCCAATTGGATTATTACTCTAGTATTTACCATTTCTGCTCCACTCAAAGAATTGTAAACAGATAATGGCATCACATTGATAGATGCTCCTAAGTCACACATGGCAGAATCAATCTTAACATTTCCAATAAAACATGGCAAAGAGAACATACCAGGGTCCTTGCACTTCTGAGGCAAATCTCTTTGAATTACAGCTGAAACCGACTCGCCCATTATGACCTTGCTTGAGTCTTTAGGTTTCCCTGCAATAAAATCTTTCAAAAACTTGCTCACAAGCGGAAGCCTTATAGCCTGCAAGAAAGGTAGGTTAATCTCCATTTTTCCAAAGATAGATAGGAAATCAACAAAATCCTCTTTCTTTCTAGCTAAACTACATGGAAAAGGAGGAAGAATTTTAACTGGAGGATCATTCTGACCCAACCTTGGATTTGACTCCTTGGTTTGGTCAAAATGCCCTTGTACCTCACTTTCTTTTTCTGCCGGGAGCCTCTGTTTGGCCAAATCAAGGCCTCCTGCAGACTGCTCCGACTGCTCCTTAGCTCCTTTTGCTGCGGTCTTCGGAGGTAGTGGCTCAAGCTCCTTTCCACTTCTTAACGTGATCTGATTGGCCGTCTCTCTGGGGCTGAGTTGCACTTGAGATGGTAATCCAGGTTGCTTCATTCGGAGCTCATTCATCGAGTTTGACAGTTGTGAAATCTAACGTGTGTGCTCCTCCAAGGTAGCCTCAGTCTTTTTCAAACTTTAGATCTGGTTTTGAAGCATGCCCATCATCATGTCTAGCTTTTCATCCATAGACTTCCCTTGAGGAGGTGGTGGATTCTGAGCATATGGAGGGGGAGGAGCTCGATGGGGTGGAACATATGCTTGTTGTACTGGATTTCCCGGATCTCGCCATCGAAAGTTGGAATGATCTCTCCATCCAGGATTATAGGTAGCTGAGTACGGGTCCCTCTTTGGCTGCCTTTCATTCCAATTCCCCATTGCATTGGCCTGGACAGTTTGCTCATCCATCGCGAAATGACACTGCAGGGTAACGTGGCCGAAGGTGCCACAAATGTCACAAGGTTTCTCTTGAGGACCGGCTGTGGTGCTAGCGACTGTAACCTTATCCACCACCTTAGATAGCACCCTTTCCATCCTGTCCATCCTCTCCCTAAAATCATCTTGGCTCGAGGGCTCTGTTTGTGCCACCTTTTTCAGGATTTGGATCTCATCAGTGTCATACTCCTTCTTGGAATTGATCAACTTCTTCACTATCTCCTTTGCTTCATTTACTCTGATTTCCGAAAACCCACCATTGCTTGCAGTATTCAGTAAATCCTTATTCGCAGATGTGGATCCTTGGTAGAAATACTGTAGCAGTTGCCCCTCGGTGTATCGATAGTTAGGGCAACGATCCACCAATCGTCTAAACCTCAGCCAAAATGTACTCAGCGGCTCATCATACTCCTGCTTGATGCTCGGAATTTCTTTCCTCAGTGCATCCGTCTTAGTGGCTGGAAAGAAATAGTCCAAAAACAGCTTCTTGAGTGCATTCCAGGAAGTGACGGAGTTAGGAGCCAAGCTTGAAAACCACTGGTTCGCTGCTCCTGACATGCTAAACGGAAAAGCCACCAACTTGAACTGATCTTCTGTGACACCAGCTGGTCTTTTCTGAACCTTACAAATCTTGATGAACTCGTTCAAGAAATTGTAAGGGTCTTCGTTACTCTTCCCATAGAACTTCGGAAGAACATTCAGCAGTGCAAGCTTTATCTCCACAGGGGTCGCAGCACCTGGCAAAGAAATTGGAGTGGGAGGGTCTTCTTCACTATGCCCCGTTAATTCCCACATGTACGGATTGTCAGCATTGGGATCTGCCTCTCCTCTGTCCCCCATTACAGTATCAGGAACGGATTTTATCTCTGATTCGGATTCTGTCTCGAAAACAGCCTCTGTTTGGCCAAACAGAGAGTCTGCGGCAGCTTTCAGCTTCCTCTCCCTAGCGAGTTTGTAATTCTTCCTAGCTGTCTTTTCAACTTCAGAATCAAATATCAATTCCTGCTCCTGGGACCTGGTCATATACCAATAACTAAAAAACAAAAAATTAGTAGCAAAATAAATAGAAATTAACTACCGTTCCCCGGCAGCCGCGCCATTTTGGTGAACGTCGTTTCTATCACCAAGAAAACTGCAAACTAGCACACAGATTAGTATAGTAGAAGCAGGTCGTATCCACAGAGAACGGTGTAATTTCTATCAAATTTAAACTACCAACAGGGTTTGGTTTAGCAACCACGCCTATGATTGAGATTTGTTTAATAAACTAATGAATTACTAAGCTACAAATAGGGCCAAAATAATGCAGAAAAATGCAGAGATAAATTACGAACAAATATATGGATAACAAAGGATCGGCATAAGTTAATCTTTGGTTCATTCCTTGATCATCGACTACTCACAAGTCATTTAACCCCCATGAATTAATTGGTTATAAGCAGGAACAGTATTTGATATTTCCCCTAAATTCCCCTTAAATTTCCGATCGCGAGAAAGTATTTGCTAAACCCGCGATCTTCCTAATTAAGATATTCCTAGCAAGTATTTGCTAAACTAGTTATATCTTAATGATCTGAAGACCTAGGGAACCCAATTTAGACAACAAGCACGTATTAGCATGCAGTTTATCCAATTAATTGTTTATCATCCTGTTATTACAGTCATAATTATTATCTGTTTTTCACATGAGGTGCTACTTAATTAGCCCTAGCCTAACAAGATTGAGGTGATCAAACTCAAACAAGCAAGCATAGATTTTAGGCATAAACAATTAAAAACTCATAGGATTAAATCTCTGAAAATTTGAAGCCTCGCAATTCATGAACCATCGAATTAACCTAGCCGATTAAGAATCTAGCTACTCATAATTAAATTAAATAGAACAAGCAATTCAAAATTAAACATGTCTACAATCGAAAAAATAACGAGAAGAAAAAATTACCAATGAATAATTATTGCTGCTCTCCGTTCACCCAAAACAATGAATAACTCTTTTTCTGCCTTTTGTTTTCTTCCCAGGAAGCAATCAAAAAAATCTCTTTTCCAAAGTGTTTCTCTCCCTCTTTTATTACTTCTGTCCAGCCTCCCAGATTTCCTTTTTTTTTCCCTAACTCCCTATTTTCCTCATTACAAATCGTGTACAGCCCACGATTTTTATATGCCAAAAATAAAATCCAAATCCTAACTAATTTTGGAAAATTAGAATCTTTATCCAAAAAGAAATATTCTTCCACTTAATTTCAGCCTAATTACAATTAAATTCTAACTTGGAATAAATAATTAATCCAAGTCTTGGGCTTCATGGCTTCTCTTCGGCCCAATCACAGTGCTGAATTTTTTTAGCCTTATTTTCTTCTGGACTGCAACTCCGTAAACTCCCTAACGAGGGATCGGGATCGTTACCTCATTAAAAACCCTTTCAGGAAAAAAGAGTACTCCCTCCGTTTTTTTTTTTCATTGGCACCTCTCTTTTGGTGTTAGAATTGAGGAGATGCTAAATGAGTGGATGAAATTGAATTGAAAGAAGAGAAAGTAAAATGAGTGGATGTAAAAACCTTAAACTTGCCCAAAATAGCAAGTGTCAATTAAAAAAAACACCACTTTTAGTAAGTGTGCCAATGAAAAAAAAATGGAGGGAGTATAACAATCCCCCTTTCATCAGCTTCACCTTAACCGGGTCGACTTCATGGAGCAATTTAGTGATCGTTAAACGAAGCACAATTCTGCCACATGAAGGATTCCGGCTAAGGATCAGCTGGAACAGCACCATAGTGCTCCAAAACACGGCTACTCTGCTCCGCTACAGCTTTGCTCCAAAAATAGTGATCTATCAATAAAATAAATCAATTAAGTACCAGAAATCACATAAAAGAGCACTAAATTCTTCCAAGAATTAACAACTAAATATCACACATCACCTACCGATGAGGGAGTCTACCGTCACTTTGCAGGATGTGGGCATCATATGGGGTATACCAATCGATGGCATGCCAATCACTAGTGTAGACACTAGCAGGCATACAGATGACTGGCAGAGATTGTGCAAAGACAACCTGGGGGCTACACTAGACCCGAGTGCTATCAGAGGGGGTCGCATAAGGGCCAGCTGGTTGGGAAACTTGTTGCACAGTCTGTTGCCTCTTGATGCTACTGAGGTACATTGTCAACAGCGGGCTAAGGTTTTCATTCTACTGCTGGTCGGTGGAATGCTCATGCCAGACACATCCGGGCACCTTATCCCTCTACTATATTTTTCGGTACTGATGGACCTAGATGTAGCACATCAGTACAGTTGGGGGAGTGCCATTTTGGCACACTTGTACAGGTGCTTATATGACACATCAATACCACAAGTTAAATCCATATTTAGGCCACTTGTCTTACTACAGGTAACATTATTGGTTAATCTTGTCAGTTGTACATATTGTCCATAATGACCTCTTATATTATATTAAATTTTATTTTATTTATTGTCAGATGTGGGCATGGGAGCGAATACCATCCATCCGTCCAGCCGGACGACTACTAGTTACCGTCACAATGAGTGCTCTTGGGTCCAGGTGCGTATTGAATTAGTCAGGAGAAAACTTTTAAACCATTGACAATTATAAGGAATGGCTAATATTATTCATTTTGTTCCTCATAGGTGGAGATCCCGGTACAATTCATCACAGTCACCCATGCATGTATTGAAAGTGTACCGCGATCAGCTGACATCTCTCCATGACAGTCAGGTATATTGCAATTTGGATTTCCTTTCATTGAACTAATGGAAAAAAGGTTTTTCTGGCCTAACCACAACACCTACTTGTTATGTCAGTATATTTGGCAGCCATACACCGAGGATGTTGTGCAACAACTCCCACAGTACTGTACAGCCGGTAGCAACAACTGGCTACTTTTTGTTAACCTCATTTGATGGCATGTCATGGAGTACCATCATGTTCATCGTGTTCTTAGGAAGTTTGGCCTTATCTAGCCATTACCCATCCAGTTGGTCACTAGGGATGAATATAAACTGCTTCATACTAGAGACCATCGAGAGAGGTCAGGCATGGATTGGCGTGTTGAACTGAGAAGATATATTGATGCTTGGGAACATCGATATGAGCAACAAGTTAATGCACTTGGGTCAGAGGATCCATACACACCTGGTCGAGAATACATGGAGTGGTATTTTCGCAGGACAGTGACCCTAATTGATCAGCCAGGACAGCCTCAAACAATTACGAAGGGTTTTCATGGAGACGGGTTTACTATGGAGTATATGGTATTTCCTAAATTTCTAATAGTGTTAACAAATAATACTTTAGATTCCCTCAATATTAAATATCTAACCTATTTATCTCATTTATGTAGTTGCAGGCAATGTCCAAGATGTGCCTCATGTCAGATATTAATTTGGATGATTGTCCCCCACGTTTCGCAGACGTTATCATGGGGGTACATGGTGTTTCCACACGTACTCTACAATATGTGCATGAGCCATCCAGACTGCAGTTTTATCAGCCATATGTGCACTGTGAGGAACCTCCCCCTGGTGTGAGATATAATGACATCAGAAGCCACCGTCCAGCTCCACCTGGTCGACAGGGTGGTCGGTGATTGCATGCTCGGGGCCATTTAGACCACATTGGTTCATCACAAGTATGCGAGTCCAATGAACCCCAGACCATCACATGGTGAACCCTCACACTATGACACTACTATAGGTGATTTCACTGCATACCTTACTCCCACTGCTAGTCATGCCGGATCAGCACATGGTGAACCCTCACAGTATGACACGACTATAGCTGATTTCACTGCATATGTTATTCCCACTTCTAGTCATGCATACATGTCGCCTACTGCTCCATTAGATACAGGTAGTGTTCCACATGTCCAGTATGATTCGAGTGAGGATGCATGAGACGATATGGAGGGGGTTTAACAGAGGGAGCTCCATATGAGGACGTACATGTTTCTACTGAGATGGCTGTTCCATGACGCACATCTCGCACCATACGTCCTCCCCCATGTGGAACGGGTGGAAAGCTTTGCAGAGGTCATTATTAGTACATTACATGCCATCGGATATTAGTACCTATCTGCTTGACACATCTTCATCGGATATTGTACATTTATATTTATTTATTTTCGTTAACAGTGGAAAAAGTGCACAATTCAAACAAAAAAATAAGCATATCCCAATTTACAAATCAAATAATTCATTCCTACTCTATAAATAATTCATTCATACTCTATGAATAATTCATTCATACTCTATATTTAATTCATTCATACTCTATATTCAAGACTAGTTAAAAAAATTGTAAATCTTACAATCAAAATTTATCATTGCTGAAATTTTTAAAAAATCATAAAACAATTACAAGTCTACTTATGCGCTATTTTCACCCAAGACGAAAATAAGAAAAATGATAATTGAAAAATTAAATAATAGACTGATTGGAATATTGATTTTAAATTTTGGACGCATTTAGAGAATGCTGGATTAAAACAATATTTGATAAATTCATGAAGCGTTTTTAATAACATGCAAGCCAAAATAAATTCCATAAAATCAGCTGGAATATTTTTTAGCCAATATTGATGCGTCCTCTACAAGAAATTTTTTTAAAATAACATCCAATGAGGACGCATTCAGTCCTCCAAAATGAGCTTAGACAAAAAATAAAGGAAAAAAGAGGACGCATTCCAGATGCTGCTTAAAAAAATTTATTTCCAAGAGGATGCATTCGCCGAATGCGTCCTCTACATGCTGGATAAATTTTTTTTCCCTATAATGCGTCCTTCACAAAGGTCACCAGTTTTCAAAAGAGGACTCATTTGCATCCAAATTTTTGAAAACATGCACAATAAAATAAAGCACTCGTTTATTTCCACGTTTAGGGAATTAGTGTTTGGATAGAACTAAAACTAGAACTTTTGGAATATTGTTTTAGTAGTTGAATCATTAACTCCAAAACTTCAGAGGTAACTGGTAAGGTATTAAGTCTCCTTCCTAACTGTATTTTTCTTATTTTATCAATCAATAAATAGGTAGGGGTCTGCCAAACCCCCCACCATAATAAGTGATGTTCTTTTAATATATATATATATATATATATATATATATATGTATATATAATAAATTGAAAATTCAATAATTAATACAAAGTCAAAAACTCGTTATCAAATAAGGTATTGGTAAAACATCAATATTTTATGAAATCAATTCAAACTAAGATTTTTGCAAAATTAAAATCCAAAATTTAAAATTTCCAAATTTTATTAAACACAAGATCCATTAAATTTTGGAAAGTTCTTTCTTATTTGAGAATATATTTAATATAGTACTCACTTTTAACTAAAAATCACAGTTCAATACACTATTTCTTAATTATCTTTTTAAAGGGATATATCGTATTTAGATTTATTTAACACCGAGGTCAAAGTTTCACAGGCAATTATCTTCTTCCCCTTTTCTCAGAGCCGCCTGGACTAAACCCTAGGTTTCTCTGTTCACCTTCTACCGGCGCCGCCGCTATGGCGTGGCCCCTACGAGCTCCTCATTTCTCATATGCCCAAATGCTTAATCAAACACTTGCTGATGCCCTCAAACCCTCTAGAGCCCCATTCAATCCAAAAAAAAGAATTGAACACCTCGGTGAGCCAAGATTGAAGTTCAAAGACAAAGAATACGACCGCCTCGAAGCTCCTCTCCGAGGAACCTTAGTGGGAAAATTCCCACGGAGTCGACCTCAAATGGAAAAGCTAAGGAAAGACTTCCAAACCGCGGGATTCAAGGGCCCAATTGACATTAATCTTCTCAAAAAAATCGATAAGTCCTCATCAATTTCAACCAACCAGAGGATTACTACAGATGTCGGCTCCACAAGATTTAGAATTTTGGCACCTACTCAATCCGTATGACAACACATTTGGTTCCATATGCATATTCGCCAATAATTCTGGAGTGGGTCGCTCTGTATGAACTCCCGCAACAATTCTTTGATCAAGAAGTCATTATGTCCATTGGAAGTCTTCTTGGCTCTTCAATTAAGGTAGAAAAAGCAACACTCAACAGAACTCCTCCCCATGTGGCCAAGGTTTCCTTGGAATTAGACATTTCAAAGCCACTAAGGGAACAGATTTGGATAGAATATTGAGATTCTAGGTTTTGGCAGTATTTAAACTATGAAGGAATTCCGGTGTATTGCTCAAAGTGTCTCAAATTGGGATATGTTGCATCTGTATGTAAGCTTGACAAGGCCAAAACATCAGTTAATGTTTGAAGACCCAAGGAAAATCTGGCACTGATTCAAACCATAGGTAAGGTTCTTGCTCCCAATGAATCACAAGGAAGAAATACAGGTAAGGTCCTTGCTCCCAATGAATCACAAGGAAGAAATACAGGTAAGGTCCTTGCTCCCAATGAATCACAAGGAAGAAACACAGGTAATGGGAGCAAGGCTTCTTATTCAGGAATCTCAATGTCTGAAAAAGTTTATGTCCCTATTGTTAAGAATAAAATGCTTCTGGCCCTACTGCTCAGGTAAATATTCAGGGGAAAGATACTAATGCAAAGGATAAGAGATCAGCCTCAACAGTCAAAGTTTCAAGGATGCAAAAAGAAACAGAACCACAAATTTTGGTTACTGATGAACTCAAAAATGTCACCCCCTCCAAGGAGGGGCGGGTTAATCCTGATCCATCTCTTACTCGGAAGAATTATGAATCAAATGTTATTAATTTTTCATATGAGAATAATCATGCTATGTCTGACAATATGTTGTTTTAAATTATCAAAATATAACTATTTCACATGATAAAGATGCTACTAAGTTGATTAAAACTGATTCTGTCTCGGGAAGCATAAGGATAAAACTGATATGCTTGATGATTCTACTCATATGGTACACAATGCTAAAATGTCATATTGTTTGTTGTTAGTTTTTTTGATTTTGGACTATACATGATCATATAAATGATTGTAGTAGTAATAGTAATGATCAGGTTATGATCCAATCTGACCTGAAACCTATTGAAACTATAAACTCACCCATTGTCAATCAAAATACTCATACCAATATGATAAATAACACTAAGAGACAACTTAGATAATAAAAACCATAGTCTTAACACCCTGAAAGGTGATTTCATTGAACTCAGTGCAGGGACCTCACCTTTACCATCCTCAGGTCACAAATCTTCCAAAAGAATTGAATGGCTTAATGCTGACCAACCTAAGACTGTCCAATTTTCTGAACCAATGGAAGAAACAAGAAATTTTTAGGACATAAAACAAAGCCTTATCGAATCTAACAATAAGTTCAACACTTTACTAAACCTGAAAATTCAACAAACAAGGAAAACCCAGATATCACTAATACTAGTGATCAGAAAGAAAAACCTAAAAAATACAATAAAAAAGATTACACAGCTACCCCAAAAACGGTTGCAACCCGTTCCTCCTTGAACATCTCCAAGATGTCTTAATGATTGAGTCCAAAATTTGTGTCTGGAATGCTAGAGGTGTAGACAACAAAGCTACACATATTAGAATAAGAGACATAAGAAACAAATATAAAACTAACATGTTTGTAATAAATGAACCAATGCTAAGTAAAACAGACATTGAAGCTATCTCTAAAACACTAGGGTTTCAAAAATACTTCTCTGATCCTAAATGTAAAATTTGGATCTTCTGGACTAATGAAATCAACCTTCAAATAAATGCAGTGGAAGATTAATTTATAATCACAACATTCAAGCATCCTCTATTACAAAATGAATGCCTATTGGTCTAATTTATGTTAAGCATACAAATAAGGAAAGAAAGGAAATGTGGAATACACATTCTGCATACGAAAATTCCTCTCTTTTTCTTATAGGGGATTCTAATGTCATAACCAACACCGATGAGTACTTAGGACCATAAGTCCTAAACAATAAATACATTTTTTTCCTCTTAACAGATTCGTATCCAAAAATAACTTACCTGATATACCTACCTCTGGTTCACTTTTCACCTGGACTAGAATGAGACCAAAGGGTAGAGTATGGAAACGACTTGATAGAGGACTTTCTAATCACAAATGGAGCCAAGATTTTCAAACATCAAACATCCAAACACTGGCCAATGATCAATCATATCACAATCCTCTCATTCTTCACATTTCGGAACATTCAAACAACTCTAGATGTAGGTCATTTAAATTTCTTAATTGCTGGATTAATCATCCAACATTTATGAAAATAGTAGAAGAAACCTGGAATGTTCAATCAAACCTATATGGAATGAGTAATCTGGTTTTTAAATTAAATACCTTAAAAGCTACATTAAAACAGTGGAATATTAAAACTTTTGGAAACATCTTTACAACTGTCCAAAACTGTGAAGAAGCTCTTCTGAAAGCTAAGTCAGTCCTGTAAGCTTTAAACAATCAAACCAAATAAATTTCCTTTAATCAAGCAAAGGAAAATCTCACACAAGCTCTTTCAGATCAGGAATATTTTTGGAAGCAAAAATCCAGAATTAAGTGGCTTAAAGAAGGAGACTCAAACACAAAAAAAAATCATAAATCTGTTAAAAACAGACACAAAAAAAATGATATATGGAATTAAAGACTCAAAGGGAGATTGGCTATATTATCAAAATCAGATTGGTCTAGAAGCGGTTTCCTACTACTCAAAACTTTTAACTAATTAACAAACTGATCAATCTGGAATTAACACTGCTTGTTTACTGAAAAACTTGGAAGAACTGACTAAAAAAATAATGAATATGAACACTGACTCTGCACCTGGACCAGTTGGTTTTCTACTTCTATTCTAAAAAACTTTATGGAACATCATTAAAAATGATGTTCTGCAAGCTGTTCAGGATTTCTTTAATCAAGTTGAAATACCAAAAGTCATAAGGGCCACACTAATCATGTTAATTCCTAAAAAAAAAGATGTATCTTCCTCTTTCAAGGATTATAGACCAATCAGTCTCTGCAATTTTTCAATAAAATATTTACAAAAATCATTGCAGATAGACTCAAACCCATAATGAAGGAAGTTCTCAGTCCATAACAATCAGTATTTACCTCAGGTAGAGAATTATTTGAAAATGTTCTACTAATGCAAGAGATGGCAAATTACATTAACTAAAAAACAAGAGGTTTTAACATGATAGTCAAATTAGACATGATGAAGGGCTTTGACAGAGATTCTTGGTCCTTTTTGTCTAAACTTGTAATTAAAATGAGATTTGATGAAAACTTTGTAAACCTTATCATGAACAATATAAGGTCTGCATTTTTTTTCCAGTTCTGGTAAATGGAAATTCTTTTGGATTCTTCCCAGCTTCAAGAGGTTTGAAGCAAGGATATCCACTTTCTCCTTTGCTATTCATTTTAATGGTTGAATCCTTCTCCAAAACCCTGAATTTCTACTTTCAATTTGCTGAAATTCCCTATTACAAACTTCCAAATAACATGCTTAATGTAACCCATCTATCTGTTGTTGATGACACATCAATCTTCTTAAAATACACTAAGTCTGGCATTAAAAAAGTAATGGGTTTTTGCAAATATATGAAAAAGCATATGGTCAAAAAATTATTTATGAGAAGTCTTCTTTTCTCATATCTAAAACTGTCAATCCAAGACTAATTAATCAAATTAAATCATAAACTCTAATGTCTCAGGGGAAATTTCCTTTTAAGTATCTAGGATCCCTTATCTTCACTGGGAAAACTAAAAACTCCCATTATCACAGCCTTCTGAACTCCATAAATTCCAAAATACTTCAGTGGTAAAACAAGCTGCTTTCTCCAGCAGGAAGGATGATTTTAATCAAACATGTTCTATCATCTATACCACTGCAAATCTAAACTACTCAAACCAACAAATCATATAATTAATCAAATCCACAAGACAATGGCACAATTCTTTTGGAAATCCAATAAATATTTAACTCAAACAGGGAAATCATGGAGATCATTTGAGAAACTTTTCTTCCCTATGGATGAGAATGAGCTTAGTTTCAAGAATTTGAACATAATGGTTAAAAGCTTTTCATTAAAACTTTGGTGGAAGCTACAAATAGGAAACTCTCTTTGGGCTAATTTTATCCAGTCAACACCTATAAACCACCAATCCACAAGAATATGGAAAATAATCAAATAGGTGGATGATCTTGCCATTAAACACACAGAGGTTCAAATAGGAAAGGGATCAGTTTCCTTTTGGGAATCTAACTGGACAGATTTAGGCCCCTTAATCAATAAAAGCAATCCTGATTTAGAGTTGACTTTCCCAAATCTAACGGTACTTGAATTTCTATCTCAACCAGATAATTATCTGACATCCATTCAACATCTCCCAAATCATATTCTTCATAAGATTAATTTAAACCAGCCAGTCTTTCTAGATTATGAAGATAAACTGATTTGGAAACCTAACCCTAATGGTCTATTTTCACTGAAATCTGCATATGAAACAATCAGACAAAAAAAGGTCTTTGTTCAGTCATTTAAATTTCTCTGGTCTAAGTTGTTACAAAAGAAAATCAGTATCACGAACTGGGGAATGCTAAATAGACTAATTCCATTCTATGATGTGCTTGAGGATTTGGCTTTTAATATTCCTTCCATATGTTATTTATGCTCCAAGGAATCTGAAAGCATTAGTTAATCTTTCAATAGCTGTCAATTCATAAAAAATGTTTGGGATATAATTGATAGAGTGTTTGACATTGCCTCACAACCTTTTGAGTATTTGTGGGGTAAGTTATTCTGCTATTGGAATCTCAACATGACTCACCCTGAATATAATTAGCTTGTTAAAATTGTTCTATGTATTTGTATTTGGTTTATCTTGTGCGCTAGAAATGCAAATTTTTTTGAACAGGCTAAACCAAATACAGAAAGTATATTAAGGAAAATAATGTGGCAATTAAATGACATTCTCATTGGGCATAACATTAAAAGTGTGTGGAATTTGACATCAGATACTCCTAGATGGCTTATATGCATATCAGCTAATGTTCAAAACAGGAAAGTGATCAGTTGGATTAAACCAAGCCATTTCAAATTGAACTCAAATGGTTCAATTCTCAGAAATGATAATGCAAGTTTGGGCTTCATAATAAGAGATAACAAAGGTAAGAGTGTGTTTTCTACTGCAAAACGTGTCCAACTATGTAGCAGCTTGCAAGCAGAGGTTCAAGCTCTTCAATATGGCCTACAAGCAGCAGGCAGATATGGAATCAAGCACATCCAGATTGAATGCTATTCAGAGTTGCTCGTGAAGATTGTTAGAAGAGAATACAAGATCCCTTGGCAATGCACAAATGGAGTTCGACTAATCTGGGCACTTCTACATCCTATGCAATGGACCATATCCCACATATACAAAGAGGCAAATAGCGTTGTGGATGCGTTAGCCAGACTTACGAGCACAAAACAGGTAAATTCTTTCTTTGTTTTTGCAGGGTTACCTAAAGACATCAAAGGGAGAATCCAACTCGATGCAATTTATTTTCCTCATATAAGGAAATCTAAATAGTTTCTTAGAGTTTTTACAGACCTAATCTATTGTAATTTAAGTATTCCACTTTGTATTATTTTCACGGTTTGTGAGATCAGAAAACCCAAGGACTAGTTTTCATAGGATTATGTATAGCTTACAAGGTTTTCTTGATCTCTAACTATTAGAGGTAAGGTTTTATGTCCCCCTCTTCTTTTTGTACCATTTTTTAAAATTTTAATAAACGGGTAGAGGTCTGTCAAACTCCCACCATAACAAGTGGTGTTTTTTTAAAAATCTTTTTAAAGGTATTTATATTTCATTTAGGCAAAGTCTTGGGAAAGACGGTCTTTCCATATACTTATGGAAAGACGGAGTTTAATTCAAATAATAAAAGGTAAAAGGTCTTAGTTGCAACATTAAAAATTTAGTATGCAACATGTAGTAGTTATAAAATTTATAACTCGGTTCATGCAACCCGAAAATTTTATCTTTATTTCTTCTAATTTACACTTTAAACCTTGGTCTTTCCATGACTTATGGAAAGACCGTCTTTCAAGAGACACACTCTTTCATTTATGATCCAAAAAGAAAAAAATTGCAAGATACCAGTTAAATCAAAATGGTACTAAAATAGATTCAATCGAAAAATACATTTTTGGGATATAAATAAAAAGCGAGTATTTTCAAAGATAAATTTGTAAATTATGATACGGAACTGTGAATTTTATTTGAAAATGAGTGCTCCCCTGTCCCATTTTAAATTGCAATTTAGCTATTCATTTAGTCAAAACTTTTAAATTTTGACCATAAAATTGAATTGGTGTATAAGTATAAATACTATTGAGTGATACCTAGATTCGTTATTACATATATTTTCAAAATATCAACTATTCACAACTTTTAATTATCATTAATAAAATATAGTTAGGATCAAATATTTTTTGAATTAAGTGGTGGAAGTTCAAGTGTGCAATTTGAGATGGGAAGGGAAGTATCATTCTAGACCTTTACTCTCTCTTATCCTCTTGATTGATAAAAAATAATCTGGAGCGGTCTTGAATAAACGCGCAGTTGATCTTCTCTGGTACGAAAGTGACATGATACACACTGCAGGGGCGGAACCAGAAATTTTTTTCAGGGGAGGCTGAAAAATTTTTGGGGTCGTCGGGACGAGGCAGCTTCCGGTGGCGTCGCGGCGGAGACCTGGTGGCGTAGGGCTCTCGGCCGAGGAGGGAATTGACGGAGGGAAGAAAGGGTGATAAATATTAATGACATATAAATTTTAAAAATTCAACTCAACAATAATGAAAAATACTACATAATATAATAAATCAAGTAGCATACAATAATATTTTTACAAGTTCACTAAACTACTAAAATAACTACTTTCTAACGCTCGAATTACTAGAAGTAGAACTAGAAAAAGGTGGGGGCAACAGATATCTACGAGACTCCATGGCTTGATAACGTTGCATAATCGGTTCATTCTCAATCTTAACAAAAATATCCTTTTCAATATATACCGTCATAACATCGTTCAACCATTCATCTCCCATTCTATTACGAAGATCGGTCTTGATATTCTTCATGGCAGAAAAAACTCGCTCAACTGAAACAGTTGCAACTGGTAGAACTAATGCTAACTCAATCAGACGATATACCAATGGATAAAGTACCATGCTACGTGATCGAACCATATGCTGAGCAAGACTTCCAAGATCATTGATGGCCGAATAGGCATCATCATCTCTCACATCATGAATGAAGAAATCAAGTTGTTGCTCTAGTTCTAAACGCTCAACAAGGGAGAAGTCATCCGGATAAAGTTCAGCAAGGCGAAGCAACTTACCAACATCAAACATGGCAAATCTTTCTCTCGGATCAAGGCATGCCATACAAGTGAGTAATTCCGAGCTTGCTTCGCCAAATCGATGATTCATTTCAAGAATCATCTTGTCAACGGTCTAGTATTGAAACATTAAAAAATATAACAGTAAGATAAAAAATACATATAAAATATTATAAACAAAATAAATTAAACTATGTAAATATTAAAGTAGTACCTGAAGAAAAATATCAACACGGTAGAAATCATGATTGGTTGACATTTCTCCCCGTCGTCTAGAACGGTGACGAATTTTCCGTTGTGCTTCCATCACGTCTAATGTGATCTCATGCTTCACACAAAATGTGTTGACTCCATCCAATAATTTATCAAAACCACAATCTCTGAATTCTTGCAATTCAGTCTTCATTCTATTCATCATTCGCACAGCCATCGAAATATTTTGATCTCTTTGTTGCAAGGCAAGTGACAATTGATTTGTAGCTCCCAACAAATGCTTCATCAAAAACATACAGAACACAAATTCATAGCTCTCCATTCTATCAATCAAACCCTTTGCTGTAGAGGCATTTTTAACTATACTGCCATGCTCACAGATATTAAGAAGCACTTGAATAATTGAAGACCACATAGCCTCAAAGCGAAGAATAGTACTGTAATGTGATCTCCAACGTGTATCACCAGGCCTTCTCAAACTCATTTCTTGATTTTTGCCTCTTCCACTAACCTTCTCCCCACTCTCCAATGCCTCTACAAGGCTAGCATGTTCTAATTGCACAAGCATCTCTTTTCTAACACATGAACCTCCAACCAGATTCACAGTTTGAACAAGATACCCAAAAAATTCACCCACAGATAGAGTACAATATGCAACAGAAACAACAACCAATTGAAGTTGGTGAGAGAAGCAATGAATATACCTCGCAGAAGAATTTTCTTTCAATATCAAAGCTTGCAATCCATTGAACTCCCCTCGCATATTTGAAGCCCCATCATATCCTTGGCCTCTCAACTTTGACAAGGACAATTTCTTATCTACAAACAGTTGCTTAAGAGCCTCCATCAAAGTAATAGCTTTAGTATTGGAAACATGCACAAGAGCAAGAAAACGCTCAAGAATACATCCTTGTTTGTTGACATATCTCAAAACAACCCCCATTTGCTCTTTTATTGATGCATCTCGAGCCTCATCAACAAGAATAGAAAATACACTATCTCCAATGTCATTAACAATAGCATCAGTTACCTCGCCAGCGCAAGCACTTGAGAGCTGTTTCTGAACTTTGGGGGATGTCAACTTGCAATTTCCGGGAGCATTTTCATTCATTACCTTAGCAACATCTTCACTTCGCTTGCAATACCATTCAACCAATTCAAGATAATTACCCTTGTTGAGCGAATCCCAACCTTCATCATGACCACGAAAAGCCAAACCTTGATTTAACAAGTATCTTGTCACATCCAAAACCGCATTCAAACGTGTGCGATATGCCTTTTTTGCTTCGGTGAAATGACCATCCAAACAATGTGAGATACTTTGCTTTTGAAGGCTAAAATTTCTCAATTTAATTGCTGCACCATGATGAATTCCATCCACATTCTTAGCATGTTTCCTAAATACTTTAAGGGCATTCTTCCAATTCATCACCCCATCCACAGTATATGCGGTCCCCTTTGCTGAATTCTTAAAAAGATAGCAAGGAAAACAAAATGCCGCATCCTTTGAAACACTATACTCCAACCAATTAAATTCATCAAACCAACCCTTTTGAAAACTTTTAAATTCATCATTGAACACTGTTTTTGGAAAAGTATGATTCTTAGGTTGGCAAGGACCTCTTAATATATATTCTCTTAGCACTTCATCTCTAATAGAAACATCAATCTCTTCAATAGGTTTACGTAGCCCGGGATCACTTATAATATCATTCTGATTGAATTCTACACGAGATTGTTTTGTACTACTACCCTCTTCATTGTGCCTTTGTTCATTAGACTCATTCGATCTCTTTACTCCGCTACTTCGAATTAAAAATTTATCCATAACCTATTAAATATCAAATAGGAAAAATATGTAAATTGATTTATTTTTCATCGATTCAAATTCAATTTAATAAAATATCCCTAATTGATAATTAACAAATGAAAATAAAAAGTTCATAAAATCATATTCATCTAAATTCAATTTAACAAATATCCCTAATTGATAATTCCATAAACCGATTATGACAAATTGACAATTTCATTGTCACATACAATTATACAAAATAAATCAAACAATTATAATTTCAACTAAATTCCAACTAAATTTCAACTAAATATGCAATTCAACTAAATCAATTTATGCAATTCAACTAAACTTCAACAATCATATATAATACAACCATATAAATTCAATTCAACATCCAATCTAAAAATCATGTTCACATTAATACATTATACATATATTTAAGTTTTGAAGAAATAAATTAAAAAGACAAAAAATTATAAACCCTGAAATTAATAAATATTAGCAATTTAGCATATAAAGAGAAGAGAACTAGAGTCTAGAGAAGACTTACCAGAGGCGGCGGGATGGCGGTGGTGGACGGCGGTGGCGCGGCGGCGGCGGCGTGGCTGAGCCTGAGCGAGTGCCGAGTGAAGTGGCGCTGTGGCAGTGGCGGAATGAGGCAACGAGGCACGAGCTGTGGCTGTTCTTGTTCCCGCTCAAGCATTTATATAGGATGATGGATGCTATTGGATTGGGCCGCTCAGTTTTTGGCCCAATCCATTTCCGATCTCTTTTTTTTTTCATAGTACTTAGTAAAACGACGTCGTTTCACTAACGTGAAACGACGTCGTTTTACTACTTAGGTTATAAAAAATTAAAGCCAAACGAAACGACGTCGTTTTAGTGCGTACGTCTGCAAAAAAAAGAAGGCCGCAGTGCGGCCTTCTTCTCCGGCGAGCAGGCGCTGCGCTCTGCCGGAGACGCGCTCGGCCGCGCCGGAGACGCGCTCCCGCCTCCTCCTAGCTCCGGCCGGCGATCGAGGTAGGGCTGGAGCCCTACCTCGCGTATTAATAGATCCGCCCCTGCTTGCGTAATTTAAAATTGGACTTGAACATAATTTCATCAAGAATGTGAAATTTAAAAGGAAATCTGGAGCGGCCTTAAATAAATGCACAGATGATCTTCTCTTATATGAAAGTGACATAGCACACTTTGAAAGAGAAGGTGAAGCAAATGCTTTTGCTAGGATGAGCAAATCTATCGTTGATACCTTAGCCAAACACTGGACGACAACCAGGGGTGTTGAGATTGTGGCTCTGTCTGTTGTGTCAACTCAGCTTGTGGAGAAGCAGCAGGAGCAGCAGAAGTTCCTTCAGTTTCTTGCTCTATCCAAGTGTCACGATGAACTGTGTTCTCGACAGAGTGTGTCATTGCAAATTATATTGGAACATGGGGAAAAGCTTGCTGGAATGGTTCAATTGAGAGAGTTGCAGAATACAATCTGCCAGAGCCATACAAATGGGCTTGGATCTTATACATGTTCTGAGAATCAATTATCTGGGGCTCTTTGGGATATTATCCAGTTAGTTGGTGAGAGAGCATGTAGGAAAACTGCTCTCTTGATGGATAGAGAGAATCAGGGGCAGAACCAGAAAACATTTTCAGGGGAGGCTGAAAAATTTTCGGCGTCAGGCGTGCAGAGGCGGCAGGACAAGGCAGCTTCTGGCGGTGGGGCGGCGGCGCGGCGGACGGCTCTCGGCTGAGGGAAATGACGGAGAGAGAGGGAGAGCTCTTCTGCTGCTCTCGCCTCTGTTCCAAAGTTTTGTTTGTGTTTGGATTATTGGATTGGGCTCCGTTCTTGGCCCAATCCATTTCACATTCCGTTTTTATTTTTTTTCATTTCACTAAATGAAACGACATCGTTTCACTAACGTGAAACGACGTCGTTTTAGTACTTAGGGATTAAAAAAAAGAAGGCCGCAACGCGGCCTTCTTCTCCAAGCAAACCTCGGACAGTCGCCGGAGACGCGCTCGACTCGCCGGAAGACGCGCTCGGCGAACCGGACCGCCTCCTGCTACCTCCGGCCGGCGATCGAGGTAGGGCTGGAGCCCTACCTCGCGTCCCATTGGTTCCGCCCCTGGAGAGAATGCTGAAGTTTTCTTCAGTAAGGTTTCTGATATTGAGGAGTTGTTTTACTGTTTAGAGAAGCAGCTAGATTGCATGATTGGGGAGGATATGGCTGTCATGTTGCAGTTTCGTAGAGCTTGTGGCCCCTCTAGTGTATGTGTGAGAATATTTCACACTGCAATGGAGTACAGAAGTGAGAATCACCTGTGGCATCCTCCTTCTGATGGCTTGATGCCATGGTATAGCCAAACTGTTGTACGGGGTGGTATGTGGAGCATTGCCTTTTTTATGCTTCAGCTTTCAAATGAGGCGTTTCGTCTTGATGATGTTGCAAAATTAGATTTGTATTCACATGAGGAAGCACTCACTGCAGTACTACTTGAAGCGTACAGTGGTGCTATTACAGCGAAATCTGAACGTCGTGAAGAACAGAGAAGTCTGTTAGATGAGTATTGGAAAAGAAGAGACGAACTTCTTGGAAGGTTTCTTCCAGGGGGCCACCCAGGAATCACATCTAGCAGCCAAAGAAAAAGATGCTGAGGTACTTGGAAAGCTTGCTCCTAGGCTGTTGTTGCAAAAAGGCACGAGGGCTACCAAACACTCTGGAGTATATGCTGTGACCTAAATGACTCCGAGCTTCTTAGAAATCTTATGCATGAAAGCGTGGGACCAAGAGGTGGATTCAGCAACTTTGTCTTCAAGAAACTATATGACAGCAAACAATACTCGAAACTCATGAGATTTGGCGAGGACTTTCCAGACGAGCTTGCTATTTTCTTGAAGCCACATGATGAATTGCTTCTCAATCAGTTTTACTCTGCTTCAGAAACTCTTCATGCACTAGCTCTGTCTCGGGACAACTCTGCTGAAGCTAATGATGAAACTGATCCATATCTAAACATCCTTGGCAGATAGGAAACGTTTTCTAAATCGTTCAAAGATAGCTGCTGTGGCAGGAAAAGATGCTGATTACCTTTCAAAAGTGAGGCGCATTTGAAGCAGATTTAAATATCTTGAAATTGCAGGAAGAGATTTCAACTCTCTATTCTGACATTGATGAAAGGCTAATGGATGAAAACTGGCTCCTTTCCCCAGTTGACCTTATTAACCTTTGCATTAAAAGTAATAACAGGGTACTTGCATTGAGAGCCTTTGGCGTTTTTGCCTGGACTAGCTCCTCGTTTATTAAGTCCAACTCTGGTCTTTTGGAGGAGTGCTGGAGGAATGCAGCGAATCAGGACGATTGGGAAAGTATATGTCAGTCATCCGCATGCTCTGGGAATAACAATTATTTTCGAAGCTTCCAGCAGGTGCTATGGACCTGAAGTGCAGAGCTTACAGTTACAAGTACTTTTCCGTCCTTCTCGTGGTTGTAGGTAGGTTATCTTGGTGATCTCATGTACATCAAGCCATAGCTATTTTGATGATTAATCGTAACTTGGAGTCTACCTTAGAGCTGTTGTTCAGTTTTAGCTCTTGGTGGGTAGTCGCTTAGGGCCAAATCTTATGAAATAGATGGAAAGCCTCTGTTTGAGTTAAACTGGATGCCAAAAAAAAAAGAAAAAGACATAGCGCACGGTGTGGCCGTATTTTGAAATTGGACTAGAACATAATTTCATCAAGAACATGTTTTTAAAAAAAGAAATCTAGATTAGTTTAAACATTGGACAGTTGCTCCACATTCATTGGATAGACTTCACTTCTGGAGTTGGACGAAAAAGCCTTGTTGGCGATAATGGCGTTCACAGCTTCTGTGGGATGCAGCCCATCAAAAAACACTTTGGTTTGTCGATCAGAACAGATTGGTCCGCCTCTCCGGCACAGAGTTCCTGTGCCGCCTTCTTCTATCGATTGCACATGGCAGCAAGGGTTCCTAGCATCCATGAAACCTGCAATAATAATTTTCTACTAAATTTGGATGAATTCACTCGACCATGTCTTCTTTTTATGTGCAAGCATCCAATTCAATGTTTTCGCCGAATAAAAATATAGGGGCGTAATTGACATATATAATTCTTGCGCCTAACTTAGAGCATCTCCGGGTTTCGTTAGAATAAACTTTAATTGACACGTAAGATTTACTAACGCCGCTAAAAACATTAGTGACCCCGTCGAACGCCTTATTTAATTTTTTTTATTGTGGCAGATACTTTCGTGTTTTGATGTAGTTTTGTTTGAAAAAATTCCCAAATTCACGTTTACCATAATTTTGTACACCACTAACAATAAACCAAACTACATCGAAAAATGAAATGGCAAAATTAATTTTAAACGTTGATTTATTTTTATATATAAAATAAAATAATAATTTAAAGAGATTTAAAAATATTTTCAATATATGTGGTAATATATATATATATAAATTTATACTCAAAAAATTATAAGTATTAGTCTATTAACATTAGAATTCAAATTGTTTTCAAATTCTAAAAAGTAACTATGAATTTATAGGTTATAAAATAATTGAATGATGTATTTTAATAATAATGAAAAATCCACATGTTATGTGCTAAATATATTCATTTATATTATAGATTGGCAAAAATAAAAATTAATTTTTGTTTTTTACTCTTTCTCCATAAAAGTAAAATTGAGACATAAATTAGAAAGTTTCTTAACCCATTGTCTATTTAATAATTAGTTAATTTAAGGCAAAGTCTTGGGAAAGACGGTCTTTCCATATACTTATGGAAAGACGGGGTTTAATTCGAATAATAAAAGGCAAAAGGTCTTAGTTGCAACATTAAAAATTTAGTATGCAACATGTAGTAGTTATAAAATTTATAACCCGGTTCATGCAACCCGAAAATTTTATCTTAATTTATTCTAATTTACACTTTAAACCTTGGTCTTTCCATGACTTATGGAAAGACCGTCTTTCAAGAGACGCACTCTTAATTTAATTAGAATAAAAAATTAATTTCTAGAATAGAATCAATTTTATTTTAAATATGAACTAAAAATAAGTTAGTACCAATTAATGTTATACTCAAGTTCATAAAAACTATTTTATTGAACTAATATAATTATTTATAGCAAATTCTTGGGAAAGACAATCTTTCCATAGGCTTATGGAAAGACGCGGTTAATTAGAATAATAAAAGGTAAAGGGTCTTAGTTGCAATATTAAAATTTTAGTATGAAACATGTAGTAGTTATAAATTTTATAACCCGGTTCATGCAAACCGAAAATTTTATCTTTCTTCTAATTTACACTTTAAACTTTAGTCTTTCCATAAAAGACCGTCTTTCAAGAGACAGACTCATTATTTATTCTCCATCATTACTCTTGTCAAATAATTAGATGCATCCAAAATATAATTAATTGTATGAATATAATATTTGTTGAGATCAAATATAATATTAAAATACAATTTCAATATTATATATATATATACGTCACATAAAAATTGGGAGTTTGTAGTTTGTAGCATATCCACGTTACATAATAAATAATCATTTAAAGTTTGGATTGGAGAATGATTTCAAACGAAACCCACAGCCGAAATATTTAATATTACGTCAGAATGAAGGTGAATCGATGTTTCAATCAGATTCTACTATTTGTACCCGTTAAATAAGAAAAACCCTCTCTGCATTGGAGATGCTCTTAAGAAGACTTAAGAGGAAAATTCATAATTAAAAAAAAAAAATTTACTCGGACTCCAAATGATTCTGGAAAGGCGCCAAGGCAATTCGACCCACAATCTTAGAGAGATCAGCAATTTCAACAAGAAATGGGAAATGGACGAATATTGTACTTTGCGTAGGTAAGGCAGATTTTTAATTAGTCATGCAACAAATTAACTGTATGCAAAACATATTTTTGTTAACCAGTCAGTATATTGTATCTGAAGATACAACAATAACTGTATCCCCATTAGACAACTCAATAGTTATCCATTAATTTATTAGTCATCTTTTTAAAATTTAATTATTCCATAATTTTATATGAGTATGTGTATTGAAAGACGGTCTTTCCATAAATTATGGAAAGACCAAGGTTTAAAGTGTAAATTAGAAGAAATTAAGATAAAATTTTCGGGTTGCATGAACCGGGTTATAAATTTTATAACTACTACATGTTTCATACTAAAATTTTAATATTGCAACTAAGACCTTTTATCTTTTATTATTCAAATCAAACCCTATCTTTCCATAAGCATATTAAAAATATAATTTATTTTTAATTATTTAGAAATTTGAATAATATTTGAAACTAAAAATTATAATATTATATGAATATAAAGAAAATGTGAAATTAAAAAAATTAACTACTCCCTCAATCCCAACTTAAATTACAGTCTAATTATTGCACGCCATTCACAGGACATATTTGACCGTTAATATATTTAGCTAAGTATAATAACGACAAACAAAAAAGTTACTTTCTAGAAACTACTTGTTACGACGAATTGAACACTATCACATACGATAATGTTATTTATCATATATCTATTCAAATATGCGGTCAAACTTTGATAGACAATAGTGTCATAAAGTAAATGGGTGATTTAAGGTGGGACAATGGGAGTACTCCCCCTGGTCCACTAATAATGACTCACTTTTTTTTTTGATGATTTTTTTATATTGGCTCATTCCACTTTTAGTAAATCCTAGATTGTTTTTATCCACACGTTTTACTTTTTATACTTTCAATACAATCTCTACCATTCATTTTTTTTTTTTGAAAAAGTTTGTGCCCAAAAGTTTGGGCCATAATAAAAGAACTAGAGGGAGTACTAAATTTTTAAAAATCTAAGATTAATGTCCAAGATTGATCCTCTAAATATTCCTATAAACATTCATATTAATGTCCAACTCGAGTCATCAAAATATTCAATAAAATGATCACACTCAATAAACTATTATAATCTAAGATAATAATAATATAATTTTTTAAAACAATGTAAAATACAATTAAAAAATTTCATAATCTAGTATTTTTATGGAATACTTATTTGGTTTCAACGATAATCTATTTTACCGAAGTATAGTGGTATGGTGGTGATACTAGCATGATCTACGTTTGTTTTAAAAGTAAATCGCAATGGAGGTTTTTGTTGATGGAATATACAATGGAACAACATAAGAATAAAAATGTAGAAGGAAAAAAAAGAATTGTTAAACGTAAAAGTCAAACGCTAAAGGAAAATGCTACTATTATTAATTGGTGGAAATGCTATGTGGAAAAGTCAATCAACCAATCTTTTTTTTCATTTTCTCTAGCAGTTTGACCGAGTGAAAATGCCAACCGCCAAAAGCAAATCAAAATGCCAGTGAAAGAGCTAATACCAAACGGAAGCTATGTCTTACTAACTGATTGGCAAACAATAAATTGGGTAATTTTAACTTTTCTTTTTTGTATAGTTTTGTTTATGATGAAAACTCTATCAATGAAGTTGTGATATTTTGAGAAGAGTGGGTCTCATAACAGGCGGCATGTCCATAAACTTATGGACAGACCACTTATTTCTTACTTTATACACTGTATTTTTTAAATTACATTCAAAATTTAAAAATTTTAAAAGTATTTTTTCATATCATATATTTTCACATTTTCACATTCAAATACATATTATTACTTATTTTAACTTTAAAATATAATATTTAAATTTTATTAAAAAATTACAATATTTTAGATAAATATCCCTAAAAATTGTGCATAAGTTTATTGAAAGACCGCTTTACTGTGAGTTTGGTAATTTGGTAATGATTTCTCAATATCCTGTATTCGTCCTTCCTTATATTTTAATTTGTTTGGAGGAATTTGTGCCAACATGCTCGGTTTCTTCTACAATTCAATAGCATTTTTGTAAAGGGAAGTTTTAACTGATTACACCATAAACTTTTTAAGGGGTTGCTTTGAAATTGTACTCACTTTATCCCATTTCAAATTACAATTTAACTTTTCATTTAGTTAAAATTCCATAAAATTGAATTAGTATATAAGTATAAATACTATTGAATTGTATATTTTTAGATTCGGTATAACCTATATTTTAAATATCAACTTTTAACAATTGTGAATTATCTTTAATAAAAAATATTAAGAATCAAACATTTTTTGAGTGAAATGTCTAAAATCAAAGTGTGTCATTTGAAATGGAACAAGGGGAGACAGAGTATCATAGTGAAGGTTAATTTAAGAGTTATAGAGAAGAGAAAAGTGCAGATATAACTCTGTATAATTGACAAAAGTGTAGATATAGTCATGCGCTAATTGAAAGTGCAAATATAACTCTACCTATTCAGGTGTTATGTACAAATATAACCTTTTCTGTCAAATTCAGGCCGGAAATGAGTGAAAAGTCAATTTTACCCCCAAAAAAAAACAAAAAAATATTTGTAGCTAGCGAGAAAATGTTTGTCAGAAGCCATCTTGCGTTAAAATGGCCATGCACTTCTACTTTTCATCTTTACTTTTTTCTTAATGGCATCAAAAGCCATCTGTGGTGGTGGCGATTCCTCAAATCCAGCGACGATTCTTCCTCAGGCCGAGGGAGCAGCGAATGGTGGCAAGGTAGCAGCACGCGAGATGATGGAGGGAGCGACAAGGATGATGGAGGTAGACGGAGCGGCGTCAAGATGGTGATGGGGGCTGCGGGAAATGATAGAGGTGGTCGGGCCGGTCGGGCAGAGGAATAGAGGGAGTCAGCGGGGCTAGGTCTGCTGGAGGCGGTGTGGCTAGGTATAGTGCCACCAGCAGCGCACAGCGGCGGAGACCGGAGGGCACTGTTTGATGGTAAGTAGAAACGCTATTCTTCTTCAATCCTCAATTTTGTGGGAGACTAGGGCTAGAGGTGGTGTCGATTAGGGGCTGGATGAACGGTGAACGGTGGGACTAGTGGGATGGAGGAGAGCTAATTGGCGGAGCTGGTCCATTTGACCGGCGGTGAGTCCTTGCCCATGGTGGTGGATTGGGCGGTAAGTCCTAGCTAGTGGTGTCAGATTGGTGGGACGGAGGATAGCTGGTTTTTTTCCTCCATAGCTAGGGTTCTGCGAAGCTAGTGGTGGGTTTATATAGCGGAGGAGGGATTAGGTAGAGGGTTTTGGGTTCTACTGAGCCAGGTGGTGGCAGTGCTGGTGGTGGAACAGTGGTTGTGGTGGCAGCAAAGGGCAATTTTATCTTTTTAATTTTGTATTAGGTTAGAAGGGCAATTTGGCCATTTCCGGTTCAATGACCGGAAATGGAACCGGAAATGGCCAGTCAATGACGGAATAATGGTTTTAGGATTATATTTGCACTTATGTTTAATAAATAGGGTTATATTTGCACTAAAAATTAATTGAGTATTATATTTGCACTTTCTTCAACATATAAGCTTATATCTTTATAGAAAAAGAGAGGAGCATACGCACCTTGGGAGGAGGGGTTTTGGATGATATCTATGAGAATTTTGTAGGAATCTACAAAGACGAGATTGGAGGCGGGCATCCTTAACTTGAGGTCATCAACCATCGTCTTCAAGTTAGAGTTAAAGAGTTGAACAACTTGATTTACGGTTTGGATGCAGTCATACGTTGGACTCCTGGACCTCGCCATTGGAGCGCACCCATTGGGATTTATTGAGAATAGTACAAACTTCCGAGCACCCATGATATACAACTTCTGCAATTTCATGTAACAAAATTAATCAATCACATAATCAATAAGGTGGTTAACTATACATCCGATAAAATACTCCAATGTAATAAAAAATAAAGAATATGCTAAAATAATCTTATCTTTACTTGAAAGTGTTAATCTAACTTTGTAAAGTTAGAATGTGCCAAAATAATCCTAACTTTTTGATGTGTGCTAATCTAACTTGGACGTCGTTGACTTCGATTGTCAACGTAAAATTTGGATGGAATTTACTAAAATGATCATTTTGCCCTTAGCTAAAAAAATAAAATAAAAAAGGAAAAAGATATCCCTATTTCTTATTATTCCTTTGTTTCTTCTCAAACCTTCCACCGAAGTCTTTCTTCTCAACAGATTCGATGTACAACTGTCATTTGTCGACGCAGGTGATATGGACTCCCACCGCTAGACAACCGCAACACCCACCGCCTTACTAATCAGATTACAAATTTCGTGTTTGCCGAAACAAATTTCATACTCCCTCTGGTTCTTTTATTATGGCCCCAACTTTTGGGCACAAACTTTTTAAAAAAAACAAATAAATGGTAGAGATTGTATTGAAAGTATAAAAAGTAAAATAGGTGGATAAAAACAATCTAGGATTTACTAAAAAGGGAAGGAGCCAATATAAAAAAATCATCCAAAAAAGGAAAGTGAGCCATTATTAGTGGACCGGAGGGAGTATTACATATTGAGAAGAAATAAATTGCATGTTACCAAACTTTTTCTTCTCATGCCGACCAATCTCTCCCAGTGATGGTCTCCCGCAGCGCAAGCTCCGACCACCAGTGCAAGCTCCGGCCACCTGTGTTGACTTCGATTAGAAGCTCCGGCCACCTGTGTTGACTTCGATTAGAAGCTCCGGCCACTTGTGTCGACTTTGATTCGCAGCTCCGGCCACCTATGTCGACTTCGATTTGCTAGGGTTTTTTTTTTCTTGTTGAAGGGGGAGAAGAAAGGCTGCGATATGGGGAGAAGGTGGGCTGGAAGTCGGCGGCATGAGAAGGGGGTAGGATGGGAGACAACGGCAGGAGAAGGGTGGTGTGAAGGGGTACTGGGCGATCTCGCCTAAGTTGGGGTAGGGTGGCCCCATCGGTAACATCACCCTAATGTCGCTAGCCTTCCCCCCGCCTAGCATCGTCAACCTTTTTCTTGCCCAACCCAACCCTAGCGCCTTCGACCTTTCCCTCTCCCAGCCCAACCCTAGCGATGTCAGCTTCTTCCCCCAGTAAAACCCTAGCGCCGGTGCCACCCCAGCCCCATTTTTGCTTGAGCCCCTCCACCGATTGGCGTGAATTTGCTGAGATCGGGAATGAGGCGGAGTTGCATTGATTGGCGCAAATTAACACAATTTCTGCTCGGGAATGAGATAAATGGCCGAAAATGTGTTTTGCTAATTGGCGGACTTGTAAAGATCGAGAATGAGGCTTGAGAAAAATTCAAGAGAGGAGGGGGGAAGGCTGACGCGGGTGAGCAAGGAAAGAAGAATAGGTTAGGGTTTAGGATTATAATAGTCAATTCACTTTTATATATTTTTTATTTTATTTTTATAAGGGTAAAATGATCTTTTCATTGAATTCCAGCCTCAAACTGCCGGAAAAAGTTATATGTTCACATACACTAACTATCTAGAGTTATATTTGCACTTTCAATTATCAGAAGGTTATATTTGCACTTATGTGAATTATGTAGTGTTATACATGCACTTCACTCTTTTATTTATTGTAACGAGGTTCCTATAACTTTGAAAGACTTTTAAAATGTATTGGGGTGCATAAGTAATCATAATTTGAGAATAAAAGTGTTGGAAAATGATGGTTAAAAGGTTGATTTTCGTCAACTTTTAGGCATCATTTCGAGTGGGACCCAAACGGATTTAGGGTCGGTGGATGTCATTTTTAAGTTCTCCTCCGCGAGTACTATAAATTCAACTATTTAAACTCTTAAAACGGATCAAGGGTGAATGAGATATGGATGTTCGTAATGTCACACCTAAAAGAGAAAAATGGGCGAAAATTGGCCCAGATTAATTTTTATCTGAACTATCCAAAACGCGTATGGACCGCGTAGAAGTCCCTGGAAGTCCCAACCGCGTAATATATATGGAATTGCTTGTGTGTAATTCTTAATAGATAAGAACGCAATACTTCCATATTTTGTAAGATATTTTGTCTTAAATGAATACGCGGTTTACCATGTTTAACACGCTGAAGAATATTGTGCAAATATTTCTTCCATTTCCAACAGATTTAATTCGAGTATTCTTAGAATGTTCTTGGATTTAATGAGTTAGTGAGTGGGAAATATTCTTCTCTAATTACAGAATTTCAGAATATCAAGTTTCCATGATTAGGGTCTTTTAGAGCAGTATAAATAGAGTCTCTAAGTCAATTGAGAAACTCGCACCATTTGTCAAGTCCCTCCACATTCTTAACTTGACTCTTCTTTCCATCTTTCTCGAAGTTTCTGTCTGCTACTCTGTCGGTGATAGTCCTTCGGGCTTTGTGTGAATCCACGGTAACTCTTATGTGTTATTACCTTCAGTGGTTTTACCCTAGGAAACGATGTCCACGATGAGACTCTTTCATTTCAAGGGCAGCGAGTTTAATCGTGACTCAATCACTTTATTGCTTGAACGTGATATATTTATCACACGTATGCTTTTATTATTTGTAATTTAAGTTTTCTGGTTGTATGTCTGAAAAATTAATAAAAGTTTATTATTTTGCATATGTTAATTTCCCATTCAATTTTTATTATTTGATTTTTGCATGATATAATCAATATATGTCCAACCGTCTTGAAACGAATGATATTTGTTAAGTTTTATTGATTGAAATCACCGCGACCACATTCTTTATTTCGTTAAATTGCATGCTCAACAATGTGGTCAATTCGGTACAAAGATTGCATGCCTTATTAAATTGGATCCTAATTTTGTGTGGGATTCATGCGTTTTAATTGCATGATGAGTATTGAAATTGCATCATAATTTGGGGCTCAGAAATTGCATAAATTGTGTTTCGTATGAATATTAAGCTTGCCTACAAAATTATGGAAAGTGCATGCTTTAATTGCATATATCTTTTGTTAATGCATGCAATATGAAATTGCACATCTCCGGAAAATTATTGGTTGTTATTGTTTACAAGCAACCATAATGACCAATTTATTGTGTTTATAGATTTGACATATTTTGTGAAATATTTATATATGATGTGAGATGTGTGTACATATATTTAACGATGAATATTTTTTTGTATTTACACATTGGTGAATTCGGGTATGCACGGTTTTATATCTCTATACATGGAAGAGAAACCTGGCATGGAG
The DNA here is from genome assembly GCA_037428765.1 of Rubia yunnanensis. Taxonomy (NCBI): domain Eukaryota; kingdom Viridiplantae; phylum Streptophyta; class Magnoliopsida; order Gentianales; family Rubiaceae; genus Rubia; species Rubia yunnanensis. The sequence goes on from CM075067.1 coordinate 11,805,512, forward strand.
GTATGGAGACTCGTGGATATAGCTTGAGTTGTGTAGAGAAATGGTTCTCTCTTGCTAGATTCATAAAGGAATCTAAATCCATTGTGTTGGAGAAATTTGGGGAAGCTATGTCCTTTAGTGGAGGATATCCTAGGACGACCAAAGCATGTGAATGTATGTTGGTGTAGTGTAAAGCCATATCGATGATGGTGTGTCTCGACATAGACACTGTACCATTAGACGACTACTCTCTGCGAGAACTGTTGATGTTGACTACGTAAGGTTAATATGACAAAGGTTGTGATTCTTTGACAAAAGGATTGAATCGATTTCTTGACGAGGAAATTGAATCGAGAGTTAGTTAAGAACCCATCGAAAGGAATAAGACTAAGTCTAATAAATGGTGGGTTACGTACGTGGGCACCAACCTATGTGACTGGAGATCCCAAGATCTAGGTTCAAAGGGACAGCTAAACTACAAAGACCCATTGCGATCACTATGGGGGTTTCATATCTTCTGTCTTATTCCTATGATGAAGAAATAGTGATGTGATATGAGGTTAAGATTTAAATTGCTTTTAACGATTCAAGGTATCGAGTGTATGGTAATTGAAATAGCGCATAGTTTATGGAACTGCTCTTACGCCAAGAATCACCTATGTAAGCAAGAATTGTGGCCGCTTCGAAAGGAAATTTTTGGGGCGCAATTCTTTAGAAACCTTATAGAACTAGGCGTGTGTCATGGCCTGATTAATAGACACAACTAAGGAAAGCGCAAGGGATAGGAAAGATGTCTGTGGGAAGTGCATTGTCGTTCACACAAGTGGTGGGGGAAGTTCAAGGACATCACATATACTACCTAACCAATAGGCTAAGTGTACTCTCTCAAGGGAAAGTTTAGAGGGTGACACCTACTTATCCTATGCAACATCTGTGCCGTCGAAATGAATTTATCACCAAGTCAAACTCCGTGTCTGACGTGATTGTTCTAATTCCTACATCAATATCTATTCATGTGGGGGATTGTTGAAAAAATATGGGTTAAAAGGTTAATTTTTGTCAACTTTTGGGCATCGTTTTGAGTGGGACTCGAACATATTTAAGGTCGGTGGATGTCATTTTTGGGTTCTCCTCCACAAGTACTATAAAACCGACTATTTAAACTCTCAAAACGGATCAAGGGTGAATGAGATATGGATGTTTGTAATGTCACACTCGAAAGAGAAAAAATGAGGCAAAAATTGGCCTAGATTAATTTCTCTGTACTATCCAAAATGCGTATAGACCACGTGAAAATCTCTGGAAGGCCTAACCGCGTAGTATATATGGACTTGCTTGTGTGTAATTCTTAAGAGATAAGAACGAAATACTTCCAGATTTTGTGAGATGTCTTGTCTTAAATGAATACGCAGTTGACCATGTTTAATACGATGAACAATATCTTGCAAATATTTCTTCCATTTCTAGCAAATTTAATTCGAGTATTCTTGGAATATTCTCGGATTTGATGAGTCGGTGATTGGGGAATATTGTTCTCTAATTACAGAAAATCAGAATATCATATTTCCTTGATTAGGGTCTCTTAGAGCAGTATAAATAGAGCTTCTAAGTCAGTCGGGAAACTAGCACAATTTCTTAAGTCCCTCCATATTCTAAACTTGAGTCTTCTTTCTCGAAATTTCCGTCTGCTGCTCTGTCAGCAATAGTCCTTTGGGCCTTGCATGAATCCGATATAACTCTTCGAAGGTTTACCCTAGGGAACGATGTTCACGAAGTGACTCATTCGTTTCAAGAACAGCGAGTTTACTCGTGGCTCCATCACTTTATTGCTTGAATGTGACTTATTTATTGCACATATGCTTTCATTATTTGTAATTTAAAATTTTCGATTGTATGCTTGAATAATTAATATAAGTTTATTATTCTTGCATATGTTAATTGCTCGTTCAAATTTTGTTATTTAATTTTTGCATGATTAAATCAATCAATATATGTCCAACAAAAATTTATTGAAATGAGATTTTTTATAATTAATCTAGCTGTTAGTCGGGCTAACAGGAATGGTGACTTGCAACATTTTTCGTTTTAAATTATCATATTATTACTATTAATTTTCATATGATGGCTGGTAAGTTACACACTTTTTAAATAACAAGTTACAATGTTTTGTAACTTACATGGGTTTTACATAATTTTTATATTTAAACCAATCATTTTTATTAGATAATTTATTTATTTGATACCAATTAAAATTATTAAAGAAAATTAATTTAAAGTATAAAAATAAGAGTGAATTTTGTAAAGCATCATTATACTTTGTAAAAGTGACAAACACATCAGCACCGTTGAACATGTAAAAATAATTACCATAAGAATAAAATAAGTGCTCAAAGTTTTATTTAAAATCCCCTCTCTTGGACGGATCTTGCAACGAGATTTTCAAATATACAAAAATAATATTATTTTAGTTTGTAAGTACGAATTACAAATTAATCTGACCATACTTGACCAAGACATTAATGCAACAGTCCCACACGGTATTTATAAAATTTCGAAGACTCTCGCCTACACCCACACGATCGCTCAAATGATTGGGTGCATGGCCTAAGTCATTTAAATTATGGGTTTGACTTTCGGCAGCGACAGTGTGGGGATTCTTCCAGTGGGAGGACTCATTGTGCGCACCAAACACAGTCGAGGGCCATGTGCTTGACTATGAGAATGCTGTGATTTACTTCTCTAATAAGGCCTGTAGTGTAAGGTGGTCGGGGCGGCTAAGTGCAAGCCGATTAATCGCCGAAGACTCTCGCCTCAGTTCAAACAATATTTCTCAACCCAATAATTGAATTACTGGATAAGATTAAAAAATCGAAGGGCAATAATGCACGTACTTTCTTGATTACTTTAGTGTTTGAAATATGTATTGCATAAATATTTACAAAATAGTGAAAAAGTGAATGAAATTAAATTGAATAAAGAAAAAGTAACTAGCGGAAAGAAATTAATCTGAAAACTTTCATAAGAAAATGTGTGAATTAGAAAAGATGAGAGAGGTGTGAATTTCTTGAAATTGAACCTGAGTGTGCTTGATTGGAGATTTTAGAGGCAAGTAATAACTTTAATTATATACTTCGGTAGAAAATAAGGGAACGTGCAGGGACACTGCCGGAAGAAGCCGCCACCATCGGACTAGGTGGTGATGTGGCTGCTCCGGCAAATGGCGGCGGGAGTGGGAGATCGACGGCGCCTCCGAGATTGGCAGCGGTGACTGACTGCCGGGAGGGTGGCGCCGATTTCTTGCTTTTCTTGAACGAGTCTGGTACACCATGTATATGGAAATAGGTATCTTTATCATGGCCCTTCCGACGACAATGGGTACAAACAAGATTCTTGTGGTCGGCTGCAGAAAGAACAACTGGCGAAGAACTTGCAGGTGGTGAACGTCGGGCAGCATGCGCCATGGAGTTGGAAGAAGGCTCAAGAGTTCGAATGACAGCTCTATGATTCTCCTCCTGAACAACAAGGGCATACACTTTCATGACATATGGCATTGGATCAATGCTCATGATGTGTGATCGCAAGGTGTGAAAACATTCGTCGAGGCCAGAGATGAATTGGTAGATCAAATCCCTCCCTCTCTCTTGGAAGACTTTCGCAGCAAGATTGCACTGGCATAACGCCTTGCAATCTTCACAGGTACAAACCAAGGGAGGTCGCATGCAGTGATAATCTGCAAACAACTTCTTCAGTTTGGCAAAGTAGATGTCGATGGGCTGACCGTTTTGCCTGCAACTTTGAATGGCTTCTTGCGTCTGTAAAAGCTTCATGCCAATGGCGAGAATAAATCGTGTCTTCAGGTCATCCCACAGATCTTTAACTGTGGCAAACAAACTTGTAGAAGATCTCAATATCGGATCCAGGGTTTGCAAGATCCAGCAGAAAAGAGTAGCATTAACCCCAGGCTAATCGGAAGCATCAGGATGATCATCCTGGGGTTTGGTAATGGATCCATCACCGAACCCAATCTTGTGCTGGGCAAGGAATGCGCGACAAATCGCATCGGACCATTCGATGTAATTTTCTTGACCTTTCAGCATGGTCGATATGAGTTGTAAACCTGGACCATTGCCAGAACCAATAAAGCAAGGATCAGTCGACATACGACCATTCGGTAAAGTAGTCCGAGGCCAGATTGCAACTGCAGCTGCTGAAGTAAAGCTGCAATCACATCATAACCACTCATATCCTAAAGTTTCGAAGCCAAAACTAGTCTATTTTTCAGAACCAGACATGTAAAATCAGGAGAGCTCTGGCCGTGCGGCGGTCGGAAGTGGTAGCGTCGACAGCATCGAAGCGGAGGCGCATAGCACGGAGCGATGAACGGTGGCGCATGTCACGGCGGCGCGTTGACAAGTGGTCGTGTGTTGATCAACGAATGGCGGCAGAAGCTCGAAGGGCAGCATAATTTCCTATTTAAGGTTTTAGGGTTTTAGGCTCTGATACCATGTAGAAAATAAGGATAATAATGTGTGTCTGTATTCATGAATTTATGATACATTATATACTAGGACATGATACATATACAAACTAAAAAAAGGTAATAAAATATAATTACATCTACAATTATGGTAAGAATATAATTCTAATTATAATTTCTTAACAAATTCCTTGTATTTTAAATTCAACTCACTTTTTTCGTATGTTAGATAAGATTGAAAAACAGAGGTAGTAATTGACTTTGTTATATGATACGGTAGGTTAATAGTATCCCGTCTTGATACACTAGTACTCCATTTGTTTCTCGAACTCTATTTGGCATCCTAGTTTCAAATATTTTCTTATTAGTTGAAATGTACGAAGAGAGATGCTTTTTGACAATTAAAAAAAAAGTGACAATCTTAGAATTAAGAAAACAAAAGGAGTACTAAAATAAAAATAATGAGTCATTTTCTTCCATTTTAAATAGCGTGAATTCAAATTTGATTAAGATGTTAGTTTATTATCAATTTATAATGTGAATCAAAGAACATATTTGTTGGTATGCCTTGAATACTGTAATAGCCGCTTCTGGGACCCTGGCCTGGAATACAACTACATCTACAATTATGATAAGAATATAATTTCAATTCCAATTCCAATTCCAATTTGGACTGATGTTGATTTGGACCGAATTGTGTTTTGTTCCAATCCCAGTTTGTTAGGGTTTAGTAGAGACAATATATATATAAAGTGTCTCTCTTCTCTCTGTAAACATTAATTCTGTTCTGCACTTAGATAGGTAGAAATCTGGCCAATTTCTTGGCGTTTGTAACCTGCTACCTATTATAGTGAATCCGTCTCCCGTGGATGTAGCCAAATTGGTGAACCACGTAAATCTTGTGTCTTGTTATTTTCGTTCATATTTTCTGTTCTTTCTCAATTCCGCACAACAAACTGGTATCAGAGCGGTTTCTTTTTTCGGCGATATCCGTAGTGGGTATATCGGATTCTGGGCTCATCAGATCGGGGCTGATCGGGGAGAAAGATGTCTGGGTTGAACGTGAAGATCGACAAGTTTACCGGGAGAAACAGTTTCAGTTTATGGCAGATCAAGATGCGAGCTTTGCTGAAACAGCAAGGTTTGTGGACTCCGCTGACGAAGGATTTCGCGAGCAGTTCTGGCGATGTTGTGAGTCTGGAAGAAAAGGCACACTCGACGATTATGTTGTGTCTCGCGGACGAAATCATCACCGAGGTCTCAGATCAGGAGACTGCTGCACAACTGTGGCTGAAGTTGGAGAGTTTGTATATGACGAAATCTCTAACCAACAAGTTGCTTCTGAAACAACGCCTCTTCGGTCTCCGAATGCAGGAAGGTACGCAACTCAGAGACCATCTAGAGCAATTGAATACTTTGTTATTAGAATTGCGAAATATAGATGTGAAAATTGAAGATGAAGATGCTGCTTTGATTTTGCTAGTTTCTTTACCACTTTCGTATGAGAATTTTGTTCAGTCATTTATTGTTGGTAAAGATTCTGTGTCTCTGGAGGAAGTAAGATCCTCTCTCCATAGTAGAGAGTTGCGACATAAGGCAAACAGTACAAGTACAGAAAGTCAGGCCACTGGCTTGTTTGCTAGTGACGGAAACACAAAAGGCAAGGAAACCGGCAATAAGAAGAAGGGCAAGAAGTCATCTTCAAAGGGTCCTAAGGCCAATGATGTTTGTAACTACTGTAAGGAGAAGGGGCATTGGAAAAAGGAGTGTCCGAAGAAAGCTAGTAAATCTGGGAGTACATCTGGTACTGCTGCTGTGGCTGAAGGGGATTTCAGTTCTGAAGATGATTTTGCTCTAGCTGTTACTGGGCAAAATAATTATTCTAATGCGTGGTTTCTTGATTCTGGGGCATCCTACCATATATGCCCAAGGAGAGATTATTTCTCAACTTATGAACAAGCTGAGGGCATCATTACTACTGCAAATGGTGTTGAGTGCAAGGTAGTTGGGATTGGTTCAATCAAGATCAGGACGCATGATGGTAGTTTCTGTACTTTGAACGATGTCAGGCATGTTCTATCGATGACAAAGAATCTGATTTCTCTTCCTACATTGGATAGAAAGGGTTTCGTCTACTCAGGGAGTGATGGAGTTCTGTGTGTCTGCAAAGGTTCTAGGCTGGTTCTGAAAGGTGTTCTGCATGGTACTTTGTATTTTCTACAAGGTTTCACGGTTATGGATTCTGTTAATGTTGCATCTTCGGAGGTTCACCAGGATGATATGACTAAGTTATGGCATATGAGGCTTGGTCACATGGGTGAAAGAGGGATGCAGATTCTGTCGAAGTATGATCTTCTTGGTGGCCACAAGATCAAGAGTTTGGACTTCTGTGAGCATTGCGTCTTTGGGAAGCATCACCGCAGCAAGTTTCCTAAGGCGATTCATAGAACAAAGGGCACATTGGATTACATCCATTCTGATTGTTGGGGACCTTCCCGAGTTGAGTCACTGGGAGGTCACAGGTACTTCGTTTCTCTGATTGATGATTACTCAAGGATGACTTGGGTTATCATGATGAAACATAAGAGTGAAGCTTTCTCGAAGTTCAAGGAGTGGAAAGCTTTGGTGGAGAATCAGACCGGGAAGAAGATCAAGAGGCTTCGAACTGATAATGGGCTGGAATTCTGCTCGTCTGAGTTTGATCAGTTTTGTAGGGATGAAGGGATTGCTCGTCATCATACAGTCAGGAATACGCCACAGCAGAATGGCGTAGCTGAGCGGATGAATCAGACATTGCTGGCGAGAGCGAGGTGCATGCTCTCTAATGCTGGTTTGGAAACGAGATTCTGGGCAGAGGCGGAGAGTACAGCTTGTTACCTGATCAACCGCGGGCCTCACACAGGTATAGAGTGCAAAATACCTATGGAGTTATGGTCAGGTAAAGTTGTTGATTACTCCAAGTTAAAAGTTTTTGGTTGTACATCTTATTATCATGTTAGTGATGGTAAGTTAGAGCCCTGAGCCAAGAAGGGTGTCTTTGTGGGTTATGGAGATGGAGTTAAAGGCTCCAGGATATGGTCTCCATCTGAGAAGAGGGTTATTCTGAGCAGGGACGTTGTCTTTGATGAAAATTCTTTGCTTAGATCTATGGTGAAGCCCACAGTTGTGCCAGAAACTAGTGGAGTTGATAAACAGGTGGAGCTTGAAGTCACTCAAGGAGAAAATAGATTGGAACAATTTGAGGTGAATCAAGAGCCACAGACAGAATCTGAGATACCAGAATCTCCACCACCAGATCCCCAACCATCAGGAGCTACAGTCCGTAGTTTAGCTCAGGACCGACCCAGGAGGGTTGGAGTTGGGGCGCCCAAGAGATATGGGTTTGAGGATATGGTGGGTTATGCACTACAGGTTGCTGAGGAGGTGGATACTCATGAGCCATCCACCTACAGAGAAGCTGTTTCAGGTACTGATGCTGACAAATGGCTTGCTACAATGGGAGACGAGATGGAGTCTCTTCAGAAGAATCAGACATGGGATTTGGTTCAACAGCCTCAAGGGAGAAAGGTTATCACTTGCAAATGGGTTTTCAAGAAAAAGGAAGGGATATCACCTACAGAGGGAGTCAAGTACAAGGCTAGAGTTGTTGCTAGAGGTTTCAGTCAGAGAGAGGGAGTAGATTACAATGAGATTTTCTCACCAGTGGTCAGACACACTTCCATCAGGGTGTTGCTAGTTATAGTGACACATTGGGATTTGGAGCTTGAACAACTTGATGTGAAGACCGCTTTTCTACATGGAGAGTTGGAGGAAGAGATATACATGACTCAGCCAGATGGTTTCCAAGTTCCTGGAAAGGAAAAATATGTTTGCAAGTTGAAGAAGTCCTTATATGGACTTAAGCAGTCTCAGTCAGACGAGGAGAAGGAGTATATGTCTCGGGTTCCTTATGCCAGCGCGGTGGGGAGCTTGATGTATGCTATGGTTTGCACGAGGCCAGATTTAGCACAGGCAGTCAGTGTTGTGAGCAGGTTCATGGGGCAACCGGGAAAGGAACATTGGCAAGCTGTGAAGAGGATCTTCAGGTATCTTAGAGGTACGTCTGATGTGGGTCTCATTTATGGAGGTGATACCGAGTGCTTAGTTACAGGCTACTCGGATTCTGATTATGCTGGTGATGTCGACACGAGGAGATCGATGACTGATTATGTATTCACTTTGGGAGGTTCTGTGGTTAGTTGGAAGGCGACTTTGCAACCTACCGTGAAGCAGAGTACATGGCTTTGACAGAGGCTGCAAAGGAGGGAATATGGCTGAAAGGACTGGTTAGTGATCTTGGTCTACATCATGATCAGGCTACTGTGTATTGTGACAGTTTGAGTGCAATCTGCATAGCCAAGGATCAGGTCCATCATGAGAGGACCAAGCATATTGATGTCAGATATCATTTCTTGAGGAGTGAGAGGAGAATCAGGGTGAAGAAAGTGGGAACTGCTGACAACCCCGCTGATATGTTCACCAAACCTGTTCCACATAGCAAATTTCAACATTGTTTGGACTTGCTGAACATCAGAGCTGATTAGGTGCTCTATGGGCAATCCCGGGAGTGGAGGGCGAAGTCTACTCATCTGGCACTGTAATGGTGCATCTGGAGTTTTCTACTTTGAGGATTCAAGTCAAGGTGGAGATTTGTTGGTATGCCTTGAATACTGTAATAGCCGCTTCTGCGACCCTGGCCTGGAATACAACTACATCTACAATTATGATAAGAATATAATTCCAATTCCAATTTGGACTGATGTTGATTTGGACCGAATTGTGTTTTGTTCCAATCCCAGTTTGTTAAGGTTTAGTAGAGACAATATATATAAAGTGTCTCTCTTCTCTCTGTAAACATTAATTCTGTTCTGCACTTAGATAGGTAGAAATCTGACCAATTTCTTGGCGTTTGTAACCTGCTACCTATTATAGTGAATCCGTCTCCCGTGGATGTAGCCAAATTGGTGAACCACGTAAATCTTGCGTCTTGTTATTTTCGTTCATATTTTCTGTTCTTTTTCCATTCCGCACAACAATATTTACTCCCTTTGATTAATTAAGTTTGACACACTTGCCATATTTGTATATTTTTCTAAGTTTGTAAAATTTCCTTTTACGGTAAAAGTACATCATTCTCAACCACTCATTTAACATTTTAATCTTCTCGCTCAATTTTCTCCATACATTTCAACTTATTAAAAAAACACGTAAACCCATAAATAATGAATCGGAGGGAGTATAATTATTTCACACTTCAATTTTTTAATCCGTTTCTCCACAAATCAACCACATCCTGGATGAATGGAAGACTGAGAAAGTGAAATGAATGGTGGCATACCTGAAGGAAAGAAGAGAGAGATGAGGTCAAGTTTGCGGTGAAAGCCTCCACACTGACATTCTTGGGGTTGAGGAAGTAATTGTAGGTGTAGTCGTTGCCTCCACTTGCAACCACAAACAAGTAGTCCGCCATTGACTTCTCACATCCCAGCTTCTCCATCTCTGGCATACTCACTTTCTCGAAGTTCTCAATTTGCGTCTTCAAATTATAAACCTGCCCCTGTACGTTTCCAAACCCCATTATCGCCCCCACCTTAATTGATATACTTCCTCCTTCCCAATTTTAATTTAACACTTCTTAAGCTATTTCAATTACGGTTTTTTTAACCAGTGCCCATGGACACTTATTAACAATTTCACATTCCATCGAAAACTGCGTTATTAAATGCAAATAGAGTTAATGATTAATGACATCCCTCAAAAACTTACACTCCCTATGTAGAATTACACAGTTTTCAATGGATTTGCATTTAATAAACACAGTTTCCGATGGAATCTGAAGTTGTTAACGAATGCCCATGGGCACTCGTTAGAAAAACCGTTTCAATTAATATATTTACTTACATTAAATAAAAATTGATATTTTGAAATTATTCAACAATATTACTATTGCTCTTCAAATATCTATTCATGTGATTAAACTTTAACACAAAATAATGCCAAAAAAATAAATGAACAATTTAAAATGAGACGAAAGAAGTATCCAAGTCTCAAATTACAGTGCTCTACTGTCAAAGATCACTACTCTCTGTCCCACCTCAAATTACACAATCTTTTTTAACAGTCAAACTTTTCAAAGTTTGACCACATATTTAGATAAATAAACGACCAATAATATTATCGTATAGAATGCCATTAGACTCACTGTAGCATGAATTTTAAAATATCAACTTTTTATGTGTCATTATTATACGTAATTACATGTATTTACAGTGAAAGATGTTTATTGAATATTGTAAAAAGAATTTTGTGCAATTTGAGATGGGACAGAGGAGAGAGTACTCTTCTTACAAACTTTTAAGGTTGGCATCCAATAGAATGTTATATTCCCTCCGTTTCTTTATTAGTGGCACACTTTCCTTTTTGGGTTGCTTATTTTATATTGACACATTTTCTATTTTTGACAAGATTCTTTCAATTTCATCCACTCATTCTACTTTTTATTTTCTACATTCAATTTCATCCACTCATTCTACTTTAACTTTCTACCTTCAATTTCATCCACTCATTCTACTTTAACTTTCTACATTCAATTTCATCCACTCATTCTACTTTTCACTTTCTACATTCAATTTCATCCACTCATTTTCTTCGTCTAAATCAAAATATCTAAACCTATGATGCCACTATTAATGAAACGGAGGGAGTACATCTTCGTTTTGAAATCATTTTGTTTTAACTTCCTATGAGTTTGATATACTTTAATTTTTTGGCAAGATCTTTTCATTTTATCTATTTTTTAAATTTCAATTTCATCAATTCCTTTGATTCATCTAAATCCAATCAAAAGTGGTGCCAAATTCTTATATTTAAAAAAGTAAAATAAGTGATTAAAGTATATTGAAAGAGTTAAAAATAAATAAAATGAATAAAAATAACTGCAATTTATTTAAAAATTATATAATCATTAAAATACCAGAACAAAGAGGGCCAGTAGTATTAACATTTCATTTACAAAGATGATCATGAACACTGCTAGTATTCAATTATTCATTTTAACTGAGTACACAGTATTCAATCGAATTGTGACACGATGGTTATTTTCGCCAAATTCGAAATATACACAGTACTACCACTCACCAAACATGACGGGACCAATTGCTGTAGAACAACATCGCATGAAATAGAACCCCTCTATGCCATTTTTTCACACTTTTTATTAACTTTTTTTGTGTTTGCAGTAGATTTCAATTCGTATATAAACCTCGATATTCTCGTGACAGTAGATTCTCTGCCTCATCTATTTTTAAAATATTAAGTTTTTATACTGTATCACTACTGTATACATTTAAAGTTATTGGTGTCCGGATAGACATCAAGAAAATTGACTAAAAGATGCACAGAAATAGTTGTATTTTCCGATGGAAAAAAGTCAAAATCTTTCAAGATTGACAATATTCAACAGGAAGGATGGCTGGAGGAAATAACTTACCGCGATTGCACCAGTGTCATCCATTATACCGGAACCGCCACTTGCATAATCGACGCCATAGAGTATCCTTGTTCCCTTGGTAGAAGGATCCGCAAAAGCTGGAATAAATGCAGGCAACTTCAACAAGGTGCCCAGAACGTCAATCACATTCTTGCCGTTGGTAAATCTTCCGGAAGAACCAAGACTAAAATCCACTCCATATGGGTGGTAGTTTGCCTTTGCTAATGACATCTGGAAGTAGTTATTGTTTCCGTTGTCCACCAAAGAGCTTCCGAACACAAACATCCCTTTAATATTTTGGCCTCTTTCAGCTGGTACCGATGTTGCACTAAGTAGAAGCCAAAAGACGACCCATATTCTTGGCGCCATGTTCATATGCCGAGCCTTCAAGGTGGGAGTCTCTACTCTACAACTATGGGGAATAGGGATATGGATAGCCCATTTATAGGGAAGTTCTAGGAGTTGGTTCGGGGTCATAATTACCAGCTTTTTGATACTCAATGCATTCCAATATAAATAATTTATTTATTTTTAGGTGTAAAACATTCAAAATTTCAATTCTAAATATAAAATTAATATTTAAATAATAAATATATCAGATAAAATATTATTAAATTTATTTTAATATCTATTTTTTTCCACACCATCATTGTTTTTCTTCCTTTTGTTCTATATTAGGTACCAAAGTTGACTTACCTTACCCATGGTAAAATAATGAATAAAATTGATTACATAAATATATGATCATACTCCATTGATCATTAGACAAAGTATGACCGAAATTAGATCGTGTAAGTAAGTCAGAGGAAGCGGCCATTACAAACCCTTGAGGCGCCGTTACTACAATGGCAAAAAGAATAATAACACAAATGCAACCACGGGTAGATATATATAGAAAATAAAAGAATATTAAAATCTTTTCAACCGATTATGCTGGAGAAAAGAGGCAACCAGTTATGCTGGAGAAAATAAAAGAACATTAAAATTCTTTTCACCCAATTATGCTGGTGAAAAGAGGCAACCAATTATGCTGGAACAAGCTTGGACAATCGTACTGGTGTCGGCAAAACCGGAGAGCAAGCTCGAGCTGGTGTCGGCGGCGGCACAATCGTGCGAGCAGGAAGACGGACCGGGGGCAACGAGCAAAATCGGACGGCGGCGACAGCAAGTTTCGGGCCGGCCGCAACGAGCAAATTGGATCTGCGGCGAGCAAGGTCGGACCGGCGATGAGCAAGATCGGACCGACGGTGAGCAAGATCGGACCGACGGCGAGCTATTGGACCGGTACGGCTGCGACAGGCAGAAGCTGAGGCGGCGACGAGTTTCTGCTGAAGATTTTTCTTCAGAAAGCTTGCCGGAGTCAACTGAAATGTGAGTCGGAAACGTCCGGTCAATGGTGGAGGCGGCGACGGAGATGCTCCAGGGCGCCACGTTTGCAACCGAAGACGGAACGGGCCGTCGTTGCCGGCGGAGAAAACAACGCTTTTTTTTCTTTTTATTTAAACAGCAGAAAGGTAGTTAAAATCTGCAGCGTGTGGAGAACACGCACGGACAATGGTAAAAAAATTTAGAATGGAATTTTAAGGTTTTAGGTTTAGGCTCTAATATCATGAAAAAAATAAGGGGTAATGATCTGTGTTTATTCATGACTTCAAGGTACATTATATAGTAGTACAAAATACCTATACAAGATAGGAAAAAGAAATATAATGTAATTATAATTACAAGTAATGTTTATATTACTTAATATTTTTGTATTTCAACTAGAGTTCGTCTCTTTAAAGACAATTTTTTCAAACATTATGAAAAGATCAAAGTTCACAGTCTAAATTAGAAGAAATGAAGATAAAATTTTTGTGTTGCATGAATCTGATTATAAACTTTATAATTACTACATATTTCATATTAAATTATTGATATTACAACTAAGACATTTTACCCTTTATGATTAAACCTCGTCTTTCTATAAGCCTATGAAAAGACGGTCTTTCCCAATATTTTACCTTTCAACTATACTGAAATGATCTACGCATGTAAGTGGCAAAATAAAGGGAGTGGGAGGATGAAGAAGAGGGGTGGGAGGATGATGGGAAATTGAGGAAGAGAGGTGGGAGGATGATGGGAAATTATAGAAAATAAGGGTAATGATGTGTGTCTGTATTCATGATCTTGGTCCCCTTTTGTAAATCAATCCCTAGACGGTACCTAACAAATTCAAAACAATTTGTTTGGTCCTCAAATGTAGTTTTCAAAGAAAGTCAATGGTAAAATTGGTCAAAATATGCAAAAAGACCATTATACCCCTAAGTTAAAAAATCTTTGTCTTCTTCGCTGCCGCCACTTGGTTCGAGGTTCGAAGTTCAAGGTTCAAGGGCTTGAGGAACGAGACAGGAGGTTCGAGTCCTCGAGTAGGAGGTTCGAGCGCTCGAGGGTTTGAGGCTCAAGGCAGGAGGTTCGAGGGCTCGAGGCTCAAGGCAGGAGCTTCGAGGGCTTGAGGCTCGAGGCAGGAGGTTCGAGGTTCGAGGTTCGAGGCTCGAAGCATAAGGTTCGAGGGCTCGAGCGTGAAGTTGTCAAAAATCCAAAAAAATTAAAATTAGGATATTTTTAATTGAAAATATTTACTCATTATTAAAATTACCATTATACCCCTAACTATATCGGAAAACTATTTTGTCTTACCTAAAAACCACCTTTGGGGACCAAACAAATCGTTTTGAATTTGTTGGGTACCGTCTAAGGGTTAATTTACAAATGAGAACCAAAATATGGTATAAGATACTTTGTAGGGGATTAAAAAAATAATTTAGTCTTTATATTTCTGCAATTTAGATGTTGAATCATTGTTATAGTGATATTTTTTTGGACAATCTTGGTTTCAATACTTGTTCTCTTACTATGTTTTTTTTTAAGCATAAACAACGTTTTGTGTGATCTCAAACTTTCCATTGGATTACCTTCGTATGCACGAAGGTTTGTCGGGTTTTATGATTGTTTTATAAGGTGATAATGGATTTCAATTCATAAAAAAGGTATTGGCATATCACGTCATGTATTTTACTGGGTTACGCTCTAATATGTGTATATATATATATATAATACTAATTTTAATTTTCAAAATAAAATTAAAATTAAAATAAAAACAAGAAACTGCCACTGTCCACCGTCGGCGCCGACAATTACTGACTAAGTAATAAGTCTAAAAATAGAAATGTTACAAGTACAACATCATCTTGGCTCTTGGGAGTCATTATTTTCATTTTTTTTGAAAAAATAAGGTACCAAAAAAATTCAATTCAACACAAATAAATTCAATTCAGCACAAATAAATTAAATCCAACACCAATAAACTAAATTCAACACCAATATATTAAATTCAACACCAAATAACCTCAACTGGACATGGCCTTACAGTGACAGAGCTCAGTCCAATGATTTTTGCAATATTAGCTTCATCCATGTCTCTCCTCACTCTTTCAGACTCCAAAAATCTACTGCTACCAGAACACATAATCGCCATCAACACATAATCGCCACCATATTCTTCATCGTTATCTCTAACATGACTCTGTGCCACCGCCGCAGCTCCAGAAAACCACCCCAGTCCTGCCATTAATCCCCCCTCCTCCCCTCCATTATTCTCCCCGCTATTAGCTCGCTGCTCCTCCCCGCATCGAAGGCCCAGAACTCCGGAGTGGCGTTGGTGGGGTGGTGCTGCTCCCAGGTCTGGGAAAACAAAGGAAAGAAAAATTGAAAAAGAAAATGTATTTATTTGTTAAAAAGTAGGGATGACATTATTGTCTTATTCTATTTTTGTTTATAAAGTTTTTTTAATGGAAGGGTAAAACGATCATTTCGATCATTTCCGGCCAATTTGACCGTTGACATTTTAGTTAACAAAATTCAACGTTATTTTTGCACTTTTAGATTTTACATGGTCATTTCTGCATTTTCGACCAAAGTATATGGTAAAAAATGCACTTTTCTCTAACTTTAAGTATATACTCCCTCTGTTTTTTAAAATTAGACATACTCCCTTTGTTTTCTCTAACTTTTTTTAATAAAAAAAATTCATATGTTTTGCTAAAATTGACATCTTTACTTTTTATGGTAAAAAATAAATTATTTTCAACCATTATCTATACATTTCAACTTTAATAAGATTAATTTATGTTGGAAAAATGATATATGTCCTAAAATTCAATCCACTGTTTCCATTCATTTATTTAATATTTTCCACTCATTCCACTCTCAATTTTTTATTTTACCAATGATAGAGTTAACCTTCTCTGCACTTTGTAGTATTCTTCTGATGTAGTATACTGGCACTTGTCTTTATCCTTCTTAACGCACGAAAACCAAACTCACTGCTTTTGTTGAAACTGCTAAGTATTGTTGTTCTATTACATTTTCCCCAATTGGTTCTCATACTGTTGTTCTGTACAACCACAGTGTGTTGGGTATCTCATCCACTCAACCGATTCATTTTCCCTCCAGTCTATTTTGAATTCCTTGGACTACTGTTACATTATTTACCTCTACTTGGCCATTAGCCTGAGGATGAGCTACATACATGAACTTCTGCATGTTCCCTAACTTTAAGCATCATTCGGTAAAGATACAACTTGTGAACTATGTGCCATTATATGTGACGATGGTTTGGGGAACACCAAAATGACAAACTATGTTCTGCTAAACAAACTTTCTTGGTACTTCTATCGTGCTACTTAATGGCTTCACTTCTATCCACTCCGTGAAGTAATCAATTGCCACGATTAGAAACTTTGTATTACCAGCTCCTTTGGGGAATGGTCTCACCAAGTTAATTCCCTATTTGTCAAATGGCTAAACTCCGTATAGCTATGTTAAAGTGGCATGTGGCTTATGCGGTACCGAAGCGTTAACTTGGTAGCTTCTTCACTTTAGCACGAAGTTGTGCGCATCATTAAACTTGGTTGGCTAATAATATCCTTCTCGAATTATCATCTTTGCAATTGTTCGAGACCCTTGATGCATCCCACACAATCCTTCTTGAACTTCTTTTATA
Source organism: Rubia yunnanensis (assembly GCA_037428765.1). NCBI lineage: Eukaryota > Viridiplantae > Streptophyta > Magnoliopsida > Gentianales > Rubiaceae > Rubia > Rubia yunnanensis. The sequence continues at coordinate 11,822,540 of CM075067.1, forward strand.
ATTTCACCTACTTGATCTGGTCTCACACATTTTATCCATGGGGATAGAAATCCTTTTTTGTATAGGATTCCTCCCTCATATACATAACTGTGAAATTGTAGTTCCAACTTTCTAGCTTTTATCTTGTTTGCTGGTAGTTTTCCCATCTTGAAGTAATCCTTTAATGGTGTTAACCAGCTCGTTTCCTCTGATCGAACTGTTGAAACATTTGTTGTGGCTGTACTTCTGACTAGTATGACTTTTTCATTAAAATCATTTTGTCCTAGCAAGGAATCGAAACCAGTTGTTGAAATTTTACTTAAGGCATCTGCCTTAGTATTTTCACCCCTTGGTACGTGTTGAATGTCAAAGTATTCTAGCTGACTTATGAATAGGCAAACTCTTCTTAAATATTTTATCAACTACTCCTTTCGTACCTCATAATCTCCACGCACCTGTTTTATTACTATCCAGGAGTCACTAAAGCATTTAACATTTTTCAACTTCATCATGATTGTGAGGTCCAACCCGTGTATTAGTGCTTCACATTGGGCTTCGTTGTAGGTGAGTGGAAAATCAAATCGAAGCGAATATATGTGCTCTCCCTCATCTAGATTGACCAATGGTAATCTTGCACCATAGTCTTCTTTGCTAGATACTTCATCAACGAACAGTTTCCATGCTATGTATGTCCACTTGGATTTCTCTTTTCAATTACAACATTTTCTTGTGTACTTTCCTCTCGTGAATCTGCACTTGTCATCTCCATAGTAAAATATGCTAAGGTTTGCGCCTTTATTGCAATTTGCGGTTGAAGCTGGATCTCATACTACTCCAACTCAAGAGCCCACTTAGTCATTTTGTCAGACGATTTAGGCTTACATAAATATTGTTAATTGGGTATTCAGTATACATGACGATGCTATGACTTTGGAAATAGGTTTGCAATCTCCTCGAACCAGGTGGCGGCGACGAAGAAGTTGAAGATTTTTTTAACTCAGGGGTATAATGGTCTTTTTACATATTTTGACCAATTTGACCATTGACTTTCTCTGAAAACCACCTTTGAGGACCAAATATTTTTTTTGAATTTGTTGGGTACCGTTAAAGGGTTGATTTTAAAAAGGGGACCAAAACATAGTATAAGGTACTTTGCAGGGGACTAAAATAACACTTTAGTCAAATATAAAACACAAAAGCTATGTTGAACATTCACATTGAATTATATTCGAAGTGGTGAAATCTTAGCACAAATCCTAATTGAATTCAAAATTGTATTTACCTCAATTCGGTGATAGAGGCAGAGCGGTGGATAGCCGATAACCACCACAAAGGAAGCGGGGCATCAATTTCAGCAAAATTGCAGTGAAAAAGGCAGTGGGAGGATGAGGAAGAGGGGTAGAAGGATGATGGTAAATTTTAGAAAATAAGGGTAATTATGTGTGTCTGTATTCATGATCTCAGGATGCATTATATATTACTACATAATACCTATACAAGTTAGGAAAATTTAATAGCATATAATTACAATTACAAGTATATTCTAAGTCTTAATACTCCTCCTCAAGTTGGAGCATGGTGATCAGAAATTCCCAACTTGCCAAGTGTAGAATGAAACTAGTTACGTTCGAGAGCCTTAGTGAACAAGTCCGCAGGTTGGGCTGACGTGCGGATATCCTGTGTAACAATAGTGCCAGATTGAACAAGATCCCAGGCAAAATGACAATTAACTTCAATGTGCTTTGTGCGTTCGTGGAACATTGGATTTGCTGCAATATGAAGATCAGATTGACTGTCACAAAGCAACCCCATAGGAAAAGTGTGTATAACCCTTAAGTCTTTCAGTAAAGACTTAAGCCATAACAACTCACAATAGGTAAAAGTCATAGTATGATACTCTGCTTCAGCGGAAAACCGAGAAACAATAGGTTGCTTCTTAGTCTTCCAAGAAACTGGAGAATCACTAATCATCACAAAATATCCAGAAAGCATTCACTGGGTAATGGGTCATACAGCCCAATCTGAATCACAGTAAGCAATCAATTGTAACGCACTACTGGAAGAGAGAAATAAACCTTAACCATAATGACTCTTCATGTAATGCAACACACAAACTGTAGCTTGCTAGTGAGGAACACAAGGAGACTTCATGAATTGCACAAGTGTATCAACTGAATAACTAAGCTCAGGACGAGTAATGGCCAGGTATATCAGGCGCCCAACCAGATGCTTATACTGCTCAGGGTCATAGTAAGCCGGACCTTCAGCACGTGCCAGATCATGTTGTTGCTCCATTGGAAAGTCATTCGGTTTAGAAGCAGATAAACCTGTATCAGATAAAATGTTCAAAGCATATTTCCTTTGCGAAACAAACATCCCCTTCGGTCTTCTAGAAATTTCTATGCATAAGAAATACTTAAGTAAACTAAGGTCTTTCATATGGAAACAAGAATTCAGGTATTTCTTGAACTTAGAGATGAGCGTAGAAGAACTACCAACAATGACCAAATCATCCACATAAACTAGAATATGCAAAGAAACTAATCCACGGGAAAAGGAAAACAAAGAGTAATCTGCCATAAAACTAAATGCTCATAAAGACTGAGCTAATTTGGCAAACCAATTTCTAGGGGCCTAGCGAAGACCATAAAGAGATTTTTAAAGGTGACATATCTGACCATGGGGCGCAACAAAGCCTAGAGAAGGTCGCATAAAAACCTCTTCATGCAAATTACCATGCAAGAAAGCACTATGGATATCCATCTGATGCAGTTCCCAACCACGAATGACTGCAACAGATAAGAACAAGCAAACAAAACTCATCTTCGCAACCGGAGCAAGTGTCCCAGTATAATCAATCCCTTCAACCTCCAGGTTCTCCTAATGAGGCTGATGTCAGAGTTGTATAATATGGGAACTGATCTTCAAATGAATTGGCATCCTAAATGGTAAAAATTACCCGGGATTCCAAGTCAAAAATGCAATAACCTTTCTTTCCAGCAGGATAACCAAGAAACAAACAATGCCGACTTCTTGGTGCAAACTTTTTGCGATATCTGGGAACATGTGCAGTAAAACATAAGCATCCAAAAACTCTTAAGGATGAGTAATTTGGAGCTTTCCCATAGAGAAACTCAAAAGGAGTACGATCGTTGAGATGCTTCGTCGGTGTCCGGTTAATCAGATAAGCAGCAGTGAGAACACATTCTCCCAAAAAATCAATTGGAAGACTGGCTTGAAACCGTAAGGCACACGCCACATTAAGTAAATGGTAATGTTTTCTTTCAACTCGACCATTCTAATGTGGTGTATCAACCACATATCTCTCCAAGATAATCCCAGATGCAACAAAAATGATATCTCAAAGGTAAAATTTGAGTCCCGTTATCAGCCCAAACACGGAGAATAGTTCGTCCCCACTGGTTCTTCACCAAGGCACAAAATTCTAAAAATCTAGAAGCTACTTCTGATTTAGCCACTAATAAATAAGGCTAAACAACTCGAGAATAATCGCCACCTATAGTTAAAAAATAAAATGCACCACTAGAAGATGGTGTTCTATAAGGACCCTAAACATCACAGTGAATTAATTGAAATAGTGCAGTAGCATTTGTAGAACTCAATGAAAAACTATGTCTAGTCTGTTTTGCTCTATAACATATAGAGCAAGGAACAAAAGTCTTATTAGTGCTAAAATCAATAGAAGAAATAGAAGACAACACCGTAGAGGAAGGATGTCCAAGACGCTGCTGCCATAAATTAGAAGAAGACACAGAAGCAACTGTTGGAAGAGACTACGGGATAGGAGGATGATTACGAGTATCCAGCAGACGAAGCCAAAACTCCCCTCCTTTCTGTTCACCCACGCCTCACTTTCCTTGTACTGATTTACTGTAAAATGCAATAATTTTCAGTAAACAAAGCTAGACATTTTAAGACAGATAACAATCTAGAACATAATAATTTGCGCCGCAAAGTAGGTATATATAGTACATGAGTAAGAGTGGTAATGCCAAAGAAAATAGAAACATATTGGGTAGTGGATGACACAGAGCCATCAAACAGAACAACATTCACAGTGTCGATAGCAGTAGTAAGATCAGTAAGAGAACCATTGTCACCAGTTATGTGATATGAGGCTCCTGAATCAAGTATCCATGGTAAAGTAAACTTACCTGACCCATTGTCAGTAAGAGAATTGAACTGATTAAATAAATGCATGGTCGTTCTCAAGTGGTCATCAGATAGAGCAGAGCTAAAATCATATCGGGTAAGGATGCGGCCAGAGAAACCTCCTCCACTAGGCCAAGTGGCAACTTGGAGGCATCGGTAAACATCAGCGGGAGTGGATGAGCCATGGCAGATCCTTTTTTCACGGTGGCGGAGGTCGACCGAGAAGTTGGTGTCGTCCTCCTGGCGGTGCTAGCTTTCTCCTTCAACTCCTTGAACTATTCTAGTACACCAATTATCTAGAAGAAGGAATCCTTATTGTGGCTCTTGCGATGACAATGTGTACAAACAAGATTCTTGTTGTCAGATGCGTAAAGAGCAACTAGCGAAGAACTTGTAGGTGGTGGGTGTCATGCAGCATACGCCATGGAGTTAGAAGAAGACTCACGAGTTCCGATGACAGCTCGGTGATTCTCCTCTTGGGCAACAAGGGCATATACTTTCATGATGGGTGGCATCAGATCAATGCTCATGATAAGTGATCGTAAGGTGAAAAAGCATTCGCCGAGGCCAATGATGAATTAGTAGATCAAATCCTTCTCTCTCTTGGAAGACTCTCGCACAAATATTGCAACGGTACAATGCCTTGCTCTCTTCACAGTCACAAACTAGAGGAGGTTACATGCAGTGGTAGTGTGCAATCAACTTCTTCATTTGCCAAAGTAAATGTCGATGGGCTAATTATTCTGCCTGCAACTCTGAATAGCCTTTTGCATTTGCAAAGCCTTCATACCATCGCCAAGAATAAATTGCGCCTTCAGGTCATCCCACAGTTCCTTAACTGTGACAAATGAGCTTGTAAAAGATCTTAACACCAGATCCAGGGTTTGCAAGATCCAGCATACAAGAGTAGCATTAACCCCAAGCCAATCAGCAGCATCATGATGACCATCATGGGGTTTGGCAATGGATCCATCAATGAACCCAATATTGTTCTTAGCAAGGAATACGTAGCACATCGCGTCAGACCATTCAATGTAATTTTCTTGACCTTTCAGCATTTTTGGTATAATTTGTAGACCTGAACCATCGCCAGAGCCAATAAAGTAAGGATCAGTCAACAGACGACCAATAGGTGTAGTAGCCTAAGGGCCAACTTGCAACTATAACAGCTTCAGTAAAGTCGCAATCACATAATAACCACTCACATACTGAAGCTTCAGAACCTCAAGTGCAGCATCCATATGGGCTTGTTCTTCAGGATTAATTCTGGAGGTAGACATAGTGCAAAACAAGGTATAGATCAGCAGCGGGTAAAATAACCGGTGGCAGATCAGATCTGCAAGACACACGGCGGGTTGAACAAGCGGCAACACATTGAGATTGGTGCAGCGGCGTGTGTAGGTCGGCTGCGACACATGCAAATCAATAAAATCAACGGACAGATCATCGACGATGGTAGCTAGATTACGGCGGTGGCGGCTGGCGATGTAGCAATGAACGATGAGCTTTAGTTGGCAGCACGACAACGCATGGAGGAACGCACAATCGTTGGCGGTGGTGGGAGCTCGGGAAAAAGGCAGCGAAATTTTCTTTTAAGGTTTCAGGATTTTAGGCTCTGATACCATGTAAAAAATAAGGGTAATGATGTGTGTTTATATTAATGATATCAGGATAAATTATATAGTAGTACAGAATACCTATACAAGCTAAGAAAATGTAATAGATATAATTACAATTACAAGTAATATTCTAATTCCTTAATAGCAATGGATGACAGGATAAGCAATGTAGTCGATGGGTTTGCTGCATTTGCATTTTGGGAAAATGAAAAATATCAATGGAAACTTGATGGGGCATTAGTCAAACTTTCCATTGACCAACTTTTAAAAAATTAGAAATAGTGGGGGCAGCTGCCTTGGTTTGCCCGGTGATAGCTCCGCCACTGTATATACTCAATTTTAATTTCAAGCACACTCAGTTTCAGTATCAAAAATTCACACCTTTCATCTTTTTTTACATACACAATTTTTTGCCACAATTTTTTTCTTCAAAACTTACCGCATTTCTTCTTCTTCAATATTTTCCCCCAACATTATATTTGTTGAGATGGGAAACAACAGTTTATTTTAATTAATATTTTTGTTATTGAATAAGTGTGAGATTTGTCTTCACGGATTAATTTTGTTCTTCGACCTGATCAATTAGATCGTTGTGTTCATGATGATAACTCGATTTAGTTGTTCACATTGGTTTATTGTTCTCGGTCTGCTTGTACAGATAGTGTGTTTGTAATTTTATCTGTGGTTTTATTTTTGGGTTTCCATTAATTTGGTTTTGTCATATCTGTGATTTTCAAAGTGATTAAAGTTTGGATAACCTAGATCGTGGTTGAGTCAAGTGATGTTATAGTTGTAAAAGATCCTTGTTTGGCGCAGTGATATTGATGCGTGGTACGCTCCTCTCTGCCAAATGGTCATAATTTTCATGGGAAGCGAGTTAATATCCCCGAGGGCGATGTTATAGCTTTTATTGGATATCTGATCTGTACTAGTACATACGATCAGTCTAGTTGACATGTAATTTAGATATTCTTGCAATATGTTAGTTATTACAATTCCACTCATTGTAATCAGTAGTTTTTCCCAACATATTTTCAAAAAAAAAAAACTCACACAAATTTTTTAGAAAGATTTTTAGATTGTTTCTTTCTAAATTTTAACAGATTTTCATATTAGTTTCTTGCAGCTATTTACCTTTTCTAAATTCAATTTAATTTCATTTAATTCTTTGTAAATATTTATGCAATACATATTTCAAAACGCTAAAATAATCAATAAAGTACGTGCATTATTGCCCTTCATTTTTTAAAATCTTATCCAGTAATTTTTTTTGAAAATAATCATCCATAGTTGCTAGAAAAAAAACACAACATCGATTACAATAAATGGAATTGGCATCCAAGTCAACAAGCCTCTAGCAATAACTAATTTATTGCAAGGACATCTAACATGTCAACCACACTGATCGTCTATGCTGTATTGCTGTTAGATAAGAGATCCAATAAAAAGTGTAATATCGTCATCAGGATATTCGGGATATTAACTTGCTTCCCGCGAAAACCATAACCACTTGGCAGAGAGAAGCGTATCACACATCAATCACTTCACCAAATATGGATCTTTAAGAACTGCAACATTACTTGATCCAAAGTACGATCTATGTTGTTCAAACTGTAAACGTCTTGAAAAACACAGATCTGACAGCACCCAAATTAATGGAAACTTAACCAAAAATACAAACAAAATTATGAAAACACGATATGTACAACCAGATCAATAGTAAAACATCGACTCAAACAACTGAATCAAGTGATCATCATGAATATAACAATATAATCTACCAAGTTGAAGAACAATACTAATGTGTGGAGACATATCTATACTATTTAATAACATAAACACTCAAACAAAAGCAATTGGAAAATTACTGTTTCTCCATCTCCCATGATGGGAAGATGGGGACAAGAAGATTTAAGAAAAAAGTTTGAGTTTTTTTTTGGAAGAGGGAAAGGCGGCAGCTGGGAGGGTTAGAATTGAGTTGGTATACTGTATAGTTTATGTAATCTTATCCAGTAATTCAATTATGCTTTTATAACCCTACGTAGTTGACATAAGTTCCAATATAACCTTTTAATTTTCGAAAGTGTCAATATAACCCTATCTAGTTAGTGAAAGTGACAATATAACCCTATAAGTTTTAAGGATGTGCTGATATAACCCTACATACATTAGAAATATGCTGATATAACCCTACAAACATTAGGAATGTGCTGATACAACCCAATAAGATTGCATAATGTGCTGATATAACCCTACATGTTCCGGCAGCGATCCGGTGAACTGTGATAGTAAAATTGTCCACCTAATTTTGGAATTAGCCCAATGGGTATTTTGGTCAATTTACAAAGAGTCAATGCTGGAAAATTGAGGTCAATGCCAAAAATGGGGCCCGGGAGTTATATTAGCACTTTCATTAACTAGTTAGGGTTATATTTGCACTAAAAATTATCATAGGGTTATATTGGCACTTACTCAAGTTGATAGGGTTATATTGACTCTTTTCCCTTCAATTAATGGTGTTGAGAAATATTTCTTGAACCATGGGGAGAGTGTTCAGGATTTTATAAATATCGTGTGAGATTAGTTGTGTCAATTCGGGAATTGTGTTGGGTTCATGTTTGGTTGGAATTGGTTCGGGTTAAAACAGGTTGGATTGAAAACGTGTCGATCTTAGTTGTTGGTTTGGATTGGGTCGGATTATTGTCGGGTCGGTTTAAAATGTGTTGGATCTTTTTTCTCGGGTTGGGTTAGATCGGGTCGGCTTGCTGCCTTGTCAATTTGAAATAGGTCCATTTTTTCTTCGGGTCGGATCGTGTCAGACTATTGTAGTGTAAAATTTTTTTAGGTTAGATCGGGTTGGGTTGGATTGAGTTGGGTTATTTTTGGATTAGGTTACTATCGTGTAGTTTTTTGTACGAGTTGATTTGCTATCGGGGCTTTGATCATATTAGTTATATTTTTATAATGTTTCATATTGGATTCATGTATATTTCAGGTTGGTTAATCCTAGATTAAGTTATTATGATACTTGTTTAAATTCAAGTTGATTTAGATCAACTATTTTCATTTATACACACTAATTATCGCTTATTTTCTTAAGAAGCAAGTATATATGATGATCTGAATTATAAATAAGTTAATTTACTTTTTATAAAAACAATCATGTATAGTTAGATGCAAACATTTAACCATAATCATTCATAAATAACACAATAAAGTTGATTTCTTGGAATCAATTCTTGCTTCACTTTCTATAACACAAACTTTCTTGACTATATTTTTTATTAATGTAAAACTTCCACCTTGATGATAACTTCCACATCAATAGTAAGACATATTTGTTCATTGGATGATATTTTGTAAATAATACTTTAGTTGTTGTAGTTTAGCATGTTAGGCAAATTATTAGGAAATACCTTCTTTCCATAGGCATACGAAAAGACTGGGTTGAATTGAAATTATAGAAAGGTAAAAGATTTTGTTGTAATATTAAAAATTTATTAAGCAACATGCAGTGGTTATAAGTTTATGACCCGATCAATGCAACCTGAAAATTTTATCTTGATTTCTTCTAATTTGCAGTTTAAGCCTGGTCTTTCCGTAATATATTTCAGGTCAAATTCAGATCTCGGGTTGAGTTTGGTCGTGTTGGGTGCTGGTTTGGGTCGATATTTCTTGGGTCAAAATTGGGTTCTAGGTTGAGTTTGGTCATGTCGGGTTTAGGTTTGGGTTGATATTTCTTGGGTCAGATTCAGGTATCGGGTAGAGTTCGATCGTGTCAGGTTCCAATTCGGGTGAATATTTCTCAGGTCAGAATTGGGTTTCGAGTCGTATCGATCCGTGTCAGGTTCTTGGTTTGGGTTTAGTGCAACTTGTAGGTAACTCTGAAATCTTACCATCGTTACCTCGCAGAGAGAAAGAGAGAAATGATGAAAAAGTTAAAGGAGATAGAAGAGAGAGAGAGATAGTGCCAGAGAAGCAGGTGAACCAGGAAGGAAGAAGCACAATCTCAAACCAACAAAGCTGTTTCATGAATAGTGTGAACATGAAATTAACTCTCAACAGAGAGGAATAAAAGAGGAAACCAGTTGTAGTGCTGCCAAGGGAAAAATGAGTGTGGCAGTATCTAAAAGGAAGTCGGTTGTCGGAGGTACGGAGTCGTACTAGGCTTTTATAGGAGATAGTTGGGACGACATGGACCATCCCCAGAATAGAGGAGGGAAGAAAAGTAGATAAGGATGGAAGAAGCCGGAAAGCAGGGAGATGTCCTCCTGAAAGGGGTGAAAGGGGTCACCATTCACTAAGATACGGAGGACCCCTAGTTGAAGACACCTCCAACCTGGAGTAGTATGCCTGGGAAGCTAGCCCTGACGATGACCTACACATGTTCTCCACCAATATGGCCATCTTCGCGATACCTGGGGCCATTTGGTCCAAGGTGTTTGCAACCACTCTCACAGATGTTGCTAGAGTTTGGTTTAAAAACATGGAGAACAAGACTATACACAACTTCAGACAACTGGAGATGAAATGTTTAGCTCGTTTCATGGAGAGGAGGATGTTCCAAAAGACGAGGTCTGAGCTGTTAGCCGTCTGAGTTGTTAGCCGTCAAGTAGAAGTCGTCGAAGTCATTGTCGGAATACTGCGAGAGATTCAACGATGAAGCAAACCACGTAGAAGAGAAGAGCAACCATTTCTTCATGGATATGTTCGTGAATGGCCTCAAGCATGAAGTGTTGCTGAAAGACTGTACTCTAAATCCCCCCAGGACGATCGACAAGTTGATGAAGGGAGTATAAAATTTCATCAGGATGAATAATTCTGACAAGAGAAGAAATGAGGCACAGTCTGGTGCAGGCACCCGTAGGAACGAAATCGGCAGGTACAAAAGTAGGAAGGAGAGGGAATAAATTCACTCTAACAAGTTGAGTTTTGACAAAAAAAATCACCTCTCTCATCAAAACACTAAAGGAGACCTTCGCATTGGTGGCTACTAAGAATATCCTGGAGCCACCAAGGATGCTGAAGGCCCTTCCACACACAATGGACAGGTCACTGCTCTGCGATTATCATGACGACCATGGTCACAACATAAAATAATGTATGCACCTGAAGCAAGATATCAATAACAGTGTCTAGAGTAGGCAGCTAACACATCTAGGGGTGGGCGTCGGTTCGGTTTATTCGATTTTTGGTTTATTCGGTTCGGATTATTCAATTTTTTTTCTAAAAATTCCAAAACTGAAACCGACCCGAATAACCTGAATAACTCGAATAAACCAAACCGAATTTGGAATTCGATTTCGGTTTGAATTCGGTTTCAAACCGAATAAACTGATTTGGTTGTAATATATTTTAAATAATTACCAAAATTATATATTTTAGCTTGAAATTTAATAAAAATTAAAAATCTAAATTTTACATCAACCAAATCAAGTTTTCAAAATAAAAATCCAACAAATACCTTACAAATTCAACCACAATAATTTTACTTTAGCATTACATTTAACATTAAAGTAAAATACTTCATTTTATAATTTATTTTCAAAGTGTTCACATTCTTCAAGCCGTTGAGGACTCCACATTCATATTCACCTTGAGGCAACCTGAAAAGAAAAGTCACAGATCATCATTTTCTGCCCATATAAAAATATGTTGCACTTATAAAACCAACAAAATGGTTAGCTGATTTAAAATGGTCATTTACAAAATAACCAGTCTCATAAGTCACTGGTCCAATAAGGATATACAGTCCAAACTACAAGCACAACATCTAATCGAATTCTAAATAGCCCAAACGGATGGAAACTAGCCACCTTGCACAATTAAATTCTATTGCAAATGCAAACTCTATATGCTTTATGTTGCACAGTAAAGTATCAGTCGAGAATGCATTTGCTGAATCAAAACAAAGTTTAAAGTAAAGGAGCAGATAGAGTTACTGAATGCATCATATCCAGGCCTTAAGATCTAGGCCTTAAGATTTACTGAATGCATGCTAGTCAATTAATATCAAGGCCTTAAGATATAAATCTTGTACAGACCTTCAAAAATCCAAAGCAAAGGAGCAACTAAACATCCACAACAGTTGACTCCATCGTTGTTTATTGGATTTCTGCAATAAAAATATATATTAAAGAAATGCAAACTAGAATTTAAATAATTTAGCACGAATATGATATTACCTTCTTCAAAATTTTCAAGCTCCTCAATGTTTTCTTCCACTTTAATTTCAGTTCTAGCACCACGGTACCAATCTTGAGCACATATCAAGGCTTGTACACGTTTAGGAGTTAAGGAACTTCTAGATGCATCAAGAACTCTTCCCCCTGTGCTGAAAGCTGACTCCGAAGCAACCGTAGATACTGGAATAGCTAAAATATCCCTAGAAAAATTGGACAATATGGGAAATTGAGGACTATTCCTCTTTCACCATTTCAACACACACAAATCTGGAGCTTCAAACATGCTTGTATCATAAGCACTTTCTTCGGTTAGGTACCTATCAAGTTATGATTTGAAATCCCTAACAAAACTGGATTCTGTCTTTTTCTTTTTCAATGCAACCCTGTTTTGATCCCTAATTTTCTTCAATGGGTCAAGATTGTCAGTCAAAAAAGAATGTGATGAACAAGAAGATTTTGATGAAATAGATACTTAAGCAGAATTTCCAACTCCTACACTATAAATCCTCCTATAATCATTGAACACTTCATACATAGCACCCTTAATGATTTCAGCAATGCGTGCCCCTTCCTCATCACCATACACTTGACAAAGAACTATTTCACAATAGTCCAATTTGTTCATTGGGTCAAAAGAACTAGCAATGAAAACCAACATATTGAACTTCTCCACATTTCCCCAATAATTTTCAAACTTCTTCAACATTGAGGATGCCATCTCTCTCATTTCAGCATCGGGGCTCTTCAAACTCTCTTTCAAGAGTGCATATATAGAACTAATTTCATCCAAATAAGAATCGACAGTAATATACTTTGTACCCGAAATTCTTACATTAAGCACATAGAAATGTTTACGAAAAACAACAAGTCGACGAACATTATCCCAATCCCAAAGTTGTGGAACAACCACTTCTTTTACAAAATTGTCATCTTCTTGCTCCAAGTATCTAAAATCTCTCTCATACTCCAAAGCCACACTTAGCATCAAATAAGTAGAGTTCCATCTAGTGGCAACATCTAAACATAGGGATTTAGAGCTTTCACGATTCTCCAATTTTGCATAACCACAGAACTTCCTTAGCCTAGCCGGTGATTGCCTAACATATTTCATCGATGTTCTAACAATTTCAACAGAATTACCAAGTTCTTTTACCCCATCTTGAACAATTAGATTGATAATATGAGCCGTACACTCAACATGCATCCATTTTCCTTGTAAAATACAAGACCCTCCCCAATTAACACACTTCTTTTTCAAGTAGTCAAGAGCAACATCATTAGAACTTGCATTATCAACTGTAACAGTACAAATAGTATGCAAACCCCAATCAACCAAGCACTTTTCTACAGATTTCCCAATAACTTGACCCTTATGACTATCAACTGGACAAAAGTTCAATATAACCTTTCTCAAATTCCAATCATTGTCTATGAAATGACCAGTGAAACACATATAATTAATTCGTTGTACTAATATCCAAGTTTCTGTAGTAAGACACATTCTAGGGGCTATTTTTCTCAGCTGGGATTTAAGATTGGATTTTGCTTCAACATACAACTGATAACAATCCCTAGTCAATGTTCTTCTAGATGGAATCACAAAGGCAGGTTGAATAATTCTTATGAAACGTTTAAACCCTTCATGTTCAACAAACTTTAATGGGAGTTCATCCATAATAATCATTTGAGCTAAACCCGACCTACCATCTTTTTGATCAAATTTCCAAGCCACCAAGCTAACTTTTTCCTCACCGCTAGTCCCATTTAAAGATGTATTGTAGGTCAATTGGGATTGGGTTGATGGTTTATTATTAGGGTTCACTGCACATGTGCCAATATGGTTTTTCATATTAGTGGTCCCACTAGATTTACTATTAGAACCATATTCTCTACCACAGTGCTTGCATCTACTTCTCAAACCACATTTATCATCAGTGAATTCGATAAAGTGATCCCAAACAACTGGCCTCTTTTTGTACATCTTCCATTTTCAGGGCACATCATGCACACCCTTTGCCCCACAGCTCCATTAGATCCTTGTGAACACTCACTAGAGAAAGTTGAATTAAGGTTGCTCTCATTTGCTTCAACCTCATCAGACATTTTCGCTGATTTTCAATCTGTAAAACAAAATAAAATTTTAAAATGACAAAGAAACCAGTTTATGAACTTTACCAAACTGGACAACCAACATTAAAAAGCATCGAAGCCTACATTAATTAGTTTCTGAAGAAGAAGAAGCCTACGGCTGAAATTCTTGCAGGTTTTACTACCTACACATGTATTTGTTAGGATATACTTTTGAAATTTTGGTGCATGTTCTGTAAATGTCATCAGAGTAAACTTAGTGTCATTTTCTTTTATTATTATTATTAGTAATAAGTAGCAGCATTACAGTAAGATTACAGTAGCAGTATTACAGTAGCAGTATTAGCAGTATTATTAGTATTATTAGTAATAAGTAGCAGTATTACAGTAGCAGTATTAGCAGTATTATTAGTAATAACTTAGTAAACCTAGGCACATGAGTAGTCGAACTAAGAATTATTACAGTAAATATGGGGAAATATTACAGTATTCACCTTCTTGCTGTGCTTCCTCACTTACTTTTGGTTCTTCAGAAATTTGGTCCTACTAAACAAACCACCAAAACCAGAGTTTGAAAAATAATAATTAAGAACTCATAAAACAAAATCACAAAAGTAAGAAGCCAAAACAAAGGCAAGCACTTCAAAACATATATATAATAAAACATCTATATGCAGCACTTGAATTTCAATTTCCATTATTACACCACACTCATCCTCAATCAAACACTCATTTTGGGCAGTACATAATATATCGATAAGGAATAAGTAGTAGTATTAAGAACCTACTAATACATATACCAAAATTTCCGAACCTACTCATTCTGAAATCAAATAATAATTATTTTAGAATGAGCAGTATTGGTGGGTGCATGTTCTGTGTACATACTACATATAGCAATAAGTAGCAGTATTAAGAAAAGGACAAATAGCCAACCATAATTAACACATAACTTAGATACCAAGTTAGCTCAAAACTACTACATATTGCAAACACAAAGCTTACTCAGATTAGCAATCAATGACGGAGCTGTACAGTAAACATGCGAAAGAGTATTCGAGTGGGAGGCCAGTTTACCTTGAAGAACTATTCGAGTTTATTTCAATCAAGACTCACACTCAAGATCTTTCTTGGGATTGATGTTGGTTCCTGAAACAGCCAAGTTGCCAAATCAGTACAAAACTAATTTGAAACTAATCAGCTTATGAACAAATCAATTCAAATTGTTGCAATGAGCAGTAGTTATTATCAGGATACTATATCAATGCTTGAACATCACCATTATTATCAAACATAGCCATCTTTTTAGTACAGATCCAAAAGAAAAATAAAACTTGAAATCAAATAGTAACCTACTATGTATGTAGAAGGAATAATTCACATGAGACACCAATGGCCTCAATCCCAACTTACAGACCCAACAAACTCCTCTGCCATATCAGATGACTTGATTACATATGTTAGTTCTAAAAAATTTAGAATTTTTTAAGCATTCTTGAGGTCACAAAAAATTCAAGAACCTGATTGTCAGAATTCGACAGTGCTTTGATGCTGATGAAAGAAATTTGGAGAAGAATATGGAGTGCTACCTAGTAAATTGTGAGAATTTGTGGAAAGTAAGATTAGGAATGGAAAATGTGAACCAGAAGGAACGATGCCCAAAAAATCCTGAAAATTGGTGAGAAGTTGATTGATACACTAATGAAGCTTTGCTAAAAATTTCAAATTTTTTAGTGAGGGGATGAATTCATGAAGACAAGGTTTCAGAACAATAGGCAGTCTGGAATAGGATTGGCTCTTGTAGTTTGGATTTCAGGAGAATATATGTAGAGGGCCTAGAAAATTTTGAATTTCAGATATTGTATGGAGGAATTCGGGGGGAAAGTTATCTGAATTTGTTAGAACAAATGGTGAAAGAGAATGACTTGGTAGAGACAGTTGCAGGTACAGTATGCAAGAAAATGAGTATATCAGTTGCAGCATTCTTAAGCTTAAACAACATAAATATTAAAAACAAACTGAACTTCCAAACTGATACAACAACCCTGAACAACAACCAAAATGACTTAGAACTTCTCTCATGGCTCAATCAATGCAACTGAGGAAAAGTGGCACACTTGCTCGAGCAAACACCGATGAAGAGCTAGAGAAGGAACGAGATAGGTGGATAGAAATGGAAAAATGAATGCATTTGCCTAACCAATTATCTGAGAATTAACTTAAAGGCCTATCGCCTGCAAGTAAAGAAGGCAGATATGGAGCTAAGACTAACTAAAGAAGAGCTCAACTAAAGAAGTATCTGTATATGGTGATAATGATACTATAAGTAAGAGTGTACACTATACACAGTTGTAAAGGGAGATTTTCTGAAAAATTACGAGACATTTCATGCTGATGAATGTATGTATATTTTCCTTCCTCTTACCACTGTAATGAGACATTTCAATTTTTTCAGAACATAGAGACAATTAAGCATCCCCTTCTTGTTTCCTCGGTTTATCAACCACACTGATACCACATACAAGAACACCCCAAACAACCCAAACATCACAAGATAAAACTACTAGCAGTAGGACAAAAGCTAATCCATGCACTTGGGATTAGATTAAAAAAATCAACCTTATAACTCTTACCAGTAAGATTGTTCCAGCCACCATATAATCCTGTGGGATTGTCCAGACCCCTGGTTTGTGAAGGGATACGTCAATGCCTTCGCAATTGACGATCCAGGGATCTCCTACAAATATCAACGAAGGTTAGTGTCCAAGCCTCCTAAAACTAAAATCATCAACTGAATCCCAGGGAAATCTGTTTAGACATTAAAGAGTAAAAAAAACTACCTTGGTTGATATCTTTGATTGATCCTCGTCGTTCCTTGAGCTCTACCCCGTGTTGGTGGTGCGGCCTCTGCAAGGCTATGGCGCTGGAGTATGAGGTCATGGCGACGGAGATAAGGATGGGGAATTGGGATCATAAAAAGAAGGGCTAGGGTTTTCGGTTTTCGCGATGAAGAAGAAAAGGGCAGCCTCGGTTTCCTTCCTTTCATTTTAACTTTTTCGTTTTAACTTTTGTTCTATTTTTTTTTTATTTTGGGCCATAATTAATCTATGTTTGGGCCATGAATATATATATATATATACATACATACATATATATATATATACATATATATCTATTAGTTTTTGAGTTTGGGCCATGATATATATGTTATATATTTTATATTAATACTTAAGAATTATATTATTGAGTATATAAATATTTAATTTATTTTTTAATTAAAATTCAGTATTCAGGTCGGTTTTCGGGTTGAGTTTCCATATCCATATCTATAACCAAACCAAAACCATATTCAGAATTTGGTTTATTCAATTCGGTTATCCAAAAAGCGTATTTTAATTCGGTTATCCAAAAACCATATTTTAACTCGGTTTGGATTATTCGAATTCGGATAATTCAATTTTCGATTCAGTTTTCAGTTTTTTTGCCCACCCCTAAGGACATCTAGCAAAGGAGGCACCGGCCTACAGTAAAGCCCCGTACCAAAACAAAATAGGAGGAAGTGGTCGTTTAGGAAGCCGCCTGACACAACGAGAGTATCCAAACCAAAAGAGATTCCTGGAGAGAGATCACAAAAACAAAGAAAATGAGGTAAGAGTATAAGCAAGGGAGGACAACAAGTTGCAGCGAGAGAACACATCCACATATGACAACATCAGAATGACAGTCACTCACATCTACATAATAATTAGAGGGAGTGCATGAGGGAGAACACAGTTGCAAAGAAAGGCTCGCTACACACAGGCACCCCAGGAAATGCTATCTAATAGAAGGGTGGGTGTAATTGAAGTAATATCATTCGAGTTGGAGGACCCCATACCAAAAAGACCAGAATGAGGTGATGTTGTTGTTATCACGGGGAAGGTGATTGAAAGGAGGATACATCGAGCTTACGTGGATGGAGGAAGCTCAACAGAAATCATGTATTGGTACTATTTTGAGAAACTGGATGTAAATACAAAGATGAATCTAAAATCAATGGAGCCTCTGTTAGTGGACTTTACAGACGGGACAATATGGCTAGAGGGAACCATAATCCTTTTAATAACTACGGGGGATGAAGTGAGGAACAAGACGGTGGATATGGATTTCCTTAGTGATAGCTAACAGCCCTTACAACTTGATCCTAGGCATACCAGCCTTAGCACTTTTCAAGTGAATAGTTTTCAATCTCCACTTGTTACTAAAGTTCTATACCAGACAGGGAATAACAACTGTGAGAGGAGACTAGCAGAAAGCAAGCGGAAGAGGGATGTAGAAGACCAGACACAGGGAGGACAAGCAGGAAAGCCTAGAGCTATAGCAATGGTAGTAAGCAAACATGACTCACCTAAGCTGGGTCCAAATGGCAGATGTTGCAGCTGGAAGAAGTTTGAGCAGTGCAGATAGAAATAGCCTTGCCACTAAGAGTGAAGGAGAGCCTGATAAGGATGTTACGAAAAAACATCTAGGCATTCGCCTGGAGGCCATAAGACATGACCGGCGTGCTAAGGAGATCGGAGCCACAAACTCAAGGTAGCGCCTGAGCATTGTCCTGTCAAACAGAGAAGGAGAATGTGGTGCAGGGAGAGAAATGAAGCAGTCAACAAGGAGGTGGAACAACTAGTAGGGGCTGGGATATTGAAGAAATCCCATACCCAAGCTGGTTGGTAAACCCGGTCTTGGTAAAGAAGGCAGATAGAGCTTGAGGATGTGCGTGGACTACAAAGACCTAAACAAGGCTTGCCCCAAAGATTGCTACCCGCTGTCAGTTACTGACTAGAAGGTAGATGCCCTTATTAACTATCCAATTAAATGGTTTCTTGATGCATACAAGGGATATCACCAAATCCCTATGTTAGAAAGTGCTGTGTAAAAAATTGCATTTATTATGGAAAAAGAAGCGATTGTCTACCTCATGATGCCCTTCGGGTTGAGAAACGTGGGAACCACCTATCATAGGGTGGTAGATAAGATATTCTAGGAACAGTTTGGTAGGAAATTAGAGGTGTACATCAACAATATCGTGATAAAAAGCACATAGTATGATTGCTTTGTGGACATTGAAGCGACAACCAAGTGCAAGTTCAGCATTGGGGTTGGCAATTTCCTGGGTCACATGGTATCCAATGAAGGATTACAAGCAAACCCAAAGTAAGCGAAGGCCATTTTGGAGATGAAGTCTCCTTGTACAGTAAAGGATATTCAAGCTTGAATGAGAATCTTGCAACGATGAATCATTTTCTGTCCAGAGCAGCAGAGCGGGCACTTCATTTCTTTAAAACCCTTAAAGGGTGTGTTTATAAGAAGGGAGTAGTACAACGGGGAGAGCATGAAGAAGAAGCTTTTGCAAAGCTGAAGCTGCACCCGAAGGAGTTACCTGTGCTGACCAGTCTACAGCTAGGGGAGACACTCTACCTAATGTCACAGCCAGCGATGAAGCTATCAGCGTAACTCTTTTCATGGATGATGACAAGGTGAAGATACCAGTCTATTATGTGAGTAGGGCGCTGCAAGCTCCAAAGAGAGGATATGCAGGGCAGGAGAAACTGTTATTAGTATTGGTGCACGCAGCCAAGATGTTTCGACTATACTTTCCGGTACAACCGATAGTGGTGCTAACAAATCAGCATTTAAAGTCAACACTCACCATAGTGGAGGCATTAGTGAGATTGGGAAAGTGGGGCAGTGTAATTAAAGGAGTATACTTTTGAATGCGCACTACGCAAAGCAGTGAAAGGCCAAGTGATCGTAGATTTCCTGGCAGAAATTCCAAAGGAGGAGGAGATATAGAAAGAAAGACTGACTGTACCAAGCAATGGAGCCTATTTTACCGGACCAGATGTATGAAGCCTATATGTAAATGAGGCATCTAGAGTAGAAGGGCAGATGCATGACTGGTAGTATCAGACCCTTAGGGAGTGGAAGCCATCTATGTCATTCGTTTCAAATTCCCCACCTCAAATAATGAAGTTGAATACGAGTCATTGATAGCAAGAATGGAGATAGCCCGAAAGATGGAGGTAAAGAAATTACAGGCATATAGAGAGTCAATGCTAGTGGCAAACCAATATAATTAGCAGTATGCTACAAAGGAGAAAACCTTGATGAAGTACAGAGACAAAGTCAAAAGCCTGGTAGTAGAGTTCGAAGAGTTTGACATCACGAGGGTACCCCGATCCCAAAAGACCAGAGCTGATGCTCTTAGGAAGCTGGCTTCGCCTGCACATGCTTATCTGACTAAATCTGTCCTAGTAGAGAAATTAGTCAAGAGGTCAACAAATCTGGGAGTTGTAGTTGTTGTGCAGGACACATGGGGGGAATTGGATGACGCCCCTTAGAGCTTTCCTAGAAGCCAGGATCGTGCCGATTGATGAAAAGGCAGCAAAGAAAATCAAATGAAATGCCCTACAATACATGATAAAAGATGTTTTGCTTTACAAATGTAGGTATGTAGAGCCCTGACTCATATGTATGGAACCTACCTTGGCTGAGGTGGTGCTGTGAGAAATGCATGAAGGAAGTTGTGGCAGTCTCCATGGGGCCAAGACGCTAGCACTGAGAGCTGTTCGAGCAGGGTACTATTGGCCAACAATGAAGGAAGACGTTGAGAAGGTGGTTAGAGAATTCCACAGGTGATAATAGCACTCCCAGATATCTAGGCTTCCCGCAGAGGAAATGACCATCATCGGGTCATCCTAGCCTTTTGCTAAGCGGGGAATAGATATTGAGAGACCATTTTATGAAGCACTAGGTAGGAAGAAGTTTTTGGTGGTAGCGATAAACTATTTCACCAATTGGGTGAAAGCCGAGGTTGTAGCCACCATAATAGGCAGAAAGATCACAAACTTTGTCTGAAGAACATATTATGAAGGTTGGGAATCCCAAAAATCAGAGTTAGTGGTAATGGGAAGTAGTTTTCCAACCAGCCATTCAACTTCAGGTGTAAGGAGTTTAACATCAAGTAGTAGTTCACTTCTGTTGTCCACCCCTAGGCTAATAGGTAGACAGAATTAACAAACATGACTATACTCCAGGGACTGAAGAAAAGCTTGGGAGAAGCCAGGCTGAGTGGGAGGAGGATTTGATGAGTGTGTTATAGGCGTATCGAACCACACCGCATATGGCGAATGGAGAATCATCGTACATGTTATGTTATGGCACTGAAGCAATAATCCCATCGGAGATCGTGGTGCCCAGAATAAGGGTTGCATTCCCACTAGCGCTTGCTGATAATGACGAAGCTATCAAAGTTAACCTGGAAGAGTTGGAAAAGTGCAGAGAGAAAGCAGCCTTGAAGGAAGATGCATATAAGTCCTGGACAGAGCAACACTATAATAGTAAAGTGAAGCCCAAAAGTTTGATGCAGGGAGAGCTCGCCCACACAAAGAACGAGGCTAAAAGAGTGCATGAACAGAAGAATTTAGACGCAACATGGGAGGGCCCCTATAAGGTGGCAGCTGGGCAAAGGAGCCTACAAGTGGAAATAATGGATAGGAAAGAGGTGCCCCATACCTGGAACATTACAAAACTCAGAAAGTACTATGCATAGTAAGGTACGTGATTCTGGGATTATCCCAGGCTGCTAGATATACTTCTATTTTTTGTGGAGAGGGCAATCTTTTTAGGGATTAGGTCTTTTGTAAACCCATAAGAGGTATGTTCCAAGGGAATTCCGCATAACACCCCAGCGATCATTATATTTTGATGTGAAAAATAAAGGGCAGTTGTTAAGTACAAATTCCAATAACAGAAAGAGAAAAAAACTGAAAGCAACAAAAACATTACGGTGGTCAACAACTAAAGAGCTGTTAGCACCAACTGTAACACATATATAAGAACGAGGGGAACGACACAAGGGAGCTCATGAATAAAGAGAAACAAATCACTCCTAACCCTGCGCAGTTAGAGATATGTTACCCAACCTTTTCAGGCTGATGAAAAGCGCCCCTAGTCCCATGTAGGTTAGGAGTTATTAGCCAAAGTTTTCAAGTTGATGAGAGTTTTATGGAGAATGGAACACCCCACCCACAAACTAACCAAGTAGAAAAGGCCAGAAACGATAAGGAAAAACACCTTAATCGAATGAAGAACAATAAGAAAAAGCATCTTAATCAACAAAAGAACAATAAGGAAAATCACATTTGTTAAAATGTAAAACAATAAATAAAGACCCTTAGCTAGAAAGAAAATTGATATGCACTGCATCACATGTGTTAACCAATGCATTCAACATAATAATTGGCTTGTTTTACTTGTTGTATTGCTAGTGTTAGTTAGGTTTACAACAAAGGGTTTAGATGGCCATGTTTGGTTTTCTTGTCTAAATCCCGACTTTTGTAGACTTAATTGATACTAATGGATACTTTGACACTTTTATATAGAAGGCCATCCACAAGGACAATATAAAACACTCAAAGACCATTCGAAAGAATGGTAGTAGACACGAAGGCCACGATCTTATAAGGTGGTAGTAGATGAATTTGAGCTTAAGGAAGAAGCAGAGAAATTGTTGTCCGAGAGTTGCACAAAGTCCTGGGAAAGATTTGAGAAGAATCAGCCCTTAAAGGTGGCACCATTGGATTTGGCTTGTCGAGCGTTATGAAATTGACTACAAGAACTCTCAAATGAAACCAATGGTTCATTCGTAGCGGAGCAAAGAAGTCAGCCGGACGAACCAGCCATGGGAAGCATAGATCGTTTATGGCCATCACGAGGCTCAACCACACACGACCCATACCATGCCACAAGTATCATGTCAGGGGTCTTTGGAATGAGTTGTGCCAAGCAACACAGGCCTTGCCAAGCCCCAACAAAAGTCGTGTCATGCCCTACTGTCCGTATCCACAAGTCCTCTTTTCACTCTAAAATTTGACCAAGTATGGGCGCAGACCTTTCCATTTCACATGGCCCATGCCATTTCAAGTCACAAATGTCAACACTAGCCCACGCAATGTGAAGAATGATGTGGCACATGCTGAGAAATTGAGCAAAAATGAAGATCTGGTTGACAGCCCACGCCAAATGACATGGGGTACAGATCAGAAGGTTAAAAATGGAGCTTCAGCCGATGGCCTATACTTGTTGACATGGACCGTGCCAACACAATCTTTCTAAGACCAATGGCCCACACTAGCAAAAGCCACATAACTTGTTCAAAGACTGATAGGCCATGCTAGCACGAGGCTACGTCAGTAGCACATGCCTTGCCAATTGCGACCCCTCGTGTCAGTGGCGCCTGCTAGGGTTTTTGGCCAGTTTTGGGACTATTTTTGGCCCAATTCCATACTACTATATATAGAGACCTTTGTCTTCTAGGGTTTAAGATGCTAGATAAGATTTTGGAATCAAGAGTAGCTTAGGGAGAGAAAAACACACTCCCTTCTCTCTAGGTTCTTTTTCCTTCTTTTCTTTATTTTGTTTTTGCCAAAAAATGTGGAATTCAATGCAATACATGAATTTCATGTTTAGGGAGTAGTTTAAGAGCTCGGGGTTGTATTTGTATTGGGAGGCCATCCCAACAAACATCTATCATAGTTCCACCTTTTTTTCACGAATTTGAAGCCTCATGGGGTTTTAGAGGATGACTACAACTTAAGGGCATTCCCCTCTCTTCAAGACACCAGGAAAGATTGGTTGTACTACTTCCTACCCGGATGTATAAGCTCATGGATGGATATGAAGAGAAGATTACTTGAGAAGTATTTTTTGGCCTCCAAGTCTTTTGGATTAAAGAAACAGCTATCCAGCATCACCCGGGGTGCAAATGAATCAATGTATGATTACTGGGAGCAATTTAAGAGACTTTTTGGCTAGCTGTCCATACCACCCATTCAAGGAAAGAGACTTGGTTTATCACTTTTTCGAGGGATTATGCGACAATGATATGAGGATGGTGAATGCCATGTGCAACAGATCAATTACCAACAAGAGTTCGAAAGATGCTATGGTCATTTTGAAGAGATGGCCAATGGGATGAGGCAGTTTGGTACAAGGTAAAGGGTGAAGAATTTGGATGAACCATCTCAATCCCCCAAGTTGGAAGAGTAGGTCTAAGATCTTGCTTGAATGATGAAGGAACTTTTGAAAATAAGGGTCCACCAAGTCAAGGTTTGTGGCTTGTGCAATCTCGGCCATCACACCAAGGCTTGTCCATAAGTGGTGGAGGAATTAGAAGAGGTGAAAGCAGTAGAGTATAACAATGGGAATAGGAAACATTTTTTGAGGGAGAAATAACAACAAGGGTTCCGAGGGAACCAAGGAGATGAAAGGCAAGACCTCTACACAAATTCTTTCAACCGAAGGTACTGAGACCATCCCAACTTCCATTGGAGGGAGGAAAACCAAGCTCAAGGGTACCGAGGTGGACAAGCTCCACCTCAACCCTATCCAAAGGGTGAGGGTTCTTATAACAACCACACATCTCTCTACAAATCAGACTGGGAAGAAATTTTGTAAGCCATCAGCCAGTTGGGGAAGAAGCATGAGGTGTTCACGGAAAGGACAAGGGAAAAAATTGAGGATATTGGAAATAGGGCCTTCTCGAGCATAAAAAATCTTGAGATCTAACTCGGGAAACTCACCACCTCGGTGAGCTGACTTGAGGCTGAGGAGTCTGGAAAACTTCCTTCCCAGCCAGAGGTCAATATGAAGAATGTGAGTGCCATTAAGTTGAGAAGCGGGAAGGAGGTTTGTGAGCCCGAGAAGGAGGTTTTGTAAGAAGATGATAGGATCTTGGATGCCAACAAGACAAATATTGAGGAGCATGAGATTGTTGTCAAGGCATAAGTGATCATTCCACCGCCATTTCCAAATGCATTAAGGTTTTGGCCAAAGGGGGCGACAAACGATGAAAGCATCCAGAGAGTCTTCAAAAAGGTTGAGGTAACCATTCTGATTCTAGAATTGATTGAATATGTGCCATCATATGCTAAATTTCTTAAAGTTGCATGCACTAAAAAGAGAAATAAATCAACTAGGAAGGTAGGATTAAAGTGGGGAGAGTCTCCATTTTGAACCATAAGAATTTTCCTATCTCCTTCGGTGGGAAGTTAGTTGAAAATGCCATGATTGATTTGGGAGTATCCATTAATTTGATTCCATATATTCTTTATGAATGCCTAGATATAGGTGAAATTAGGGACACTAGGGTGATTTTCCAACTCGCCGATCAACTTCCAATCTAGCCCTTGGGCTAGTGAAAGATGTGATGGTTTAGCTTGGCAAGTTAGTGTTTCTGGCAGAATTTTATGTCCTTGATGTGGCACACGGCGGAAGTGCACCCCCAATACTATTGGGGAGACCATTCCTTAAAACGTCAAGGATGAAAATCGATGACTAGTTTGGAACCCTAACCCTAGAAGATAATATGGATAAGGTGGGGTTTGACATCTATAAGTCTCGGCATGATTCATTGAACTCATATTTTTATGCAAATGCGTAACCCTTTTTGATGAGCATGATAAATTTGACACTTCTTGCATGAAAAATGAGAATGAATGCTTAGATGAATTCCTTGGTGATGATATTGTTGATGAGTCATTTACATTGCATGATTCTAGTGATGATATATCTATGTCGGAATACTTTTCTATGCTCACTAACTTGCAACGGTTAGGGAAGAGTGGTGAGGGCATAAAACCCCCTCGACCTCCTCCTAAACCCAAGGTGATGTCTATGGACTCAACATCATCAAGGTATATGAATTCATCTTCTGTGGCAAACAAGGAGCTTAAAGGTAAGGGTGACAAGTTGTTGAGACCTCTTCACAACGATGTCATCATGGGTGGAGTTGCCTATGGTGACTCTGGAGACCTAACGGTAGGTTGTTTCAATTAAGATGCATGAAAAAAGAAATAAGTCGTGAGGACAACAATAAATATACTGTGTTTTTCTTTGCTTGATTTCGTTATTTTTATGGACAGATGGATTTTGCATATTTTTGTTTGTGATGAGGATTTTGAGATGAAACTCTGGTTGATTTGTAAATTTTAGTTTGAGTCTCGTGATTTTTTTTGGATGGAAATAGAGATTGTTGGGTGATAAAATTTTTTGAAAATGAGGGAAAAACTAAGGAAAAGGGGGTCAAAATGTTGGCAGCATTGTGCCAAGGCTAAGCACGGCTCATTCCACAAGATACGGCTCATGTCATTGCACCTCGACACGAGGGGGTCTCGTGCCAGGGCTCAGCACGGGCCGTTCCACTAGATACGAATTGTTTCACAGCCCCTTGGCATGAGGGGGTCCGTGCGGGTGCTCTTAACACGAGGGTACACATGTCGGCGCCCTATTTGAGCTGTCAAATTGGACCAAAAATGAAAATTTTTGAAAATATAAATTTTGAGCTAAAAATGCTTTTTTGGTTCATAAAATTTTAAATTCCCTTATTTATTAGGATTTTTTTATGTAAATAGTACTTCAAACATCCCTGATGATTAAATAGATTGGTGTTTTTTGTCCCCTAGATCTGCAATTTTCAAAATTTCATCCTTATCTTAATTGTAACTCCCCTCCTTATCATCCTTTGCTGAAATTTTAAGATCCTTGGTACACTCTTCCAGTAATTGAGGCATTTAACACATTCAAGCTTTTCATGAAATGCTCACTCACACACTCTCTTGGTGAACTCAAAAAATTGGAGCTTTTCTCTCAAAAATTAGCATTTTTGCTTCTTCTTGTGTGAATCTTTCAACTCTTAGCTTCAAATTCTGGGTGATCCTTTGAACTTCATGTTTACTTATTTCTTTTAGCATTTTGGTGATGTTATTTGAAGCAAGAATCTTGAAGTGAGTATGCTTTTGAGAATTTTTTTGGGTTGTGTGAATGATCTTATGTTGAAGTAAGTGTGGTGGATTTGATGTGCTATTGTGCTTTGATGATATGATCTTCATGTGCTGTGGTGATTTGGGAGGGATGATTCTTTATTGCATGATCTTGTTGATGGGTTGATATGAATTTCCATGATTTTTTTGTTTAAAGAGAATGGTTCTTGATTGAATAACCTTTATGTTGAGAATAGCATAATTTGAAATGACTAGTCTATTTAGGAAGAATGTTCTTTTTGAATGATATTGTAGGCATGCCCTCGTGTATTATTGCATTACCACTTACTCTTTATTTTGATAGGATGTCTTTGAAAAAGACTGTGTTGGAGAAAGGGAGATTTTCCGAAGTTGAGAAAAGGAAGAAGCCGGCTAAAGTTGGGAGAAAGAATTCAGCGACTTCCCTTCCTCACAACTCTGCATTTGCAACAGAGGAGTTCATGGGGTTGACTACCATTTCTGGGGCTACAACCTGAAGGTAGAGGCACTTGAATGGACCAAGGAGGAACATTTTGGAGATGAGTTTGGCGTGCAAGGATACTCTAGAGGCTCTATACCTACTCGATCCCGTTACCTACTTGCTAGGTTGGATAGGCCTAGAAGGCTCTCTAGAGAAGCATTCGAAGACTTATATCCGGTGGACCTTGGAATTCTTGGAAACTCTATGGCAAGTTACGGATGCAGAGGGACGTAGAGCAATCAAATTCCATTTAGATGCCAAGGAATACACGATAACATGTCAGGAAGTGGCTTGATGTGCTTCATTTTGCGTGCATTAGCCGTTGCATTCAACATAGTTATTAGCTTGTTTCATGTGGTGGATTGCTAGTTGAGTTGAGTTTACTTGACAATGGGTTTAGATAGCCATGTTTGGGTTTCTTGTCTAAATCCCGCACTTTGTAGAATTAATTGGTACTAATGGACATCTTGTATCCACGGGCTCCTAGATCTTCCTTGTGATCATCTTTAGTAGGTCGCCCGTGGGTAGTTTGTGGTTAGATTTTATGTGAAGGCTGTTCGTAAGGGTGGTAGAATATATTGAAGGTTGTTTGCAAGGATGGTAGAAGAGATCAAAGTCCATTCACCTCTAGAATGGAAGTAAAAAAAAGGACACGAACATCAAAGCGTGATAGGAGGATATTGGAGCCAAAGATAGGTGGCAATAAAGTTCAAAGCGGCCAACAAAGAAATGGGGAATCGTGGTTCGATGAATTGTGCCAAAGTCTGAGAAAAATCTGAGAAGAATTACCCTTCAAGACTGATTCCATTGGATTTTCCTTCTCAAGTGCTATAAAATGGACTACTAAAACTCTCAAATTGGACTAACAATTCACACATAGCAAAGGAAAGAAGTTCAGCCGACCAAGGTACCACGGGTTGGCGCAGACCGCTCATGGGTAGCACTAACGTCTCACGCTAGAGGAGTTGGCCCGAGCCATAAGGATTTAGCATGAGACAATGATGCGGACCGCACCAAATGCTACGGGCTGCACACACAAGTTTCAACCTTCACTCAAAATCGGCTAAGTATGGGTGCGAACCATCCCATTTACGACGTACCGCACCATTCCAAATGCAAAATATTTAGACCAACCGATGGGGTGTGGAGAATCAATCAACCCGTACTAATTTTTTTAGCAAATCAAGCTTCCAGATGATGGCTCATGCCAAGGGCTGCGTTCTACGCAAGATCCAGTGAACCGCGCCAGTACATACAAGTACATGGCACAGACCGCTCTTGGTTGCGGCTAACTTAGGGTTTCAGACATTTTTGGCCTATTTTAGGCCTATTTGTAGGCCTAATCCCCTTCTATTATTAATATAGCCTTATTCTACTAGGTTATTGGAGTGAGATCATTTTTAGTTCATCTTGTAGAGCAAATTTAGAAAGAGAAACACTCTCTCCTCTTTCTTTTCTTTCTTTTATTTTGCTTTAATCCTAGGATTTGGAATTCAAATGTTTATTCGAATTCCATATCCATGGAGTAGTTTCCATAGCTTGGGGATAAATTATAGGCGCATAGTTGTTAATGTTTTGTGAGATTCACTAGTTCATCCTAATTTTGTGTTCATGATGATTATTGTGACTTGTTCTTGAATATTTGAAATGCATGAATAGTACACTCCATATAAGCACACACTCTAGTCTATATATTCATGTTGGTGCACATATTGCTGCCCCCTTGGGAAGAGAATCCTGGACTGCTTGAATGGGTAATATGGTACGGATCCATGTGGGTGTGTGCACGAGGGATCCAAGAAATACTTTCTTGCTATAATATATGGGATGTTGATTTGTTCTAAGGCATCTTCTATATCTGTAAACATGTTCTGTCTTAGTGCTCTTGAGTGTTTTCCATAGATGGTTATTATATGAAACTCATTTAGTGTCTGTGTGTTTTTCATGTTAATACTTAGAAAATGTTCATTTAGAGTTGTGACACTTCCCACATCCATTTCTAGCCATTACCCATATCTTACAGTCTTATGTAGCATAGCATTCCTTAAACCCATAATGTTTGTTTAAATCCATTAAGTCTTTATATGTTCTATTTAGGCTCAATATCTATGAGTACATATAAATTATGAACATGTAAAAGATGTCTAAGTCTGATCAGTGATCCAGCTATACCTCTCAGGTTCCAATTTAGGATTTTAACGTTCATTGGATCTCTTTGATTTTGATTTCAAGCGAGTGCTTATAGTGTTAGGAGATCTGAAGAAATTTCTAATTCTTCCCTTATCAGGTGGTTTGATGTTACCTTGGGTGTGATTACCTTGTACAGAGGTTTCTGGTTGTTCTCTGTGTTGAAGGCTCTTCCCATTATTGCTGTCCTGATCTTGAATTTGAAATTGAATAGCACTGGTAGGGGTCTGTTGGTGTGCGTCCATTTATTGTTCCTCATTCCCCTCTTTATGTTCTCCTTGCTTTTATTCAACATCCTGTACCTGAGATGAAAATTTTTCAGTCAGTTTTTCCTGAGAGTTTATAAGATCCTAAAAAATAAGCAATTTATTTGAGGCTTGAAGGATATGTTTTTTGGCATTGATCTAAATGTCATCAAAGGATTGCCAGTTGTTATGCCTTCTTTTGGTTGTATCCTTTAGCTCAGAAGATGACAAATCCTTGTGCTTGCTTGCTTTTTCTGTGTCATTTGCTTAGTCGGGATGTCCTCCGCATTTTCATCTTTCTTCCCTGCCATTTCCTACAATATGTTTTCAACATCATCCTAAAATACTCCGTCCTCCTCCTTGTGTGTTTCGTTTATTTTTCTCCATTGCTGTTGTGTGTGTCCCCTTGAATTGTGTTCAAGGTCAGGGATTGGGCGTCATTGTTCTTTCACCTCTTTTGAGGCTTTTCTAACCCCATAATCGGTTGTTTTGTGCCCAATCTTTAGACATTTGGTGCAGTAGAAAGGATGGTCTTCATATCAGATATCGTACCATTTGCTATCTTTTGTAGAGCCCAATCTTATTCTCTCCAGGAAGTCGCCAGTGAGATCCATCTCTACATAGAGGCGGATTGTTGAAGGTCTTGTATGATTGATCGTTGGTTGGTCTGCAAATATGAGCTCTCCTAGGTGGCTGGCTATAAGGGGTATGCAATCTTTGTGCATATAGTATGCCGACGGGAACTCGATTGATAGCCAGATTGGTACCACCGGTGGTTCCTCCTTTACACCGAAGTTCTTTGTCCACTTAAGAACCTTCATGATTGTGCCTTCTAGGTTCCAATTTCTCTTGATCCAACAACGTTGAATGTCTTCCTCAAGATTGAATTTGATGAACACATGCCTTCGGTCCTTAAGTGTCCATTTAAGGACCTGCATAATTCATGAAAGTGCACATATAACCCCATGATAAGTAAAAGTGCAAATATAACCCTAAATAATTAGTGTATGTGCAAATATAACTTTTTCTAGTAGCTCGAGGCTGGATTTGATTGAAAAAACTATTTTACCCTTCCAAAAAATAAAAGAAAAATAAAAAAGTGAATTGACTTGACTATTATACCTCTAACCCTAAACCCTAACCGATCCCCCCCTAGCCGTTCTTCTTTCATTCTTTCACCTCCCATCTTCTTCACCCAATCTTCTTCCCAATATTAATTGTTAGCTCCATCAACTCCAAGCTAAAAAGGATCAAATTTGTTCATTTTCCATCGCCAACTTAGCAGTAGAACCTAACATTTTGGATGGAGCATCCAAATACTGTGTTTTTCTAGAAGAAGTAATCAAAGGATACCTCTAATTTTTTGCATTTGTTGTTGAATACGTTGTTGTAAAATGGTGATGAATTTGCTTCTTTATTTTTTCTGGTAATTTAAAAAGATTTGATTATTCTGGGGACCTTTGAATTTGGGACCAGTTCTTGTTGCTTATGAAGTCTGGCCCGTGCAAATACTTTCTGCTTCTGTCATCCTTCGAGTTTTCCTGCTAATGTCTTTCTGGACATGATTTTTTAACAGATTTAGGTTATTATAAATGTTAGTTTCCGTCCTCCAAGGTTTTAGTATCTCCTAAATATCCCTTCTCAGTTGAATCTTCTATATTCCATATTCCCGCGTTTCTTGGTTTTGAATTATTTTTTGTTTCGTTTCCCATTTCCTAAGCACTGGAGTTTGATTTAATGACCATTTTTTGTGTTTGTTGAACATCAGATTGTGTTTAGTTGAGAGATGGAGAAGAAGAAGGAAAATGTCGGATTTTTTTAAATTAAGCTTTCTCACTTCTTCTGCCATTTTCCTTCCTTTTCCCACCACATTCCTCACTGCCTCGAGCCCTAGAGCCCTTGAACCTCCTGCCTCGAGCCCTCGAACCATCTTGCCTCGAGCCCTTGAACCCTTCTGCCTTGAGCCCTCGAATGCGTCCTCTGAAATTTTTGCAAAAAAAATTAATCACGATGAGGATGCATTCCACGAATGTGTCTCTATAGGTTTTGTAAAAAAAAAAACAAACACCGTGAGGACACATTCTATAAATTCTGGAAAAAAAAATCACCGTGAGGAAGCATTCAGAGAATGCATCCTCCACCATGACATCCAAATTTCTGCAAACATGCACAAAAAAATAAAGCACTCAAATGTTTGGTCTCCAGACACAGTTCTTGAGGACTATTTGAGGAATCTGGCTTCAGATTTAGAGGTTGCAAGAGATGACTCTAATTATGCATAGAAACCTTCTTCGAGA
The DNA here is from genome assembly GCA_037428765.1 of Rubia yunnanensis. Classification (NCBI taxonomy): domain Eukaryota; kingdom Viridiplantae; phylum Streptophyta; class Magnoliopsida; order Gentianales; family Rubiaceae; genus Rubia; species Rubia yunnanensis. The sequence goes on from CM075067.1 coordinate 11,854,630, forward strand.
TGGGCGGAGGATTCCGGGCAGGAGGTGGTGGTTTGGAGGATTCCAGAACAATGGCAGTGGTAGGTCAAAGGACACGTTTATTTATTTTTTATGCTGAAAGGGCATTTTGGTCATTTTCAGTCAGTAAATGATCAAAAATGGCCAGTCAATGCTGGAATATATTCTTTAGAGGTGTATTTACACTTATGTAAAATAGTTAGGGTTATATTTGCACTAAAAATTATGCCAGGGTTATATCTGCACTTTCTCAATTACATAGGGTTATATTTGCATATTTCCCAACATTGAGTGCAATTCTTTCTTCAAAAAAAAGTGTGCAATTTATGGTGGGATTGACCAAAATGGAAAGTGTGCAACTTATGCTGGGGCGGAGGGAGTGTATAATTTCTAATTTTGTGTTTTGATTTTGAATTTAGATAAGGCAATTTTATAATTTTCATTGCATACTTTTCAACCTTTATTATTTTTCAAATATATTTTATTGATTATTTTACAGTTCTATTCATATTCGAGAAATAAAATTTAAAAATATCATTATATTATTAATTGTATTTTTGTAAAAGAATAATTTTATTGTATCATCTTATAGTTATCATATTTTAAATAGATTTATTTTTTGTTATTGTTGCATGTCGGTAAACTTGATAAATCGAGATTGTACTACACGATATTAAGCAAGTCGTTACCATCAGTTGCCGCTATTTGGAAGTTGCGAATGTTTACTCTGCAGCAAAAATGGGCGCCCCCACTGCAATTTATGAAATTTTGTGGGTAAGTTAAAATATAGGGTAATATGCAGATATAACCCTATATGTTGAGGAAAGTGCAAATATAACCCTCATTTGTTTTTAAGTGCAAATATAACCCTGAATGTTGAGCGAAAGTGCAAATATAACCCTGGTGCCATGTTTCCGGCGTTGACCATCAGAATCCGGCGGTTGACCAACTTGCAATGACCTCAATGCCCTTATTTCGGAACTCCTGACCTAGAGTGACCAATTTTCCCTTATTATTGTAGGTCCCCATCAAAATCCATTCTCTAATTCGTTGGTTTTGAAAAACACGGCCGTTCATTCTCCACTGAATGAAGCAGATAGTCCAGGAGGTTGCGCCACCACGTTCGGACTCCACTTCGCCGCTGCGGTTGCCTAGAGCTTCTTCCCCCATCCTTCTCCCGGCAACAGTTCAAGCATCCCTTCCCGGAGATTCAGGTCGTTCGTTTGCTACGGAAGGTAACTCATTTATTCCACGTAACCCTAGATTTTAATTTAGGTGTAGCGATTTCTTGAACTCCGTGGATAAAACTTCGGATATGATGATTAATTTTGTTTAGAGTGCTGTGTTGAATGAAGTAGTTGTTTCTATGTTCTTGGCGAGGGATTAGAATGGCTTCGTCTAGCTACAGTAGGAGTGGTGTGCTTTGCAAGGGATTCGAATGCCGGGTTTGTCAGAAGGCAACGATCGTATGTGTGTCCTGCTCAGCCAAGAATCCGAGGAGACCTTATTATCGGTGCCCTCGTAATCATGGATTTCAGGGTTGGGTTGTGTCCGACATGTTTGATTCGGGAAGAGGAAGTACTGGAAGCTCGTTGCCCCAGCCTGAGTTTCGCTGTCGAGTTCCAAGAGGCAATACTGCTGGCCATGTTGAGGTCGAAGAAGTTGTGGTTGTGCCCGGAGAAGCGTATGTTGCTCTGGTGAATGGTTGCAACTGCTGCTTAATTCTGAAGGCTTTGATGGTGATGAACTTGGTTTTGCTTGGTGCGAACATGGGCATGTTCTTGGTGGGGTTAATTGGAAAGTGAATATTGGTCACATCGCAGCATGGTTGCAACTTCTCACTGATTCCGAAGGCTATGATCGTAATGAATTTTGTGTTCCTCGGTGCGAACATGGCTATACTGTTGTTGGGGTATTAAAATTTCGGGCATTAAAATTGGATGTTGTAGTTGTTGCTTCGGTTTGCATTCTGTTTATGCTTATGTATCTTTTAGACTTCTCGAACGTTTGTCTTCAATTTATTCGAGGTGCACAAGCACTTGGAATTGATCATTTGTTGCAGTAGTACTGATTTATGAATGTGATCATTTTCTGGCTGATTTGTGATTGTGATAATTTGTTGGCTGATTTAGAAATTTGATCATTTGTTGGTTGACTTATGAATGTGATCATTAGTTGCAATAGTGCTGATTTAACCTTACTTAAGTCAGTAAACGTGCAGATATTCTTTTGGTGTAGGTATTCCGTAGAACTATTCATCATATAACCTTCGGTTCAGGTAAGCTGTCCATACATAGAAACCACTTACCCCTACACATGCGATAATTATGAACACATGACATTGCATGATCGTAGGTTCAAATATATGATATTCGAAGTGATCAACACACAACGATAGTGTGCTACATAGTTCCTGTGGACGTGTTTTGACCCAAGAATCGGTCTCAAAATAACCAAAAATAGGTAACCTACAACTGTCGTAGGACTACGGAAGCTGCTACTATTGAAACAGTACGTTGTCTAGTGTGTGCATTTGTTCAAGCTCGGTCATCTGGCGGTGGTTGTGACGCACTTCTTCCTGGGCTTAATCTATCTTCCACTGGGTCGAGCGGGACAGAAGGAGGTGGCTATGAGCTGGAGCGTGGGACATCCGCTCTGGGGATGGTGCTCACCGATGGAGCCAAAGTTGTGCCGAGCAAACGCGCTGTCCTCGGACTGTATAGAAAAGTCCTTCCCCAAATGTTGTTGCGGGTAGCCGCCACATTAGTACCGAATTTGGGGAGCTCTGTTGTTGAGGGGGTGCCAGGTAGCTGTAAATAGAAGAAGATGCCGATATGTTCAGTTTTAGGGGATCCGGATATAACCGTACACGTTATCAACATGTGCAAATATGACCCTGTGTAATTTCAATATGTGCATATATAACCCTAAGTAATGTCAATATGTGCAGAAGTAACCCTACGTAATATGAATATGTGCAGGAGTAACCCTGAATAATAGTAATATGTGCAGAAGTAACATATTTTTGGAATGCTAGTGCAATGCTGACCCTGTATATATAAATTACCTGTGGGTTAGATGGATCGAGAAGGTTGACAGTTTCAATCACAGTGTTACCCGGTATTGTGTGAAATACGACTGGAAGGGGGAAGTCCTGAGCATAAAAAACATGAGGGAATTATTTGTTATGTTGTAATTGTGATCTGTGAACATTGTGAGGTGAAGAATGTGTACAGGGGAAATTGGAATACCTCAGCACTGAATTGGCGCGTTAAGCACGCCCGAGTACCAGCACTTGGTTTTATGCCCTCATTCGTGCCGGTGTCCGCATCCTCTTCTGTCTGGACGTCCTCCACAACAGTCTCCCCCGGAACTTGCTCCCCTAACGATGGCTGCCCTTCCAACGATGCCTGCCCTGCCATCACCACTGGTGGTGTTTCCTTCACGAGAATTTGCACTGGGATCCCCTTCCTGTCATGGACATTGCATGTGGCAGTCGCATCTTGGATGCTGAACTCGGCATCTAGTGTTGCTTGCATCATCCTTTCACCCCCTTCCTGACATTGAAACTCATCTTCCTCCTAACGAAGACGTCAAGTTAGGATTTCAAATATTTCATCATAATTATTTTATTTCGATTTAGTGCATTACCTCATAGTCAGAAGCGTCCTCTGATATGTTACGCTTAACCTTCTGCTTTGTCCTCCTGTGTTTCGGCACATTCTCTGACTGTGGCTCTGGCAGAGCGATTTCACTCTCCACTTGTTGAATGATAGGGATCGTATCCATTATCTGCAAGGCAGTATGAGCATGTGAAGAGAGAAATTCCGTTTGAGGAAGACATGTTTGATTGTGGACGCAAGGAAAAACTATGAATTCGCATGACACAGTGAACTTTACTTCTGTGTCGCTCAAACGTGGTGGCGGGAATTGCTTCTCCGTATCAAATTGCAACCATGTATCAGCATCTGCTTTATCCTACAGTCCGTAAAACCAAAATTTTTGTCATGTCATAAATCTATACTATGATTCAAAAAATTTTTAGAGAGTTCAATAAAATGCAGACATAACTTAAGTGAGTTCAGATGTACCTCGACAGCCTGGTTACCATCCGTTTCAGCCTTGTCCTCTAATATGTTACGCCTGACCTTCTTCTTTGTCCTCCTGTATTTCTGCACAGTCGTTGGTTGTGCCTCTGGCAGAGTGGTATAACTCTCCACCTGTTGAATGATAGGCATCGCACCCGTCGTCTGGAAGACAATATTACCATGTCAGCAGAATATGCATGTACCAGTAACACATGTTTAATCTAGAACGCACAAAAAAAGTTTGGAATTTTTATAAGACATGTACCTCTCCGGTCTGGTTGCCATTCCCTGGAGCCTCGTCCCTATTTTGAATTCGCACTTCCGCATCAAATTGGACCTCTGTCTGTTCCGTGGAATTAGCAGGTTTTTTCCCTCGCTTAGATGCCCGACTTGCCACACGGATACCCTACACTGGTGGTTGCTTAGAAACTTTCTTGGCCACCAGTCTGCCTCTCTTGATTTCAGCACGTTGTGTGGCTTGTGAAGTACCCTCGGCAGTGCGTACAGAAGTGGCCTGTGATGGGCGTTCCGTAGTGGCCTGTGACGTGCATGCAGTGGTGGCCTTTCTTTCTTTGGTCGTAGGCCCACCTTGACATCCCCTTATATTGTGGCCAAATTCCCCACATTTGCTGCACTTCCTTTTCTTCCCGCTTCCCTCTCCCTCCCAATCCTCTTTCTTTCTGTTTGTCCTTGGTCTCCCAATCTGCCGTTGTAATTCTGGAGGTTGGCACGGTTGTGCAGTGGAGCTTTTTGGCCAGAACGCCCTGTGAGGCAAGGGCTCGATCATGTGGGAATAGGCTCTCAAAAAAGTGTCTTTAGATAGCATCGGATCACAAGCTTCGTGGAGGGGGTGCCTCTTGTGCAACAGTATCGCCGCCGCGTGTCTACATGGTACACCCGTGTGATCCCAAACACCACAGTCGCATGACCGTTTATCTAGCCGCACCCGAAAATGAAGATCACCGTGTACGACTTCATAATTTGTATCTGAACATGGAGTGAAGGTAACTCGGTGAGATTGTCTTGAAACAAGCTTCAACATTTCTTCAGTCCGTGGACACATTACAGTATCCCAGGATACACACTTCTTGTAACGTTCTTCCAACCTTGCCATTACCTTCTTCCGCAACTCCTCCATCAAAGTCAGTATAGGCTGGTTTCTTAACCCTCATACCTAATTGTTGAATGACTCTGCAGGATTGTTAGTGACGTTGTCACACTTCAAGGCCGTCGAGAAGGTGTATCTAGCCCACAAATCATCGCCGATGTCATTCAAGTAAACATAAGCTTCGTCACTCAATTCCTTCATCTGGTCCATTGCTTTGGTGAAATCCATTTTATTGTAGGACATTGCCGCTCTCCAGAACAACTTCTTGAAAATATCCGCCGGGTGCTTTCTGCAGAAATTGGCATAGATGTGACGGCAGCATCTCCTCTGCGTAGCGTGCGGCACGATCTCAGCAATTGCCTTATCCAGGCCCTAGTTCACAACAAAAGGTGGGATCGGAGATGATAAGAACAAGAGAAAACGTACTGTATCAATCGGAGAGGGTTACGTAGGAACATAAGCTGATCATGCAGTGTTGCATATGCACATCAGCTAATCGTACAGAGTTCTATATACACGGAATTTATGCATAAAGGGTTTCATATGCACATAACACAATCAATCGAAGCCGATTATATATGGCCATAAGGTAATTATACAGGGTTCTATATGAACATAATTTAAACCTACAAGGTTATATGTCCACATAATTTAAACATACAGGGTTATATGTGCACATAATTTAAACATACAGGGTTACATGTGCACATAATGTCATTACACAGGGTTACGTATGCACATAAGTAAATCAACCAGTAAGGGCAAGCTGTTCACATATTTTAATCATATAGGGTTTCAATTTTTCAGCTACCACAACAGCACCTCATTGATTGATCAACCATAGACCACAGCTAAACAGTTACGAAAATGAGAATGATAGAAAAGCACACCTTCTGCCGGTCGGTCATGAATGTCCACAACTTGTTTTCTTCGAATCCTCCCAACAAAAGCTCCATTTGTTTGAAGAAAAACACCCAACTCTCTTTGGATTCAGACTCCACATAAGCAAAAGCGAGGGGGAATATGCCATCATCTGGGTCATTGGCAATTGCACTAAGCAGAACCCCACCGTACCGACCCTTGAGATGACAGCCATCAAACCCCAGAAAGGGCTTGCATCCAGCAAGAAATCCCTTCTTCACAGCTTCAAAGCCAACGAAGACCCTTTTCACAAATGGAACTGGTTGTCCCAGGCCGTACTGTATCATTACTTGACTTCCGGGGTTGCTCTTACGCAGCTTCTCACAGTACTGCGGCAGTGCTTTGAATGATTCACCGTGGCTACCATCCAGCAGTAACTCGGCCAACTGCCTTGCTCTCATCAGCTTGTAGCGGCTAGGCTGAACACCAAAAGATGTCAGGTGTTCCAACAGCACCTCATTCGACACCTGCCGATCAGCCTGAAGAAGTTTAGCAATCCTCTTCGATATCCATCCCTGCGGTGCCTTCACCTCTTGCCTACAGGTGTGTTTCCCTTCCACTGACTGAATTCTAAATGTATGGCCATCGGGAAGTGTCGAGCTATGGAGCCTCCATCCGCATTTATCCGTCGCACAAGTCACTGTCACTCTACTCTTCTCGCTCTTCACAGTTTTGAACACAAATCCTTCTTGCAATGAGTAGTCGAGCAAAGCAGCCTTGAAATCTTTCTGGGTCTGAAAATCCATCCCCTTAAATAGTTGGATTTTATCCCCAGCTTTGACTTCGAACTTGTCCTTGTTCGTGCAGTTGTTCATCGGATCATCATCCAAATCAGTATCTACGTCCAAACCCCTCCCTCCATCACTGTCACCATCCCTATCCGACTCAATCTCGGAACCTGCCTCAGTGTACTGATGGAACCAGTCCCAGTCTTGTTGTTCATGGCCTTCTTCAGGATTGGGTTGCACGTAATCTTCATCTTCGCAGCTGTGTTCTTCCGCCAAGCCCTTGGCCGCCGCTCCACCGCCTTCTCCACTAGCTTTCTTCCTCGTTCTTTCCTGCTTTCCCGTTCTGCTGCTCTCACCCCGAGAACCACCTTCGGTCGGGGTACGGACCTGACAATACACCTCTAAATTGTTTCCTCCACGGCTTAAGGAAAACATTTTGGTGACATCCTCTTCGGATTGCAGGCTGACCCGATCATCCCCAAAACTGAACATTAAATCCATCGATTTCCATGCCTCAGCGTCCCCGAAGAAATGCTCGGCACAATCTGAATTAAGGACGACTAGAGAGTATCTGTCGGGGTCAATACCATCAAGCCTCTTCCAACGGGTACCGTGACGGAGGATAATCATATACACTTCATCCTAAAACATTGAAAGACAGATAAAAAATTACGAATACATGAAGATAATGTAAGGGTTATGTCTACGCATACAATTACAGTCAGGGTGACATCGGAACATGTAAGATACACACAAAGTAACATTTGCCCAGTCAGGAGGGTAACTTTGCAATTCAGTAAAAACTACGGGTTACATATACACATATCTGGAGCGGCCAGGGTCATAAATGCACATACCAGAAACAAAAAGGGTTATATATGCATATATCTTCATCATACAGGAATACATATGCACATATAAAGATAATACAGGGTTATATATGCACATATGAAGAACATACAGGGTTATATATGCATATATGAAATACACACAGGGTTATATATGCACTAACAGGAAACCATTTTCAAAGAGCAGATTCATCTACTGTCAACAGGGCCTCATGTCAAGGTTCAGTCACAGAAACATTGAACATTCGGCATTTGGCCAGAAACTTCACCACCTTTCCCATCTACGGCAACCAACATATTCTTCAATCTAGTTCACAGACAAAGACCAAACAACATTTACAGTAAGGACTGATGAATCACAAACATTCAAAATTATCACACAGCAAAGCATTAATCAGAACAAGTGACAAATCACAGACATGTTCAACATCATACACAATAGTGCATTTCCACACATTCAACGAACATAACAAAATGGTGCATGTCCACCCTACCATTGAACAAAATAGAGCCAACATCATGAAACCTACCCCTAGGAGTACCATCACAACATCGAAACAGTAAAAACAGTACCCTTCAACGAATTTCCCAACCATCAACATTTTCAACCCTAGCCATGGAAGCAGAGAATATTAACAGCCACACGCACAACAGTAAACATATTCAGAGCACCAATCCAGATGACAAGCAATGAAATCGACCTAGAGGGGTTTAAAAACCCTGGTTTCATTACAGCTCTGCGCTTTCTCCATATGTACGGAATGATGAAAAGGTTAAATGCACAAAAAACATGCTCCTCAACAGCAAAAAAATGCACATTCCCATGGATTTACGAAGGCATACCATTTTTCGGGGGTTTTACTGTAGCAATTCCGAGTTCCCTTGACGCCCCCACAACGACAACCAGGTTCCCTTCGCCGACGTCAGTGGGAGACCCACGCCTTCGCCGGACTGCAAATGGAGACCACAACCGGCGTGAATCAGCACGGTGGGTTGAGCGGGTCTGGATTCGGGTTCTTCTTGGCGCTAAGTTCAGGGGGGAAGACGAGAAGTTGAGTTAGGGCGGGAATCGAAGACACAAATGGATATTAATGTGGTTCAGGGGTAATACTATCATCTGGGAAAATGGTCCTATTTCCAGTGTTTTCAAAAAGAATCAGTCAGGGACAATTTCATCATTTCACTAAATTCCGGCCACAAATCGGCTCAGAAGGTTACATTTGCACATAACCGTAATAAATAGGGTCATATTGCACTTTCGAACATTGCAGGGTTATATATGCACTTTCTTCAATTACATAGGGTTATATTTGCACTTTTCTCTAAAATATACTACGATGGAGATGCTCGTAGTGGAACTCCTGTGACTATGGGCTCATTAGTTATCAATTCACCTTTCTTCCAAAAATTAAAGAAACCAATTTTGCACTCGGTTATAACGAACTTTTCTCGAGTGGTTAAAACTATTTTGTAAAAATTAGCGGGAGTTCCACTGCATGTTGCACAGTATTCTTAATTAATAATATTTAATTTAATTAAGATATGATATTTATATGCCAGATTTGAAATGAAATAAATAAATAAATGAATTATAAGTATATTCATCTAAGAATAACTATATAAATTGTAAAATAAATAATAAAATTTCTAGGAATTTATTAAATAATCAATAATATAAAAATTTTATTTTTATAATCTTTCAAGAAATAATATATTGCAAATACATGAAGTAAGTAAAAATATAAAAAGAAACGTTGGACTTGTGGAAAAACAAGGAACTGTGTGTATATGTGAACTAAACTATTAATTGTGTAGCATAAATGCAGACAAGTTTTTGTCACAATCATTGTCTATATGTTTATTTTGGAGAATTGTTGTCTATATACCAACATAATCTTATATACTTGCGAAAGTGCCGATATAACCTTCAATCGTTTGAAAGTTAGAAAAAAAACTATCTAATTAATGAAAGTGCCAATATAATCCTCTGCCAGACTTTTCGGCATTGACCGTGTTTTTCCAACTGTTGACCCACCTTAAAATGACAATAATACCATCAGACCAAAAGCAGAATTTGGGTAGACAATTATAACCTTACCCACAACCATCGAACCATCGGCGCCGCTGTCGTGATAGGTAGGATTATATCAGGATATTATAAATTTGGTAGGGTTATATCAGCACATTCCTAAAACTTATAGGTTATATCAGCACATCTGTAAAAAGCGCAGGGCTATATCAACACATACTATAAAAAGCAAAGTGTATGATAATACACTCGCTTGGACTTAACGGGCGACCGTAGACCACCACATCATATATACCATTATTACAACATAACAACATCATATACACCATAAAATTCAGCATCATAACACCCTCATTCATATTAAACAACACTATCACATATCCTAGTCTCATATTTATGTCTAATATGAATTATGAAATGAAATAATCAATTTAGTTAGAAATGAAAGTAAATATTTTTAATCTGATTGATGTTCAATATATCAATTGAAAAAAATGATTATTTATATTCTTAAAAAGGTGGAATAAGTATCAGAGACTTTTTTATTACTAGTGAATTATCTTCAATTAAAACTCATAGCTTAAATATTACTGGGTTTGAGTAGTACTGGGTTCGAGTGGAGAGGGTTCGAGTAGTACTGGGTTTGAGTGAAGAGGGTTCAGGTGGTACTGGGTTCGAGTGGTACTGGGTTGGAGTGGAGAGAGTTCGAGTAGTACTGGGTTCGAGTGGAGTGGTTCGAGTGGTACTGGGTTGGAGTGGAAAAGGTTCGAGTAGTACTGGGTTGGAGTGGAAAGGGTTCGAGTAGTATTGGGTTGGAGTGGAGAGATTCGAGTGGTACTGGGTTTGAGTGAAGAGGTTTGGGTGGTTCAGGTTCGAGTGGAGAGAGTTTGAGTCGAGATTCGAGGGGAGAGGTTCAAGTGGTACTGGGTTTGATTAGAGAGGGTTCGAGTGGTACTGGGTTCGAGTGGAGAGGGATCGAGTAGTACTGGGTTCGAATGGTACTGGGTTTGATTAGAGAGGGTTCGAGTGGTACTGGGTTCGAGTGGAGAGGGATCGAGTAGTACTGGGTTCGAATGGTACTGGGTTCGAGTGGAGAGGGATCGAGTAGTATTGGGTTCGAATGGTACTAGGTTCTAGTGGAGAGGGTTCGAGTAGTACTAGGTTCGAGTGGTACTGGATTCGAGTGAAGAGAGTTCAGGTGGTGAGGGTTCAAGTGGAGAGATTTCGGTCTGGGGTTCGAGTGGTATTGGGTTCGAGTGGAGAGAGTTCGAGTAGAGAGGGTTTGACGAGACTAGGTTCGAGTGGAGAGGGTTCGAGTAGTACTGAGTTTGAGCGGTACTGGGTTCGAGTGAAGAGGGTTCGGGTTGTGAGGTTCGAGTGAAAAGGTTTGGGTGGTGAGGGTTCGAGTGGAGGGGTTCAAGTCGAGATTCTAGTGGAGAGATTCGAGTGGTACTAGGTTCGAGTGGAGAGGTTTGAGTGGTACATGGTTCGAGTGGTAATGGGTTTGAGTGGAAAGGGTTCGAGTCGAGATTCGAGTGGAGAGGTTTGAGTGGTACTGGGCTCGAGTGGTAATGGGTTTGAGTGGTACTAGGTTCGAGTGGTAATGGGTTCAAGTGGTACTGGGTTCGAGTGGTACTGGGTTCGAGTGGTACTGGGTTCGAGTGGTACTGGGTTCGAGTGGAGAGGGTTTGAGTGGACTGGGTTTGAGTGGTACTGGGTTCGAGTGGACTGAGAGGTTTGAGTCGAGGTAGATGTTTGATGTTCGAGGGGTGGATGGTTTGAGTGGTGGCGAGGCGGATGGTTGATGGATCGAGGGGTGATGCCTTGAGGAGGATGGTTGATGGTCCAGGACATTCAAAGGTTCGAATGGTGGTTTAGTGGAGAGGGTTCGAATATAGGGTTCGAGTGGAGAGGTTCGAGTAGAGTGGGTCCGAAAGAGGTTCGAGTTGTTAGAGTTAGTTCCACATTAGTGGTTGACAGTCATATAACTTAGTATATAAGATCATAGGTCACCTCTACATAGTACCAATTGGTTTTATTATAGAAGCCCATGATTCTAATATGAGTGCTACTGGGTTCGAGTGGAGAGGGTTCGAGTGAAGAGGTTCAAGTGGAGAGGGTTCAAGTGGAGAGGGTTCAAGTGGAGAGGGTTCAAGTAGAGAGGGTTCGAGTAGAGAGGGTTCGAGTAGAGAGGTTCGAGTGATACTATGTTTGAGTGGTACTGGGTTCATGTGGAAAAAGTTTGAATAGAGGAGGTTCGAGGGTTCAGGTGGAAAGGCTCCGACTATAAGGTTAGAGTGGAGAAGTCCGAGTGGAGAAGTTCGAGTGGAGAAGTTCGAGTGGTGAGGGTTCGAGTGGTGAGAGTCAAGTGGTAAGGGTACCATCCACCACTGGAGAGAGTATTATCCACCCCTCAAGAAGTTTGTCGACCACCCTTCGAGGATACACCACCTACCTCTCGAGAGGGTAAACCGTCCACCACTGGAGATAGTACACCTTTCACCCCTCGAGGGTATGCCAACAACGTCTCGAGAGAGGTGTACCAGCCCCCAAGGGTACACCACCCCTCGAGAGGTCACACATCCACCCCTCTAGAGTACACAAGCCCTAGAGGGTCCACAACCCCTCGAGAGAGTATACCACTGAGAGCGTCGAACCTTACACATTAGCTCTTAAACCATAACCCACGCGAGGCATATACCCCTCAAACATCCACGACACCACCATTCGAACCACCTATTCCTCGAACACCAACAATCTATTCCTGGAACCATCAATTCTTGAACATCCACCATGCCACCACTCGAACCATCCACCTCTCGAACATCAACCATTCGCCTCGAGGCCTCCCTACCACTCGAACCATCCATCCTTTAAACATCAACCATCCTCCTTGATTCGAGGCATCTCCACTAGATTCACTAACCCTCGAGGCCTTGGAACCATCAACCATTCCCCTAGAGGCATCACCCCTCTACTCAAACCTTTTCACTCTAACCTCTAATCGAACCCTCACCACTCAAAAATAGTACCACTCGAACCCTTTCCATTCGAACCCTCTCCAATCGACCCTCACCACTCGTACGCTTACCACTTGACCCCTCACCACTCGAACCATGTCCACTCGAACCCTGTACCACTCGAACCCAGTACCACTCACACCTCTCCATCGATTCATTAACCCTAGATGTCTTGGAACCATTAACAATCCTCCTCGAGGCATCACCCCTCGATCCATCAACCATCCGCCTCGACTCAAACCTCTCCACTCGAACTCAGTACCATTCAAACCCAGTCCACTCGAACCCAGTACCACTCGAACCCTCTCCACTCAAACCCAGTACCACTTGAACTCTCTCCACTTGAACCCAGTACCACATGAACCCTCTCTACTCACACCCAGTACCACTCAAACCTCTCCACTTGAATCTCGACTCGGACTCTCTCCACTCAAACCTCATCACCTGAACTCTCTCTAATTGAACCCTCACCACCCAAACCTCTTCACTTGAACCCAGTACCACTCGAACCCTCTCCACTCGAACCCAATACCACTCAAACCCAGTACTACTCGAACCATCTCCACTCGAACCCAGTACCACTCAAACTCTCTCTACTTAAACCCAGTACCACTCGAACCCTCTCTACTTGAATCCAGTACCACTCGAACCTCTCCACTCGAATCTTGAGTCGAACTCTCTCCACTCAAACATATCTAGTTTACAATGTGATTACATGAGGTTAAAATGGACAAACGAGCAAAAAAATTCACACGTACAAAGGGATTATTTAAAACAATATTCATGTTTTCTAGAAACTGAAGTCTTGAAAACACCAAAATTGGCAGATAATAATAAAGCTTTAAACTTCCAAACTGATCAGCATACCTTCTATGACTGATAATCATTAACCTAATTAAGCAATCAAGCTGTTGTATTCTGATCAAACGGAAAAAATAAGTACCTTATTTCAAACAGTATGTCTTTGAACCATGGATTCAACTATAAAAATAAAAAAGGAGCGCAACAACTGACCATATGGTTAAACTAGCAAGATAAATTGGTCCAACTAGCAGCATACCACAAAAAATATTATAATACATGCATACAACTTATGATTGTGAAAGCTCGGCCCAATTATAATTTTTTTTTAAAGTAAACAATAAAATGTGATATAGACTTGTCTTTCAATTTATAGAATGGCAGAGAACGAGCACTTACTTGGCAACAAATCCATAAACCGACACATTAAATTTTGATCATTTTCATAAACCACATTTACTTTTTCAAGGCAACTAAGACTGAAGTTTGGATTTGTGAAAGAAACCACAATAGAATAAGTCGTCTAACTCACTTATATAGAACACAGTTGAGATATTGCAACAACTGTCAAGCACGGAGAATAACTAAAGTCCAGAAATGACTAGCTTGTAGAATAGTACCTTCAATTAAGTTTTGTACAAACCTGACACAAGAAATATAAAAATATGGAAATGAAAGATTCAAATTCACACACTTATAGGCTATTCTTATGAATGTAATGAAACAAGAAAAGATCCCCAAGTTGATGAGAAAACTTTATGTAGTTAAACTAAGTAGGGCAGAATGAATCACATAAAATATTAAATAATTACTTACTATTAAAAACTTCTTCAAGTGCATTCCAGCAGCAAGTTCATGCGACACAAAAAGAGCAATGTTAGTCTCAGCTCTCATGACAACAACAGTTTGAACAAATAGCTCCTTTGCTAGTCAAACTGTAACACACCCAAACCCTATCGCAAGTATCAGGTCGGGTTTGAGCATGCTACCGAAAGGGCCGATATTAAAAAGCAATTAAAGTTTATGCGGAAGCGATTTAAATAATTCAAAAACCTACTTTACTATTACAACGAAAAGGATTTATTACAAATATGAAATAAAAGTTTCTCTTAACCGTTATAACATCTAAGTTCATATAAAAATTCAAGTAGCCAGGATCTTTCTCTAACGAAGTAAAGACAACAAGCACTCTTTTTTTACTGTTCTTCTTCACCTGAAAATGGGTTATTTAACTAGGGTAAGCTCCTTTCTTAGTGAGGTTCCATCGCCAGTATTTACCCAGTTGAGTTTTAGTGATCACAGAATAACAAATAACAATTAACAATTAACAATTAGTCATGTATGTCCTAGCACATGGTAAAAGGATATGGGTGGTTAATGCGGAGTTGCTGCTAAGTGCCTATATGACAACTGTGACTAACATACACAACATAACCCAATCAGTGATGCCCGTAGGATATCGGCTCAAAATTCACTTTCCCATTCACGCCGGTGTTCAATTACGAGCTCGTATCAGTCAGGTGGTTATGCTAGTATACCAAACTCCACGTGTAGCTGGTCTAATCAGACTATCCGGTCAGTACCATTCCCCGCTGACTTCGACCAAACTACAATTGCGTCGGGGCTCCCAAATTTCACAGACAGGTAATCAGGTAACAGGTAATTCAAGTTTGACACGGAAAGATAAAGTACAAGCCGGTCATCACAGTAGTATACGATTCAATTTTGGCACGGCAAGATAAAGTACAAGCCGGTCTTTCACAAAATATCATAGTAGTTCAGGAGTTCAGTTTCACGATAATCTAGTATAGTATGATAAGATACAACACTCAATTCAATAGTTAGTAAATACCATCATTTGAGTGTAACCTTTATATCTCTCATGGCTAGAGTATCGAGTAAAAGGTTCTAGTATTAGGGTTTTGAGTACAGGGGTTCGAGTACTTACAGTTCGAGTAGCTGGGTTGGAGGTTCAAGAGGTAAGGTTCTAGTGGCACTAGTTTGAGGGGTAAGGTTCGAGAGGTAATGCCTGGGAGGTAAAGGTTTAGGTGACACTAATTCGAGGGGTACATATTCGAGGGGTAGGTTTCAATGATACTAGATCGAGGGGTAAGGTTCGACTGGTGAAGTCTTTCAGTGGGTTTGAGGGGTGAAGCCTTTCGGTAGTTCGAGGGTTGAAATTTGCAATGGTTCAAGAGGTGAAGGTTTTCAGTGGTTCGAGAGGTACTATTTAGTAGGGGTGTTCGAGGGCAAGGGTTTAGTAGGGGTTCGAGGATAGGTTTCGAGAGGTTACTGTTTGACAGAGGTTCGTGGACAGGGATTCGAGGGTAGGGGTTTAATAGGAGTTCGAGGACAGGGATTCGAGGGCTAATGTTTAGCAGGGGTTCGAGGGTCAAGGCTTAACAGGGGTTCGAGGACAGAGGTTCAGGGACAGGGATTCGAGGGCTACTGTTTAGCAGAGGTTCAAGGGGTCAAGGTTTAACAGGGTTCGAGGACAGAGGTTCGAGAACAGAGATTCTAGGGCTACTGTTTAGCAGGGGTTCGAGGGGTCAAGGTTTAACAGGGTTCGAGGATAGAGGTTCAAGGACAGGGATTCGAGGTCTACTATTTAGTAAGGGGTTCGAGGGGTTAAGGCTTAACAGGGGTTCGAGGATAGAGGTTCGAGGACAGGGATTCGAGGGCTACTGTTTAGTAGGGGTTCAAGGGGTCAAGGTTTAACAGGGTTTGAGGACAGGGATTCGAGGGCTACTGTTTAGCAGAGGTTCAAGGGGTCAAGGTTTAATAGGGTTCGGGGACAGAGGTTCGAGGACAGAGATTCGAGGGCTACTGTTTAGTAGGGGTTCGAGGGTTCAAGGTTTAATAGGGTTCGAGGACAAGGATTTGAGGGCTACTGTTTAGCAGGGGTCTGAGGGGTCAAGGTTTAACAGGGTTCGAGGACAGGGTTTCGAGGGCTACTGTTTAGCAGGGGTTCGAGGGGTCAAGGCTTAACAAGGGTTCGAGGACAAGGATTCGAGGGATACTGTTTAGCAGGGGTTCGAGAGTAAACTGTTCACTTGGTGGCAGTCTGTAAGCATACATGATAATATATATTTTTACTTCAATTCATGCAAAGACAATGAAAACACTCACTGTTGTTAGATTTGGGCTTGGCAACTTCCGTCTCCTGCTTTATCACTACTCACCACTATTCTTTTGGGAAGAAATTTTTCTTAAGGTTGTGTGAGAAGTAAGACCTAGGGATCAAATATTTATACTGGATAAAAGCCTAGGTTCTGATACCTACCAACCTGAAATTTTATCCTGTAACCCATGTCCACTTGCCCAAAAAATTACTTTTGAAAATTCTCCCTCACGTCCGTCGTTCATTTCCTCTTCCCAGTAATTCCATTTGCCCAAAATTACTTTGGAAAAAATCTTTGCGTCCGCCATTTCTTTCTCCCAGTCATTCCACTTGCCAAAATTACTTTGGATTAGATTCGTACGTCCGCCGTTTATTTTCTCTTCCCAGCAATTCCATTTGCCAAAATTATTTTTGGATAAATTTCCTTACGTCCGCCGTCCATTTCTCCTTAATTTTCCTTGTTCATTCATTCACTTATTTATTAATTATTATTATTATTGTATATATATATACTCACAATATATATATATATATTCTTTGACAATACTAACTCTTAGCATTTAATTATAATTAGTCAACATATGTATAGTGATAATATACCGGCTATAAACGGCTATATTCCCAACGGTAATATAACAGTTATAAACTACTATATTTTGTAGCATATATATATATATATATATATATATATATATGAATTTATCCAATATTTCAAAATCATATTTCCTCTTCTATCTTATATCCATCTCAATCTTTTACTGATAACATGTCGAGACTAATGTCATTCTTTGTTGCAGTAATTATCGTGGTACTGCATGTTAGTATTCTCACTGGAGATCTTATGCCGGAAGAATTTTGTTATTTTTCAGTAATGATTGGATTCATTTATTACATTTTATTTTTCACAATCATCATATATTTTTGTATTAATAATTACATTTAATAAATTATTTTATTTCCCTATTATAC
Organism: Rubia yunnanensis; assembly: GCA_037428765.1. Classification (NCBI taxonomy): domain Eukaryota; kingdom Viridiplantae; phylum Streptophyta; class Magnoliopsida; order Gentianales; family Rubiaceae; genus Rubia; species Rubia yunnanensis. Next base: position 11,872,260 of record CM075067.1, read on the forward strand.
AGTAATATAAATTGTTAGTTTTGTAGACGAGGTTCAACCATTACGGTTGGGGTTTTCACACAAACTGCTGGAATTTGTGGAGGGGATCTGCACACAATGTACAAAAACATTTATACAAAAACTAAAATATACCATAACATCTTAAAACTACAAAGAAAACGATGAAGAATTGGGATACAACACAACCAAGAAATTAAAAATTAGATTTTTAGAAAGCCATTGCCTTTCTGAGTAGCTTGATTAGCTTTGTGTGAACCTAGTATGCATAAACAGAAAAAAAAAATAGGCACGCATGCATGATTAATCAAGCTGATAGACACCTCATGAACGTCACAGGGAGTTATCATGCATTATGTATATCGAGTCAATAAAATAAGAGATGCAAACAACTAATTATATAACTATACCAAACCTTCATAACTATATCCGAAGAATCTAAGTTAAAAAACTATATCAAAGTGAGGATGTATGTTTTTGTTGCGGGTCGTTTGCCTCAACATCTTGAAGCAAATCAATTTAATTTATTATAAATTTCTTCCATCAAACCAGTCTAACAACGCCCAAGACGTCCAAGTTAATGCTTCTCAATCACAAAGGCAACAAACTACTCTAGAGAGAACACAAAATCACATACTTCCACTATAAAAGAACCATCTTAGTAAAATTGAAAGAGTTTGAAATCAGAGTTTTTCAAAAAAAATCCATAAACAATACCCAGAGAGAAGAAAATTTTGTATGTTGGGAAACATTCTATGTTAAGGAGAGGGATCAACCAAATTTTAGGAACATACTGAAAGTTCTAAATACCTATTCTCTTGCAAAAGCCTCAGCTCCATCAACGCAGTCTGATAACGAGTTTAGTTTGCAGTCACTAAACATGGATATTTGTGAAAACTTTTGTTCAGAATACTACTCAACTCTGCAAGCACTACAATCAATAAACAAAAGCTACATAATAAGGTCCTAATCTTCAAGTGTAATCAGATGACTATTCTTTTACACCCACTACAGTTGTAAACAAACACAATACTTGAAATTTTCAAGTAAAACTACTGACCAGATAGATACCATTATGATCAGGCTTTTCCAAGAAAATTACTATCTAAGCAAATGCTACTCCGATCAGGTACATCCAACTGAGTTCAAGTGTTCCCCTAACAAACCCTCCTATTTTCATATTACAATAGTATGTTCAACTCATTACATACACTCTCAGAACACGGGACTGCATCCAGTACAACTATATACTAATGGACTGCAGATCAGCACAAAAGTTCTATCAAACACAATGCGCAAAAGCTCAAGTAGTAAGAACAGAGAAACAACACAAAATAACACAAACATACCAAACTTTGTTGAAGATAAGGCTGGGAGGCCAAAGCTTTCCCTGCTAATGACATCCCATTCAATTGCGAACTCGAATGCGAAGAATACAACAACGACCTGAAAATATTTGAAAGAATACAGCAATGGCTTGGAACTGGAAGAATTCCTCGAACTCTACCGCACCAATAAGGGGCTGAAAATGTCCTCTGCCACGTCGGAAATGACGTAGTTATCACAATACAGCAACTGCTAATCCACTGTTTGCTGCTTCGCCAGCCACGGAAAATTCGCTGCCATCAGCAACATCCTCGAGCACCAAAAAAGACTGCTTGAAGAAAACAACTCCTGTGAAGAAGAAAGAGGGAAAATTTTGCGATGGAGAAGAAGAGGAGAAAGAAACAGTAAATTAGAAGATGGAAAAACGGTGCCGTTTTTGCAAAGTAAAAATGTCAAAAAATTATTTTAATAGCCCCGATTTACAAACAAAAAATAAACAATATCTATTATATGGTGCTTGGGAAGATAGATATTCCTTTTGATCGGTCTTTATTTTTGAAGGCTATAAAATTATCCCTTTTCGGCAATCCCCGGCCCGATGGTCCTGATTGCAATACTCCCGTTAAATTTGGCTAACTGGATAGACAATGACAAGTACTCTCCGTTTAAGATTAAAATTATACAAAGTCGTGTTTTAGATTGGTTAACCGTTAGATGGAGGCATTAAAAAATTAATGTAATTAATGATGTGATTTGATGTTTGCTTTATTTATTGCGACGAGATTCTTTTAACTTTGATTTTTTTTAAATTAAACCATCCGTAGATGGGGGAAATTATATTAGCCTTCCCAAGCCATAAAGAAACAATTTAAAAGAAGCCGAAGCTTAGATTAGTTATACAAACTGAGCATATTGCTCTTGAAGCAACCCTTGTTGCTTCCAAAAGAATGAGCTAGAGTATTGGAGTAGCCAGAGGATTACAAATACTAATGACTAGGTAATCGGATCTCGAACTTCTTAGTGAATCGAGTGAATGAAACACAAGTCAGTCAGAGAAGACCTTTACCTAAATCATAAGCCTATCCTCTAAGTTAAGAAACTGGAGGAGATAGCAAAATGTAAAGCTTTTTCATCAGTGTTTGTGGGTATCCGTTCTGAGATGATCAGCTGAGGGTAACTGAGCCATTTTGGAACCCTTCCATATGGTTCTGTCCGTGCTTGATGACTTCAAATTGATATACACAGTCCCTGCAAAAGCATGTAACCGAAAAAACTCAGTAGCATCTATTCAATGAGAAATTCTAAGAGAAGGTGTGCCTATCCAATCAAGCTTAATAAGGCCCGAACAAATAGGAGGTAGCATTTGTAAACTACTGTAAAAACTAGTAGTCTTAGCATTAAAACACTCCTTAGCCAACACATCAGCTACCAAATTAGCCTGTCTATGTATATGGAGGATATTGATTTCACCCAAAAGCTGGTGAATCTCATCAGCTAGTTCAAACAATTCCCAATTAGCTTTGAACGGATCCTGAACACAAATAGTAGCACTTAGGCAATCGGATTCTATGATAATATGTGGCAGGAATCCTACACTAATATGCACAACAAAAAGAATTGCCTTAAGCTCAGCCTCTAAAGCAGAACTAGCCTGAGTAAATTTCGTGTGAGCTGAGATTCTTTTAACTTCGAAAAACTTTTGAAATGTATCGCAATGTATAAGCACTAATAATTTGACCGTAAAATTTATTGAAAATATTTTTTTTATAATTAGGCTTACTATTAAATGGTCTAACATTAGATTTTCTCTTCAATTAAATTTAATAATAAAGTTAAATTAATGATTGATGGTTATTTTTATACTTTATTTGGTATAAAAATAAAGCGTACTATTAAGAAACACTGTATCTTTTAGATAAATATGTCATTAATATGACAATATGAATTAAAAAATATATATTTTTAGTAGTGCAACAGAAAGACATCTAAAATTATACTCCTTTTGTCTCATGAAAATTAACATATTAGCTTTTGACACAACATTCAAATAAAAATTCAGACGACATTGTAGATTTTTGAGGAACATCCTTTAAAAAAAATAATAAAGCCACCTGTTATGGTGGAGGGTTTGGCATAGACCCCTACCCATTTATTAGAATAAAAATAATAAGTACAAATAAAGAGGAAGGCTTAATACCTGACCTCGGAAAGTTTTCAACACCTAATTACATTTTCCTATCCATATCAAAGGTGCTTGAAAACAAAAGGAAGAAGAAAATAACCAATGCATAAGCCCAGTTCAACGTTTACAAGTCGTGGAAATGTGGAAAATGAACAAATTTACATCAACGCATACGAATGTAGGGAAATTCCCTACTATCTAATTTAGCTAGTCCTCGAATGTGTGGAGGAAGCGTTGAGTGGATCAAATCATAGTCCCTCTTTGTTTCACTTGCCATTTTGGCCAAGACATCTGCAAGAGAATTAGCTTCGTGATAGATATGTAAAAAAGAAATGTTAGCAGACTCACCTTGCAAATCCCAGATGGCTCTCAGAGATGGAATGAATTTCCATGGAATGGCTGACTCTTTCTTGATCATCTTCAGTAAAATTAGTGAATCAACTTCAACTTCTAGACTGTCAACCTCTTGATAGAATGCCATTTGCAGACTATTTATGAGTGCTTGAGTTTCAGTCTTTAGGCTGTCCTTGTGTTGAAGAAACACTGCTTTAGCTTGTGATGCTCGTCCATCTTTATCCCTTAGCACCAAACCAGCTCCTGTTGTATTTCCCCTTGAGGACCCATCAGTATTTAACTTGAATATTTGTAGTGGTAATCTCCAGCAGACTAGCGCAACTGGATCTCTTCTGATAACTGAATGGACTGGTGCTAAACTCAGAAACTTGGGATTTAAAGACTTAGTATCAGAGATGCTCCAAGTTGGATTATGTGCGCTTAGAATTTCCTGAATCAGAGCTATAATCCTCTTCTTCACTGTCTGTAACCTTGTAGTTATATTGTCATAGATAAAGCTATTTCTAGCACACCATATAACCCAAGTAGTTACATCATGCAATAACCTCACACACAAACTCTGCAGTTTAGATTTTAATCTTATGTTCTAGTAATAAAACATTCTATCCCATAGATGTGTGAAGTTTTCAGGTGTGAGATCACATACGTTATGCAAAAAAGTCGACAAACTCAACACCACCAGACAGTCTATTTAAAAGCCTCCAATTCAAGATGGCCATCGTTTTAGGCAAATATTTAGACCAGAGATATTTAAATGAGTTTCCTTCCATTCTCTTTAATCTCATAATTTCATAAGCTGAGGAGAGACTAAAATGTCCATTAGATTCAAGTTTTCAAATTAGAAGATTTGTATATCCCTAAAAAATAGAAGTCCTTGGACAATAATTCATTTATATCAAAGGAAAAAACATGGATAAATCTCAGTCTTAATGCTTCCTAATTATAAAATAACTCATTAACAGTAAGGTTTGGATCTTCAATTGCAAAATCTAAACCCCATAATTCCTCCAATGCTCCAATGCCAAGCCAATTAGAAAACCGGAAAGATACGTCACCTGATCCTACCTAAAGTTTGGTATGTTCCTTGGATAATTCATCTACTTCTCTATACCTCTTCCAGGTTTTTGAAGTTTTTATTCTCAGGCAGTAACCACATAAATGAAGCACAAAGACTAACCCCCTTTTGCAATTTCCACCATAATTTCAATGAGAAACTTTTTATTGTGTTGTGAAGATCTTTAACTACTAATCCATTTTCAATGTATGGAAAACACATATTGCTCCAAGATCTCCATATTTTATTCTGTCCATAATCAGAGTTGCCCCAAAGAAATTTTACAAATATAACATGTAATCTCTCTATTACTCCCTTAGTAGGCTTGCTAACAGTTAAAATGTGTAAGGGAATATCAGATAGAAGATGTTTTACGATTAGTCCACCAACCTGACTTAACCACTTATTTTTGCCATAAGATTAATTTAGCTGCAATGCTATCATATAGTGGTTGGAAATATGAGTGCTTTTTTTTATTCCTATGAAGATAGGACATCCAAGGTATCTAAAAGGGAAGCTACATTGAGGAATATGAGTGATTTTTGACAGCATTCTATGATAGGATTGTGGAGCATATTTGGATAAATAATATGTGGACTTCTCCAGATTGATTTTTTGTCCTGTCACATGTTCAAATTCTGCCAAAACACTCATGAATTTTTTCAGACTTTTCTTATTAGCTCTTAGAAAGACTGCAGTGTCATTAGCAAAGCTGAACTGAGTGACTAGATAGGCTGAATTAGGTAAGTTACACTAATCAATTCTTGCATTTTTAAATAGAAGCTTTATGCTTCTTGTAAAAGGTCCAGTGAGTAGTATAAAAAAATATGGAGATAATGGATCCCCTTGTTTAATTCTCCAGGAAGTTTTAAAGAAACCAAATGGCTTTCCATTTACTAGAACTAAAAAATGTGCAACTGATAGATTGCCTAATATATTACCAACCACAGTTTCATGAAAGCCCATTTTCAATAGCAATTTCTTTAAAAATAAATCCAATGACACTCTGTCAAAGGCTTTCATCATGTCTAGTTTTAAAAATACATTAAAATCACCCTTTTTTTGCTTAAATAATTGGCAAGTTCATGCATCAGAAGTACACTATCTGCCAGTTCCCTGCCGTTTACAAAGGCTGCTTGCTCTTGTAATATGAGATTAGGCATTAAGTGTTTAAGTCTGTTTGTGTAAACTCTACAGAATATTTTATTTTAAAAAATTTTGTGAGACTGATAGGCCCAAAATCAAAAAATCTAGAGTTTACTTGCTTCTTGGGGATTAAGGTGATAAAGAATACTGCTATAGCTACTGGTAATTTAGTTTCTGCTAAGTAATCATTGACAGCTTCTAAAAGATCATTAGCTATTATATCCCATAAATGTGTATAAAATACTCCTGTATATCCATCAGGACCGGGAGCAGAATCCTTATCCATTTGAAGAACAATCAGTTTAAGATAAGTCAGCTGTACTTGTTGCCTAAGCATCTGATTAACCGAATCCTCAATTAGGGTTGGAATGTTGTCCAGCATATGTGTCTCAAAATTTTCATCATAATCCAGATGCTCATCAGTTAAAAGGTTAGAGAAGAAACTTACTGCTTCATTTCCAATAGATTCAGGTTCAGTTATCCACTCATTTTCAGAGTTTTTATTGCAACAATTTCTGCTTTGAGTGTTTAGATTTAACTGAGGAATGAAAATTTTTAGTATTGGAATCACCTTCCTTTAGCCATTTAATTCTTGGTTTTTTTCTTCCAGAACATTTCTTCTCTTTAAGAGCTAAATTATGTTCAGCCTGGGCTAAATGAAGTGCAACTCTACTCTGACCAGTGTTATTATTCTGGTGTTCAAGTTCTTTTTGTAAAATCTTTTCCTCATTCAGTTTAACATTTTCATGTATATTTCCAAAGGTTGATTTGTTCCATTCTTTTAATTTCAGCTCCAGTATTCTCAGTATCAATGAGAATTTCAGCATCCCCTGGAGTTAATTGCTTTTGACTAGCTTTCATTAACAATGTTTAGAAACTGTTCATGTGTTGTCCAACAATGCTGGAATTTAAAGGTTTTTAAACCCTGATTTAGTATTTTGGTTATCAAATTTAACTAAGAGTGGTGAGTGATCTGAAGGCCATCTAGATTTAACATTTATGGTTATGTTTGGATAAAGATTTAAAAACTCTTCCGTAGCTAAATCTCTATCCAACCTTTCCCACACATTTCTTCTATGTCTAACACCAGTCCATGCATAGTTGTTCCCAGATGCCGGTATTTCAATCAATCCATTATCATCTATAAATTCATTAAAATCCAGCATAGAATTGAGACTAGGTGTTGATTGGCCTGAGTATTCATATAAATCTCTTATAGATTTAAAATCACCAATGAGAATAGCAGCCTGATTACAATAATTAGCTAAATTAGCCCATAAAACTGACCTGTCAGTTGTGTTATGTCTAGCATAAACCAATGCTGCATTCCATGGAATTGGACTGAAATAATGAGAGATCTTAGTCATGATAAAATGATCATGAATATCAGTAACTGAGACATTAAAATCATCATTCCATAACATCCAAATTTTATCCCCTGGTTTAGCATAGAAGTAGTTATACCCTAGCTTAAAAGCAATAGATTGAATCTTGCCACTATTTATGGATGGTTCTATAATTACAAAGAAACCTATGTTATTTTTCCTTTTTATGTTTAAAACCCTATCCCGAGTCCTTTTATTTTTAATCTCTCTATCATTCCAAACACATATGTTAATACATATCATGGGTTAAACTAAAGATTTTTGAATCAACTTGAGATCTAGTCACTACAGTTTTCATCATCCAAGTATAATCTTTTCTTTTGCTTTTCCTGGTGGTCTGATTTTCCTGACTAGATTTTGTGTCCTCTTCATTATCTTCAATTTCTTTTAAAAGCATGTTAAACCCGTTCTAAGTTTCCCTGAGTTTCCTTATTAGACTTTTCCATAGACCATTGCACTATAGACTTATCAGGTATATTGTGAATAAAATCTATGTCCTCAAGAGAAAACACACTTACCTGTGGCAACTTACCTTGATTCTCCTGTAATTGTTCCCCCTGGTTGATAGATCCTTCAGAGGATTTTGTTAAAATTCTTTTACTTGCCTCAAGACCATTATCCTCTAATTGATGCTCAGTCTGAGTTGGGGTATTATGAATTGAATGCCTCTGATCAGAACCTGTTTCTATATTTGAACTCAACTGAAATACATTAGTAGTATTCACACTAGGGGAATTATATCCACTGGTGTGTTTAAACCGATCTTTTTTTTATGTTCTCTACTTCATTTGATATATTAGGATAAACATCCATAATAAGTATATCTTTTTACTTACTTAGAATGTTACTGATGTGGTTAAGATCGGTTGAAATCAGCTTATGACTATTAGTATTACATTCTATGTTATTAGATACACTAAGAATGGGATTAGCAGGGACTTTGGCATCAGGGATTAAAACTTGAGTATCAGGGATTTTAGCATCAGGCATTTTAGCATTACCAGATAAAACAGTTTGACCCTTATCATTCTGAGCAATAATATTAGGTTTGACTATTGGCCTATAGATTTGAGTAACCTTCTCATTCTCATAATCATACAGCAAATCCTTCCCTTTATCAGTTTGAGCATTTACCTGCTTTGGATTCTGATTAGGCCTCCAAGCATCCATCTTGGCATTCTGTTCTTGAAATTTGCAAGAGATTTGATTGTGGCCTAATTTCTGGCACTTTCAGCAATAGTCTGGCACTCCCCCGTACTTTATATAATGGCAGAACCCATATCCCCTATAATCGATCCAAACTTTTTCAGGTCCTGGTTTTGTGACATCTAGCTCAACACAAACTCTTCCAACATGTGGCCGAGTTCGAGTCAGGGTACCTCTATCTACTTTGATCGGTTCCCCAATTAGATTCCCAATGTTCATCATAGCATCCAGATCAAAGAACTGTTGTGGTAGTCCATAGCATGCTACCCAAATTGGAACTATGGGAGAATCAGGCTCTGGATTGAAATTGTGGACCAATTTTATGTTATGAGTGAGTATGATCCAAAGTTCCAAACCTTATGCATCCAACACCTATAGCAGTTCTAAGGTAGCGCAAATCTAATCAAAACCTGTCTCAAATCAAGTAGATGGATTTCAGAGGTTGAGACCTGCAGTGTGAAAATCCTTCCTCAGCTTATCTATCATTGTGCTTCCAATCTATTGCATTCTGCCTCGTCGAAGATCAAGCCCGGCTCACATAGATGGTTGATTCTTTGTTTTAGATTGAAGGAAGATCAGTGTTTTTTGTTTCAGAGTGTTTAGGGAAAGTTTCATGGATAGTGGATTGAAAGAGTATTGTAGCGTATGTAGGAGGTTGAGATTGTGGCCTCGCCATGGTGGTGGTGCCAGCCGATCTTCGGCGAAAACCCTAGAGCCACTGGGATGGTGCAAAAGTTACATAGGAAGAAAACAATGTGTCCTTGTCCTTGGATATTTCTTAGGGTCTTGGGAGGAACATCCTATCTCTTATGTAATCCCAACTTATGATTTTATGATTTAATCAAATTGTTTAAACATGGGCATCAGTAAATCATTAGGATAGGTTATATTTTAGATAGATCACCACTTGCTTTTAGCTACCTTAAACTCTTTGTATACAAACACTCGAGTAAAACGTTCTCACTCATATGTATGGTGAGATGGATGGTATAAATACAATTATTAAAGATGATAAATGATATGGGGCACTTTATGTAATTTTTAAAACTTTATTTATTTCATTGTCTCACCATAAGTTATGGTGAGATGATCTTAGATGAGTTTTTTTCCTCTTTGTATCTCCATCATTTTTTAGGCAAACATAGCCATAAAAAAATTCCTTATATTCATAAAAAAAGACATACTGTATTTGCTTTTGGCACAACATTTTAAGATATCTAACATGATAAAGAATAATTATGGAAAAGTAGTGATATTTTGGGTGGGACAAGAGCATCCTTCCGGGCCAATATAATTATAAGAATTAGCGCGGGGCAGGATGTTGTCTTGATCATCCTACAAAAAAAGGTCTCAGGGAGGTCCCTGGATCCGATTCCGATGCATAAGTTAAGATTTGGTTTGTGGTCTTTTTATCTGGAGAAAATGGCATTACTTGTCTCTCTGCCCCAAACCTCTATTTATAGTTATTGTACTACGTGATCCCCAGTGATCGTGGTCCATGTTGCTCTTATTCTTACCAGGTCATGGCCTTGAAGGGATGATTGTGGGTGTTGAGCGCCTTCCTTCTCGAGGTGGAGTTCTTTCTATGTGTTGCGAGTTGCATTTGTGGTTTGCTTACTCAGTTTTATGGTCATAGGGTGTTGAGCGCCTTCCTTCTCGAGGTGGAGTTCTTTCTGTGTGTTGCGAGTTGCACTTGTGGTTTTCTTACTCGGTTTTATGGTCACAGGGTGTTGCTCTTTGGCTTAGACTTCATGTGGCTCAGGGAGGTGTGTACCATAAGCCCTCTCCCCCCAGCCAAGGGGTTGTAGTGAGCTGAGCTTTCATAGTTTTTATTGGAAGGGAAAATGTGTGATTTTTAGCCAAATTAAAAGGCGAATATGGAAAGTTTTGTGAAGTAGTGGTAAAGTTTGGCGATGAAGTGAAGGGCCGCTCCTTGGATAAATGTGTGTGGGGAAGTGCAAACAATCTGTTTATTTATTTATCTTACAGTTTTTGTCACACGATTTTAGAGATGACTTTAAACTAGAAAAGGGCCCATGCATTAAACAGTTACTAAATGATAATTAACGGTTTAAACTCCCTAGTATCTGATTGTCACAAACCATGGTGTAACATGGAAAGAACTGGCGGTGATAGCATTCTTACTTTAAAAGATTTGGTCGTGCTAGTTAGCGAACATCCTTGCTTAACTACTTGTGAGTTCACAACTCTTAGCACTGGCGAAGTTGTGATGAGCCCTTCTCAAGGTATGTTCATTATTTATGCACTTCAGTTGCAGTATGGGCTAACCCTTCCCGTCCTGGGATACTTCCTGAGCGTGTTGGGGGTTTACAGGGTGGCCCTAATCGTGAAGGGGTAGCCATTTTGGTGGGCTTCAAGCAAGTGTGCCACGAGGTTAAGTAGGAGTTTAGTGGGCAGTTGTTCTGCGCATATTGTTGTCTGGTGTCCGCCATGAAGAGTTGGATGTAGTTTGAAGTTACACAACCAAAGATAAAAATTATGCACGGAGTTCCTGAAGACTATGGGAGTTGGGAACATAAATTTTTGGATGTGAAGTGTTGTTGTAGAGATGCAATGCCATTGTGGAATGATACCATTTATTAGACTGAGAATTAAAGTGGGGAAAAAAGTTAAGCCGACGGGGGGGGGGGGGGCTGGTTGCCCATGCGGTGAGGGTAGAGTGGGCATGTTACTATTTTTATCATGTAAAAAAATTGGTGCCTATTTGTGTATTTGTGAAGTCCTGCACACTAGCGAAGTTGCCACCCCACACTAGAAATAAAGAAGAAGAAGGAATTCATAAATATCCATCGACCTAACTAAAATTTTATTCAATCAATGATTGATACGTCGTACCGAAGATATAGTTGTTGCAGTAGCATTGGAAATAAAATTTAACTGAAATTGTCAATTAATTTACTATGTTTATAAATCATGAAGTTTCAGTTAAAACTTTTCATTTGGAAAAAGCCCAAAAACTAACTCTCTATTTGAGATGCTCGGACGACCCTCTCCAAAATAGGCGATCTCTGCTCGCCCTCAGCAGCCCATACCAGCCGATACCACAGCCATCATATGGGAGGTAAGTCACGGTAACCAGCCACTAGGACCCACATACGGGATCGTACTCACCGCCCACGAGGAGCCCACCCGCCATGTGGCCCGTGAAGGCCACGCTTTGAATAAGGTCATCCCACACCGCAGCTTGCGAGCTTCGAACCCGGGGTTCCCCTTGGAAGACATGCGTCCCAACCAACTGGGTACACCCGTGGGTGTGACCCTCTCCAAAATAGATAAGATTTGTGTTGCTCTTTACCCTTGTAAAGGTTTTCTATAAAGATTTTTTTAAAGAAATTAATATGGAGTAATTTATTTCTACTATATATACTATGGATGGGTCTCCTGACAGGCGGCATGTCCATAAGCTTATGGACATGGCAAAGACCTATTGATAATTAATAAAAAAAATATAAAATTTGCAGGCTGGGTCATTGGGTTTGGGCCGGGTTATAACAAACCCTTCCTTTCTCCACTGTGTTTCTTTCCTTTTTAATTCCTTTTGCCTAGTAGACATTTCTCCTTCCTTTTCCTTCTTTTTTTTCCTTCTTCTTCTTCAATCGATCTGCAAACAATCCTTTATCTTGATCAAGAAATTCCTCAAACATTCCTTCTTATTCGATCTGCAAACATTCTATCAGACCAAACCCTTCTCCGATTGATTTATCTATCTTTCCCGATGAACTCTTCAAATGACCTGTTAGTGTTCGGAGAGCTCTTCACCCTGCAACAAGATCTATATCAACGAATTTCAATTTTAAATGAATTAAATTCAGTTTCAATAGGATGAAATTTTGCCTAATAGTGTCTAAGATATGAATTTTTCACATGTAATTGAGTTTATGTTGTTTAATTTCCTTGGATGTAAATTATTGTTGTTGAAACTTCTAAATGTATTCTGCTGCTGTGAACATGTTAAAAACATGTGGAAAATATTTTAAAAACTAACTAAATGCTGTTGAAATTTTTTGTATATATTATGCATTTGCCAAGGTTACTAATGAACAATCAAATAGAACCTGGCAGCCTTATCACTGTTACCTGGACAGCTCCATCTCCACTCCTCCATAAACTAAATACAGATAGTTCATGGAAACATTCGAATAAGGCTGGAATTGGAATAATCATAAGAGAATCTCTAGGTGACATATTAATAGCCGATGCTCAGAAGATAACTAGCTCCTCTCCTATTCATGCTGAAGCAGGGGCAGTTAGAGCAGGCTTACAGTTGGCATTTTCCATGGGTACTAGTCACTTACAAATTGAAAGTGACAATCAAATGCTCATTAAGGTTGTAAAAAAACAACTACAACCTCACTGGAACATCATTGAGGAAGTTAGAATAATCTGGGATCTAATGAAACAGATTACAATCACTATGAATCATATTTATAGAGAAGCAAATGGAGCAGCAGATTTTCTAGCCAAAATGGCTAGTTCAAATCAGGTAAATACCTACAAATCCTTTGCTCAATTACCGAGAGAGCTGAAAGCTATAATAATTGCAGATAAATAGGGTTTACCTTCTATCAAAAGAGTTTAGATTATTTTATTAGCATATATCCTGATGTATGCTGATATACTTTGCCACTGGAACATTCTGTTTAATTATGTAACATCAGGAAAAAAAATGATTTGAGTTAGGCCTCTTTATCATCTTGAACTATTTACTGCTGGCTATAAATTTCATTTCAGGTGGAGAAGAGAGGAATGTTGAAGACCATACGCAAGGTACAGAAAAGAGCAGCTGCTGCACACAATCTACAAAGTTAAGTAATTATCTTCGGGGGAAGATAATTGCAAGGGGACACTATGGAAGGTCACCTCTTCTTGTCGATACTGTGGTGTGGAGGCAAGAAAGTGTAAGGCCATAGTTAGTCCTCGAACGGGATATAGGGCCAGCTCTTTCATTGAGATAGGGTGTTTAGATAAAGCTTTTGGGTAAACATCAGTTTGTAATTAGCTTCCACTAATGTATTACACGTATTGAACATTTGAAAGGCCCGGGGAGCCAAATATACACCCCCTCACTTACATGAGTTTATATATAAAAATTATTATGCATTTGTTACCTTATAATTCATATTGTTTGCCTTAAAACATGAACCTGTTATAAAAACTGTGAATATGAATTAGGAAACCTTTACACGAGATCATGTATAAGTTAAGTTAAAGTTTGACAATTTAAAATTGTCATATTAACTATGCATTGATTAATTTACAACATGTACTATTTAAACAAAAATACACACTTGATAAAAAAAAGTCAATTTCTTTTATGAATAACAAAACTTTGTCAGGAGGTAGTACTACATAAATTACCTTATGAATCATTTTTGTTTTGTCAAATCATGCATATGTTAGCCTAAAACTAGCATTTCTTATAGTATACTACAGTAACTTACGAATTGATCATGTTTTGTTAAAACATGCATATGTTAGCCTACAACTAGTATTTCTTATAGCATATTACAGAAAAGAGGTTACAAAATTTTGTTATTTAAAAAAAACTTTTCATATGAACTGCATTTAATATGTTATAATGTGTACTAATTACAATAAAACTTCTATTTCTTTTCTAACACGAGAGCAAATGTTTCTGATTTCAATTAAAGAGATGTCACTAAAAGTCTTGTCGTCATGAAAGCAACACATGTTAAAGCAATTCATACTTTGTATGAAAAGCATGCAAATGTTGTCGGTTTCATACACGACAAGGACTTTCAATACTTGAACAAAGAGCAAGATACAAGATAAATCCTACAAGTGCTCATAATAAAAATCTTCTATTATGGAACTTACAACTACAGTAGTGTTCCTATCTAGATTAACTAACCGTCTCTAGTACGATGGATCAATTATTATTCTTCAAAAGGGGATCATCTTTGAATCTTCAAGTTCAATGTCATCTTCATCTAAATCCTCCTCGTGTTAGAACGTCTCATTGAGTCCAATGTTCAATATTGTCCGATTCCTTAAAAGTTATAACCACTTCAAGTTTAGATCTAACTCCTGCAAAAAAGTCATACACATTGGATATTAACAGTTGCAGTACATAAGCAAACGGGTACAATTTATAATGCAAAACGAACAATAATCAGCAGTGAAAATAAAAGTCAAACTCCAATAAAATAACAAGTATATACACTAACAGATGCAATACATAAGTAAACATATGCAATTCCTAATTCAAAACAAACAACCTATAACATTTTTTTTTCAAAACAAAAAATTCATACACACCACAACTAACAAGTACACACTGGATACTAACATATGCAACAAATAAGTAAACAGGTGCAGTTTCTAATTTAAAACATAAAATCAACAACAAATGAAAATAAAAAGGCATACATAGCACAACTAACAAGTACACACAGAAGCTAGCAAATGTAACATATAAGTAAATAGATGCACCTTGTAATTCAAAACGGACAATCAGCAATGAATGAAAAAACCCATTCGCGGTACAACTAATAGGTACACGCTGAATAATAGAAGCTGCAACATATAAGCAAACTAATGCACCTCATAACTACTAAACGAACAATGAGTAAAAAAAGAAAAAAAAGTCATTCATATAACAACTAACAGGTACATGTTGGATAATAACAGCTGTAACATAAAAGTAAACAAATGTAGCTCGTAATTTAAGACGTACAATCAACAATTTTGTTATAACGACGAGAGGACAATTCAAAATTAAATCACTGAAAAAATACACAAATCAACTCAAAACACAGAAAACTGATGCCTAACACTCAACAAAACAAAGAACATACCAAATCTGAACAACAAAACAAAAATTGAGCAATAATACAATCATAAACAAATCCTAAACATACGATAAACCTCATTGGGCAAATGATGCAACAATTGATGAAGAAACTACCGGCGCCGATGCCTAAGAATGGGAGAAACAAGCGGACAAAGAGTCACGAAGAAGAGGTAGAGAAATGCAAAGAAGTGGCAGGGAAACATGGAGAAGTGGCAGAAAAATGAGCGGCGACGGAGAAACGAAGCAGAGGCGGAGAAGAGGTTGATAACAATGCAGAGAGAAAAAGAAGAAAGGAACTATCAGAGAGAAATCGCAGAAGAAAAATTGCTAGAGAGAGAAAGAAGAGAAACTATAGAAAAAGGGGAATTACATTTTTATATTTTTATTAATTACAAGAAACTCATTTTGCAAAATAGTCCCTGGCATGTCCATAAACTTATGAGCATGCTGCATTTCCTGAAAGGAGACCATTCTTGCCACATGGCATTCACACATAATTCTTGTCATGTGTCACTCACACAAATTTCCATGCCAGCTCTGAAAAAATAAGTAAAAATATAATGTTTTCAAAAGTTAATCCCCAAATTTACAATGCAAATATCTCCCCCATTTCAATGTTCTTCCCATACTTCAATGCTTTTCAATTAACGAATAATTAATCATGCCCTATTTATGAGGATGCACATTCTTTTTGTATTCTCAATCTCCATTTGTTATGGAAATACTTATTTTTTACAATATATATTTTTGAATTTGATACACTTTCCATTTTATTTTATCTTTTTAATATTATCAAACTTCATTTCATGATAATAAGTGAATCATTTTTGTATATTTATTCTTTTTTTTTACTCACTACAATCAATTCTATGCACTCAATTTTATTTGGCTACAAAAATATTTAAAATTACTATGTTAAACATATAGAATAATAGATGGAGTAACTTTTATTTATATGTATATAATTGTTTCTAATAACTCATTTTATTATCGTTGTTGTTCCAAGCAAACACTGTAGCTACGTGCGAATTCCGGTGCGAATTAACCAAAACGAGCAGTTTCTTTGTCGTTTTCACCCTCTTCCTCTCCTTCTCTCAGTCACCTTAACTGATAACGGTCATATTATATTTCTCACCTTGTTCCTTTCGCCGCCGCCATGGCGGCTCTCCCGCCGGCCGATCGAAGCCAAGGGGGGACCAAATCATTCCTTCAAGCGCTTGCTAATCGACCTCCTCCATTACAAGCTTCCCTTCCATCAAACCCGGAAATCATCCCCAAAACTCAGTACAAAGGAGAAATCTCATGCCTCGTCAGTCGCAAGGATGCAGACACTCTCTCCTCCCATTATCGGAATGCTCTGATCGGTAAGTTTGCTAGAGGAAAGCCTTCTATGGTCCAACTAAATGAATCTTTTAATTCTGTAGGCTTCAAAGGCAAATTTCAAATAGGATCCATCGACTTCCGGCACGTCCTAGTTCGATTCCAGGAAAAAGAAGACTACCAGAGGTTCTGGCTCAAGGGTCACTGGGTATTCAATAATGCGCAAATGAAGGTATTGAAATGGAATTCTGATTTCTCTCCGGAGGCAGAATCATCCATAGTCCCGGTATGGGTAACAATTCCTCATGTCCCAATCTACTTTTATAATTCAGCTATGCTTGAAATCATGGGTAACCAAATTGGGAACTTTATTAAAGTTGATGCTGCTACTGAGGCTCTATCTAGGCCTTCCTGTGTAAAAATGTGTGTTGAAATTGATCTAAAAAAGAAATTACCATCTTGCATTAGAGTGGGAATCGAAGAGGATGGTAATGAATTCAATGTGGTTAAGCTCCCCCTAGATTTTGAGGATATTCCCCCCTACTGTTTACATTGTAAATGTATAGGGCATGAGGATAATCACTGTATTTATCTGCATCCGGAACTAAAGAGATCCTCGGCTAGGAAAAATGATTCGGTAATTAATTTAAATGACTCCCATTTGAAGGGTTTGATGGGACAGACAAAAGGGAACTCAAATAGTAATCAGACTGGTAATTTAGGAGCAGAGAGTTCAGGGATCTCAATAACAGAAAAACAAAAGGGTTATCAGTCTCAGAAATTTATCTATGTTCCTAAGAAACAGCAGAGTCTAGATGCAGTGCAGGAACCTAATGAGTCTTTTCTAACTAACTCTGACCCCCTGGTTGATCCTATGATACCTGGGGTGCCCCCTAAAAAATTCACTCCCAGTAATGTTGACATGCCAACCATTGTAGCTAGCAGCACAGAGGTTGTTGTGACAGAGAAAGATATTTCTCTATCCCCTCAACCTGAAAAATTAATTCCCACCCCCTCCCCTCGAGCCTTTCCCATGGAACCTAGATCATTTGGGACACAAGATAGGCATCCTCAATCTGCCCCACCTATTTTTAGGTCAGTTTTTGCCAAAGATGATCTACCAAGTAAACGAGGTAAATCCTTTTCCCCTTTCAGCTCCATCATTGCAGCAAAAAATTTTATTTTCTCTCAGCAGAAAAATAGGTCCAACAGATTTCTACCCTTAGCTGGTGAGGAATCATCTGGAGATGAGGGCACCCAAATTGAACTCTCTGCAACCGAAGAAGAAGCCACCTGTTTGAATACTGTTCCTGAAACTGGAACTGATCAATCACAGGGACACAGTGTCCCATCTTCTGATCCAAGTAAGTTGAAAAAAGGTAAGTCTGTTATGAAAAATTGTAAACCACATAATGACACCTTTTTCACACAGAAGAACACCATTATGACTAGATCAAAAAGCTCCTCTAATGTTTCATTATGAATAGTGCAACTGTTAGAATTAAAATGCTGGTTTGGAATATTAGAGGAATGGATACATCTATGCTTAGACTCTCTAATCTCATCAACAGACATAAATTTGAACTCATTTGTTTAATTGATCCTAAACATGATAACTCACAATGTGATCTATATAGACAAATGTTGAGGTTTGATAATTGTTTCTCTGCAACTAATGGTCAGATATGGATTTTTTGGTCTTCAAGCATAACTCTGACAGTTAGAAATGATAATCTTCAGTTTCTTGGAGTTCACCTAACTAGTTCTACTCTCATTAAGCCAATGGATGTCTTTTTTGTATATGGTCTGAGAACCAGATTAGGAAGAAAGGATCTCTGGTCTGATCTTAGTTCACTTAATCATTCTGAATCCTTGTTTATTGGAGATTTCAACTGCATTTCATCTATATCTGAATACAGAGGTCCATCTATTCCAAAACTTGGTAGTATTAGAGATTTTAATGATTTTATTAATGGACTGGGTTTGGAAGAAATCAATACTGTTGGAAACTTGTTTACTTGGACTAATAATCGTTTAAGATCTCCTACAGTTAAAAGACTAGCTAGAGGATTATGCACTTCATCATGGACTCTTTCTTTTCCTTCCTCTACAATTCAGATTTTGAATAGAGTTAGCTCTGATCACAACCCCTTGCTGCTAACTGTAGGAAGTGACATACCATCCAATCCGAGACCCTTCAGGTTCTTAAATACATGGTACAAGAGGAAAGAATTTAATGAAGTAATTAAGAAGGATTGGGATACTCCTATGCATAAATCTGGAATGCTAGCCTTTTACTTAAAACTAGTTAGACTTAAGAAAGCCTTAAAAAGCTGGAACAAAGAACATTTTGGTAACATTCATGATAATGTTCTTCAGGCTGAATTAGCCTTGCAGGCTCAGGAAGCTTTAACTGATCAGGATGATTCTGTTAATAATCTGGTTAATCTTAGGAAGGCTAGGGCTAGTTTAGTCAAGGCCATGTCTGAACAAAAGAATTTTTGGAAACACAAGGCTAAGATAAAATGGCTACAAGATGGAGACAATAATACATCTTTCTTTCATAAATCTGTACAAGATAAGAATAATAGATTGAGGATCACAAAAATCAAGGGTAGAAATGGTCAATGGTTGGAAAATACACAGGATGTGGAGATGGAGGCAATCAGGTATTATCAAGATTTACTGAGTGAAGACTGCCTCACTGAGTGTTCTCCATTCACATCTCATTTTCTCAACCATATACCCAAGATGGTTACTCAGGAAGATAATGAGAACCTATTAAAACCAGTCACTATGGAGGAGCTTAAGAAGATAGTGTATAGCCTTAACAAATCAAGCTCTCCAGGTCCGGATGGTTTTACGGCCAAATTCTACATGAAATCTTGGGATATAATATCACATGATCTTCTTCTAGCTGTTCAGGATTTCCAATCTTCATCAAACCTGCCTAGGGGTATAAGTAGTACCTGGATTACCATTATCCCAAAGAAGAAAACCCCATCCTCATTTGATGACTATAGGCCTATAAGTCTCTCCAATGTGATTAATAAGATTTGCTCTAAAGTGCTTATGGAAAGACTTATATCTATTATGCCTAAGATTATCTCTCCTAACCAAACAGCTTTTTTACATGGTAGGGATATTTCTGATAATGTCATTCATCTACAGGAAATGGTTAGACTCATTAACAGAAAGAGAAGGGATCCGAATTGTATAATTAAACTTGATCTCAAAAAGGCTTTTGACAGGGTTAGATGGTCATTTCTATATAAAATTTTGGCAAAATTTGGTTTCCATGCAAAATTCATTTTCACTGTTATGAAAAACTTGTCACAGGCTTGGTTCTCTATTCTAATTAATGGTAAGCCTGTGGGATTTTTTCAGTCTTCTAGAGGCATTAAACAGGGTGATCCTCTATCTCCATTGTTGTTTAATATTTTTTCTGAGTCTTTTTCAAGGAGCCTGACCTACATTTTTGACAAGGGTAAGCTAGACTACTTTGATCTCCCAGGTAATCCTCCAAGAATCTCTCACTTATCTTATGCTGATGATACTGTCATTTTCTTTAAAGCTACAAAATTAACCTTGGTTAGATTAAAGGCTTTTTTGTCTATCTTTGAGGAGGTCACTGGTCAGTCTATCAATTATAACAAGAGTGACATCTTCATAAGTAAACATGCTACAGAACATAAAGTGAACCACATTAAAAGGATACTTGGAATGAAATTGGGTTCCTTCCCTTTCACCTACTTAGGAGTTCCAATCTTTACTGGTGTGGCAAAAAAAATTTACTTTCAACCACTCTTTGAACTTATTGATAATAAGATTGGTAATTGGAAAAATAGATGGATTTCCATGGGTGGGAAAATTACATTGATTGAGTCTTGCATATATGCCATTCCACAACACATCTGGCAAGTTATTAAACCAAAAAAATTGATCATCACCATCATTGAGAAAAAAATGAGCAAATTCTTTTGGGGGGATGATTTAAAACCTAAGAGATCTTGGAAAAAGTGGTCTGATTTGTGCCTCCCAACTGATCAGAATGGCCTAGGCTTCAGGTCTATCAGCACAATAATTAAAACATGCTCAGTTAAATTGTGGTGGAAGTATCAAATAGGTGATGCCCTCTGGACTCACTTAATGGCTGCCCTCCCTCAATCCTATAGGTCTTCTCCTAACTGGAAGAGAATTTGTTCAGTTAATGATTGGGCAGAGGCTAATTCTAGAGTCATCATAGGGAGAGGTGATTGTAATTTTTGGACTTCAAACTGGCTGGATGTAGGTGCACTGATTGATGTGTGTGACCATAATAGGGTGGATATTGATGTTAAATGTTCAGTCTCTGAATTCATATCTAACAAAGATTTTCTTATCACAAAAATAGAGCCATTTCTGCCATCTCACATTATCAATCTTTTGCAGGAGTCAAAACTTTTCCCCCACAGAGCTGATAGATTAATTTGGAAACCAGGTATCTCTGGAAACTTCTCCTTCAAAGATACATATAATTTGCTAAGTAACCACTCAGGTTTGATTTCCTCTGCTAAACTTCTTTGGAACCCCAGATTTGAGAAAAAATTCTCTGTTTTCATGTGGAAAGTAGTGAATTCTCTGCTGCCTTTTGATAACATAATCAGGAAACTTAGATTCAGTTTGGCTTCTAAATGCTGTATGTGCAACAACCATGAGGACTCTTTAGAGCATTTTTTCAACTCATGTTATTTCTCTCTATCTGTTTGGAAAATCATTCATCAGTTTATGGGTATTCAAGATAGAGCCTTCCCTTCGGTTTGGGAAAGAATTTCATACTACTTTACTTTGCCAGCTCTAACCTCCTTACATGCTATAATGATCCGTACTGCTGCCATCTTCACTTTTTGGAATATTTGGAAGATGAGAAACAGATACTTATTTGAATATACCAAGCCTTCCTCCACCCTTGTGCTCCAGCACATTAGAGATCAGATTTTTTTCTCCTTCAGTGCAAATCCGGTTCACATAACATCTCCTCTGGATGTGAGTATTGCTGATCATTCCTTTCTACCACTTCTTAAACTTTCACCAAAGCCAAAAATCTGGAAAATTGCTTGGACTAGGCCTACATCAGGTGTTAAGATTAATGTTGATGCCTCTTGGTCATGCAATACTTTGAAGTGTGGGATTGGAGTGATCATTAGAGACATTAGAGGGGCTTTCATGGGAGCTTACACTCTATTTACTGTAGCTTTTTCACCTTTAGAAGCTGAATTGAAGGCTATTAAGTTTGCCATCCAGATTTCACATGATTTAACTGGCCCCCTACATATGGAATCTGACTGTCTTTCTGCGGTTCTCTTTTCTACTGAACCACTCCGATGTCATTGGAAATGCTTTTCACTAGCTGATGAGATCCATCAATCACTTAAAGATATCAATCTAGTACATATATATAGGCAGGCTAACCTGGTGGCCCATACACTTGCTACACTTTGTTTGCAATTAGAATGTGATTCATCTTTTATTGACATATCTGAACTTCCGAACACGGTAAGGGGGCTAATCAGACTAGATCAAATTGGCATCCCTGCTCTACGAATCTTTTAGTTCGGATGCTACTCATTCTCACTCTTGAATGCAGGTTTGAAGTCTATGCTGCATAACTGCCTCCTTATTCGTTTCAACAGACTACGCACAGCCTTGAAGATTCTCAAGTAACAAGCTTTTGGATGAGCTTGCTATGTACATTCCTGATCATCCACTTTGGAGTAGGGCAATAAGAAAGCTCAAATCTCAGTTTTTTCTTTCCCTTACAATCTGCTAGTTCCTTTTTTTGTTGCAAAATTAAGAGGATATGCTCACGGTTATTCTCTCTGACTGACCTGTGTCTCGATTTCAATTCACTAAGAAGTTCGAGAGTTCATCCTATAGCATCCTAAATACTCTAGTTCATTCTTTTGGAAGCAATTTATGGTTGCTTCAAGAGCAATTCGCTCAGACTGTACAGTAACTTAGCCTTTGGCTTCTTTATTTTTGTTTTATTACGGCTCGGGAAGGCCAATATAATTTCCCCCATCTATGATGGTTTATTTAAAAAAAAAAGTTTCTAATAAATTTATTCTTGAGACAAAAATCAGTATAAAATGCTTTATATAAATATTAAATATAGTACTGAAATAATTTATTGTAAATACTTTGAATGATTTGTTTAACAATTTGAAAATTTATTTGCGATTTTTCTTAAAATCCATCTCTTGAAGCCGATTTTTCATAAGTTATGGAGAGACCAAAGTTTAAATTGCAAATTAGAAGAAATCAAGATAAATTTTTTGGATTGTATTAATCGAGTCATAAACTTATATCTACTGCATGTTGCATAATAAATTTTTAATATTACAACTAAGACCTCTTGCCTTTACAATTTAAGAATGGTAAAGGCTTGAGGCCCCTCTGAAGCTCACGCTCGTCGGAAAATTTTCACGAAGTAGGCCTCAATTGGATAAACTTCGCCGAGATTTTCAAACGACTGGTTTTAAGGGCAACACTGAGATTCACCTATTAGATAATCGTCAAGTCCTAATTTCCTTTTCTTTATCTGATGATTACTATTGGTGTTGGATCCACAAAGTATGGAACTTTAAAGGGTTATTCATTCAGTATTTCTAAATGGACCCCTAATTTAAACCCTAATAGTGATTCCCTAATAGTCCCCGTTTGGTTAGCTTTGTATGTTCTACCACAACAGCTCTTTAATCCCGATGTTATGCTTTCAATTGGTAATATTATAGGAGTTCATGTGAAGGTAGATAAAGCTACACTTAATAGAACACGACTCTATGTAGCAAAATTTTGTTTTGAACTTGATATTACCATGCCTAGGACAAATAGGATATGGCTATACATAGGGGGGCTAGCTTTTGGCAATACATAGAATATGAAGGTGTTCCTTATTATTGCTTGAAATGTTTCAAACTAGGCCATATGGATACTAGTTGTAGATATGAAACGTTGCAGGTGTCACTGCTTGGAGGCCAACTGAGGCAGATTCCAAAGCAAAGAGGGGAAAAATCCTCCTCATCAGGTATTAACCATTATGATAAGATTACTATCCCTACTCACAAGGTTTCCCATGTGACACAGGAAATATGGAGACCTGAGGCTGCAATCTTGAATAAAAAATAGAGTCAGTCTGAGTTAGGTGTAAAAGTTCTGAAGAGGAAGCCTCTAGAACAGAGGCTCGGGTTATTTCTATCCCTGCTGAATCTACTCTCAAAGTGTTGCCTACTAATTACTCCTCTAACAATATCTCTACACCTATTACTGAAATGCTTACCCTACAGTCTCTGATTTGGTTGATGCATATGGTAAGGCTACTAGTAAGCATGATGTTTTGCTATCGCCTGGGATTGATAATGCTCATGTTTTAAATAATGCCAGTGGTAACCAAGTTTTTTTTATATCTTCTGAGAATAATGATAAGAATCTTCCTGTTAATTCACATACTGATGTTGTTACTATGTTTGATGAGCTAGTTGAGATAAATGCTTAACGAAACTTTGAGAAAATATCCACAGAATCCAACCTCTCTCCTCCTAAGAACAATATGATTGCCACAGATAATGAGAATGAAAGATACATTGAAATCAATGCTGGTACCTCACACTTACTCTCTTCTGAATCCAAATCTAAAAAGAGGATAAGGTTTAAAGTAGCTAAAATCTCAAATGGTTTAACTAGATCATGATACAACTCTGATCCTGAACATGATTTAGAGACATATACAACTCAATCTCAAAGATCATTTAAACCAAACATGATAGCATCCCAAAACTGGTTTAATGCACTGCTCAAGTTACCATCATATGAAAATCCTGTTGGTTAAAAATCTCAGACTCGAAAGCATAATCGAAAAGATTATCCTTCAACACCCAAAATGGTGTTGACTAGATCCCCAATGTCTTCCAAATGCTAATAATTTAATGGTATTAAACCTTTGTATCTGGAACATTAGAGGAATAAGGAATCAAGCTTCTAAAGTAAGGGTAAAAGACATTAAAAACATGTATGCCATTTCTCTAATATACTTAATTGAGCCAATACTTGAAGATCCAAAATCTTCAAAAGTGGCTTTTGACTTAAGTTATAAAAAAATAATTTCCATTCCAGAATGTAAGATTTGGTTTTTCTGGGATGAGTGTATAACCATTGACATCATCGAATCCCATAAACAATATATTCTTACCAAACTGAGTCATCCTACAATCCCTAAGGATTGTCATATTGCTTTTGATTATGCAAAGCATTCACATAAAGAAAAAGCTAAAGTGTGGGATTCTTTATTATTATTTAAATATATTCCACATTTAGTATTTGGACCTAAATGTCATAGAGGACCAAACTGAATATTTAGGTCAACCCATAGCAGATCCTAAAGTTATGGCAGATTTTTAAAACTTTAAATATATTGGCTAGTATAGCAATTTGTCAATTGCAGGCAGTCTATATACTTGAACTGGTATGAGGCTCAAAGGTAGGGTGTGGAGGAGATTAGATAGAGGTATGGCTAACTCTTCTTGGTTGGATGATTTCCTTACATCTCATATAAATGTGATTGCTAGGGAACAATCAGATCATTCCCCTTTAATCCTTCACATCCAATCTCAATAATTGATCTCTGGACCTAAAGAATTTAAGTTCCAGAACTGTTGGATTAACCATCATACCTTCAATCAACTTGTTCAGGACTCTTGGCAAATCTCTTCAAACTTTTCAAGAATGGAAAATATTTCTTTTAAGTAAAAAATGTTCAACAAGCTTTAAAAATATGAATTAAAAACACCTTTGGTAATATCTTTGGTAAAGTCCATACCTGTGAAGAAATCTTCTTACAAGCTGAAATTGACTTACAAATATTGGAAAAATTGTGCTAATCTTATTGCCTATAATAAGTCTAAAGTTGAATTGACCCTAGCCTTATCCCAACAAGAAACTTTCTGGAAACGAAAATCAAGGATAAAATGGCTGAAGGAAGGGGACTCAAATACAAAATTCTTTCATAACACAGTAAAGGCTAAAGATTCTAGGCAATTTATAGCATAAATTAAAGATTCTATAGGAGTTTGACTAACTGACAAAAAATATATAGGCAATGAGGCTGTAAACTTGTTTACAAGATTATTAATAGAGGAAAGCACTGATGATTCTGGTATTCATACAGCCTGGAAAATGTACCAACATGGTAACTGAGGAAATGAAATCTAGACTTTTTTTTTGTTAAATCAAAGTCAAAACTTATCTAAAATGGGAATTGAACTCTAGACTGACACAACCTGTCACTTTAAAAGAACTATCAGATGTTTTAACATCTATGGACAGTGATTTTGCCCCAGGTCCTGATGATTTTTCAGGAAAATTATCAAAACATACTGGAACATAATTAAGGATGATTTATTCCTTGTAGTGAATGACTTTATGGATAGTAATCCCATCCCTAGGGAAATTTCCTCGGCTCTAATAACCTTAATTCCTAAAAAAGAAGTTACAGCCTCATCCAAGGATTTTAGGCCTATAAGCTTATGTAACTTTGTAAATAAATTATTTTCAAAGTTACTCAGTCAAAGATTAAAACCTGTCATGCCCTCCCTCATTTCTCCTGAACAGTCAGCCTTTGTAGGAGGAAGGGAGTTGGCTGATAATGTATTTTGGATGCAGGAATTAACCAATTTTCTTAACAGAAAAAATAGAAGCTTTAATTTCATATTTAAATTGGATATGATGAAGGCTTTTGATAGGGTTTCATGGCTTTTTCTAAACTTTCTTTTGCTGAAAATGGAGTTTACTGCTACTTTAGTAAATCTATTTTTGGGAAACATTAAGGCATCTCATTTCTCCATACTGGTTAATGGTATTTCAAATGGTTTTTTCAAACCCTCTAGAGGACTTAAGAAAGGAGATCCACTCTCTCCTTACTTATTCACCGTTTCAGCTGAGACATTTTCAAGAAATCTCAATTTCCTATTTCAATATGCAGAGATTGAATACTTCATATTTCCAGGCTCCATGAAGAATGTCACACATCTAGCTTTAGCTGATGATACCACTGTCTTCTTAAAATACACAAAAGAAGGTCTGAAAACCTTTTTACTGTTTCTCAATTCTTTTGAACTTACCACAAGGCAAAAAATTAACTTTGAGAAATCAAATTTCTTCCTCTTTAAATTTGCTACCCCCAGATATAAAAATGAAATTATCTCTTAAACTGGGATGCTTGAAGGGTGTTTTCCTTTCAAGTATTTGGTCAGTCCTATCTTTTTAGGTAGGAACAAAAATATTTACTATCAGGGACTGGTAGATACTATTTGTGCCAAATTTTCAAATGGCAAAACAGATCCTTAAATCGGGCTGGAAAACTCATACTGATCAAGCATGTTTTATCTACATTTCCAATCCACATGATAAATGTCCTAAAGCCCACAAACGGTATCTTGGACAACATTCATACTATTCTGGCTAAATTCTTCTGGAATGTTAATGATTATGAAACAAGGAACACAAAAGTGTGGAAATCTTTTCGTAAATTATGTTTTCAAAGTCTGAGAATGGCTTAGGTATTATGAATCTACAAACACATGTAAAAAGCTTTTATGAAATTATGGTGGAAACTGCAATAAGGCAATTCCCTATGGTCCCCCAATCATGTGGTCTTATCTTAATCATTTAAAAACTTCAAAAACTTTGAAAAGGATCATAGAGATTTCTGGTTTAGCTATCCAGAATTCACTGATTCAAACAGGCTGAGATGTATCCTTATGGGATGCTAACTGGACAAACTTTGGTCCCATTTCTCTTCTCTTGAATTCTGATTCGTCATACCCAAGTCTAGATGCTTCAATTAGAGATTTTTCTTACAATCAATATGATTTTCTACATAACATTGAACAAGGATTACCTGCTCATGTTATATTCTTTCTGCAGAAAAAAGTTGTTCATTTTCCTGATTATCGTGATTCCATGATCTGGAAACCTTCTGAAAATGGCTTTTTTCAATAAAATATGCTTATGACCTACTCAGAGAGAAAAAGATGTTATTCCATCTTTTAAATTTCTCTGGTCTGATCTACTTCCTAAAAAGATAAGTATCTTCAACTGGAAGCTGCTTAATAGGCTTTTAGCATTACCAGACATTCTAGAAGACTTCAATCTGTATCCACCCTCAAAATGCTATTTCTGTGAGAATTCCTTTGATGATCTTCACCATGTTTTTAATTCATTCCCTTTCACTTCTAGGTTATGGGGCATGATAAACAAGATCTTTGGAATTAAAAATACAGATTTCAACACACTTTGGGATAGATATTTCTTCTACTAGAATGTTAAACACTCATCTAATGAGTTTTTAAGCCCGATCAGAATTTTACCATGCATTGTGGTTTGGTTTATATGGTGTGCAAGGAATAAATCTCATTTTGATAACATTAAACTAAACACAAAAATCATGATGAAAAAGATCCTTAATAAATTTCAGGATATCTTTCAGGCTCATAAGTTTAAATACAAATGGTATTTGAATTCAGACTTATCTATTCTCCTTTATTCAAAGTATGGAACTGGAAAGAATAAAAAGAAATAACTGATTTTTCAATGGAAGCATCCTCAATCTTATAAACTTAATACTGATAGCTCTATTCTTGGGAATGAAACTCTGGTGCTGTAATTAGAAACTCTGCTGGTACTCTAATCAGTGCAGCTGGAAAAGCTTTGGAAAACTATTCTTCTTTGCATGCTTAAATGGAAAGCCTTAAGATGGGCTTACAACTAGCATCTCGGGTAGGTTTAACAAACTTCTAAGTTAAATGTGACTCCCTTCTGTTAAGATGATCAGAAGAGAATTTAGGATTCCCTGGAGGTATACATCTATTGTTAGAGAAATATGGAACCAGTTTGATCATTTCTTAGCTTCAATATCACACATCTATAGAAAAGGAAATAATATGGCTAACTCTATGGCTAAGGATGCAAGTACTAAAGCGGTAAGCTCTTCTTTCTCCTTTAGCAATATCCCTAAACAGATTCAGGGACTAATACACTTGGATGCAGTTTGTTTTCCATATATTTGTTTTGTATGATATTCCTTCTGCTGGAATTTATCATATCCATTTGGAATCAGTTACTACTGTCTATATTATGTCATTTGCAGGTTATGCAGATAAGCAAGGAAGATCTTCTACATGGATACATCAACTCAGTCTTTGACCAATTCAGGTGACAAATGCATAACTGGTGTCTAAATTCAATTTGAAATGGTGGCAAAGGCATCACTGAAGCTATGGTGCATACTGGTGTTGTTACTTCTAGAGATGAAGAATTTGTAGTGGTTCGCTACTGGGGTAGTGGTCTGCAAGGTACTACTATAGGAGGCCATCTCTTTTTGTTAACACTAGGGTGTGGAGGCAGAAAAGTGGTAGGCAATAGTATGTCTCGACTAGGGTTTACGCCCGAGTCTTAGTTTTCAAGGGGTTTGGAGACTTAAGATTCGGTAATATACTTAGTGTGCATAGTTTTTTCCACGACTTTCCACGTTGTTGCACATCGTTTGTATATGATCATCTTTTCATTTATTCTGAAAGGTTCGGGCAGCTTAATATATACCCCCTCACCGCGGTGAGTCTTTAATTAAAAAAATTCTAATTCAACCCCATATGGAAATATGGTCTTTCCATATGCCTAGGGAAAGATGGTCTTTCCCAAGGCTTTGTCTATTTAGAGTTCGTCTCTTGAAATACTGACTTTCCATAAGTTATGGAAAGCCCAATGTTTAAATTGTAGATTAGAAGAAATCAAGATAAAATTTTTGAGTTGCACTAATCGGGTTATAAACTTATAACTGCTGCACTTTGCATAGTAAAATTTTAATATTGCAACTAAGGCCTTTTACCTTTCTAAAATTCTAATTCAACCTCATCTTTCTATATGCCTAGGGAAAGATGGTTTTTCCCCAAACTTTCTATTAATACGACTTTTTTTATATTTTTGTTAACTAATATTTAGAAATGGCATATTTTAGTACATATCAATATGTGATTGGTAATAGTATTAAAAATTGAGTTTGTCTAATCTTGAAAAACAATCTTTCCATAAGTTATGGAAAGACCAAGGTTTAAATTGTAAATTAGAAGAGATCAAGATAAAAATTTTGGGTTGCATTGATCGGGTCATAAACTTATAAACACTACACAATGCATTATAAATTTTAACATTGCAACTAAAAAATTTTACCTTTCTATAATTATATTTCAAATCCATCTTTCCTTATGCCTATTGAATTACAGTATTTCTCAAGTGTTTTTCATAAAAAAAAATTTTTGGATGAAACCATCCGAAGATGGAGGGGGATTTTATTTGTCCCCCCCCCTAAACCATAAAAAGGAAACAGAAACAAAATACAAGTAGCCATCGGCTAAGTTTGGATCATATGAGATACATATGAGAGTTGAAAAACCCTCGAACCAACCCTAGTTGGTTCCAAAAGAATAGTACTAACCTATGTTAGTGAGATGAAACAAAAGAATAGACTTGCTAAGAAAATTGAAATCTATACAGTAGGTTCCTATGATCACAAAAAGTTTTAGCTCCGTACCCTCGAACAATTTAGTGATCTTATAAACGAAGCACACTTTAGTCAAAAGGTGGAGCTAAAATTAAGGATTGAGCTGGAAAGGAGAACTTCCTAAGTCGAAAAATGATCTTTGGAATTCATCATGAGAAATGGATGTGGTAATCTGGAACTGGTGGGAAAGAAACTTGAGTGTGGAAAGATCACCTGTAGAAAAAAAACAAGTAAAATCAGTAGCATCCATTCTAAACAATTTTCAGAGAGGGAATCATCATTTGATCTAATCTAATGATACCTAGGACAGGTATCGGAAGAGATTTGAAAGAAAAAATTCTTGAGGATTTGGAAGACAAAATAGACTTAGCAAGTGCATCAGTTGTCTTATTTGCTTCTCTAAAGATATGAAATAAGGAGCATGTTTTGAGCATGTGATGTATTTCATCTGCTAACTGAAAAAGTTTCCAGTGTGCTGTTATAGTATTTAAAACATGAGAGATAGCAGTAAGACAGTCAGATTCTATAATGATAGGATCAGAGTAAGAGCAAGCAACTTAGAGTCCTAATTTTATAGCTTTCATCTCAGCTTCTAAGGGAGAGGTGGCATTAATATAAGAACCTTGAGCTGAAATGAAAGCACCCATGTTATTTCTCACCACCACACTAATCCCTGCCTTCTGAGATAATTTACACCAAGAGGCATCTACATTTAATTTTAGACCAGAACAGGGTCTGGACCAAAAAACTTTTACAATCCTGGGTTTGGGTGGTTTTTTTGCAGTTAAGAGGAAACTGTGATCTGCAATTTCAGCATCAATCTGATTTGAAATGAAAAAAGGCTTTCCAGAGAAGAGATATAAAAGACACTCCTTAATCTGTTTAAGGACAGCTTGGGTGTGAGGTTTAATATTATCATATAAACATCTATTCCTCACTTTCCAGAGAAACCAACATGTGATTGATGGAGTCAAACGCAACAGCAAGTTATGGAAGCTAGACAGGCCAGGGAAAGTAAAGTAGAAAGATAGTCTTTCCCAAATAGAGGGAAAAAATCTATCAACAATACCCATAAAATTGTGTATGACTTTCCATACTTTCACAGCAAAGATGCAGGAGTTAAAAAAATGACTTAAGGAATCCTCATTTTCACACATACAACATTTGGAAGGAAGATTGAATTTCATAGATTTCAGAATATTATTAAAAGGCAGTAGGGAGTTTATCATCCACCACATAAACACTGAAACCTTCTTTTCATGTCTTGGATTCCAAATATGATTAATAGAGGAGATACTACCTCTTTGTTCCCTGAGCAATCTATAGGCAGATTTGAAGGAGAAAAGTCCACGAGTGTCAGGCTTCTAAATTAGTCTATCTTCTCTGTGAGGAGATAGACTGAAATTCTGCAAGAGAAAAACAATGTCAGGATTAAGAATAGGTATAAGCTGGGGTAAGAAATTGCCCCTGTATTGGAAAAATGAGGCTACTGTACAGTCCATAAGAATGGAAGTACAATCAGGGTTACAATGATCTATGATAGGGCCTTTATCCAACCAATTTGAAGTCCAAAAATTGCAGCTACCAACACCATGAATAACTCTGGTATGAGATTCAGACCAGGAGTTAACCAAACAAGTTCTCTTCCAGGTTTGGGAGCATTGAAAAGGCCTAGGTAGGGATGCTATAAAATGAGTCCATAGGGCTTTTGCAGTTTGAAACTTCCACCATAATTTTACAGAGCATGCAGCAATAATGGTATGAATTGACCTAAAACCTAATCCATTCTGGTCAGTAGGGAAACATAAAGCATCCCACTTTTTCCATGATTTTTTAGGTCTTAACTCAGTTTGACCTCAGAAAAAAATACCCATCCTCCTTTCAATTTTTTTAATGATCTATTTTGGAGGTTTTATGACATACCAGATGTGCTGAGGCAATGAATAAATGCAAGATTGAATAAGAGTGATCTTACCTCCCGTGGAGAGCCATTTATTTTTCCAATTATTGAGTCTTTTATCAAGTTGTTCAATTAATGGTTGAAAATAAATTTTTTTACAGCACCTTTAAAGATAGGAACACCAAGATATTTGAAAGGAAAACAGCCCAATTTCATGCCTAAAATCCTTTTGATGTGAGAAATGTGTGAAACAGAAGCATGCTTGCTAATGAAAATATCACTTTTTTCAAAATTTATTTTCTGTCCAGTGGTTTCTTTAAATGTAACCAGAAAAGCCTTAAATCTAACAAGAGTACTGGTGTTGGATTTAAAGAAAACCACAGTGTCATCAGCATAGCTAAGATGAGAAATTTTGAGAGCATTTGAAGGGAGATCGTAGTATTGAAGCTTACCAGTTTCGAAGATGAAAGCAAGACTTCTTGTAAAAGCTTCAGTGAAAATATTAAAGAGAAAGGGAGAGAGGGGGTCACCTTGTTTAATACCTCTTGAAGGCTGGAAAAAACCCACTGATTTTCCATTTAGTAACACAGAAAACCATGCTTGGGACAGATTTTTCATATATTATATACAAACTATCCATGGAAGCCAAATTTGAAAAGAATACTAGACAGAAAAGACCATTTCACCCTATCAAATGCCTTCCTAAGATCTAATTTAACTATACAGTTATGATCCCTAGTCTTCCTATCTAAAAATCTCACTATTTCTTGTAGATAGATGACATTGTCAGAGATGTCTCTATCTTTCATAAAAGCAGTCTGATGGGGAGAGATGATTTTAGACATCAGGGGTTTTAGTCTTTCCATTAATAATTTAGAGCAAATTTTATTTAAAACATTGGAAAGACTTATAGGTCTAAAATCATCAAAAGATATGGGTATATCTTTTTTAGGAATAATAGTGATCCAGGTACTTGCCACACCCCTGGGAATATCATGACCAGAAAGGAAATTATTAACAGCAGAAAGGATGTCGATAGCAATAATTTCCCAGGATTTTATGAAAATTTTTGAAGTGAATCCATTTGGACCAGGGCTACTATTTTTATTAAGATTAAAAACTACACCTCTCAGTTCTTGTAAAGATGCTAATCTAATGAGACTAGCATTATCACTCTCATCAATAAGACTGGGGATTTGGCTAAGAAAATGAGATTGGAAAATACCAGGCCAATGATTGTCCTCAGTTAACAGATTTTCATAATAGTGAATGGCCTCGTTTTCAATATCAACTGGTTCATCTAGCCATCTACCATCACTACTTTTGATTTTAGTAATGTTCAATCTACCAGTTCTTTCCTTGACTGAGTTATGGAAGAAAAGAGTGTTATCATCCCCTTTTTTAACCATTTTATTTTTTACTTCTGTTTCTAGAAACTGTTTTGCACTTTAATGGCTCTAAGAAGGTTTGCTTTGGCTTTTTTGAGCTTGAGGAGCTTAGTAGGGGAGCTATTCAAATCATATTGTACTTCCTGAATACATAATTCCTCCACAGCCTTTTTTACATTGTCATGTACATTTCCAAAATGATCTCTATTCCAAATTTTTAGAGCTTTTTTAAGCCTGGTCATTTTAAGGAAGAAACCTAGCATTCCTGATTCTGAGATAGGAGGACTCTAATTATGCCTAACAAAATCATTAAAATCATGTCTTTTATACCATGCATTGAGAAATCTGAAAGGTCTAGGGATGGATTGTACAGAGCTACCTACTGTTAGAAATAGGGGTTATGATCCGAAGTGCTTCTATTAATCACTTGAATGGAGGAGGAAGGGAACCTAGAGCTCCACTCAACAGAGCATAGACCTCTATCTAGCCTCTGAATGGTTGTCCTTTTTAATCTGTTATTGCTCCATGTAAAAGAATTACCAACTGTATTAATTTCTTCCAGTTCCATAAACTCAATAAACTCATTAAAATCCCTAATACTACCTAATTTAGGAGTACAAGGACCTTTATACTCATTTATAGAGGTCATAGAGTTGAAATCACCTATGTAGACTGTAGCATTAACAGTTCTAGATTTAAGATCAGACCATAACTGTTGTATACCTTTCCTAGTTCTCAAACCATAAATGAAAATTGCCTCCATTGCAGTATTCAGTTTATGGCTGTGAATAAGGACTGAAAGAAACAGCTGGTTATCAGTAATAGAAGATAAAGTTAAATCATTATTCCAGAATAACCAAATCTGACCAGTGTTCACATGCATACATTTATCAAAGTGTAATAATGTCCTGTACAAATCACATTGCAAATTATCATGCATAGGCTCAATTAAACAGAGAAGATCAAATCTGTGTGTATTAATTAAATTGGATAGCCTTATCATAGAAGAGTCCATACCTCTAATATTCCACACCAAAAATTTAAGTTTCATAGTTTTACTAATCATGGAGAACATTGGAGCTGCTTTTTGACCTAGTCATAATCTTATTTAACTGAGTTAAGATTGTATCAGGGTGTGGTTTTGTTTTTTTTCTTACGAGCATGTTTTTTAACAGGATCTAGAGGAAGACTTACCTGCTTTACCTGAGTGACCTGGTCATTCCATTGTAGAGGGTGTACTGTAATATCTGCTGATCTATGAGAAGTGGTAGAATTTTTCTGTGAGTCATCTTAAGTCTCTATGTTCTCAGTTGTGTTGTTAAGTGGCTGGAATCTATTGTAAGAGGACCTCTGATGTGAGTGGAAAACCTTCTGAGCAGCAGCAAAAGGACTGTAGGGGAGGTAAATCTCACTGCTGGGAACTAGAATATCATCAGCAGCATATCTTGGTTTCCTCCTTCTCACAGGCTCAGAAAAATCCAAAAGTGAACTATCTATAACTTGAGAGGGAGTACGCTTTTTTTTGTATAAATTGGGCATCCACAAAGTGGCCTTCATCAGTATTTTTAGAGGGAGCGGTAGGGGATGAGATGATTGGGGGTCTAGGTTCAGAAACCACAGTAGAAACTGCTTTGTCAGACTTAATCACATCCTCTGTAATCACCCCTGACATCATATTAGAAACATTTTCCCCAGAAACAATAGCAACCTCCTCAACATCATTAACTACCATAGGCACATCTTCAGAAAGGTCTGCTACCAGAGCAGAGGCCATTGCAGGAGGTGTAACAGGTCTATATAGTGTAGGGTTGGATAGGGGGTTGGTGGTCACTTTTACTGATGGTAGATCAGCAGCCTGTGGTGAGCTTTTTTGAGTCTTTATTTCATCAAAAATGGATGGGGGATGAGATAGCTTACTACCAGTGGGTTTCCATTTAGTAGAGGTGATGGGGGGGTCTTAGATTCTAGCAGTGGGATTCTTAGGTAGTTGCACATTAGGGTTAAAATTACAATATCTATCAGGGTGGCCTATCTTAGAACAAAAACTATAGTAGGATGGAACATTTTCATATTCCACCCTACATTTTACATGATTCCTTTCAGTACCGAGTCTAATAATAGGTTTCAGAGGTTTCAGAAGATCAAATTCGACACAAATTTTAATGGCAGGAGGTCGGGTAATTCCCTCAGTGGCTGCATCCATTTTAATATATGATCCAATTTTATTACCAACATCCTCAATTGTACCCATGTTATAGAAAAAAAAAATAGGGATGTCATGAACCGTTACCCAGAGTGGAACAATGGAGGATTCAGTGGTCAGAGAGAAATCAGGAGTCCACCGGAGAACCTTCATCGGGCGACCATTGAGGAGCCACATCCCTTTTATCCAGCACCGTTGGAAGTCATCCATCTTCTCAAAACGTATCAGCACATGCTTGTAATCAATCGAGCCTAGTTGATATCGTCCTTGAAAGCCAACCGTTCTGAAAGCATCTTCCAGTTGCTCCATCGTTGGTCGACCTCTCATAAATTTACCAATCAATGCATTTGAGTAGTGAGAGGACAGTAATTGCACCTGATCTTCAGTGTACAGACAGGCCATATCACCCAGGTACTCCCTCTTCGGATTAAGATTAGGGTTATTTGGAAGTGAGCATAGCGGAGCAGAACGGGAGGTAAGAGCAGAGAGGAAGGTTTTTGGAACCCCCGGCGGTTGAGGTTCCGCCATGGGAGGAGGTTTCTGGCTCGAATTAGCCGTTAAACAACCATTTTCAATATCGGAAAATTGAGAAAAGTAGGAATGGGGAAAAGGGTTTCGATGAATGAAGTTTCATAAAAATTTGAATGTATTAAGGTACACTATATTTTTATTTTTATATTAAATTTAGATTATCATAAATTTTAAATTTCTTTAATCTTTATAATTAATAATTATGAAATATTGACAATTTAAGACCATATTTTTATTATTTAAGATGGTGAATTCATTTTTTTGGATCAAAATTTAAAAATTATATTTTATATATTTATAATTCAATAATTAATCATGAATGGCTAACAATATCCCTAATTTTAAATTTTAAGATCTAACATACATAATTTTTTTATCATTATAAATGAGCTCCTCATTATATTTTACCGTGCATGATTCAACCACTGGTGCTGCCGTAAATGTCCAACCTTTTACGGAGTACAATATATGTTAACCACAAAAAAAAATTTCTGGTCTTCCCTAGAATATTTAATAAAAAATAGCACAATATTATCAGTTAATCACAATACATTAAAAAATTTATTGGAAGAAGAAGAAAATGGACATCTATTACTCAATGACACAAAGTACAATTAGTAAAAACTATCATCTAATTTAAATATTTTAATTTTTTTTGTAAATAATTTTATGATAATAAGAAATATATTTTTATTATCATAAACTGTGCAATGACATGATATTACAATCAAATCTTCAGAAAAATTGATTATTTTTCATATGCTATTGAATATGTATGCATGCAATGTTGATAACGATAATTTTTTTCTAAATTGGTATTTATTAATATTTTTATCAACTAATTATATTATATTAAAAATAGTTATTTATTTATTTATTTTTACCATATTACCATACTCCAAGCAAAGCTAGCAGCCGGTAGGCCCAGCCCAACAATGTTCAACAATAAAGTCAAAATCGGTTCAGCCCAAACTATTGAGAACTTAGGGGCACGCAAAGAACGTGGGCCGATGAATAAGGAATGAATGCAGACCATGAAGGCCACGTGGGATCGTGATGTACCTCACGATCTCTGTCCCTAAAAATAAAGAAGCACGATGGAGTCAGTCTATAAATACATCAAATGGAGAAGAAGTTGAGGTAAGTGCTACAATTAAGAGAAATCCCATTTCTTAAAGAGAGAACTAACTTGATCGTCAGAGGGATTCTCCTAGAGTCATTTCCGGGATTATTTTTGCAGGTGGAGGAACTTACAGATGTGAGAAGCGAAGAAGCTACCAGAATAAGCTACCACATCATTTGGCGCCGATTGTGGGGAACCAATTTTTTTTCATTTTCAGGTTGCTCAAGTAACCAATGGTGTTCACCAGGAGTGAAAAAAGATACAATCATCGGGGAGTATCATAACTGATAAGCGATGAAAGCCTCGCAGAGTATCATAACAGATTTGTTACGGAGAGCCTACAAATTCATAATTTGTCATTTCAATCGTCATTGGGTGCTTTTACATGAGGCATGGGGTCTGGTGAATTTTACAAAGAGCTGACGAAAAACATGCCATAAAACCCAATGGAGCTACAGAAGATGATTGAACAACATGTACGAACGTAAGAGGCGAACAACAAAAAAATAGAAAAGGAGCGAGGTGAGAAGCGAACAATGGAGGATTAGCAGAAGAGCTGGCCTAAAAAAGGAAAAGGAAGCCTCAGTTTCAGAAGAGGAGAACCGGTATTGCAGGGTTCATCGTTTCAAGACATGCCTCTAACGATGACAAGGAAGGATATATGGCTAGCAAATAAGGATCTATTTCGGGAGCCAGCACCAATGATTGCACCACAAGAGGAAAGATCTAATTAGTTTTACTCTGCCTTCCACAAAGATTATGGCCATGACATAGAGTATTGCAGGGACCTAAGAAGACAGATTGAAGAAAATATGAGGAATGGTAACTTGGGACAGTATAGGAAAGATGCGACAAGTCAGTATGGAGACACAAGCAAGATAACGAACCTCCCTCCAAAAAACCAAGGTACTGCGACCACAATGGGTAAAAATAAAAAAAATGACTGCATCTATAGAATTCGACGATAACATGGATGGCAAAGCAACATAGACAGTTATCTTCTCTAAAAATGGGTCCACTTAGTAACTATCCAGCAATCCGTGAAAGGCCAAAGTAAGATATTCCCCCCTGACAGAACCGGTAGACAAAAGATTTCAACAAAGCGAAGCGATTACCTTCAATGAAGATGGTACAGTACCCAACGCTTCGCCGTACAATGACCCAATGGCCATCATAGCTAAAATTGAAAATGCAACTATTCATAGGATATTCGTAGGCGATGGTAGCGTGGTTGAAATGCTATTTGTGGACTACTTTGATAGGTTGGGGTTCGAAAGAATAGACCTACAAAAATATACATCTTCGTTGGTTGGATTCACATGGTGAGCATAAACACCTCTAGGAAATATACAACTGCCGGCCATGATCAGAGAGAATGGGAAAAACTGTACCATCATGTGCACCTTGGTTTTTCCAACGTGATATTATCACAGTCGTACATATTCAATACAAAACCACTTTGCTGGACCAATATCAAGTTTCTCATTCTTTACTTACACTTGTTACATGATAATCGGTTTGTAGCATGTTAACATCGAATTACCTAGAATTTTCTGAGTAAATGACAAATTGAAAGCTATAGATCTTGTACAACTATCGATGTCTACAAGCTTTGGATCTTGCAACTTTTCCAGTCAAACAAACGCACGCTTTAGATCTTGGACAACTATCGATGCTTGAAAGCTTTGGATCTTGTAACTTCGTAAATCAAACAAATGCAAGCCATAGATCTTGCGAAGACTATCAAACATTGCAAGCTTTAGACCTTTCTCACTCAAAGTAAACACAAGCTATAGACCTTGCTCATGAGCAGATTTTCTCATAAATACAACATACGCAATGGAAATCATACAAACCAAAAGACTACGCTGTAATAAGTCATACAAACAGCTTCATATTTAGCCAGTTCGAATAAAACAATAAAACAAGCCATAAAACTGGCATCCTTGTATTTTATCAAGTTCATTAACTTAGAGGACAAAACGTTGACAAGGAAGTTCCCTTAGCAAAAACATATGCACACGCTTCGCCAAGACATTGCCAACACTAGTACAAACATTACAAAATAAGTTTTCCTATCTAGCATATCTACCTATGCCTTGAAGCTCATGAAGATCTAGAAGATCATGAGTCATCACAGCGATGATCACGCTCAGATTTGCAACAAGAATGCTTAGCCCCATGACATTTCTCTTTAGTAGCCTCTTCTTCACTAACCAAATGCTTATCACCACTTCATATGCAAATAAGCAGGATGGCTTATAAAGCCTCTTCTCTCCATGTGAGCAATATGTTTGTCATAGTACACCTTGAAGTCAGTGATGGGGCTGAACTACTTTCGGTCTAATTGCATACTCATGACGTTAAAATTTTCTTCACATCGTTGCATTTTGACCTTCAAGTCTCGTATTTCTTTTTCTAAGGATTGAATGTGCATCTGAACAGCCTTCGACAGGTTGATCCTTTGACCACCAAAGTACATGGTGAGATCCCTATGATCGGTGGACCTTTAAGAAGATGATGGCAAAGCTTGAAGTTTGCCTTTATATTCAGAACAATCCTACTCAAGTTGATGTACATATATATCAACTCGATCGCACTCAGCACGAAGCGTATCAGTATCACTTTGCAGTTGTGCGTTTATGGCAAACTGCTCATCAAACTTTGTCTACCAACCATCAATAACGGTTGAGAGGTGATCACATTCCTCCTATTTTTTCTTTAGCCAAGCATACAAATCATCGATACGGTCACATTACTTGTCTATGATCACTGCCTTCTAGTGGACTTCGTGTGTCTTATCTGCGGCATAGTTTTTAGTGTCTACCTGTTGGAGAAACATCTTAACCATGTTAACTATTGCTATTAAATAAGATCATTCTGCTTATTGCAAAATTTTCTTAAATCACGAACACTATCATGAGCCTCCTTCAAAGTCTTTCCCCACTTCATTTCAAGGTCATGAACACCTAACAACATATACTTCAGAATACCCAAGGTTAATGCCCACTCTTGAACACAAACATGGAGGTTGAGCGAACACAAGTATACAACTGCTGATTCAAGGTCAACCAAACCACGAACAATATCTTTGCCAAGAGATGAAACATCATAACCATCAGGTATAAGCTCACTACAAGGACAAGAAGTGAAGGAAGGAGAAGTCGACAAGGATGGCGGAATTTTCCACCCAATATCTAATGGAATAGAATCCACTTGAGACAAGCAGTGGGAAGAAATGAGGAGGAAATATTTTTTCGATGTGGGCTTGGTTGCTTCAGTTAAATTCATAGGACAGCATCCAGAAGATGACACAAAAACATTGTCACAAGGAAACGAATGTAACAACCCAAATGTCCAACGCTTTTCAAAAACATTTAGCCAACCAAAATATCAAAGCCCTGCAAATAGTTAAATATATAACATTGGTCAAATTATAAAAATCAAGCACAAGGACCCAGTAAGTTTCCGATAATGCAAAAATTACACAAAAAAACTTCAAAATATTGTCAGCAGATTACAAGCAAAATATGTCTCAAGTCTACGGTGCTTGACTAACTTTGGAAGGAGACGAGAGAGAAGTATGAGCCACGATAGCAACATCCTTCATGCTTGCAGCATCTTGCACCTGCAACCCCCTATGATTGGCAGCATCGCTCGCTACAATATCTTGACTAGGCTGGCGATCCTCGGAGATAGAAGAGTTGAATGGAAGCCCCTTGCAGTAATCAACCTTACACTTTTTCAGCTCAGCTGCGAAGGGAAGACTTGGCAGACCAACAAGATAGGATAACAATGTGAAACGATGATTATCATCAGAGATGCTCTTCACAAATCCATCATTGAGAATTTTGGTCTGTTCCGCCAAGATCTTCTCAAACTTGGCCAACTCGGACAACTTATCAAGCTTCGCGATTGGATCCAACTTCCCTAGCTCAATCAAAGCCTAGCGATAGCCAACGTCACAAGCATTAGCTGAGACTTCCTCGAATGAGGCATAGAAAGAATTAGTCTTCAACAGTCGGTTGACTAGTAGTTGAGGGTATTCAGGCAAAGCTGGGTCATTCGTCCTCATCTCCTCCAACTGAAAGCGCATTTTCTCCATTTCTATTTCAGCACTCACATCGCGCTCCTCGGCTTTATGTGATTGCTCCTCTTCATCCGCAATAGTTTTACTCAAAGCACTGCACTCCGCTTTACTGGCTTGTAGCTCCGCCAGTATAACTCCTTCCCCTTTACCAAAGCTAGCAACTCATTTGCTGATAAGTTGAAAGCTCTCACCAACCTTAATTTAAAAACACACCAACAATGACAATGGTTACACGACAAAACAACGCACTCAAAGTATGATAAAAGCTTCAATATAACGAATACATACCACAACCATAGTTTATGAAAGGGATAGCTTGGAGAACGTAGCAGGAATAGTCCCATCGACAAACAAATCATGGCTTAGCATGAGAGAATGTGGAGGAAGTTGGCCAACTCACCCCTTCTTCTTTGCAGGTTCCAAATCAGTACAAGTATTCTAGTTCACCCCTTATGCCTTCTCTGCTGGCCCTTATCGTTGGCCTTTTGTATACCATTACCCTCGTCCTCTTTAGTATGAGAGACAAATGCGTTCTGCTGAGCATTTGTGTCATTAGTAATCGCTTGATGAGAAACAACGTCAATGTTTTATTTGCCCTGGGGAGTCAGGGTCTCTACCTCTTCATCATCATCTTCAAAAACGAACTTCCTCTCATTGGTACAGCATTTGAGGTCCATATCTGCAACAAAAGAAAGAAGAACCAGTTAAATAAGAACACAAACATGAGCTCAGATACAACCAAGAAGAAATCAACCAAGAAATCAACACTTCGCAAAAAATGGTTTGCATTGCAGCTCAGACGAACCTATTACAATGCATTACACACAAAGCGAGGAAAAAAGTTTGCTACACAGTTTAGGAAACCAATCATTGCTTCATGCGGCATTGGCTTCATGGATGGGGGGGCTTATGGTGTATATACGATCCAACAAGAAAAGCTATCAGCCCAACAATGTTCAGCAGCGATGTCGAACTTGGTTCAACCCGAACTATTGAGAACTTAGTGGCACACAAAGAACGTGGGCCAATGAATAATGAACGGATGCAGACCATGACGGCCACAAACTCAGAAAGTGGGATCATGATGTACCCCTAGATCTCTTCCTTAAAAACATGAAAGCACGATCGGGTCAGTCTACAAATACGTCAAATGGAGAAGATGTTGAGGTAAATGCTACTATTCAAAGAAATCCTATTTCTTAAAGAGATGTCTGACTTGATCGTTGGAGGGATTCTCTCGAAGTCATTTCCGGGATTGTCTTTATAGGTGGAGGTAATCTGCCTCGTGGGAGACAACACATTGAAGTGATGGCTGCAAATGGCCCCTTATATATAACCCTTCCTCTTGCAATGCATACATTGGAGCCTTTAACCTTATCTTTCTGGCATCCACTTCATTTTCTAGTAGGACTCCCTCCCTCTTGAAGATATGCCACGAACGATGTCATCCAGGAGTCTGTCACCTCAACTGCCATCACTACGGGCTCTTCAAAACTTCGCTTGCCCAAATTTTCCATGAGGAGTTGCTGTTGGGATTGGGCTCCCAGATCCAAAGAAGCGAGCTTACTTAGGGCATCCGCTTTGTGGTTGCTTTCCCTCGGAACCTGTGTCAACGTATAAGATTTGAACATTATTAACAAGTTCTTTACTACCTCGAGGTATCTCTGCAGATTGCGCTCTCTGGAATTGTATTCTCCATTCACCTGTTGGGCCACAATTTGAGAATCACTGAAAACCTCCAGTTCCTCCACTTGTAACTCTTTTTCAAGGCGTAATCCTGTGATCAATGCCTCATATTCAGCTTCATTGTTGGTTGCCTTAAATACATAGTTCAATGCATATGGATAATCTTTGCCCTTGGGGCTAGTAAGTAGGACCCCTGATCCACTTCCTCCGGAGTGTGACAAACCATCCACATACAACTTCCATATCTTTCTTTTCCCTATGTCTTTATTCTGGATGGGCTCCAAACACAGTTCATTGGGTTCTGTAGTTTCTACGATAAAATCTTCCAATACCTGCCCCTTAATCTTAACTCGAGGATGATACTGGATATCATGTTCTCCCAACTCCACTCCCCACTTCATCAATCTTTCAGAAATCTCTGGCTTTAGCCGGATCTGCTGAATTGGGTGGTTTGTGAGAACCACTATCTTATGTCCCTGGAAGTAGGGTCTCAACCTTCGGGCTGCATGCATGAGAGCTAGAATCAACCTTTCAAGGACCGTATACCTTATCCCCGGTCCCTGCAAGGCACGGCTAACAAAGTAGATCGAGTGCTAAGCCTTTTCTTTTTCTTTAACCAAAGCTACTGTATTGCTAGGGGTGACACGGAAATATACAATTACAACGTATCATCCTTGTCTGGCTTCATCAAAGTAGGCAATGTCTCAAATGCTCTTTCAACTGCTCGAATGCCTCTTTGCACTTACCGTTCCACTCAAAATTCTTTACCCTTCAAAGAATATCAAAGAAAGGCAAGTGCTTATCTGCTCCCTTCGATAAGAACCTGCTTAATGCTGCCAAAGATCATGTAAGCTTCTGCACATCCTTTATCGATTGTGGGGTTTTCATTGTCCTCAGAGATTCGACCTTTTCTAGGTTTACATCGATCCCCCTCTATGAGACCATGAGTCCGAGAAACTTCCCTGCTCTTACACCAATGATGCACTTAGACGGGTTCAACTTCAAATTAGCTTCCCAAAGCTTACCGTATGCTTCTTCCAGGTCTTTTAAGAAATATTTATAACTCTTGATTTTGACCACCATATCATCCATATATATCTCTATTTTTTCCCTATCTGCCCCCTGAACAATCTATCGACTAGCCTCTGATAAGTAGCCCCAACATTCTTCAGCTCAATGGGCATTTGTATTGTATCAGCTAGTCCTGCTTCTGCGTGCACTGCCACTACATCCCTCAGTTTCCTCGCCTCTCGTACTGCCGTTAGGTTACATTTACGTGCCACAGTCTGATCCCCTCGAATGGAAGCCACCCCCTTTTCAGTTGGGAACTTCATCATCAGGTGGTAAGGTGACCAGAC
The DNA here is from genome assembly GCA_037428765.1 of Rubia yunnanensis. NCBI lineage: Eukaryota > Viridiplantae > Streptophyta > Magnoliopsida > Gentianales > Rubiaceae > Rubia > Rubia yunnanensis. The sequence continues at coordinate 11,916,935 of CM075067.1, forward strand.
CGCCCGAGCCTGGCACATCCATGGCCTTCCTAAGATCACATTACAAGGGGAAGGTGCATCCACGAAAGAGAAACTACACTTGATAGTCACTCCCTTGTCGTCATCCACCACTCGAACAGGCAATGTTATTTCTCATATGGGAAATATTGGGTTTCCCATAATCCCGATAAAGGGGAAGCGGATTTTTTCAAGTTCTCACGCCCTATGTCTAACTGGTAAAAACACTTAGCAAACATCACTTCTACCCCGCTTCTATCATCGACGAGCACCCTTCTGATCAATGGTGTTCCGATAATGGTTGAAATTACCATAGGGTCTACATGAGGCATTTGGTCTGGCACTGCATCCGCTTCCAAGAAAGTGACTATCTCATCCGGCCGAAACCTCTTATGACTGGGCTCTTCCGCGGGGACCCTTCGAGCCTTAGCTCTTAAAACAAAATTCGAGGGCCTCTCTCCCACCATGCCATTGATGATTTTATTACCCTTCGGACGGGTGGGTTGTCCTCATTTTGGTTTCCCTGATTTCCCCCTTGTTGTTCCTGGGGTCTATCCTGCCTTCCTTCCTGCCCCCTGTCTCGAACCACTTGTTCTCAAGGCCATCTATCTCCTCTACCTCCATTATTTTGTTTTTTTTTCTTTTGTAAGGCTGCCATTGATTCATCCGGGGCCTCGATGGGGCAGCCTGGTTCTTGTGCCCATTTCCTCGAAACCGTCCTTCCAGCTCACACATACCAATCTCCATCCTTAACTGCATGGAATCGTTTGTGTCATGACCGTAATCCCTGTGATGATTATGGTACCGATTCGTTTCCTTCCGGGCTGCAGCAGAGTTTTGCAAACTCTGCAAAGGTGGAGGTGTCTGAAACAAGCCTCTGTGTAAGCTTAAAATCTGTGCAAGGGTTCTTCCTTCAAGCGTTGGGGTCAATGGATTATACCTCTCGAATGGTGTTCTTATGGGTTCGACCGGCCTCTTTCGTCTATGATCTACATTTCTTCCTTCCTTATCTGCAAGGCTATCTCTTTTATTTCTGGTTGCCTCATCTACTCTCGAATATTGCTCCACGACCTCCTGAAGTTTTTGTAGTGTTTTACGAGTATTAGTGCTCAGCTTCTTGTATAGTTTTAGGCCCTGCATCCCCAATAGGTACCCCTGGATCACCTCATTCTCTGTAGTTTCTATCACCCCCAAACTCTCATCCACGTATCTGTGATAGAAGGTTTCCATGCTTTCTCCTGGTGTTTGCTTCATTTGGTAAAGTTCTAACAAAGTTTTGGTAAATTTATTCTTTTGCATGTACTGGATCAACAACGCTCCACTAAAGTCTCGATATGATTGGAGAGATCCCCTTGGAAATTAAACCACTCATGTGCCTTTCCCCACAAGTGGCTGCCTACCAGCTTACATGTTTATTTCTCATCAAAGTCCCTCGAACTCATCAGGCCCAGGAATGTCTGTATGAACTCTCGAGGGTCAGTTTCACCATTGTATGTAGGAAGTCCTTTCGAGGGTTTCACTTCTATCGGCCATCGAACCACTGTGATCACCGAGCTGAAAGGAGACCCAGTTGCCTGGCCCAAGGGGCCGATCAACCTATCCAGTTTGTTTCTTAATGATTCACTTGCGTCCGAGGGGGGTTCATGATGACCCATTAGCAGGTTCAATCCCCTATTGTGACCACTCAACTGTGGCATATAGAGAGGTTGGGTTCCTCCGTATCCTGGGTTCATCTAGTGTGCCCCGTGGTTCGGGTAGGCTGGTGGTGGTGACGGTTGAACATAAGGATTGTACAGCCCCTGGCTGACTCCCATACTCCCATATCCTTGCATGTTAGAAGAAGTCATTATTCCGTATGCCGCTCCTGGACCAACCATGTCGAGGGTAGGAGCAGACGGGGCTAGCGGAGCGTATACACAGGACCTTGTGAATAACCAGGAATGGAAGACTGGGCCTAGCCTGTAGCGGCTCTCCAACATATCCCTGATAAGGATAGGCTATTGGGGGTTGGGGTTGAGGGGGTTGAGAGGCCCAACCTGTTGGAGAGCCTCGAGGGGGTTGAGGGTCACAACCTGTAGTTATTCCCACCATCGTGACTCTATCATCCCTCGGAGAAGGGGTGATCCTATAACCAACCGCAGGTAGGACCTGAGCTCCTCGTTCCACCTCTTGGCTTGGGGTTGCCCTCTTTGCATTATGATTTCCTTTCCCATATTGGCCATAGGCTTCCATATACGAGTCTACCAAAACCTCCGTAAACCTTCCATCCCTCGAATCGACCACCCTCTCGAGCAGGGGATCAGTATTCCTCTGTCTTTGCTCTCTCATCACCTCCAGAGTCCTCGAGGGCCTTGGCATATCATACTGGATTGGTACCAGGGTGTTTACACCAACCGCCACTGAGGTTTGTCCCCCATCGTGGCCTATACCCATACTAGATTCTACTTGCAACTCCGCTCTCATCGTCTGAGTATTGGCCCTGTCGCTATCCTCGATGCGGGTGTCATTTCCTCCTTCTGGATTCTCCGATGCTAACCTTGGTGGAGTTCCAGCCCACGTACCTATTGACCTCAATCTTTCACTCCTTTGAACTACCGTGGACATAAACTCTCCAAACCCTTGATCTGGCTTACTCGTCCTCACAGATGGTGCCACTTGATGTGTCTTCAACCACCGACTGATTCATGGGCTTGGGTTCTTCTCGAATGGACCTGCAATCAAGCTATCTTTGGGGTTCCAGGGGTCAGCACTCTGATGCCTAAGTTAGTCCAAGCGTTCAATATGATTAAGACATAATGGATGATAAGTAATTATGTACCTTGTATTTATACTATGTGTCCTAAATAACATACTCCTTAATTATCGCTTTTAATTACCCACGAATACGGTAATTAAGTTAGGGTATTAAATATTCCCTAACTGGGCTGCCATAATTGCGGCCCAGTGACTTTCTTGGGCCTAACCTCTATCACTCCCGTCATCACGACCGTAGAATTGAGTAGATTTTTCACCAATTTGTGGAATGTATCCTAACACTAGAATGACATTCGGTTAACATAATAGGACTATAATACATCTATATTCCGTAAACAATTGTTTCATTGAATGAGTCAAACCTATGGATGCTATATTGCAAATATAATGGAAAGGTAACATGAGTGGTAATCACCTTGCAGGATAATGAAAACGAACTGTTTGTTTTGGACTATTATTGCTTCATAGATGTCTGCATGATAAGTTAAACCGCCGATTATTACATAAAAGATAATGAATGCAGTTATAAAGTACGGTGCATACAAATCACTACCTCAGATTTAAATCAAACAATCAGAACATTGGATGTTGACAAGCTTTTTGGTGTGCTCGTGTTAGATATTATGATTTCTTTTTTAACCCTTTATTGCACCATAAGCACCTTTATGATATGAAATAAGAAAAGAGTGACTTGGTCAAAATACACTATTTGGAAGATGTATCGTTTATTTCTTCTTGTAGACAGGTCATTAATGTCATTAATTAATATGAACGATGCATTCCTAGAAGTTTAGAGTGCTTTAATATTCATTAACGAAAACATGTCCTTACAGGCAAAAGGTGATCAATCCGCTCGCCCTCAGCGGCCCATACCAGCCCACACCCAGGCCATCGTATGAGAGGTAAATCACGGTAGCCCAGCACCAGGACCCATGGGCTTGGCATTGCCTCGGTGCGCACAAGGGAGCCTTGCAAAGCAAGAACTCCCCACACTGCCGCTGCCGAAGATCGAACCTGGGATTATTGGCTTACCCACCCATGTCCCAACCACTGGGGTACACCCGTGGGTGTAAAACATGTCCTTACAGGTTATTTGGAAATCAAGTCAAGTAGATAGGGTTTTAGTGTATAGGGGATTTATTAGTTGGAGATTTGGTTGGAACCAGAGTGAAGAGGTTTTCCTTGCCCGGGTGATGATTTGAGCTGAGAAATTGAAGTTCTAGGGTTTCAAATCTATAAGGACCTTTTCAATTTTTGAGAAATATGCATCTTCATTTTATTTTTCATGTTTAAATTTTATTATTTGTTATTATTCATTCCTTTATAGCACCATAAAATAATCTTTTTTTATCCTCCTATTAAACCAGTTGATGAAAGTAACAAGAATGATAAAAGAAGAAAAGTTTATATAGAGATGCCACCTGAAAAGAAACATGAATTTTTACTTCAACAGAGAGAATATAAAAGCATTGAGGAGAACTGGTACGTTTCAATATATACCTATAATTTTTTCATTTTTTCCCATGTTTTTTAATAAAATTGAATGTCAGCATGCTTAATTTTCCCCCCCAAAGCATATAAAAAATACACACTTGTCCAATTATAATATATTAGTTGTGAAGACGATTCAATTTTTCCTTATTGTATGACTTTAAATTTCATTGTTTGTTATCATTCATTTTTTTATAACATGAACTTTTGATCTATTTCTCTTATGATACTATACATGTTATGTATAGTATCATAACGTGTTGCAAGTGAATTTTTTTAATATAATTTGAAACAAAAAATTATGTAGGTGGAGCCATAAGAAAAAAGAAACGTCTTGGATTGTTGAATACTGTTCCAAATTGTGCTACCGGCTAGCATACTATTGATGATTGTAGGCATTGTCAAGCTAAACGATTCAAAGGAGAATCTAATATTTTTTGTTATTCTGGAAGTGAAATATATTTTGAATCAATTTCAATGCCTGACAAGTTGAGATCACTATTAGTTGGAAGTACACCACAATGCACACATTTTAGGAGTAATATTAGGATGTACAACAACAATCTCATCTTTACAACTTTAAGTGGAAGTTATGATCCAAATGTGACTACAAATTATAATGGCGTATATACTTTAAAAGTGCATGGTCAGATACACCATTTTCTGAATCCTTTGAATAGAATGGGAAAACATAAGTTGTCGGGAGTTCAACTTTATTTCTTTGACACTAATCATGAAGAACTACGTGCAAGAATTAAGACATGGGATAAATTTGAAGAGGAAAATATGAAAGTGTTAATGGAGATTCTCAAAGAAAATCCCTATCGCCAGTTCTTCAAGCAGTTGAAAACTATTCCCGATCTAAAAAAAAGAATAGTCCTTAGTGCAAACCCAAATCTAAACCAACGAAGGTACAATCTTCCCAGTGTTTCTCAAGTTACAGCGATATATGTAGAAAGTGGAGATGAAGACTGTGATACAATGATTTTGGTTCAGGTTTATAGCGTAGAAGGTAAATCGTATACTATAAAGCATTACTATGGTTGTTATAATCCTATGCAATATCCTCTTATATTTTTGGGTGGACAGCCTGGATTTCACCTAAATAGCAAGAGGATTAGAAAAAGACTGTTGCTGCGTAATGACAATGGGAAACAAATGTTACAATTTGATTCACTGGAGTCCCTCATTGATGTAGAAAGTAAAGGTATTTTACTTATTTTAGTTAAATTATATTACTTACAAAATTAATTTATATTTATTTTTTAAATTTTTTTATTTAGTTGTTAGAGATGGAAAAAGAAATAAAGATGTTGTCACTCCAAGCGAGTACTATTGCTAAAAGTTTCAAATGAGAGACAATGATTTATCAATGTTCCTACACGTTGGACGATTATCACAATAGTTTGTGGTTGATACATATATCAAAATTGAGACATGCAGATTAGATTTCCTAAGAGAAAAGCAATTGGTATCGAACTGAGATGGTTCAAGGTATTGTTGATGGTGTCTATGCAGGTTTAGTTAATGGTTCTGCAATTGGTAGGCGTATTGTATTTCCTTCCTCATTTATTGGTGGACCTAGAGGTATGCGCCGCAAATACCTTGAAGCTATGGCTATTGTTCAAAAAATTGGTAAGCCTAATGTGTTCTTGACGATGAGTTGCAATCCATATTAGCCGGAGATTGAAGATAATATGAAGTATGGAGAGAGTGCAAATGATAGGCCTGATTTGTGTGCTAGCTAGAGTTTTTAAGGGTAAAGTTAAGAAATTGAAAGAGGACTTAGTGAAAAGAAAAGTTTTAGGTGTTGTGCAATCTTTGATATATGCCACTGAATATCATAAAAAAAAGTTTACCTAATGTTCATATGTTGATCATTTCGAAACCAGGTAGTAAAGCACTGGGTCCAGATGGGTATGATCGTATTGTGTGTGTGGAGTTACCTGATCCTAACAAAAACCCTTATCTATTTGCGCTGGTAAAAAAAATATGATGCACTTTCCATGTGGTAAGTTGAATCCAAAGTGTGCATGCATGAAGAATGAGAAATGTAAATTTGGCTTCCCTAAACTTTTCAGGCAATCAACTTGCCATGCTGAAGCTAGTTATCCATTGTATAGAAGGAGGGATGATGGCAGAACAGTTAGAATACAAAAAGTTGACATGGGTAATAATTGGGTAGTAGGCTATAATTGCTATTAGCGGAAACATAAAGTTGTCATATTAATGTTCATCTATGTTCCACTATTCAACTCATCAAATATGTACACAAGTATTTTTTTAAAGGCAGTGACAAAGTTGATTTTTCTTTTCAAAGTGATTATGAAGATGAGATAGTTGATGAGATTAAGCTTTATGAAGATGAGATAGTTGATGAGATTAAGCTTTATCAAGATGGTCGTTGGGTTAGACCGTCAGAAGCCGTATGGAGAATCTTTGGCCTAGTGTAGGACAAATAAAGTTGCCTTCCAATGAGCCTCCTGAATGGACCTGGATCAGGGAGCAAAGGAGAAGAACTATTTTCAATCTGCCAAGAAGCTGGCAATGGGGAACCCACTGCATTAAAGTCACTCAGATGAAGATCAGTGAGCAGATCAGTAATGTATTTAGCTTGACTGAGAAAAATTCCATCCTATGACCTGGCTATCTCAATGGCTAAGAAGTATTTTGCATATCCAAGATCCTTGATAGTGAAAACATCATGCAAATAACTCTTAAAAACCTGAATCTCAACTTCTGAATCTCTAACAGTAAGGACATCATCTACATGGATAAGAAGAATGATACTAAATTGACCAGCTTCTTGATGAAGAAGCAATGATCATTCTTTGACTGCTTGAATCCATACAAGAACTGATGTTTGGTAAATTCAGCATTCCAATCTTTAGAAGCCTGCTTCATGCCAGATAAAGATCTTCGGAATCTGCACACTTGACCTAGCAAAGCCTTATGATAACCCTGTAGTGGTGTCATGTACAATTCCTCATTAATATAGCTACGCAGAAAGGCATTGTTGATGTCAATCTGATGTAGAGACCAGTTCTTCAATGAAGTTAGTGCCAAAAGTAACCTAATTGTGACCTATTTAGCAACTGGGGAGAAAGAATCAAAGTAATCAATTCCTTCAATCTGAGAGAAGCCTTTTGCCACCATTTTGACTTTGTAAACCTCAACAGATCCATCTGATCTGCATTTCACCTTAAAAACCCACTTACAATCAATAGGAATCTTCCCTTCAACCAGTTGAACTAAATCCCGTGTGTGATTAGATTCTAAGGCATTTAGTTCATCCTGCATAGCTTGAACCCAATGTTGATTACTACATGCTTGTTTATATGATTGTGGTTTATGGATTCCTAACAACTGTGACATAAAACTCATAAGTGTAGAAGAGAAAATGGGAATGCAGACATTAGAAGTTAATGCACTATTAACAACAAAGTCATTCAACCAAGCCCATTTAGATCTAATCCTAGTACTTTGTCTAGGAGAGACAGAAATGTGTGCATTATCCCTAACATGACTCAAATGAGTATTGGGAGCAAAAGTTTCATGAATATGTGATGTGTGTGGAATGAAGTGTGTGAAATTATCCTGATCATAAGGAGGATTAATGGTTGACTGAGTACTGATTGAATCAGAAAAGAGGTTTTGATCTAAGATAGAAGTGTCAATCTCTAATGGAGGTATAGGAAGTATGACCTTAGTATGATCATGAATGGAATGAGGAGATATGGAATCAGAGGATTTGTATGGAAAAGATTGCTATAGAAAATAACATCTCTAGCAACAAAAAACCTTTTATTCATAAGATCAAACAACTTATATCCTTTCAAAGTGGCTTAGTAACCTATGAAAATGCATGGGACTGATCTAGGACTGAATTTATGCTTGTGAGGACTGAGATTTGTGGCATAGCACAAAGAACCAAACACCTGCATTTTGGTGATATCAGATGCTCTATGTAAAAGAACTTCATGGGGTGATTTCCAGTTCAAAACTGAAGAGGGCAATCTGTTCAAAATGTAGGTGGCTCTGAGGAATAATTCTCCCCAGAAATGTAAATGGAGATTTGACTAATGCATGAGAGCTTTAGCAATTTGGAGTATAGATCTATGATTCCTTTAAATCACACCATTATGTTGTGGTAAATTTGGACATGATCTCTGGTGCAGGATTCCCAGAGAAGAGAAAAAATGTGAACAAATTTTGTTAACAAACTCAGTACCATTGTCACTTTTTATCCTTTTAATTTTAGCATTAAACTGATTTTTCACATGATTATAAAATCTTTGATAATGAAAGGCACTTGATCTTTCCTTTTAATCAGAAAGGTCACAGTTTCCATACTGAAATCATCTACAATGGTGAGGAAGGATTGTTCACCATTCCTGGTTTTAATTTTAAAAAGCCCCCAAATATCCATGTGAATAGTACTAAAAGGAATAGAAATATGGTTAGATTTTTCAGGAAATGGTAATATTGTCTGTTTTGCAATAGGACAGACACAACATTTATTTTTCATGTTTGGAAGATTCAAATGATTCAATACATTATGATAAGGATGACCTAGCTTATTGTGTAGAATCTCTAGGTCATTATTAAATATAGCATATACAGAGTTTAATGTTGAGTAGACAACTAATCCATCTATATTTAGAGTTGACAGATACTTGTGGATGATTTCAGTTTGAAATGATCTCTTGTTCAGAATATACAAGCCACTGCTTTGTATTGCAATGCCTAACACTGTATTAATCTTGTGGTCCTATAGGATGCACACATTGGGATAGATTGAGTCTCTGGTAATCTTTTGAACTGAAAGAAGATTAAACTTGAAGCTTCTAACAAACAAACAATTCACAAGTCTCAACTGATTGTACAGTTTGACCGACCCTATGGCATCTATAGAATTCTTTGAATGATCTTGAAAGAGTATTGGAGTTTTTTGAGTGACTGAATGGAAAGTTTGAAACAAGGAGATATTACTACACATATGTGAAGTAGCACCACTGTTAAGAATCCAATCATCACTCTCAAAAAAAGTAGCAGTATTAGCATAGTGAGCTATAAGACTACTGCAAAGTTCATGTGAGCAAAGTTTATCACGTCTCCTAAATCTTCCTGATCCTTTGCCTTTCCCTTCATCAATTTTCCAAACTCCATTTGGATCATGTTTGCAATAATAGCTTGCATGTTTCACATTCTAGTGTTGTCTCTAGTTTCAAACATAACCCCAGGTGCAGCCTGCTCAGTTTCATTTTCAAGGTCTGGTGATGTAGCAACATTTAAATAAGGTTTCCCTTTCACCTTTCTTGCATCTAGACACCATTCTGGATATCTATTTGACTTCAAACAAGATCCTTCAAGTGTCTATTTCTGTGGCAATAGCCACATTTCAACAATTTCTTTGCATCTGCATATTTCTTCTTCTGGCCAAACTTTCCTGCATAAGTCTGACATGATCCTTGCCTCATTAACATTGCAGATGAATGATTCAAGTTCTTGATCATATTACTCTACACATTCCTCTGCTGCTCCTGTATACTAAATATTGAATAAGCTTTTCCAATTGTAGGCAGAAGATCTATAACAAGGATCTGATCTCTGAGTGCATTATACTCATCATTCAATCCTGACATGAATTGTTGCAATCTATCTTGATTTGCCTGCATTTCTAGCTTAGCAGAAAAACCACAATTGCACTCACTGTGATAAAAAGTGCATTTCAATCTCGGTCTAATCACATCAATCTGATCCCAAACTTCCTTCAAATTAGAGAAGTACTGAGCAATTGAATCAGTACCTTGTTTAATCTCTGCTAGGTTAGTCACAATTTGTAATACATAGGTTGATGACTCACTGCATACCTTTCCTCAACCTCATCCCATAGCTTCTTCGCATCCGGTTGAAAGGAAAAACTCCTTGTAATGTCTTTGTTGATCGAATTCCTAATCCAGGAAATGATTGTTGAATTGGCTTTCATCCAGATCTGAAGCAATGGTGAATTCGCAACAGGTTTTGGAACTTCTCTAGTGATGAACTTCAGCTTTCCTCTAGCTGAGTGCACTGTGATCATAGCTTCTCTCCAAAGGACATAGTTCTTCTTTGTCAGTAGATCCGAAACAATCACAAGGCTTGCATGATCTGAAGATGTAATAAGTAATGGATCATCAAGCTTGATTCGCACAAAGCCATCAACATCAGCAGTAGGAGGATCATTTCCACTTTCACCATTCACAGATCCAGTGCTCGTTGTTAAGCAATAGAATTAGGGATTCAAAAGAATTTTCAGAAGTATCGGATCAAGAGCCTAAAGCTCTGATACCATGAAGAAATCAACAAAATAAAAAAATGAATGCCAGCTCAGTATGAGTTTTGAATCAGAAAGCATGACTGCTCTTCATGAAGGAATTGGGGAGAAATTTCTGATTGTATTAACTTAACCAACTTGTTTATATACACAAAAGTATGCATCAACTGTCTAACTAACTAACCAACTAACAAGCTAATCAACTTGCCTAATTAACCAAAACAGAAACTGATCTACAAAGCTATACAAAGAGGCTAAGGCAAAAACTGATCCACCGACTTGAAATTGGCTCCAAAACTGATCAAGGCCTTTGCGCCTTGATTCTGAACTTCTGAGTGTGAGTTGCTGGCCTCTGCTGCCTCTGTTGCACTCATGCTTCCTCCTTAATCCATTTTATATTCCTTCAGTATTCCTTCAGAGAAACGGGTTGAGAAAATCTATGAAAATAATATAAAACATTCAACTTTAGTTTTATCTTATTTCTTTTGGGAATATAAGTTCTTTTAGGAGTTAGGGTTTGATATCAACTTGAATCTTCATGCATATGAAACGTGTTAGTTTTAAAGAAAAGTGCAGCAAACAATTTTAATGTTCAACATTTTTTTTGAACATTGTGAAGCCGTGCATAGTTATTAGCACCCATCTTCCCTTTTTGTCATAGGGCAAACACATTGATATTGAACTGCTGGTTTCTCTGGATTCTGATTTACAGATAGCTGATGCTGCTGCTGTTGCTCGTATATTAAATGCTACCCTTGTTATACAAACGCTAGTAAGAATTCCTTTTGGAAGGATTCGAGGTTAGTTTTCACCCTGTATTTCTTTTTAATCATGGATTTATTACCTCATTTCACATCTCGAAGATGGCTGTCAGTTTAAAGGGGTTGCAGTCACATGGCTTGCTCAACCAAAATTTTAACATAATGTTCATAAATCCATTCCTTTTCTTGCAGTAACATAATGTTTATAATGTAGAGACAAATATACACTCCACATTAATCACCATCTTTCCTTCTCTCATCTGTTGGTAAACCTGGAAAGCTAGAAACAGTTTCATTTTTTATAATATTAGACCAAATAGGAAAGAAATGATTGATAGCATCAAAAGAGACATGTTCCTCATCTTCTATACCAAACCAAAGGTTAGTATAGAAATGAATGATAATCATTGGGTTTAAATTGGTCTAATCCCACCTATGGAAAAACCATCAGCACCTAAAATTAAATGCATCACATGGTCTAAACCTAAACTGGAATACAAAATCAACTTTGATGCATCATGGAAGCAGGGGGTACACTGTGGTATTGGGATAGTTATCAGGAATAAACATGGAACATTTCTTAAGGTATGCCATAAATCTGTTAGTGCAAAAACTAGTTTCCAAGCTGAACTCCTAGGTCTAAAAGAAAGACTAATTTTTGCAGCTGATCTAGGCCTAAACGCTTTCTCCCTTGAAACTGATTGTGCCAATATTCTGGAAGTAATGAAAGACCCTTCCAAAGCCCCATGGAAATTGTATCATTTAGCATCTGAAATCAAACAAAGGATGGGGGACCGCATAATTACACACACTCTAAGAGAAGGAAATATGATTGCTGATAGATTAAGTAAGCTAGGAAGGAATAAGGAACCAAAAGTTCTAAACTACCATGACCTTGATCAGAAAACCAAGGGACTTCTGGCTCTTGACAAAGAACAGATAACTGCCATTAGAATCTTGAATGGATATTGCTGATTTTGAAATGAAAATGTAGGTTGGAACGATCATCAACAACAAAAGGCAAAATGGAATGGCCAGGCTACAACCCAAGAGTAGCATACCAAAGATACTCCAACATAGAATCAAGCATGGAATCAATTCAAACAAGGCTGCAAACCAAGGACACCAACTGGGAAGCTAATCCAAGGCGCAATTTTAGCATCGAGCCCTCGTCCTAGGGCCTCGAGCCCTTGAACCTAGTGCCTCGAGCCCTCAAACATGGTGCCTCAAGCCCTTGAACCAGGTGCCTCGAGCCCTCAAACCTGGAGCCTCGAGCCCTCGAACCTGATGACTCGAACCTTGTAACTTCAGTAGTAGAACTCCAGGCCCGAGCCCTCGAACCTGGTGCATCGACCTCTCGAACCTGGAGACTCGAGCCCTCGAACCTGGTGACTGGATCCCTAGAACTTCAGTAATAGAATGCTCGAGCCATACAACCTCGAGTATCATGCCTACAACCCTCGAAAATCCTACAGCCATCGAGAATCAAAACACAAGCATTGAGGCTCGAGTCAACAAACACCGGCCTGCAGCCTTGAGCCTTGAGCCTTGAGTCCTCTTTCATACTTAGAATTTTTTTGTCAATCTGGCCATTTACCCATGTTATCACGAGGGGTGGAGGCATGGGAATGGAGTTATCGACAAAATTGCCCTAAGTAGATTTTTGCTAAGGCAATTTTTTACTGCCGCAACTCACCCTTGTGTACAAAGTCTTCAAATTAAATTTTGAAGCAACATATTGTTATAGAATCTTTTTTTGCATTTTAAGGTTTGGGAAACCTAATAAATATTTCTCCCAAAGATGTTAAAATTATAAATTAGCTTCCAGAAAGGAAAGGAATACATTGGAGTCCATACACCATGCGAGTCCCAAGGAAATGCAATGAGAAATGGAATATCAACCACGTCTTGCCCGTGCTTCTGAAAAAGCAAGTGACATTGGCCTTGCATGAATGGGCATGCATGATTATTATTCTTACCGCCATTGCTTGGTGGAATCATGTCTTTTAGACTCCTTTTCAGTATCTGTAATACTATACTTATCTGGTTACTATATAAAAGGAATATTTGGAAATAGCATGCTTGTGTCAACCGTTGTCAGGGGCATAGCGGTCATTTCCAGGGCAGGCTGAACCTGTGCCCCAGGCTGTGCTCTGAAGTGGCTGCCCATAATGACTTTATTTGGGCACCACTTTTATCGTTTTAGGCATCCGATTTGTCAAACATTATGGCGCCGCCATGTGCGCCTACAAGTGATGTCAGGTGACCAAATAAAACGACGTCGTTTTAGAGTCTTCTGTCCTCGATGAGATGAAATCTTCTATCCTCAAAGAGGTCGAGTCCCAGGCCCTCAAAGGGATGGAGTCTTCTATCTTCGAAGGGGTTGAGTTTCAGGGCCTCGAAAGGATGGAGTATTTTCTCCTCGAAGGGGTTGAGTTCTCGGCCCTCGAAAGGATGGAGTCTTCTGTCCTCGAGGGGGTCGACTTCTCGGCCCTCGAAGGGATGAAGTCTTCTGCCCTTAAAGGGATGGATTTTTCCATCCTCGAAGGGATGAAATCTTCTGTCCTCGAAGGGGTCGAGTTCTTGGCCCTTGAAGGGATGAACCTCAAGGGGGTCGAGTTCTCGGCCCTCGAAGGGATGGAGTCTTCTTTCCTTGAAGAGATAGAGTCTTCTATCCTTGAAGGGGTTGAGTTCTAGGTCATCGAAGGGATGACGTCTTCTGTCCTCAAAGGGATGGAATCTTCTATCCTCGAAGGGGTTAAGTTCTTAGCCTCGAAGGGATGGAGTCCTCTATCCTCGAAGAGCTGGGATCTTCTGTCCTCGAATGGGTCGAGTTTGGCTCTTGAAGGGATGGAGTATTATGTCCCTCAAGGGTTCTTGTTCTCGGCCTTCAAAGGGATGGAGTATTCTGTTCTCGAAGGGAGGGAATCTTCTATCCTCGAGGGGGTCTAGTTCTTGGCCCTCGAATGGATGGACTCTTCTGTCCTCGAAGGGATGGACTCTTCTGTAATCAAAGTGGGTAATTCTTCTGCCCTCGAAGTGGTTGAGTCTTCTGCCCTTGAAGGGGTTGAGTTCTTGACCCTCGAAGGGATGTAGTCTTCTGTCCTTGAAGGGGTTGAGTTCTCGGCTCTCGAAAGGATGGAGTCTTATGTCCACGAGGGGGTCGACTTCTCGGCCCTCGAAGGGGTGGAGTCTTCTTCCCTCGAAGGGATGGAATTTTCTATCCTCGAAGGGATGGAATCTTCTGTCCTTGAAGGGGTTAAGTTCTTGGCCCTCGAAGGGATGGACCTTGAGAAGGTCGAGTTCTCGGCCCTCGAAGGGATGTAGTCTTCTGTCCTCGAAGAGATGGAGTCTTTTGTCCTTGAAGGGGTTGAGTTCTCGGCCCTTGAAGGGATGGAGTCTTTTAGCCTCGAAGGGATTTAATCTTCTGCCCTCGAAGGGGTCGAGTTCTTGGCCCTCGAAGGGATAGAGTCTTCTGTTCTCAAAGGGATGGAATCTTCTTTCCTCGAAGGGGTTGAGTTCTTGGCCCTCAAAGGGATGTAGTCTTCTATCCTCGAAGGGGTCGAGTTCTTAGCCCTCAAAGGGATGGAGTCTTATGTCCTCAAAGGGATGGAATCTTCTGTCCTCAAAAGGGTTGATCTCTTGGCCCTCAAAGGGATGGAGTCATCTATCCTCGAAGGGCTGGAATCTTCTGTCCTCGAAGGGGTCGAGTTCTTGACCCTCAAGGGATGAAGTCTTCTGCCCTCGAAGGTTTCGTGTTCTTGGCCCTCGAAGGATGGAGTCTTCTATCCTCGAAGGGATGGAATCTTCTGTCCTCAAAGGGGTCGAGTTCTTAGCCCTCGAAGGGATGGATTCTTCTATCTCAAAGGGGTTGAGATCTCTGCCCTCGAAGGGATGAAGTCCACTGTCCTCGAGGGGTTGAGTTCTCAGCATCAAAGGGATGGAGTCTTTTATCCTCGAAGGGATGTAGTCTTCTAGCCTCGAAGGGATTGAGTCTCCCATCCTTGAAGGGATGTAGTCTTCTAGCCTCGAGGGGGTTGACTTCTCGGCCCTTGAAAGGATCGAGTCTTTTTTCCTTGACGGGGTTGAGTTCTCGGCCCTTGAAGGGATCGAGTCTTCTGTCCTCGAAGGGATAAAGCCTTCTGTCCTCGAAGGGGTTAAGTTCTTGGCCCTTAAAGGGATGGAGTCTTCTATCCTTGAAAGGATGGAATCTTCTGTCCTCGAAGGGGTTGAGTTCTTAGCCCTCGAAGGGATGGAGTCCTCTATCCTCAAAGGGTTGGAATCTTCTATCCTTAAAGGGGTTGAGTTCTTAGCCCTCGAAGGGATGAAGTCTTCTGTCCTCGAAGGGTTCGTGTTCTCGGCCCTCAAAGAGATTGAGTCTTCTGTCCTTGAAGGGATGGACCTCGAGGGGGTCAAGTTCTAGGCTATCAAAGGGATGGAATCATCTGTCCTCGAAGGGGTGAAATCTTATGTCCTCGAGGGGGTCGAGTTCTTGGTCCTCGAAGGGATGGATTCTTCCGTCCTCAAAGGGATGTAGTCTTCTATCCTCAAAGTGGTTGAGTATTCTACCCTCGAAGGGGTCGAGTCCTCGACCCTCGAATGGATGGAGTCTTCTGTCCTTGAAGGGGTTGAGTTCTTGGACCTCGGAGAGATGGAGTCTTTTGTCCTCAATGGGATAGAATCATCTGTCCTCGAAGGGATGGAGTTCTCTGTCCTCGAAGGGCTGGAATCTTCTGTCCTCAAAGGGGTCGAGTTCTTGGCCCTCGAAGGGATGGAGTCTTTTGTCCCCAAAGGGTTCGTGTTCTCGGACGTCGAAGGGCTGGAGTCTTCTGTCCTCGAAGGGATTGAATCTTCTGTCCTCGAGGGGGTCGAATTGTTGGCCCTCGAAGGGATGGAGTCTTCCGTCCTCGAAAGGATGTAGTCTTCTATCCTCAAAGGGGTTAACTCTTCTGCCCTCAAAGTGGTTGAGTCTTCTTCCCTCAAAGGGGTTGAGTTCTCTTCCCTCAAAGGGGTTGAGTTCTTGACCATCGAAGGGATGGAGTCTGTTGTTCTTGATGGGGTTAAGTTCTCAACCCTCGAATTAATAGAGTCTTCTGTCCTCGAAGAGATGGAGTCTTCTATCCTCGAAGGGGTCTAGATCTCGGCCCTCAAAAGGATGGAGTCTACTATCCTCAAGGGTTCAATTCTTGGCCGTTGAAGGGATGGAGTATTATGTCCTCGAAGGGATGGAGTCTTCTAGCCTTGAGGGGGTTGACTTCTTGACCCTTGAAGGGATCCAGCTTCTGTCCTTGACGGGGTTGAGTTCTCGGCCCTCGAAGGGATGGAGTGTTTTGTACTCGAAGGGATAAAATCTTCTGTCCTCGAAGGGGTTAAGTTCTTAGCCCTCGAAGGGATGGAATCTTCTATCCTCGAAGGGGTTGAGTTATGGGCCCTGGACGGGATGGAGTCCTCTATCCTCGAAGGGCTGGAATTATCTGTCCTCAAAGGGTCGAGTTCTTGGCCCTCGAAGGGATGGAGTCTTCTATCCTTGAAGGGTTTGTGTTCTTGGCCCTCAAAGGGATGGAGTCTTCTGTCCTTCAAGGGATGGAATCTTCTGTCATCAAAGAGGTCTGGTTCTTGGTTCTCGAAGGGATGGACCTCGAGGGGGTCGAGTTATCGGCCCTCGAAGGGATGGAGCTTTCTGTATTCAAAGGGATTGAGTCTTCTGTCCTTGAAGGGATGGAGTCTTCTGTGCTCGAGGGGGTCGACTTCTCGGCCTCGAAGGGATCGAGTCTTCTGTCCTTGACGGGGTTGAGTTCTCGGCCCTCGAAGGGATAGAGTCTTCTACCCTCGAAGGGATGGAGTCTTCTACCCTCGAAGGGATGGAGTCTTCTGTCCTCGAAGGGGTCGCGTTCTTGGCCCTCGAAGGTGTTGAGTTTTCTGCCCTTGAAGGGGTTGAGTCTTCAGCCATCAAAGGGCTGGAGTCTCCTATCCTCGAGGGGGTCAAGTTCTAGGCCCTCGAAGGGATATAGCCTTCTATCCTCGAAGGGATGGAGTTTTCTGTCCTCGAGGGGGGTCGACATCTCAACCCTCGAAGGGATCGTATTTTCTGTCCTTGTCGGGGTTGATTTCTCAGCCCTCAAAGTAATGGAGTCTTCTTTCCTCGAAGGGATAGAGTCTTCTGTCCTCGAAGGGGTTGAGTTCATGGCCCTCGAAGGGATGGAGTCTTCTGTGCTCGGTGGGGTGAAATCTTCTATCCTTGAGGGGGTCGATTTCTTGGCCCTCGAAGGGATGATTTTTCCATCCTTGAAGGGATGGAGTCTTCTATCCTCGAAGTGGTTGAGTCTTCTGCCTTCGAAGGGGTCAAGTTCTCGACCCTCGAAGGGATGGAGTCTTCTGTCTTTCAAGGGGTTAAGTTCTTGGCCCTCGAAGGGATAGAGTCTTCTGTCCTCGAAGGGATGGAATCTTCTAGCCCAAAGGTATGGAATCATCTATCCTCGAAGGGGTTGAGTTCTTAGCCCTCAAAGGGATGGAGCTTTCTGTCCTCAAAGGGATGGATTTTTCTGTCCTCGAGTTGGACACTTCTCGGCCCTTAAAGGGATTGAGTCTTCTGTCCTTGATGGGGTTGAGTTCTCAGCCCTCGAAGGAATGAAGTCTTCTGTCCTCAAACGGATGGAGTCTTCTGTCCTCGAAGGGGTTGAGTTCTTGGACCTCGGAGGGATGGAGTCTTTTGTCCTCGATGAGATAGAATCTTCTGTCCTCGGAGGGGTTGAGTTCTTGGCCCTTGAAGGGATCGTGTCCTCTGTCCTTGAAGGGCTGGAATCTTCTGTCCTCAAAGGGGTCAAGTTCTTGGCCCTCGAAGGGATTGAGTCTTTTGTCCCCAAAGGGTTTGTGTTCTCGGCCGTCGAAAGGCTGGAGTCTTCTGTCCTCGAAGGGATTGAATCTTCTGTCCTCGAGGGGGTCGAATTGTTGGCCCTCGAAGGGATGGAGTCTTCCTTCCTCGAAAGGATGTAGTCTTCTATCCTCGAAGGGGTTAACTCTTCTGCCCTCGAAGTGGTTGAGTCTTCTGCCCTCGAAGGGGTTGAGTTCTCGACCCTCGAAAGGATGGAGTCTTCTATCCTTGAAGGGGTTATGTTCTCGGCCCTCGAATTGATAGAGTTTTCTGTCCTTGAAGGGAGGGAGACTTCTAGCCTTGAAGGGATTGAATCTTCTGTCCTTGAAGGGGTCGAGTTCTTGGCCCTCAAAGGGATGGAGTCTTCTATCCTTGAAGGGGTCTAGAACTTAGCCCTCGAAGGAATGGAGTCTACTGTCCTCGAGGGTCCGAGTTCTCGGCTGTCGAAGGGATGAAGTCTTCTGTCCTCAAAGGGATAGAGTCTTCTAGCCTTGAAGGGATGGTGTCTTCTGTTCTCGAAGGGATCGAGTGTTTTAGCCTTTAGGGGGTTGACTTCTCGGTCCTCGAAGGGATCGAGCTTCTGTCTTTGACGAAGTTGAGTTCTCGGCCCTCAAAGGGATGGAGTGTTCTGTACTCGAAGGGATGAAGTCTTCTGTCCTCGAAGGGGTTGAGCTACGGCTCTCGAAGGGATGGAGTCTTCATTCCTTGAAGGGATGGAATTATCAATCCTTGAAGGGGTTGAGTTCTTGGCTCTCGAAGGGATGGAGTCCTCTGTCCTCGAAGGGCTTAAATCATCTGTCCTTGAAGGGGTCGAGTTCTTGCCGCTCAAAGGGATGGAGTCTTCTTTCCTCGAAGGGTTTGTGTTCTCAGCCCTCGAAGGGATGGAGTATTCTGTCCTTGAAGGGATGGAATCTTCTGTCCTCAAAAGGTTCAAGTTCTTGGCCCTTGAAGGGATAAATTTTGAGGGGGTCGAGTTCTCGGCCCTCGAAGGGATGGAGTCTTCTGTCTTCAAAGGGATGGAGTCTTCTATCCTTGAAGGGATGAAGTCTTCTTTCCTCGAGGGGTCGACTTCTCAGCCTTGAAGGGATCGAGTTTTCTGTCCTTGACGGGGTTGAGTTCTCGGCCCTCGGAGGGATGGAGTCTTCTGTCCTCGAAGGGATAGAGTCTTCTGTTCTCGAAGGGGTCGCATTCTTGGCCCTCGAAGGGGTTGCGTCTTCTACCCTTGAAGGGGTTGGGTCTTCACCCCTCGAAGGGCTAGAGTCTCCTATCCTCGAGGGGGTCAAGTTCTTTACCCTCGAAGGGAGTCTTCTGACCTTGAAGGGGTTGAGTTCTCGGTCGTCAAAGGGATCGGGTCTTCTGCCCTCTAAGGGGTTGAGTCTTCTGCCTTCAAAGGGATGGAGTCTTCTTTCCTTAAGGGGGTCAAGTTCTCGACCCTCAAAGGAATGGAGTCTTTTGTCCTTGGGTTGAGTTCTCGGCCCTCGAAGGGATGTAGTTTTCTTTCTTAAAGGGACCGTGTTCTCGGCCGTCGAAGGAATGAAGTCTTCTATCCTCCAAGAGATGGAGTCTTCTAGCCTCGAAGGGATGGAATATTCTTTCCTCGAGGGGATCAAATTCTTGGCCCTCGAAGGGCTTGCATCTTCTATCCTCGAAGGGGTCGAGTTTTCAATTGTACAAGGGATGGAGTGTTCTGTCCTCGAAGGGATGTAATTTTCTGTCCTCGAAGGGTTTGAGTTCTTGGCCCTCGAAGGGATGGAGTCTTCTGTTCTCAAAGGGATAGAGTTTTCTAGCCTTGAGGGGGTTGACTTCTCGGCCCTCGAAGGGATCGAGCTTCTGTCATTGACGGAGTTGAGTTCTCGACCCTCGATGGGATGGAGTGTCTGTACTCGTAGGGATGAAGTCTTCTATCCTCGAAGGGGTTGAGTTCTTGGCCCTTGAAGGGATAGAGTATTTTTTCCTTGAAGGGGTGGAATATTCTATCCTTGAAGGGGTTGAGTTCTTGGATCTCGAAGGGATGGAGTCATCTGTCCTTGAAGGGCTGGAAACATCTATCCTCAAAGGGGTCGAGTTCTTGGCACTCAAAGGGATGAAGTATTCTGTCCTCGAAGGATTTGTGTTCTCGGCCCTCGAATGGATGGAGTCTTCTGTCCTTGAAGAGATGGAATCTTCTGTCCTCGAAAGGGTCAGGTTCTTAGCCCTCAAAGGGATGAACCTCGAGGGGATCGAGTTCTCGGCACTCGAAGGGATGAAGTCTTCTATCATCAAAGGGATGGAGTCTTCTGTCCTCGAAGGGATGGATTCTTTTGTCCTAGAGGGGTCGACTTCTTAGCCTCGAAGGGATAGAGTTTCCTTTCCTTGATGGGGTTGAGTTCTCGGCCCTCGAAGGGATGGAGTCTTCTGCCCTCGAAGGGATGTAGTCTCCTGTCCTCGAAGGGGTCGCATTCTTGGCCCTCGAAGGTGTTGAGTCTTCTGCCCTTGAAGGGGTTGAGTCTTCACCCCTCGAAGGGCTGGAGTCTCCTATCCTCGATGGGGTCGAGTTCTTTGCTCTTGAAGGTATGGAGTCTTCTGTCCTTGAAGAGGTTGAGTTCTCGGTCTTCAAAAGGATCGAGTCGTCTGCCCTCTAAGGGGTTGAGTCTTCTGCCCTTGAAGGGATGGAGTCTTCTTTCCTTAAGGGGGTCAAGTTCTCGACCCTCGAAGGGATAGAGTCTTTTGTCCTTGAAAGGGTTGAATTTTTTGCCCTCGAAGGGAGTTTTTCTTTCTCGAAGGGATCGTGTTCTCGACCGTCGAAGGAATGGAGTCTTCTGTCCTCGAAGAGATGGATTCTTCTAGCCTCGAAGGGATGAAATCTTCTTTCCTTAAGGGGGTTGAATTCTTGGCCCTCGAAGGGCTTGCATCTTCTATCCTCGAAGGGGTCGAGTTTTCGACTATGGAAGGGATGGAGTTTTTGACTGTGGAAGGGATGGAGTCTTCTGTCCTCGAAGGGATGTAATCTTTTGTCCTCAAAGGGTTTGAGTTATTGGCCCTTGAAGGGATGGAGTCTTCTGTCCTCGAAGGGATGGAGTCTTCTAGCCTTGAAGGGGTTGACTTCTCGGACCTCGAAGGGATCGAGCTTCTGTCCTTGACGGAGTTGAGTTCTCGGCCCTCGAAAGGTGAAGTGTTCTATACTCGAAGGGATGAAGTCTTCTGTCCTTGAAGGGGTTGAGTTCTTGGCCCTCGAAGGGATGGAGTCTTCTTTCTTGAAGGGATGGAATCTTCTATCCTTGAAGGGGTTAAGTTATTGGCTCTCAAAGGGATGGAGTCATCTGTCCTCGAAGGGCTGGAAACATCTATCCTCGAAGGGGTCGAGTTCTTGGAACTCGAAGGGATAGAGTCTTCTGTCCTCGAAGGGTTTGTGTTCTCAGCCCTCGAATGGATGGAGTCTTCTGTCCTTGAAGGGATGTAATCTTCTGTTCTCGAAGGGGGTCAAGTTCTTGGCCCTCGAAGGGATGGAGTCTTCTATCTTCAAAGGGATGGAGTCTTCTGTCCTCGAAGGGATGGATTCTTCTGTCCTCGAGGGGGTCGACTTCTCGGCCTCGAAGGGATCGAGTTTTCTGTCCTTGATGGGGTTGAGTTCTCACCCCTCGAAGGGATGGAGTCTTCTGCCCTCAAAAGGATGGAGTCTTCTGTTCTCGAAGGGGTCGTGTTCTTGGTCCTCAAAGGGATTGAGTCTTCTGCCCTTAAAGGGATTGAATCTTCACTCCTCGAAGGGCTGAAGTCTCCTATCCTCGAGGGGGTCGAGTTCTTTACCCTCAAAGGGATGGAGTCTTCTGTCCTTGAAGGGGTTGAGTTCTCGGCCGTCAAAGGGATCAAGTCTTCTGCCCTCTAAGGGGTTGAGTCTTCTACCCTCGAAGGGATGAAGTCTTCTTTCCTTAAGGGGGTCAAGTTCTTAACCCTCGAAGGGATGGAGTCTTTTGTCCTTGAAAGGGTTGAGTTCTCGGCCCACGAAGGGATATAGTTTTTGTTTCTCGAAGGGATCGTGTTCTCGGCCGTCGAAGGAATGGAGTCTTCTATCCTCAAAGATATGAAGTCTTCTAGCCTCGAAGGGATGGAATCTTCTTTCCTTGAGGGGGTCAAATTCTTGGCCCTCGAAGGGCTTGCATCTTCTATCCTCGAAGGGGTCGAGTTTTTGACCGTGGAAGGGATGGAGTCTTCTGTCCTTGAAGGGATGGAATCTTCTGTTCTCGAAGGGTTAGAGTTCTTGACCCTCGAAGGGATGGAGTCCTCTATCCTCGAAGGGCTGGAATCCTCTGTCCTCGAAGGGGTTGAGTTCTTGGCCCTTGAAGGGATGAATTCTGCTTTCCTTGAAGGGATGGAATCTTCTATCCTCAAAGGGGTTGAGTTCTTGGCCCTCGAAGGGATGTAGTCCTCTGTCCTCGAAGTGCTAGAATCATCTATTCTCGAAGGGGTCGAGTTCTTAACCCTCGAAGGGATAAAGTCGTCTGTCCTCGAAGGGTTTGTGCTCTCGGCCCTCGAAGGGATGGAGCCTTCTGTCCTTAACGGGATGGAATCTTCTGTCCTCGAAGGGATGGACCTCGAGGGGGTTGAGTTCTCGGACCTCGAAGGGATGGACTCTTCTATCTTCAAAGGGATGAAGTCTTCTGTCCTCAAAGGGATAGAGTCTTATGTCCTTGAGGGGGTCGACTTCTCAGCCTCGAAGGGATCGAGTTTTCTGTCCTTGATGGGGTTGAGTTCTCGGACCTCGAAGGGATGGAGTATTCTGCCCTCAAAGGGATGGAGTCTTCTGTTCTCTAAGGGATCGAGTCTTCTGTCCTCGAAGGGATCGCATTCTTGGCCCTCGAAGGGGTTGAGTCTTCTGCCCTTGAATGGGATGAGTCTTCAGCCCTCAAAGGGCTAGAGTCTCTTATCCTCAAGGGGGTCGAGTTCTTAACCCTCGAAGGGGTGGAGTCTTCTTTCTTTGAAGGGGTTGAGTTATCGGCGTCAAAGAGATCGAGTACTCTGCCCTCGAAGGGATGGAGTCTTTTGTCCTTAAAAGGGTTTGAATTCTCGGCCCTCAAAGGGATGTAGCATTTCTTTCTCGAAGGGTTCGTGTTCTCGGCCGTCGAAGGAATGGAGTCTTCTGTCCTCGAAGAGATGGAGTCTTCTAGCCTCGAAGGGATATAATCTTTTGTCCTTGAGGGGGTTGAGTTCTTGGCTCTCGAAGGGCTGGCATCTTTTGTCCTCGAAGGGGTCAAGTTTTCGACCGTGGAAGGGATGGAGTCTTTTGTCCTCAAAGGGATGAAATCTTCTATCCTTGATGGTTTTGAGTTCTTGGCCCTCGAAGAGATGGAGTCCTCTGTCCTCGAAGGGCTGGAATATTCTGTCCTCAAAGGGGTCGAGTTCTTGGCCCTCGATGGGATGAATTCTTATGTCCTCGAAGGGTATATGTTCTCGTCCCTCGAAGGGATAGACTCTTCTTTCCTCAAAGAGATGGCATCTTATATCCTCGAAGGGGTTGAGTTCTTGGCCCTCAAAGGGATGAAGTCCTCTGTCCTCGAAGGAATGGCATATTTTGTCCTCAAAGGGGTCGAGGTCTTGGCCCTCAAAGGGTTGGAGTCTTCTGTCCTCTAAGGGTTTATGTTCTCGCCCATCGTATGGATGGAGTCTTCTGCCCTCGAAGGGGTTGAGTTCTCGGCCCTCAAAGGGATGGAGTCTTCTGTCCTCGAAGGGATGGAATCTTCTGTCCTCGAGGGGGTCGAGTTCTCGGCCCTCAAAGGGATGGAGTTTTCTGTCCTTGAAGGGATGGCATCTTCTATCCTCGAAGGGGTTCTTGGCCCTCGAAGGGATGGAGTCTTCTGTCCTCAAAGGGGTCGAGATCTCGGCACTAGTAGGGATGGAGTCTACTGTCCTCGAGGGGTTGAGTTCTCAGTCGTCGAAGGGATGGAGTCTTCTGTCCTCGATGAGGTCGAGATATCGGCCCTCAAAGGGATGAAGTCTACTGTTCTCGAGGGGTTGAGTTCTTAGCCATCGAAGGGATGGAGTCTTTTTTCCTCGAATGGGTCGTGATCCCGGCCCTCGAAGGGATGGAGCTTACTGTCCTCGAGGGGTCGAGTTCTCGGCCGTCGAAGGGATGGAGTCTTCTGTCCTCAAAGGGATCGAGTTCTTGGCCCTAGAAGAGATAGAGTCTTCTGTCGTCGAAGGAATTCTCATGAAATTGAAAAACAAGGACAACACATTGGGTATACCGTCATTGATGATTATGATAAAAAAACAACCCACCATGGTCGGCCGTCGAACAGCTCAATTCAACCAACACATAGCAAAACATCTCCTAACATCCATCTTGAACTTGACTAGCCCCAAAGCATGAGGCCCATCTAACAATAACATTCCAACACCCAAAATCAAGAATTCCACTTCTCGAACCTACTATTTAACCTTCACCACTCGAATCCGTACTTCCCGAACCTTCCACTCCAACCAACTACCTCTAAAACTTCCACTGTAACCTTCACATCTCAAATTCGTACCTCTCGAACCCCTCCACTTGAACCTTCTTCGCCTGGAGATGGCGAACCTTGACCTCTCGCCATCTCCAGGCTTCAATTACATGTATAATTGGTACATTTATAGCTCAAATTACAACTCTTTTAACATTCATATAAAATTTATATAATTTGTTATCAAGCTCAACGTGCAACGCGCGGTGTAGCCATACTAGTCTAGGGTAATAGTTTTACCCTAAATTGTTGGCTTGTCAAACTGTAGAATTAGACCATGTGCAATGGTAGAAACCACTAGCAATTTCTTACCAATTAAATATATTATTTTTTGCATTCTCTCTATTCCACCCCACTCTAAGAAACCACTTTAAAAACTACTCATTTTCTTCTCCACAATGGTAAGCAACCATTTTTTACTATTCATGTATCTTACTTGATTTTCTCTATCCAACTCATTAATTTTACTATTCACATTCACTTTAAATAAATTTTATCTACCCAAAATAAGTTGAATGTGAAATTTAATAATACATTATATTTTTTTAAATTGAATTTCATTTATTTTCAATAATTTATTCTAGATTTTTTCAATAATTTTTCTTCAATTCTCGAAAACCATTCCAATTTTTTCTTTAAAAATACAGGATTTTACATTATTTTATTAATTTTTAAATTAAATTTTACAATTAAAAATTCATATTTTTTAAATAAAAATAACAAAAACAAAGGTAGGGACATGTGGCCCAATCAGGGCATGCCACATGTCCCTCATATATTTAAAAAAGGGGGCCATCAGCTAATGGGACACGTGGGCCAATGCATGGCTGACATGTGTCCCTTAAGGGAACTAAAAAAAGGCCCTCTGCACATGCCTATGTGCGCTATGCCTCTTGACCGGTTCTTGATCGGTTGTCTCGCTAGAAATCATCACTGTGGGTGTTTCAGTTTCTAGAGCGGTTTTTTAAACTTAAAAAACTATCATTGCACTTGCTCTTACATTGCTAAATTGCATCTTTAGACATCTGGAACTTTTGTATGAGACAATTTGTTTAGGAATAGTTGTAGGTAAATACGTAAGAGGACATGCTTATGCTCCAACTTAGATGAATGGATTGAGAAGTTTGGCTAGGGCCCAAGTTTAAATTTTGTCTTTGAATTTTATGCAAAGTTAAAGGTGGAAAACTTTGCATGTAAGTACCTAATTATGATTATCATCAGATCCTCTTGGCTTATAAATTATAATTCATCCTTTGATATAGACATTAGTGATTTAATTAGCTATTTCAAGGATTTTACTACTGGCACTCTTCAGTCAGTGAATGATATCTTCTTTGGCCAGTGTTATAATTTTTTCCCACATTTGTGAAATTTTTTAAATCAATTGAATAATAATTTTTAGATTAGAGATCCGGAGAAAGGACGAAGGCAAGGAAGATGTCTTCTTACTCCTGAAGAAGTTGGACTCTGTTAGAGTAAATCATATTTCTGATTAGATTATAGTTGATTCTAGATAAGTCATGTTGACTAAGCTAGAGTTCTACTCATATTTTGTTACCTCATTGTACTCTATATATTCCTGTCAACAATAAAATATTACGTACGCAAAATACATCTTATTAGACTCATGCTGAGAGGACTTGGATATAGTAAAGATGTTCATATCTACGTAGCATCAGTGTAGGAAAAGTCTTCCATCAACCGCCCCTTTTGCACTCACTGCGAAAAGCTTAGCCACGAAGTTTCTCGCTGCTGGAAGATTCATGATGTCCCTGAAGGCTTCGTCCACCTCTCGGCTAGGAGTGGGGCTGGTCACGACCGTGGAGCTTCGGGTGGCGGCGTCGCCCTCTCAGCCCAATGGCACACTGCAGCTTCTGATGTTGTCTCCCTTTCAGAGTTGGCGGTTCACGGCTTGAATCTTAGCCCTGATCAATGGCA
This sequence comes from Rubia yunnanensis, assembly GCA_037428765.1. Classification (NCBI taxonomy): domain Eukaryota; kingdom Viridiplantae; phylum Streptophyta; class Magnoliopsida; order Gentianales; family Rubiaceae; genus Rubia; species Rubia yunnanensis. The sequence goes on from CM075067.1 coordinate 11,943,536, forward strand.
GGCTATCTTGCAGATGTACAATTTCATGAACACTCCTTCCACTGATGCTACTAGTAAGCATTCTTTATGGATTCTCGACATTGGTGCCTCTTTTCATATGATGGGTAATATGGCCTTGCTTTATGATATGATTGATATTGCACCTGTTCTTATTAAGCTTCCGGATAATCGTGCTTTTATAGCTGTTCAGGAAGGTTCTCTGGTATTCTCTCAATCTTCCAGAATTGATCATGTTCTTTATTAGCCAACTTTGGAGTGCAATCTTCTCTCCTACGCTATGTTGCTTCTACCAGCTCAGTGATTTGCTTTCTTAACCAATCAATTATGTGTACTTCAGGAATGCAGTTTGAAAACAGTGATTCGTGTGGGTGAGCAACGAAGTGGAGTTTACTGGTTACAGCATTTCTTGGTTGCCGCACACGCATGCCATGCATCCAAATCCAAGAAGAAGTACTTAGTCGAATTGTGGCTTAAGAGGTCGGGTCACCCTTCAGATGCAATTTTATCTTCTTTGTCTGTTCCATTTGATTCAGTTTCTAGTATTGTACCTTGTGATGTTTGTTTCAGTTCCAAGCAACCACGAGTTATTTTTCCCTTAAGTTCTAATAAAGCCACACATTTATTTGAACTTGTGCACTGTGATATTTGGGGCCCTTATCGTACTCCTGCTTCTTGTGGTGCTACTTATTTTGCTACAATTGTCGATGATCATTCTCGTGCTACTTAGGTCTATTTACTAAAATCCAAGTCAGAAATTCCGCGCCTGATCATGGATTTCTGTGCTTTGACTGTTACTTAGTTTAAGTCCTTAGTTCGCCGTTTTCGATCAGACAATGGTACATAGTTTCAAGGACTGGGGGATTATTTTGCTACTCACAACATTATTCATGAGACTTCATATGTTCACATGCCCAAACAAAATGGCAGAGTGGAGCGCAAGCATCACCACCTCTTAAACGTGGCTCGTGCCCTGCATTTTAATCAATCGCACTCTAACACCAGTTCTCCAAAACAAGACTCTGTTTCATCTACCATTTCAGCACGAACCCAAGTTTTCTGATTTGCGTATTTTTGGGTGTTTTTGTTTTGCTTCGATTCTTCCTCGACTAGCTGATAAGTTCACCGCTCGTGGTCACAAATGTGTTGTCATGGGATATCCCAATGGTAAACATGGTTGGCAGTTGCATGATCTCGAAATTGGTTAATTCTTCTTCTCTTGCGATGTGGTGTTTTTTGAAAACATCTTTCCGTTTTGGGCTCCATCCTGTTCCTCATCGCCACCTCCTCAGGATCATCCGCCTCATTCTACTGTTATGACATTCTGGAGCTTCCTGCATTCCCAATAAAGGGGAGCTCTTCCCAACAGCACGTAGCACGTAGCCAGGGAGAGACTGAGTAGTCGCTAGAGTCAAGCTCACCGCCCCCAATCAAGCACTGTGAGGGTTCGCCTGAGGCAGTTTCTGAGGCACCTCATCCAGAGGTTCGACGAAGCACCCACGATCACGGGCCGAGCATTTGCTCAAGGATTTCGTATGCATCTCCACTCTCACAGGCGTTCTTGATGTAGCACGTAATATAGGAAAGATGAAATGTTGGGATTTGCAACATAAATGTCGAGTATTATTAATCACAGTCAAAACAAGCATCAAAATTACACAAGAATGCCTCCTATTTTTATAGAATGCTAAATCTCCTAAGGAGAAAGGGAAAAGAAAACTAAATCTCCTTAGGGAAAGGAAAATGTCTTAATGAAAGGAAGCAAACTAGATGAACAAATTAAGGGAAGCAAATATTCTAATTAAATGGAGCAAATAAAATGTCATCACGCCGGTCCCACTTATCCATATATACCAACCCTTATGCCACATCAGTTCCCTAATCCAGCTCGGCCGCTTTGTCAACTCCATATCCTATCAGCTGCTTTGTCAACTCCATATCCTATCAGCCACTTTGTTTCATCTTATAGGTTCGCTCTTGCTCACTCCCACGTTCTTGCGGCTGTCACTTCTAGGCACGAATCGACTCATTTTTCTGAGGTTGTACATCAGACATGTTGGCGACATGCCATGCAGGCAGAGCTCGACGCTCTTGAGAGAAATAACACGTGGTCTCTCACATCTCTTCCTCATGGAAAGAAACCTATTGGTTGCAAGTGGGTCTACCTTATCAATTATAAGTTGAACAGAGACATAGAACGCTACAAGGCTCACCTTGGTGTGCTCGAAAATTTTCAGGTAGAAGGCATCGATTTCAATGAAACTTTCGCTCCAGTCGCCAAGATGGCAACTGTTCGTACGTTCTTATCAGTTGCTACAGTTCGCAGCTGGGAACTCCATCGAATGGACGTTCACAATGCATTTCTTCACGGTGATCTGGATGAGTTGGTTTTCATGTCTCCACCATCGGGGTACTCTGAAGCATTACTTGGTCAAGTCTGTCGTCTCACAAGTCTCTTTATGGTCTCCGCCAAGCTCCTCGAAATTGATTCTTCAAGCTCGTACAAGCCCTTCGTCAATATGGTTTTTGGCAAAACTATGCCGACTATTCTTTGTTCAGCCTCAAGCGAGCTGGTCACACCCTTCATATCTTTGTGTACGTCGATGACTTGATTATCGCAGGTGATAGCCCTACTGCCATCTCTACTTTCAAACAGTACTTGTCTTCCTATTTTCACTTGAAGACCTCGGTATTCTCAAGTATTTTTTGGGCCTCCAAGTTGCGCAAAGCTCCTCTAGTATTTCCATTTCTCAGTGCAAGTATGCCCTGGAGGTGGTCGCCGAGGCTGGTCTTCTTAGCGCAAAGCCAGTCGCTTTGCCTATGGACCCGACACATAATCTCGCCAATGCTATTGGTCTGAATTATAATCATCCAGACCAATATCGCCGTCTGATTGGCAAATTAGTCTCTCTAACCATCACTCGACCCAAACTCAGCTTCGGAGTTTATACTTTATCTCAGTTCATACAGAAGCCAAAGTTGGAGCATTGGATTGCTGAACTTCATGTTCTTCATTACATTAAGGGTATCCTGGGTCAAGGTCTATTTCTTTCTCAAGATAGAAGTTTAGCTCTGACTGCTTATTGTGACTCTGATTGGGCAACCTGTCCTATCACTCGTTGATTTGTCACTGGTAACTTTATCACTCTAGGTGTGTCGTCGATCTTTTGGAATACCAAGAAGCAGCACACTGTATCGCTCTCGTCTGCCGAGACTGAGTACAAAGCTATGGCGAATGCTTGTTGCGAGATTCTTTGGCGAAGCATACAACGAGAATACAAGAAAACAAGAAAAGAGAGAAGCACTCAAATATGAGAACAAAACCTCACAAAGAGGAAAAAAATGATAATGCATTATTCTTAGAGAATTTTTGTTTTTCTATCCTTTGTTCATTCGGAGTTAGAGAAGTGAGTGCACACTTCTATCAACCAGGCTTCATTTTATCCTAGAGAATATTTATTCTGCATCATATGCACACAGAAGGGAACAAATAAATCCTTAAGGAAAGTATCTCATACATAACTTGAAGATAGTCTTTTAATGCATTATTTTGTAAAGTTATATGTTTTGCATATTCATAGAAGAATTCTTCAACACTCAAGTTTGATGAGGCGAACAAAAACTAACACATTACACCACAATCCACAAAGTGTCTCGGTTCACTACACAATAATGGTCAACGCCTAGAATATTTGTACAATATCATTATTGTTATGTAATTTCTTGATATCAATAGACAATGACACTACTTAGTTACCACTAAAGGCACAAAACACGTTGAAATTAAGCCAAGAGCCAGAAATTTTTCTGCCACCTGGTACTGATGAGGTATCCCCCCATCCCTTTGCTTTGCTTCCTCACTCCAATGGTTAAGCAATCCACAGTACTGATGCACTCTTCCACAAACTCTTCCAAGCTGCTCAAACCACAGAGGCTGCACCAGAGATTGGAGGCATTGAACAACAATTCAAAAATTCATGCTATTGAGAAAATAGATTTGACCATTGATAACACTAATTACATTTAAATCATTGTTTCAAAAGAATGCACCTAATATCCAGGGTATAACGCTCATATAAGACAAGGGAAAATGGGAGCAGGAAGATTTGTCATATCATTCAAGTGGTCCTTAATGGAGTTCAGATTTCAGTCCAGCATTATCATTTACTGTGTTGTATACAGTACACTCAAAATAATGGTGAAGTGGACAGTGGACTTGTGCAAGTTGAAGATCTCGGAAACACAAGTTTGATTGCTTTAACTATTATTGAACAGGAGAGAGAGAGAGTAGAATTGAATACAAATAAATGGGGAGGTCAGATTGTACACTGAGAATTCATGTGCAACAGAAAAATAGAGGCCTAGCAATGATTATGAATACTCATTCATACCAGTTAAGCAGGAGGGAGGAAGGCTTCTTTTGACCCAGCACTAACACAGACACCTCTAGCTTCTTCACCTGGCTCATCACTGTGCCCAGCATTGGCCCCTGAATCACCAGAGCTTCCACCTCCACCTTGAAATCCACAAATTCATCAAACAAAATTAGACAGATCTCCCACCATGGAAAGTCAAACAAAAGACAAAATGCATGACTAGCAGTTCTGCTACAAGGCACAAAATGCTTCCAGTATCCAATTGCTCTCATAAACTAGACATTATCCATCTATGAATTTGGGATCTACCAAGAAGTGAAGGAATACTGAAACAGGACTCATTAGTACCTCAGGCTTGCAAGCTTTGCAAAGGGACCCCATAGAGCTGGCAAGGTAAGGAGAGCAGTCAGAGGAGTTGGAGTCAGAAGGGATAATGTGAAGCAGAGTGAGCATATCGCCCTTGTTAGCAGCATGAGTAAGAGCCCACATCATGGCGTGTTTCGAATGAGAAGTCTGATCCACAACCACCATTACTCTCTTCCTCATCACGAACCCATTGTTGGTGGTGGTGTTGTTGCAGTTGAACCCCTCCATTTGCTTCAAATCAAACTCGTAGCTCTCATTGTCCCACTTCATGGAGCCTGATTTCCACCCATCCTTGCCGCTTATTTGCCTCAAGAACGCAGCAGAGCTCGACATCTTGCTCTGGAAATAGGGGTGGTTTTTGTGCTTTATGAAGAGATGAAAATGGATTGAATTTGATAATGGGGGACTGAGGTTGATGATGCAATGGTGCGTGAATTTTTATTATGGTTTTGTACGGGGAAAGGTCACGGGGATCACTTGGAAATAGTAGTATACTAATCAATTGTCAGTATTGAGATGATGGAGATGTGGATTCTTTCGTAGGGGCTGCCATTACTAATGAGGATAGCTTTGAATCATATTTCCCACAATCTTTTTTTTATCTCTTGGGATATGGTCCAAACTTCTTTCTGCTTACTCCCTCCCTGAATAAATGGCACATTTTATATTATGTTACTATTTACTATCCAACTTTAATCATATATTTATATAAATATATAAATAATAATATTATCATATGTTATATGGTTTAATTCGTTGTAATAAGTAGTTTCTAAAAAATAACTTTTTGTATTCCGTAATTATACGTAGTTAAACATATTAACAGTTAGACAAGTTTCTTGATAAACGTGAAAAAGATTTCTTACCATTTAATTTGGAACGGAGGGTGCACTAAAATGTCCGTGCGAGTACACTGCGTACTCATTCTATTACATCTCAAATTGCAAACAATCTTTTCCATGCTCATAAAAAAATTCATCTAACTGTTAATTTGTTTAACTACGTTTAATAACAGTAAACAAAAAGTTACATTTGTGAAGCTACTTGTTGCGACGAATCCAACCATATAACATATGACAATATTATTGTTTATATATCCATTCAAATGTGTGGTCAAAGTTAGATTGTGAATAGTGACATAATGTGAAATGTGCAGTTTGAGCTGAGACGGAGGGAGTATCTTTTTTCCATAATGTAACGTCCTATAGTGTGAAAATATATTATTTTCCCAAATAGGTCTTGTCCAGTTCAGCTGAAACAGAGTTGAGTTGAGTTGAGTTAAGCTGCATTTATTAGAGTTGAGAAGAGGTGAGTTGAGTTGATTAGAGGTGAGTTGAGTTGAGAAGAGTTGAGAATAGTTGATTGTAGTTGAGTTGAGCTGATTGGAGCGGAGATAATCTGATTGTAGTTGAACTAAACTGAATTAATTGTAGATGAACTAAATTGAATTATATGTCGATGAACTAAAATGAACAAAAACAAACTAAACTAAATCAAAATGGAATGAACCGAATCTAATTGAACTTAACTGAATCAAACTGAAATGAAATGAAACAAATTGACTGAATCAAGCTAAACTGAACTGAAACAAATAAACTAAACTGAATCAAACTAAACTGAACTAAATCAAATTGAACTAAATTGAACCAAAATAAACTGAATTGCATCAAAATGAACCCAACTGGATAAAGTTGAAGTGAAATGAATCACACATTAATTCGTTCAATTATTTTCTCAATCAAGGGATGCCACATATTGATTGTTAGCTTTCTACTAGCTAAAGGGATGCCAAGATACCTGAATGGAAGTTGCCCTTCTGTGAACCCTGCCAGCTCCAATATCCTCCCTCTCTAGTCCTGTGCCACATTGCCAAAGTACACGTTGCATTTATTCCTGATGACTCTGAGCCCAGTGGATTGCTCGAATTTCTGGTATGCCCTCATTAGAATGTTGACAAAATTTTTGCCTCTCCCTTTGATAGAAATAGGACATCATCCGCAAAGCTGATGCTATTCAGCTGCAGAAGCTCACAGTTCGGATGGAACTTAAACCCAACCTTCTTGCTGCAATCCTATAAGCACCTTGTCATGTATTCCATAATGAGTATGAATAAGCATCTTAGTCCCCGCTTTGCCTAAAGAAAACTGGTAGTGTGCCCATTGACATTGTATCTGCATGACACTGTTTTCACACCCACCATAGCCCATCTCACAAATTTCTCAGGTATTCCTATCTCCTTCATGATATCCTCAAGTGCTTCCCATTCGATAGTGTCGAAACCTTTCTGTATATCCATTTGTATAACACATCTTGGGGTTCCTCCTTTTCTATTGTAACCTTGAGAAATTCATAGACCACAATGATATGGTCGTGAATACTTTTCCCGGGGGCAAAGGCAGCCTTGTTAATTATCACTACTTCTCCAATTACATTGCTCATCTGATTTGTCATTACTTTAGAGATCACCTGGTATATTGTTGAAACACAAGATATGGGCATGTAATCCTTCACCTTGCTTGTCGTGTGACTTTTTAGAATGAGGGTCACTAAAGTGGACTTTTTAGAATGAGGGTCATTAAAGTGCTGTTTGTAGCTTTGTATATCCTCCCTGATTCAAAGAAATCCATCACTGTTTCAATAAAATCATCCTTCACCACTCCCCAGTTTACTTTGAAGAATCTCGCATTAAACCCGTCACAACCCGGTGCTTTCATGTCGCCTATTCCCTTCAAGGCTGCATATATCGCCTTCTCATTAAACTCTGCAATCAGCTTCCTTCTATCTTTGTTATTCAGTGTTTTTCCATTCCTCATGATCTCGACATCAATGCCTTCTGATCTGGTACTTGTCCTGCCAATCAGGTTCTCACAGAAACTGAGTATCTCTGCTTCTATTTCCTCCTGTTCAGTGGTCACACTTCCATCCTGTTTTTCAATTTTCAGAATACCTATTGCCTTGTATTTTTACTTCACTGATGCATGGAAATACGAGTTGTTCCCATCACCCAAGCGTAGCCAATCTATCTTCGATTTCTGTTTTGCTATCTTCTCATCTATTCCACTCCACTTGTAAACTTCTTCTATACAGTTTATAACCCTCAGTACTTTATCCTTATCCAGTCTATCATTCATCAAGTTTCGCTGGGCTTCACTTAACTCTTCCCTGGACTGCTCTAGCTTTCTTTTCACCCCACCAACCTGTTTCATAACCAGTTTTAAGTCTTGCTGGAGCTTCAGTAACTTCATCCATACCACGTACATAGGCCTACCATTTACTGGTTTCTCCCAGCTTTTATTAATAGTCTCCAGAACGTCCTCTCTTTCTAGCAGACATTTTAAAATTTTAATTTGTCTAGGTCTCCTCCCCTTGTCTTCAAATAGCTTCACCCTGAGTAATGCATGGTCTGAGATCCCTGCCTCCATAATTTCTGCTACGATCACAGGGAATCTCATAAACCATTGTGAATTCCTCATTCCTCGATCAATTCTTGAATAAATGATACCTCCCGCCTGTTTATTCGACCAAGTGTAGAAGTCTCCGGTTTGTTCGCATTCACTCAGTCCAACTGTTATCATCATTTGTTCAAGTTCCCAGTACTCACTAGCATGCACATCATTGCCTCTCAGTCTATCATTTATACCGAGGACATTGTTGAAATCCCCTAATAAAAACCAAGGCCCTGCAACCATTTTCTGAGTTTTTCTATATCCTTCCAGAGAACCTTTCTCACCTTTAACTGATTCCCAGCATAGATAGTAGTCAACCAACACAGCAATTCCCCACTACTATCAGTTACTTCACACAATAACATTTGATTAGTCACTTCCCTCTTCAGTACTCTAACTTTTTTTATCATCCCATAACAACCATATTCTACCATTAGGCTGGGCCTCATAGTTATCCATAAACTGCCACCTATTTTTAAAACATTTCTTGACTTCATTCATATTTTCTCTTTTACCTCTAGTTTCTACTAAAACGGCAATGATAAACTTCATACCAAAAAGATGGGAGTAAATCTCTCTCTGCTTCGCTGTATTATTTAACCCCCTCACATTCCATGAAATAATCATGGAATGTGGTCGAAGCCCTCTGGAGAATCTGTCAAAATCCCCAAAGCTACCTCCAATCCCATCAAACCTTGTCTGCTACATTCTCCTTGTGTAAGGACCACACCCTCCTTTTGTTTTCCCATGTTCCTTGGTGCCACCACCTTCCAGGCATTACCTTGAACACTGCTCACAGACTGTTGTGCCACCGCCTTGATCACTGCCTGATGTTTACCCTCAGCCTGACTCACCTTCCCTTCAAATGTTGCTATTTTTTTTCCTGCCACAATTGGACCTGTTTCTTCTTTTCTCCCTCATTGTTACACCTATGCTCTCCCACTTGGCATTTGTTACAGAACAATGGCCTCCCTTTAATTCCAATTAGCTGTTGTATTTTATTACCTTCAACATCCCTGATTGTTACAACCTCCCTAATCTGCTGGGAGGTATCAACTTTCACCAGAATCATTTCATATGATACCCGCTGCTTGCTTGCAGTGCATTCGTCAGTGAACATGGGTTTTCCCACCGCACTTACAATCTTCCCTAAGCTCTTGGGTCCCCAAAGATGGATTGGTAGGTTCGGTAGCTTCACCCAGATAGGCAGGGTTCGCACCATATCACTCTTCAGTGAAACATTGGGCCTCCATAAATGCAGGAACATGGCCATGCTATAGATCGTGTATGACCCCCTCCTCAAGACTTCATCCCCATCCTTCTCAGATTTTAGACGGAGGATAAAGTATCCCTCGTCATTGTACAATATCTCTTGGTCGCTGACAAACGACCAGAACTTCATTACATACCTTTTCACAGCATTCATCATCAAATTCCCACCTAAAACGTACATAATCAGAGAGTTTTTCCAGTAGTCTAATTCGTTCTTCACACCCTCCATTTCAATCTCTACCTCAATTTCCCCCTCTATAACCGCGGGAGCTACATAATCGATCTTCATCCCATTTTTCTGAACCCTATTTCCACTGATAATGTCTACCCATAACATCTCCTCTTTTTTCTCACTCTCAATCGAATTGCCCTTATCAGTTGAGAGAATAAGGTTTACCTCTACTGTAGCTTCCACCGCGTCAGTGTTCTCCTCCGATAGCTCCTCATCCTCATCCTCCAACAGACCGGTAGCCTCAACACGTTCCTCCTATATTGATCTACTCCACTCTGCCGTCATCGGAGCCACCTTCTTCCGTGGCCTTCCCCTTCCACGCTTCATGGTTGTCGCAAAAAATGCACCGCCAGTGTGTGTGTTTCGCTCGCACAACCAATATAATATGTTAAATACAAACGAATCAGTTATTTAATTATATCAAATAATAATATATTAATTAAATTAATAATTAATGATTGAGTTGAGATGAGATGAGAGGAACTGAGAAGAGTTGAGAATAGTTGAGAAGAGTTGAGAAAATATGAGAAGAGCTGAGTTGAGTTGATTGGAGCTAAGTTGAGTTGAGAAAAGCTGAGAATAGTTGAAAAGAGTTGAGAAAAGTTAAGTTGAGTTGATTAGAGCTGAAATAAGTTGAATTGGAGAGGGTCCTAATCAAATACCAACAAGATGAAAGCTTCACCATAAATTTGGTTTATTCCGGGAGCTTACAAATCGAAGCTCTTTTTTCTTTATAACTAGTATGGTCACACCGCGCGTTGTGCGGTGAGCTTGATATTAAATTATAGAAATACTATAGGAATGTTGCTACGTATAGGAATATTAAAAGAGCTGTAATTGAAGCTACAAATGTACCAATTTTACATGTAATTGAAGTGTGGAGATGGTGAGACGGTGGTGTAGTTGAAGAGGACGATTCGAGAGGTCGTGAGGTGAAGGTTTATGTGAGGAGGTCTAATGGGTACCTCTCGAATAGGTACCTCTCGAAGCGGTACCTCTAGAACCCATCCAGTGGAACCCCTCCACCTAAAATTTTACCTCTCGAATGGGTATCTCTCGAACCCATCCAATGGGACCTCTCCACCTGAACCTTCACCTCTCGAATGGGTACCTCTCGAACCATCCAATGGAACCCCTCCACCTGAACCTACACATCTCGAATGGGTACATCTCAAATGGATCCAATGGAACCCCTCCACCTGAAACTTAACCTCTCGAATGGATCTAATGGAACCCCTCCACTTGAAACTTTACCTCTCGAATGGGTACCTCTCGAATGGATCCAATGGAACCCCTCCACCTGAAACTTCACCTCTCGAATGGGTACTTCTAGAAGTCATCCAATGGAACCCCTCCACCTGAAACTACACCTCTTGAATGGGTACATCTTGAGTGGGAACCTCTCGAATGGGTACCTCTAGAAGCCATAATGGAATCTCTCCACCTGAAACTTAACCTCTCGAATGGATCCAATGGAACCCCTCCACCTGAAACTTCACCTCTTGAAAGGGTACCTCTCGAATGTATCCAATGGAACCCCTCCACCTGAAACTTCACCTCTCGGACGGTAGTGGGTCGAGTACTCCAGGGGGGAACCCCGGTTTCGAAGTCCGCAAGAGACCGTGTGGGAGTGACATCAGCAAAGCGTAAGCATGAGGCCCCCTTGGGTGGGCCCGCTGACGTGGAAGTGGCGCCTCCTGGTGCTTGGTGGATACGGTTCCGCTCGATGGCCATGGCGGCCGGCTCCCGCGACTTACCCTCTCGACAGTTGCCCGTGGTGTCGGGTCGTCGGGGTGCTCAAGGCTGGCGTTACAGCCTTTTGGAAATGGAAATGACTACTATCAGAGGCGTGGTCACATCAAAAACCCTCCTCGATTGAAGACATCTTCTAAAAGCCCATTTTTCTAAAGTTACACAACCCCCACTTTCTCTTCAACGACACCGCTCCAGTTACAACAACTAAACCATTTCTTAGTTTTAGTCTAAATAAACCATTTAGGAATTTCCAAAGATCTTTAGTACATAGCTATAATATCAGTTCTACAAATTTGAACAAATGGGGTTATCTTAAGGACCAGTAAAATATTCCTAGTTATGAAGTTGACATTCCCTATATTGATTCAGTACACAATCACACCAGATTCATTTGAAGAAAAATGTTGGTATTTAGTACAATGTGGACATGCTGATACGAATAAATAGTTTACAAACACATGATTCTGTGCTAGACCAAGCATACAATACTTCCACTTCCACAAATTAAAGGTTACACAAACTAGTAACAACGGAAAGCAGTGGTTCAAGCCGTGGCCGGTGTTATTCCGGTGGGATGGCTGGTTCTAATGAGGACTGCTTTGAACAAGATATCCCTCTCATTGGTAGTTAAAAGCTCAAAGAAAACAGTGTCACCTATCTGGAATTCGTTATCTGCGATAAATGTCTGCCACCCAATCGGTTTGATTTCCTTGTATTCTCAATCACCGGAGTAGAACATCTCCCAAATCTTGCCATATAATTTGACCTTGGTTTCCACATTCAAAGTGGGCAAGTGGTGCTAGATGTTTGGGGGAATGTGCTAGCAGAAAGAGATAAAACTTGATCAGCTTACTTGGCAGAATGAGTAATACATCCTCATTAAGTAAGAACTCTTTTGCGAAGCTAGAAAAAAAATTTGTAGCAATAAGAAGGAGATTTACCAAAGGCTGAAGTTTGCCAACAGGTTGCTTGGAAAGTATCATGGAGAAATGTGAATTATCGGGGATAATCTGTAGTCCTCAACATCATAGGTCAGCCCTGGAGCACTACTACTATCGATTTCTCCATCAACCTGGTTACATTATACAAGTTAGGGTTTCCAAAACATATTCAATTCATTACATTAGAGAAGTTTGCCAAAACAACTATTGTACCTTGTTCAAGTGGCTATCCATATCAAATAGCACAGCCAACCTTTGAAACAAATATTCTCTTTTAAAAATCAAGCAGTATTAATGTGCAAATACAAGATAAATGTGAATGTTTAATCTTCTAAAAATGGTCCATGGGAAGCTGAGAGATCAACCAGTAAGTTTAAATATGCAGAATGAAACCTTAACATAGTATTCATAAACCAATAAAATTAATTAAGACTATCAGATTTAGTACCCTCCAAAAACAGACGCACCTATATTTCATGTTCGCGTAAAGAAATCCATACCATTGACTTAACATGTTTGAAAATAATTCTAAATCCACATTTTTCCAAATAATTAATTATTTTTCCATTTCAGTCATGCCACAAGTACATATCTAAGCATAAATTAGATATGTAAATTAGGCCCGTCAAATGGGTTGGGTCACCCGTTGGATAACCGTTACCCATATACTAATTTCACTTATTGGATAAGACTTATTGGATAATTATCCATTAGGTTAATGGATATAATTGGGTTGTAGTTATTGGGTTTAGTTGGGTTGGATAATTGGTTATCCGTTGGATAATTTTGGGTGGGTCGAGTTGGATTGGATAACCGGTGACCCGTGGATAATTTCATATCATAAGATAACAAAATTTTCACAAATTTGATTACGAATAATTTAATTTTTCCCTAACACATATAATCAACTTAGAAACGATCAAATTCTCGATTCATCATATTTGTCGATTTCGGTTCATGTTTTAATCAATTTTAATTTGAACTAATTAAAATTTGATAAATGATCTTGACGAAAGAAGTAGAAGTAGTATTTAAGAAACTTTTACTAAATTTGAAAAATCTCGAAATATGAATATTTTTAAAAATATTTTCTTTTATTGAACATAAGAAAACAATAAATGAAATTCCCACATTTGGCCACTCGAATAAATATTTCTTTTTTTTGTAGTTATGTACACGATTCAGCCTACATCAAAGAATGATTACGGTTAATCCTAATTTTTCACTCCAAGTAAAATGTTACGTGGCTTATCCATTTAAAGTTTAAATGGTTGAAAACACCAATTATCCATTGAGTATATAATGAATTATCCATTGAGTATATACTAATTATCCATTGGGTCTATACTAATTATCCATTGGGTCTATACTAATTATCCAATGGGTCTATACTAATTATCCATTTGGTCTATACTAATTATCCATTGGGTCTATACTAATTATCCATTGGGTCGAACTAAATGACCAATTGGGTATATGTCATTTATTTGGGTGAAACGTGAATTACCCATCAAGTCCGCGTTCTTTCTCAGTTCTCAGTTCTCACTTTCCAGACTGCGTTTTGTTTCATCAGTCCGCATTTTGTTCATCAATCGGTCTGCATTTTGTTCATATTCAAGTTCATAATATTATATTATGTAATATAATATTATGTACATTATATTATATTATATTTAATAAAAATAAAAAATATATAATATGTTGGCTTTGTAAACTCGACGAAACTAACGAACAATATTACTTGGGATCGAGCTCGAGCTCAAATACTGTACGAACTCGAATATTGTACGAACTCAAATATTGTACGAGATTGAACTCGAATACTGTACAAACTCGAATAGTGTACGAGATTGAGCTCGAATACTGTACGAGATTGAGCTCGAATACTGTACGAGATTGAGCTCAAATACTGTACAAACTCGAATACTGTACGAGATTGAGCTCAAATACTGTACAAACTCGAATACTGTACGAGATTGAACTCGAATAATGTACGAACTCGAATACTGTACGAGATTGAGCTTGAATACTGTATGAACTTGAATACTGTACGAAATTGAGCTCGAATACTGTATGAACTCGAATACTGTACGAGATTAAGCTCGAATACTGTACGAGATTGAGCTCGAATACTGTACGAACTCGAATACTCTATGAACTCGAATACTGTACGAGATTAAGCTCGAATACTGTATGAACTCGAATACTGTACGAGATTGAGCTCGAATACTGTACGAGATTGAACTCGAATATTGTATGAACTCGAATACTGTACGAGATTGAACTCGAATATTGTATGAACTCGAATACTGTACGAGATTGAACTCGAATATTGTACGAACTCGAATACTGTACGAGATTGAGTGCGAATTTTGTACGAACTCGAATACTGTACGAAATTGAGTTCGAATACTGTACGAAATCGAATACTGTACGAACTCGAATATTGTACGAGATTGAGCTTGAATAATTTGTGAATTATAATTTGTATAATTTGTGAATTATAGTGAATATTTATGTTAAATATTACACATGCATTTAATTGGGTAATTTTGGATATTTATTGGGTATTTGTTACGTCTTATTGAATTAACACAATATGGGACCCATGGAGATCAAAATTTTCTATTAACACAATTATTTTCATCCCGCTCAATCCCAAAAACTAATGAGCATTTAATACCTGATCTCATTGGATAATGACAACTTGTAACCCAAATCGATAGAAAATGTTTAATGATAACTTATTTGGTTAATTATATAATGATTTATTGGATAATGACTTATTGGATAATATATTTTAACCCATTGGGTCATATGAATATCTCATGGGTTATCCAATGGGTTATCCATTTAATGACCCAACCCATTTATGACCCAACCCATTATGACCCATTTAATAAACGGGTTAATTGGATAATGACCCATTGGATAATAATCTATTGGGTTTGGATAACGAATTTATCCAATTAACCCATTTGACGGACATAATGTAAATAAGCCTAAACCTGTAATGCCAAAGGCCACTAATCATGAAACATGGAAACAAAGGAACACTGAGGCCGTTTCTGGTATGACTGTCTCTCAAAAACAAGTTGAAGTTGCTAAGAAAAACTAGGTGACACATACTAAGCCTCTAACCCCAGAGCAGAGTATCCCTCAGCCTGAAACCAGGGTTCCAATTGGGAAATTCCCTACCGATAATGCAGCTCTCCAAAACACTCAACCCTATACTCCCCAACTTGATCAGGAGTTGGTTACTCAAAAAGCATAAGAAATTGCTACCAAAAATGCACATGAAATGTTAGTGAATAACTCACTAAACAATACTGTTCCGGACTTTGAAAAAAATTGTGATATCACAGAGAACCGCCTGGAACTTCGAAACAAGACTGTTATACTAGGTTCCCCTGACCTACCCTCTTCACGAGGAACAGATGGCTCTAACAAAGGAAAAGCCATTATTTCAATATCAGATGAAGGAAAAAGCAATACCAGAGCAGTATGCCAAGGATGATCTTGCAGGTGTGTCTCTCTCACCCTCTCCTATAGAAAATGATACTAATAGTCTTAGTTGTAAATTACACAGGAACATTCCAAGTGCAAATAGGTTCTTTTCATTAAGCGACTCAGAAGATCTGGACTCAGAAGACTCTCAAAAATCAAGTTCTCAAGTGTTTCAGCAGGAACAGGTAAGTAACTCCATTCTCCCAATTGATTTCAACCTGAAACCTGTCAAGACTCGAAAAAAACTCTTTTTAATAAGCTCAATAAGATGAACTTAAGGCCATCTTCAAAAAGCACCAAAATCAGGTTTTAAATGATTAACAATAATGAGAATTTGATGTTTCTGGTATGGAATGTAAGGGGTCTTGAAACTTCAATGGAGAGATTAAAAAAACTCTGTAAAATTCATTGCATTCAGTTGCTATGTGTCATAGAGCCTAAACACAATTCATCTCAAGGAAATGAATACATGATTAAATTAAATTTTGATCACTGTTTCTGCTCACAAATCAGTAATATCTAGATCTTTTGGAATTCTAATGTCCAAATCTAGGTTTACAAAGATGAATCTCAGTTTCTGGCTACCAAAGCCAAGATTCTTGCTCTCTCAACTGAAATGCACATTGACTTTTTACATGCCTCTACTACACTTTAACTAAGAGGAAGCTATGGAATGATTTGTCAAACTGTACTAACTCAAATAAACTTATTATAAGGGACTTTAATGCCATGTTTTCTATAACTGAATATAAGGGCCCTTATAGACCAAATGCAGTCAGTATCAGGGATTTTTCTAAATTCATAGATAATAAACAGCTACAACATGTTTTCACTGTTGGTATTACTTTCACATGGTCTAATGGTAGAAGACAACCTACTATAGAAAGATTAGACGAGCACTGGCTGATGATCTATGGATTCTAAACCGCCCAAATAGCTCAATACATGTCCTAAATAGGATGTCTTCTGACAAATCCCCCCCTCCTTCTGACCATAGGTTGTACCTTGGCTATATTCCCCAAACCGTTTAGATTCAAGACATGTGGTTTAATAGACCTGAGCTGCAGGATGTCATCTCAAACAACTGGAATCAGCCAGTTACTGAGAAAGGGATGCTGGATTTTTTTCTCAAATTAAAAATACTGAAGCCATAACTTAAAAGCTGGAACAAAACTCACTGTGGTGATCTTAATGCTAACATTAAAAAAGAAAAGGAAGAATTAAGATTACAGGAAATCTATTATGAAAACAGTAACTCCACCAGTGATCTAATTGAGCTTAATCATAAAAATGTAGTACTTCTTAAAGCTTTACATGAGGAATTTTTTTCTGGCAACAGAAAGCCAAGATGAAATGGCTTAAAGATGGTGATAAAAATAAAAAGTATTTTCATGCGTCACTAAAAGAGAGGAGACTTAAAGGAAAATATCACTAAAATCAAGGATTCTAGTGGTAAATGGATAGAAGATCCATCTGTCATTGAAACTGAAGCACTTCAGTTTTTCCCCAATTTGTAATCAGATGAAAATGAACCTGAAAGATACACTTTCAAAAATCATTTTCTTAGTCAAATACCTAAACTGATTACAGAGGATGAAAAGGCTATTCTTCTTTTAGAACCATCCTTAGAAAAGATCAAGAATATTGTTTTCTCTCTGAATAAAAATAGCACTCTAGGGCCTGATGGCTTTACAACCAGTTTTTTTCAACATTTTTGGGAAATAATCAGTTCTAATTTATTGTGTGTTGTTTAGGACTTCATGAGAGGATATAATATTCCAGCTGGGATCTCTAGTACTTGGATTACTTTAATCCCAAAAAAAGATGTGCCGGTTAACTCTGTTGATTTCAGGCCAATTAGCCTATCTAATTTCATAAATAAAGTTTTTTCAAAAAATATTATGGAAAGATTGGCTACTTTGATACCTAAATTCATTTCTCCAAACCAAACTACCTTCATGAAAGGCAGGGAGATTGCAAATAATGTGATTCATCTTCAAGAAATGACTAGATTCCTAAATTTGAAGCAGAAGTTTCCCAACTGCATCGTAAAGCTAGGCCTAGCAAAGGCTTTTGCTAGGGTTAATTGGGAATTTTTAGGTTCAATCCTCCTTAGAATTGGATTTCATCCTGGTTTCATAAAAATCATTACTAACAACTTGGCAGCTGCTTGGTGCTCAGTAATCATTAATGGTAAACCAGTTGGTTTATTTAAAGCATCTAGATGTATTAAGCAAGGAGATCCTCTATCTCCTTGTCTATTTAATATCTTCACAGAATCTTTCACTAGAAGTCTCAATTTTGTTTTTGAAAATGGTAAAATTAGCTATTACAAATTGCCTGCTAGATGCACATATATATATATATGTATATCTCACTTAATTTATGCAGATGACACAGTGCTTTTTTTCCCCCAAGTTTCAAAGTCTAACCAGATAATATTGAAAGCTTTTCTTTCAGTTTTTGAAGTTACATCTGGACAAAAAAATTAACTATGACAAACGTAGCTTTTATGTTAGCAAGCATGCCAGCATGGATCAGATCTTAATGATTAAACATACCCTAGGCATGAGACAGGGTAATTTTCCTTTCATTTATTTGGGATATTCCATTTTCACTGGTAGAATAAAGTCATCCTATTTTCAGCCTTTTCTAGAATCTGTGGACAAAATATTATTCAGTTGGAAAAACAAATGGTTAACTATGGCTGGTAAACTGACTTTAATAAAAACAGTAATCTTCTCTATCCCACATCACCTATGGGCAGTTCTGAAATCCCCAAAACATGTAATTAAAATGTTTACCAAAAAATTTACCAAGTGCGCATGGGATAAAAAGGTTTGGAAAAGTTTGAAACAACTATGTTTTCCAACTGAACAAAATGGACTAGGAATTAAGAATTTACATGATATTATCACAGCTTTTTCTTTAAAGCTATGGTGGAAGTTTCAAAATGAAAATACACTCTGGTCTCAGTTGATTTGGTTTATGCCTGTGACAAGAAGAAGCTCACGTACCTGTAAAAGAATAAAAGCAGTTAATGGTTTAGCTGAAAACCTCACTAGAACTATACATGGTAGAAGTGATGCTCTGGACAGGTTCTGGCCCATTAGAAGACCTATGTGTTGATCAATATCTAAACCTTGATCATGATATGACCATTGCAGAATTTATTGATAACAAAAATCTTCATATTACTTATCTTCGGTTTCTCCCAGCTAACATTCTACTTTTTTTGTAGGAGGCAACAATTAGTCCAAATAGAGCTGACAGATTAATATGAAAACCTGCAAACAATGGAGCCTTTTCATTTAAATCTGCCTATTTGAATGTAACAGGGAGAAGGAGGAAGCTGGCATCTCTGAAACAGGTGTGGCATTCCAAAATATCAAAGAACATCTCTATATTTATTTGGAAATTGGCCAACTGTATTCTCCATTTTGATGATGTGATCATATTCTCGGATGTTTTCCTAGCATCAAAATGCCCATATTGCTCCAACTGTGATAGCATCTCTCATTTTTTTAAACTCGTGCTCTAATTTAGTTCAAATTTGAAACCACTTCAACTCATTGATTAACCTTCATGCTCCAAATTTTGATACAATATGGGATATGCTATCTTTTTACTGGACATCTTCCGGAGAAACACAACTCCATACCTCATTGATTAGGATGACACCTTCTCTTATTTGCTGGAATCTATAGAAAAATAGAAATAGAACACTGTTTGATAATCTGAATACAGATCGTCATGTGCTAATTTAGAATATTAAACATGATTTCTACCTTGCTTTCTACACTCATCCCAGTTTTAGCAGTACGTTATAGGGTTTAGAGTGGTTTAATAAAGGATTAATACCTAGGCCTAGGCCACCACCCAAACCAAAACTTTTACCTATTAAATGGAGTCATCCTAATATAAATAAGCTGAAGGTAAATGTTGATGCATCGTGGATTAATACCTCTAATAGAGCGGAAATTAGAGTAGTTATTAGAGATCACGAAGGCAATTTTATTGTTGCTTTGAGCAAGAGAACTACTGCTACCTCTAGCTTACATGCATAGATGCTTGCTTTGAAGTATGGTTTTACCTTTGCAAAAGCATACTGTTTGTCTTCTTTCACTCTGAAAACTGACTGTGAAATGACTAGAGCTTTTTTTTTTCATCACCTGAGAAAGCCCCCTGGTATCTCTATAATTTAGCTGCATCCATATCAGATCAGATTGCATTTATACATGTTACCCATACTTTCACTTAGGGTAATGTAATAGCAGACCATCTATCTAAGATAGCCCATCATTTTGGAAAGAAAATCTAGAAATATCAAGATTTGGATACAAAGTCAAGGGTCTTATTCAGCTGTAAATTTGTTGTGCCTTCCTTAAGAATTAATGACTTGCTCAGAAACTACCAATTTCCTCCTTTTCACATTTCAGGTGCCTGTGATTTCATGCTGGTCTCAAATTGTTCCTGGATTTAGGATAACTGCTATCCTAGACACCAATTTCAGACTCTACTCAGATATGCACTCAACTCAAAAGGCATCATCCTCTAATTGGGAGGATAAAATGCTGACACCATATATTTGCAAGTTTCAATCCCTACCTCAGTACATTTTTGTATCATCTTTTTTGCTCATGGTTTTGTAGTAGCATTGGGAGTCTTGGCCGTCACTGTAATGCTCATGCATGGGGTGGGGTCATTGCAAATGGAAACACTAACAATGCTGCTGCAAAACTTTCCCTTAGATGGAAATTTCATTTGCCTTTTGCAATTAGCTATAGCACTCATTCGTGTTTCAACTTAGTTCTGAACCATCCAGTTTGTATTCTCATCTCAAATAGATTATCACTTACTTTGAAAAAGACTTGGGGAACCTAATATACCCCCTCCAATGGGTTTTAATTTTTTTTAAAAATATCTATGCATAAATTAACCTTCACTAATTCCATACTCGAAGTAAGGGAGGAAATTATGGCAGTTTCAAAAGAAAAAAATTAGTAGCACGAATCTTCAATCCATATTCTAGAAACAATGCTTTGAAGTAGAGAGGAACACATGCTTGCGAATGAAACCAAAAGGGAAATGACTGGAGAATGATGGTGAAAGGGACTAGTCCGACCGAGATAGTGGTTTTTTCGAAGCAGCTAAAAATGGGGCAATAATCTAAAAGTACAAGTGGTGGGTGTCCTTTAAGATAACTATTTATGGATTAGGGTTTGAAAACAGTACACAACATTGGGACGACGCCATTTTCAAATGCCTTACCCTGACCACCCACTATCCCAAAACAGTTGAAAACAACTTAATGCAAGAGTGACAATTTATCAGACTAACTGCAATTAATTATGGTAATTTGTAAA
Organism: Rubia yunnanensis; assembly: GCA_037428765.1. Classification (NCBI taxonomy): domain Eukaryota; kingdom Viridiplantae; phylum Streptophyta; class Magnoliopsida; order Gentianales; family Rubiaceae; genus Rubia; species Rubia yunnanensis. Next base: position 11,964,794 of record CM075067.1, read on the forward strand.
ATATATTAACGCTTGTTTAATTTTTTTTGAATTTCCCATACACCAAAGAAGATAATGAACTACGGTAAGTTATTTGGTTTATCGATAGAACAAAGAAATATTATTGGTGCAACTGAGCTAGGCCAAAATGTTCAACAACCACTTAATCAGACTTGCTTATTTGATAAATAACTACATAACACCCCTGCATGATTGTAAATGAGAATTTAAGATATAATATAACTAATAATTTAAATTAGTCACGAGTCTTTAATAATCAAAGGTGATTATTTTGGTGACGAATACTACTATATGAGAATTACACATGAAGAATTATTTAAAATAATTTGATATGTTTAAGAATCTATAATAATTTCTAAAAATATTAATAAAATAAATTGAAAATGAATAATAGGACATTATTTATACTCGTGTAATACACAATTTAAAAATTATTAATATTTTATTATATATATTTTAAGTACAATTTAATTTAATTTAAAATTTATTGATACTTAGTGAAATATTTTATATTTAAATGAAAAGAAAGATGGAATCTATTTTCAAAGTAGTGGAAATCATTAGAATTCAGTTCTGCTGGTGTGTAAAACTTTGGAAGTGGTACTTAATCAAGAAGTTCCTCTTTTAGTATAGAAGATAAAACTACTCCCTCTATCCCAGGAAATTCTGCTGAAAGAGAAAACCTATCTTTTAATTTGGTGATGTGAAATGATAATACTGCCCTTGTCTTCTCCAAACTTTTCTTGATATGCATTTCCTGCGTCTTCTCTATGTCTGATTTGTCTTCTTCATCAGCAACTCCGCCTCTTCTTCAACCTCAACTTTCCATCTTCTTCTTCTACCACAACATTGTCTTCTTCAATCTCAACATTCCAGATCTGCAAGTTGGCTCGAACAAATACCAAGAGAAAATCAAACTCTTAATAAAAGAAAAATCAAAATCTTCGTCTCTATATGCTCAAAACTCGATTGGCCAAAGCCTTCTCCACCGTGGTTGTACGGCCCCGGCACCTGGTCAAAGAAAGGGAACCGATATGGAAGAACACGCCGGTGGATCTGGAGGAAGGCGAGGTGGCTCGAAAACCATAAGCTCTCTGCGAATTTGCCTAATACTAGGCCCGTGCTACTCACCACGACGCCGTCACTAACGACTGGCTCACGCAAGTTCAAGCCACTGTCGGTTTCGTCGAAGGTGATTCCTCCTCCACCGTCGATTCGATTCCGTCGAAGGTGATTCCATCTCTGCTGGTGTCAATGGTGGTGGATTTGGTAGAAAGGTCATCCAGGAGAGGGATGAAGCGGGGACATACGTGGAGGTGAGGAGCGAGGACAGAGTCCGAGGCGGGAATAGAGTTGAAGGCGATGAGGGGCTTGGAATTGAAAGTGGAGGTGGAGGGAGCGGTGGCAGAGCGGAGGAGGGGGAGCCAAAAAGTGGTGGTAGAGCCAAAAAGTGGAGGCAGAGGTAAATTGAATGGAATATGAAGAATTTAGGGTTGAAGAGGAGTTTTGTGGGCTGTTGTAAAATTTTTAATTTGTAAGGGTAACTATGGCTTTTATAATATTGTTTTTTTCTAAATGATGAAAGTATACAGGATTGCATGGGACAACCCAAAAAGGAAAGTGCACAAAATCTATTGGGACGGAGGGAGTAGTTATTTTTTAAGAGATTTCCACAATAATTTATACTTCTATAACCAAAACTAGTTGGTGTAGATAATCTGTTTAGTTTTAGTTAGAACAACAAGATAGTGAATGAAAAGTTTGATTTAGTTCTATTGAGTTTGATTCAGTGCAATTTAGTTGATTCAGTTCAGTTCTGTTTGATTGGCTGCGATCAGTTGTTGTAGTTCAGTTCAGTTTAATTCGGTATATTTCATTCTTTTTATATCAATCTAACTCAAATAAGAATCAATTAGAAGCAGTTCTTTTCATTTTGATTCAATTTAGTGCATTTCGATTCAGTTTAGTTCATCGACAAATAATTCTTTAATTCAGTTCTGCTCCATTCAGTTCATGTCCACTCCAATCACTTCAACTCAACTCCAATTAGCTCAAGACTACTCTGCTCAACTATTCTCAATTAACATAATTTTGAATTATCCTACACCTTACAACTATTTTAATCAACGTATTCAGGATAAGTAATTTATAGAGGTTTTGCAAGGAATATCAACTTTATGCAAGATAACTAATTTAAAGAGGTTTTGCAAGGAATATCAACTTTATGCAGGATAGGTAATTTGCAAGGAGAATGTAGAGAGATTTTAATTAGTTGTAGATACTGAATAAGTATTTCGTTTACTTTATTACTTAAACATAAGGTATTAATAAAGGAAATTTATGGTACTCCCTCCGTTTCACTAAAAGTGATACACTTGCTTTATTGGGATTTTTTAAATGGCACACTTTCCATTTTTGGCAAGATTTCAATAATCTCATCCACTCATTCTACTTTTTTACTTTTTACACTCAATTTCAAACTCTCATTTTCTTCACATTAATCCAAGAGGCTAAATCTAATGTACAACTTTTAGTGAAACGGAGGGAGTACTAGGAGCCTAGTTCAAAATTCAAAATTTGGCATATTGGGAAGGAGTAACTTCAAATTTGGTTAAGCCAGTTGAACCACTTGTGATCTCGAAAGTGGGAACTAACTAGCCAACTGTGGAACTGGAAATGACTGCTGTCAGTGGTGTGATCACATTGGAAACCCTCCTCGTTCAATTTATGGTTGAACATTAATTAGTCAATGTCAAATATTTTTATTTATATTTATATTTATTAGGTCAATAAAAATTGATTGTTAATTAATTTTAATCAACTTAGCTATTTATAAAAGTCAACAAAAGAAGTGGATAAATTCAAATTGAAGAAAAAACATAATTTAGCTCAGAGCTGCTGTACACAATTGTGCCATGCCCATAATAATTTTGGTTTTTTTTAATAAAAAATTTAGGCTATTGTATTGAATTTTTTGGTGAATTATTTGACATTTTTGGCAGGAAGATTGAAGGTATGACTAATCGATGATTGCATAATTATCTAATTTTGCAAATTATTGAAGCGTCACACCACTTAATTCTTTATTGTTGGTAAACATCTTATTTAATGCTGGTAAACCTAATAGATGCAGTAAATAAAGATTTTCCCTTTTCAAACTTTTTGGAAATTTTTGATCTCTTTAAATCTTAATATTAAAAATCAAAATATTGTTCATATAACTTAGTATCTGTAAACGAAATGAACTAATCTTTAGTTACATTAGTTTGGCCATTGGTTACCTCCTGGATTTCCCAACCCCCTTCATTTACACCACCCTCCCACCCCACATATTCTTCATTTACTCCATTCACAGAAATGGTTGGCTGGTCTAATATCCTCGACAAATACATCTATTCCCAGTTGTGGATCTCTCCCTTATCTAAATACAAGATGAAATCTTATCTTCTTCGCAGGCGCTCCATAAAGTTGCATCTCCGATGTACGTCATGCCCAAAATGGTGGAGGAAATTGTTAATAATGGAAATAGGGTTGATGGGATGCAGAAAGAAGGTATGCCAACTTAGTTTCTCATACTGTATTTCAAATATTCTGCCTTTGCATGATAATAACTTAAATTACTATTCTACCCGATGAAAGAAGATCTGGCCTACACTGCATATGGTGATAGAATGGTTATCCAGCAATATCAGTGGGCCAGGATGCTTGAGGAGGTGAAAGTAATGAATGATGTGTCTAGATTATGTATGCTTCCATTGCCGATTCCCTTATATATATATATATATATATATATATATATATTGTTTAATGGAATTATTTTATTTTTGCTTTTCAGCAGCGGCGGTACATTGGTTGTCTCAAAAAGATCATGGATCTGAAAGAGATAACTCTAATTGAGAAGGTGAATCATCTCTATCAATGTAACATTCTTTGTTCAATGTTGTTTGAAACAACTTCTTAAAACAATTTTCTCTATGATATTTTTTCAGCTGGAATGTGGCATCGATATTATGCAGGAAAAATTGGCCAGGGCAGAGTTAACCCTAATAGAGGCAAAGAGTTCAAGGGCATTTAGGCTTAAGAAGGAAGCAATTGATTAGGAATATGACTCATTTCATAATTAGAGGTGTTGACCTGCTACTATTAAGTTGTTTTAAATTTAAGTACTATGTTTGATAATTTTTAATGTTGCCAGCCATGTTGTGGTGTGTAAACTTGTATTTCCATCGACTTTGTTTTCAATAACTTCCCAATTTTTTTCTTACTATGTTATCCCCAACAGATTTGTATTGGTGCAGTAAGGATTGATCGACACGCTGAGATAAGGAACTAAAATTATACTGTACATGAGTTTTTTCGGACTTATGGTGATGATCATAGTTTCATTAACTATGTGACCTCTTAATCTCTTCAATGATTGTTTACTCCATTGTTGAACACTATTTTCTCACCAATTAAAATTGTGGGAATTTCCGGTAAGGTTCATCCGGAGACGATGGTTGGGAAGGAGAGGCGGTGTTGCATGTGATGACATGATTATGTTTATGGGCTCGAAGATTTTGACAAGATAGGTCTGTGTGGAAAATCTCCTATGGACCCCACAAACCGAACCATTTCATCTTTTAGTCGAATCAAAATGGTTCCATTTGAACCGTCAGAAACCGATTAGATTAATTTATTATCTCATTAACATTTTTTTCATTTGATACAAATTGGAAGCAGTGGCATTTATTTTAACGAATTACCAATTTCATTCTATAACGTTGACCAAAACATTAGCGCATAACAGAAATAAAGAAATTCCATATGCCCACTAAATCGAAATCAGTTTGAAGGAAAATAGCTAAGTACTTTTTACATGATTTCGAAATCCTCTTAGTCGGCCATCATATTTTATTAGGAGGCTATGAGGTAAAAAACTACACCAATTACATCAAAACAGTAATTTAGCAGAATCTGGAACATTAATGTCCGATGGAACGCATTCATTACCTACCGACAAAACAAAAGTAAGCACACATTACTTTGGAAGCAGATTTAGGTTAAACCTTGCGGTGAGCTCAAACTTGATCCACTCCAAATGCCTCCATAGGCGATCAGCTCTCACTCATTTGGCCTTCAACAGTGCTATCCCAGCCGCCTAAACATTCGCACGTGCACTGACTAGTCGACCCCCTAGTTGTGGAGATAATTAATATAACAAGGAAGATTAAATGTGAAAATGATCATTATAATAAATTTCAAACTAGTTTAAAAAATGATAAAACACATTCTAGATGCTTCATATCTCCCGCAAGTTGATTACACTTTTCAAGAACCCCATGTATCCCTCAATCTTTCCACATGGAAAAGATATAAAATTTAGTCTAAAAGTTGATAATGTTTGAAAAACCAATTGTATCATGCAATTTTTGAATCATTCATCCATTACATCGTTATTCTCCAGGATCGTGAGCACTTATCTGTATAACTTCAATACATCCCTTTCGCATGTGATGTGGTGTACAAGATCCTCAATCTATCACCTTAAAAAGGGTTGAATCGATAGATCAGGGACCAAAATTGGAGAAAAATAGAATGACGGAAGTTTTGAAATGAGTAGAACTTTTTAACAGATTGAACGAAAAATAAATAGTCGCATGCATACCTTTTTGCAATCGTTCCTCAAGGAGCAATGCCCCTACTAGAGTATTGCTCACACTCTTTGAATTTGTGGCCATTTTTATTTTTGCAAAGTAAGTTGTTGAAAGAGGGAGTGTGTCTCAGAATTTGGGTGGGTGAGTGATTGTGCAGAAGACACAGTGATGAGTCTAGTTAACCCTCACGCGATCCGGATCTCGGTGTCTTGTGTTGTCACCTTTAGTAATCACCCAAAAGAATTATTATTTATGTTAATCAAATCCTAAACCGAGTTGGGTCCTCGTAATTTTAATGGGATAGGGGTTTTGGAAAACAAGTTTTATGGAAGAGTTCATTTTCGTTCTTTATTTATCGGCAGTTATGGTCTACGTAAGAAAATTTTAAATTTAAATTCTTCACATTATTATGGTCTTAGCCTCACCTATAGTTCTCAAATTGAATACTATTATAAGCTTGAAGTTGAACTGTTGGTAAAGTTAAAATGATTTCATTATGTCATGAATATTTAAATATTAGTGCAATGCCGATATATGTCTCGATTCAAAATAATTGATATAGTTAATGAAGATATCTAATGACAAGAGCTCATCTCGAATAGAATGGACAGGGAGAGGATAGTGAAGGTTGTGAAGTGTACAGAGGAGCTAATGAAGTGGAATGAGATTGACAAGAAAATAGCAAGGCAAAAAATGAAGGTGTACTGGCTGAGATTGGGAGACGGAAACAATGCATACTTCCACGCATCAATTTAAGTTAAAACAATATGTTGGGGATTATGAAAATGGAAAAGGAGGATGGTACTGAGATCACTGATCAGGAGGGTATGGAAGCTGAAGTCTTGAATTTTTATGAACACTTGATTGGCAAAAAAAACTAAGAGAATGGTGGGTATTGACGTTAAAGCGATAAGGGCTGGATGTACTCTGACCAATGACGCTAGAAAACAGCTGATTGGTAGGGCAACAGAGTAGGAGATTTGGATGGCTTTAAAGGGCATTGGGGATCAGAAAGCCCCAGGAATTGACTGGTTCAGTTCCAAAATTTTTAAAGCCAACTGGAGAATAATTAAAGGGGATGTTATAGTGGTTGTGATGGAATTCTTTAATGAAGGGAGGATGTATAAGGCAGTGAATAGTACAGTGGTGACGTTGATACCAAAACATCAGGCAACAAAAAAAGTGAGTGATCTGGACCTATCTCATGTTGTACAACGGTTTATAAGATTATATCAAAGATCTTAACGACAAGGTTGAGTGGTGTAATAGTAGATATTGTTCATGAGAGTTAGGAAGCTTTTGTCCCGGGACTCAGTATTCATGACCATATGATGATTGCCTACGAGATTATCTGGGGCTACAACAGGAAAGCTGGTGGGCCGAGATGTATGCTCCAAATTTTTTTCAAAAGGCCTACGACACAGTTGAGTGGACAACACTGGATGGCATCCTACGAGAGTTGGGCTTCCTAGGTATGTTCATTAGATGGGTTATGAAATGTGTGATGACAGTTACGTATAAATGCACGATCAATGGCTTCCCCACCAATTTTATTCAAGCACAACGAGGGCTCAGACAGGGTGACCCCTTGTCCCCCATGTTTTTTGTGCTGATCATGGAATACAGTTATCGATATTTGAGAAAACTAGATAAGAACTGCGAGTATCAATATCATTTTAGGTGTGATGGTTTGAAGATAATCAACCTAAGCTTTACAGATAACCTACTTTTGATGACAAAGACTGATGCTAAATCTGTCCACACACTAATGAATGCTTTCCACAAGTTTACTAATTCCACAGTCATGAGGATAAATCGATCTAAATGCAAGGTATTCTTTGGGGGATATAGAGAGGAGCTAAAATAGGAATTACTGGCGGGCACTGGTTTTGAGGAAGGAACACTGCCCTTCAAATATTTGGGTGTGCCACTTACGAGCAAAAAACTCACAATACAGCAATTCCAGTCACTTATTGAGAAGATGATCAGCAGAATAAAGCATTGGAGTGCTCGTTTGCTCAGCTATGCAGGATGGTTGCACCTAATCAAGAGCGTTCTATTTGTGATTGCTAACAATTGGCTGCAGGTCTTTCCCTTACCAAAGGCTGTCTTGAAACACTTGGAAGCAATATATAGATCACCTATGGAGCGGCACTGACTTTATTACAAGGAAGGCACCAGTTTCATGTGAAAAAAATCTGTACACCGGCGAAATAGGAGGGCTGAATATGATTGCACTTAGAGAATGGAATGAGGCTAACTTGATTAAAACATTGTGGAATCTATGCAGGAAAAATGATCGAATGTGGATTAAGTGGATTCACTCCTACTACATAAAGGGTGATGATATCATGATTGTGAAGTTCCCAATTGATAGTTCATGGATTTTGAAACGAGTAGGTAAGTGCAGAAATGTCCTTCATGGTATGGAGATATGGCAGGGACTAAAACGAGCAAAATACTTCTGTACTGGAGACATCTACAGGGCACTACGAGGTGTGCGGGAGGTTGTATTTTGGCGACACATCTGTATTGCTAATCAGGCACGGCCAAGGGTTGTTTTATGCTATGGATGTGCTGCCATAATAGGCTACAGACCAAAGAGAGGTTGAAGAAATTTGGAATGAAGGTTGATGGTGGATGCATTTTTTGTATAGCAGAAGAAATGATGCAGCATCTTTTCTTTGAATGTGCTACATTCAAGGACATCTGGTGAAAAATCCTTAACTGGATGAAATGGAGGCATGTTCCAGCAGGGTTGGAAAAGGAAAAGCAGTGGCTGGCAGTGAATTGTAAAGGTAAAGGCAGCAGGGCTCAACTCCTGAAAATAGCGATTGCGGAAACATTGTATGCCTTATGGAGCTGGAGAAAGGATAGAAGCTTTGGAAAGGAAGAGAATGGGAAAAATATTTTTGATAGCATTATTGAGTGTATAGTTTATAGAGCTTGGGCAAAAATGAAATTAAGGAAGAAGTGTGTTATGTTTATGTTGGGTGACTAGGGGTTTGGGGATTTGTATAGAACAGTTTTGAAGAGGTATAAATGAAAGTATTTTTTTTTCAAAAAAAGAAAAAAAAAGAAATCTAATGACGAAATATAACCACTTACATCTAAAATTAATGGTAATCTTTTTCTTCAGTGAGTATAATAGGCTATTTTTAGGTTTACATTTAAATTTCGGAAAATAGAGATTATAATAAATATTGGCTGATTTTTAGTACTCAAGAAATAAACTCAATAACATATAATAACATTGTTATCTTAATTTTAGGGTTAATAGGTTTAGATCATAAACCAAACAATTTCTATCACTCGGTGTTGTGGTTTACTACTACATAACTCCTTTGATCAAAATTATGTCGTTGATTTTCAACAGATAGTTTACTGTAGTCTGTGGGCGATTTTCAGTGCGATAGTGTGTGCGAATCTTCGTTTCTCGTTTCTGTCCTGATTCTGTGTCAAATCTGGTCCTCCTTTCGATCTTCGTCTGGTTTCTCCGCCTTGGCGGAGATTGTTTCTCACCGGCCGTTAATGGCGGCTTCCTCATCTACTCTTCCACCCCCTATGAAAATGTTTGCGGCAGCTCTTCAATCAAAATCTCCTCCTCTATCATCTCAGCTCCCCAATAACCCTGAAATTGTCCCCAAATCTTCCCATCTTGGCGATCTTGCTTGCCTTTACTCTGATGAGCAAATTGCTACTCTGTCGGCTCACTATTCCAATGCCTTGGTGGGAAAATTTACGAATGGCAGACTGAGTATGGATCAGATAGAGGCATCGCTCAGAACTATTGGATTCGAAGGTAAGTATCAATTAGGGTCTCTTGATTATAAACATATACTAATCAGATTTGAATCGATAAACGACTACCAACGTTGTTGAATGAAAGGGTTATGGAATTTTAATGGTGTTTTACTTAAGATGCTTAAGTGGACACCTGAATTTTCCACACATAGAGAATCCCCGATTGTTCCGATTTGGTGTACGATTAGGGAAGTTCCCCTCTATTACTATAACTCTTCCTCCATTGAATGCATTGGTAATAGTATTGGTAACTTCATAAAAAAATATTTTGGCACTGAGATGTTAACTAGGCCATCTGCTATAAAATTCTGTGTTGAGATTGATCTTATGAAGCCTCTACCCTTCTTTATTAGACTTGGTTCAATCTCAAACAATAGGAAATTTCCAATTGAGTTTGAAGATATCCCTCTCTATTGCAGTCATTGTGCTAAATTAGGTCACTCCTTAGGCCAATGTAGAGCTAATCCTCAAAATGCAAATGACAAAATAGAAGAGCCTATTAGAATGGAGGTTCACCCTCAACCTAAATGGCAAGCTACTGGAAAAATATTTGAATTGCCTCCTCTGCTAAATGACTCTTTCAGTAGGCCATCCTCCCCTGAAATTGAGGGTGGTAACCAGAATACAACAGTTGAGAATCCCATAACTCCTGCTGTTGGTAGGACTCAATTATCTCTCCTGGCCCAAAAGTTAGGTTCTGCAGATTCTACAACAAAGCTACTACAGGCTACTGCATTTTCCAAACCCGTTTTTAAATCTTATGCAAATGATGATTTTCAAGTTGGTTTACAGAGATCTGTTATAAAATATTCCTTATCTAACCCTACACTTTCCCAATATGGAAAGATGTCAAATAGATTCTCTATTTTGCAGGTAGATGGTCCACAATTTCAGGATCAGAATGAAGCAGATATCACATCTCAGGAAGATTTGGAAACTGATTTAGACCTGGAGACTGGAGAGCAACAAAATCCTATGGAAATCACCACTCAGGAACTTCCAGGTAAGTTTAATAATAAAGGTAAGGAAAAAATTAAAAAGAATACCTATCTTAGCCAATTAAATAAGATGCTATTGAGATCAGCCACAAAAGGTATTAAATTAGGTGAATTATGACAGGTACACTTAATATTAATTTTCTGGTGTGGAATCTTCGTGGTATGGAAACCTCACTTCTGAGACTTTCAAATTTGATTCGAACAAAGAAGATTCAGTTGCTTTGTATAATTGAGCCCTTACATGATAACTCTAAAATTCACTCATACATGTCTGTTCTTAATTTTTCCAGTTGTTTGGCCTTACCTAATGGGAAAATTTGGTTAATGTGGTCTCAGTTACTTAATGTCATTCTGAAAAATTGCCATGATCAATTTATGCATGTGGATATATCTCATCAATCTCTCAACCTCTGTATGGAGATGATTCTCATTTATGCTTTAAGGAATAGAGAGGGTAGGAAAATATTATGGAAAGATTTAGAGCCAATCTCTAATGGTGATACAGTTTTTATCGGGAACTTTAATACAATTACTAGTGTAGCTGAATATAGAGGACCTTCTAATCCAGCTCCTGGAAGTATTAGGGATTTTAATACCTGGATAAATTCTAATGGTATTCAGGAGATAAACACAGTAGGGAATTTGTTTACTTGGTGTAATTCAAGACTTAGAAATCCTACTTCAAAAAGATTAGATAGAGGACTTTGTACCCTTTCGTGGAGCTATAAATTTCCATCATCTTCAATTCAAATTCTTAACAGGAATACCTCAGACCATTCCCCTCTACTACTGCAGATTGCTAATCTTACTCCATCCTTCCCTAAACCTTTTAGATTCATTAATGCATGGTTTCAAAGGACAGAATTTATGGACTTAATTCAGGAAAATTGGAATATTCCTATTCAGGATTCTGGCATGATGAGATTTTACTTAAAGCTGATTAGGTTGAAAAGAGTGATAAAAATCTGGAATAGAGAAACATTTGGCAATATTGAGACTAATGTCACTCTAGCTGAGGAGTCACTAAGATTACAGGAAATTGTTTTTGATCTAAATCCAAACAATTCTGAACTTATGAAACTTAATCAGAAAAAAGCTCTTCTACTTAGGGTTCTTAAGGAAAAAGAAAAATTTTGGAAACAAAAGGCAAGACTTAAATGGCACAAAGTGGGGGATAATAATACTGAATATTTTCACAAGGTAGTCAAAGAGAAGAACTGTAGGATGCAGATTAATAAAATAAAAAATTCTGAGGGTCATTGGCTAACCTCCCAAACTGATATTCAGAAGGAAGCAATTGCCTTCTTCTCAGATCTCTTAACTGAACCTGAACATAATACTGAAGATAATTTCTCCTCCCACTTTCTCAGTCAAGTTCCCAAGATTTTAAATAGTGAGGATAATCAATCTTTAGCTGCTCCTGTTTTAGAATCAGAGCTAGAAAAGGTAATAAAAAGTTTAAACAGTAACAGTAGCCCAGGGCCAGATGGTTTTACTCCTAAGTTTTATAAAAAGTACTGGTCAATCATCAAACAGGATCTAATGGCATCAGTAAATGAATTCATTTCAGGATCTAATATTCCAAAAGGGATAACTAGTACATGGATTACATTCATCCCGAAGAAGGCAACACCTAGTACTTTTAGTGATTTCCGGCCAATTAGTTTATCTAATGTACTTAATAAAATTTGCTCTAAAGTGCTTATGGAAAGGCTAAGGCCTTATATGGACACCCTTATATCTCCTACTCAATCATCTTTTTTAAAGAAAAGGGACATCTCAGATAACATTATCTATTTACAGGAAATGGTCAGATTTCTTGACAAAAAGAATAGGATTCCAAACTGCATTTTGAAATTAGATTTAATGAAGGCCTTTGATAGAGTAAACTGGAAATTCCTTAGGAGAATTTTAGTCAAATTTGGTTTTAATGGGAATTTTTTAACTGCAGTTATGAGTAACTTATCTCAAGCATATTTTTCAGTACTTGTTAATGGGAATCCTGTTGGATTCTTTAAAGCTTCTAGAGGAATCAAACAAGGTGATCCACTCTCTCCTTTTCTTTTTAATATATTCACTGAAGCTTTCTCAAGAAGTTTAGATTATATTTTTGCTAACAATAGGCTTACTCGTTTTTATTTGCCGGCCTCAATCCCTGCTGTGTCTCATTTAATGTATGCAGATGATACTGTGATATTCATGCAAGCTTCTAAATCTAATCTCATAAGACTTAAAGCTTTTTTAGAGGTATTTGAGGAAACTTCAGGACAGAAATTCAACTTTGAAAAATCAGATATTTATCTTAGTAATAGGGCTTCTGTTCTGAAAAAAAATCAGGTTAAGGCTATCCTTAAGATGAAAAAAGGTTCTTTTCCATTCCAGTATCTTGGCTGCCCTATATTTAGGGGAAGAACCTTAAAAAGGTATTTCCAACCTCTAATGACTAACCTGGACTCTAAACTACAAAGTTGGAAAAACAAGTGGCTAAGTGCGGGGGGTAAAATGATTTTAATTAAACACTGTTTATACTCCTTACCTCAGCATCTATGGGCAGTTACTAATCCACCAAAAATTATAATTAGGAATTTTGAAAAAAGATTATCTAGATTCTTTTGGGGTGAGGCAAATGGAAAAAAACAAAATCTGGAAAAAATGGTCAGATATCTCATTCCCTGTTGAATTTAATGGTCTTGGATTTAGATCTGTTAGAGCTATTATTGATACATGCTCAGCAAAGCTCTGGTGGAAAAGCCAATTAGGGATTACTCTTTGGTCTAAATTAATCTGGTCATTACCTCTGTCACATAGGAAATCTGTAACTTGGAGGAGAATTGTATCTATTAACTGTTTTGCAGAACAAAATTCAGTAATTATCCATGGGATGGGTACTTGTAATTTCTGGACAGCAAATTGGTGTCCTAGGGGGCCTCTTTGCATGATCATTCCTCAACAGATTACTGCTAATATGCCAAATCTGACTGTGGCAGATTTTATAAATAACAAATCCTGCATTATGACTCAGATTAGTTCTTTTTTAGAAAATGATACTTTGTCATTTTTACAGGGCTCTGTTCTGATTCCTGGCAGAGAGGATAGACTAATCTGGAAGGTTGAAGCATCAGGTAATTTCACTTCAAAATCAACTTACAAGGCTCTCACCCTTGTATCAGGTAACTTCCCTGCATGTAAATTTATTTGGAACAAGGCTTTGCAAAAGAAGATTTCAATATTTACATGGAAAATGTTGCAATCCCTTCTTCCCTTTGATGAAATTCTGATTACCTTAGGGTTCAGTTTAGCTTCCAAGTGTCCTGCCTGTTCTAATTCAGATACAATTCAGCATTTCTTCACTTCTTGTCATATTGCTAGGGCAGTCTGGGTAAATATTGCTTCTTTGGTTAATTTCCATATACATTCTGATCACTCCCTTATACAAAGATTCTTTAATTTCTGGAATACTAAGGATTTGGTTGGCTGGAAGCATTTTGTGTGTAAAATTATTCCTTCTATAACCTGCTGGTCACTTTGGAAAGCTAGAAATAGGTTCCTATATGATAATAAACCTTTCTCATCGGACATAATCTCGAATGAGGCTCACGATTTGATAAAATTAGCTCTCTTAACTACACCAAGGACGTACTTTTCATTCTCTGGCATAGACTCCTCCTTAAGTCATTGGATCCCGTTTAGTAGACCTCCTCCAAAGCCTAATATTGCTGCTATTTATTGGGAAACACCACCTGTAGGATGCCTTAAAATCAATGTTGACGCCTCTTGGTATTCTGATAAAGCTGCAGTTGGTATGGTAGTTCGTGATAACGTGGGCAATATGATTGATTTAGCCTCTGCCTCAATTGATGCTGGTTCTCCTATTGAAGCAGAAATGAGGGCTATCTTGTTTGCTGCTGAAAAAGTTTCCACTTTGAGTAACAAATGCTTTTTTGAATCTGATTGTTGGTTGGCTGTGAACATGATTAATAATCCTTATTCTTCAAACTGGAACCTATTTGACTTGGCATATAAAATCAATATTTTGTTGGGGAGTGCTCAGCTCCAATATGTTTACAGGGAGGGGAATTCAGTAGCTAATGCTATAGCTAAACATCACAACTGTTTCTTAATATGTCTGCAGCCTGACCTCATCCCCCAACATATCAAATGACTGATCTCCTTAGATAGGGCACATATCCCGCAAGTTAGAGCTTCCTAATACTCCCTCTTATGGATTGATACTGCTAATCATGGTTCCTTTTTTGCAGGGGTCCCCTGAGCCTCACTGATGTTCTGATTTACTGCTCAACTGGTCACCTTCAACTTCGGCTTTTAGGATGCAGCTTTTCAGAGATGTACTGACCTTTTCCTTGGAACCAATTTCTCTGAACTTTTGGATGATTCAAGTTCCCGTACTCACTTTTACATCATCTAGGATCTCTGTATATTTCTAGTCTTATTTTGGTAGTTGGAGTTGCCTGGCTGGAGGTGGGAATTAACACGAGGGGTGGAGATTCCCGTCTCTGGATCGCAACTTCATCATCTATCGTTTCTTTTCTTTTGTTAGGAAAGTGTTATCTTTTCTATCATAAAGATCTCTTTATAGGTGTTAGCAGGACTTTTGGAGGGCAAGGTTGTTGCCTCATCACAAACTTTGGTTCATAGATGTAATTGTTCTTAAATGAGGATTGGGGAACCTCTAATATATCACCCCCACCTTCGGGTGTTTTTATTAAAAAAAAAACATAACTCCTTTGATATTATTGGCATTTGGTACATCACCGGCGTAGTTCGAATGCGAATGCAATCAATATTACGCAGTTGAAGAAACATGTTTTGACACTTAATATGTTCGTCTAGCCTATTATAATAAAGATATGCTAAAAATTCTAATTAAGATACTACTTGCAATGGTGAATTCAACAATATTAGTTTGAAAGTTTATCTTTCCTTTCGATACACATTGATTTTTTTAAAAGAATTTTAATAGTTTGAAAGTTTATTCACACTAATGATTTTGAAAGTAAATTGAGCAGAAATCATTAGTATTACTAAATCACCTAAAATTTAGAGAAAAAAATTAATTAATTAAAAATATAAACAGATAAGTTTCCACAATTTTCAAAGTCAATTGTTTCTCCCCACACTCAAAGATACTAGACAAAATTTCAACCCGTGTCATGTATCCTGTATGTCGAATCAATGTGCGATCATCCATCTAATCTTGTACGTCGTTGTTAAAATATCAATCCTCGTAATGTTATTAAGTTAAAAGCTATTTTGTTATTCAAATTCGCAAATGAAGTTTAAATATATGTAATTTGATTGTTATCTAAACCAACAAATATTAAATTTATTAAATTTACATAATTGTATTCTAAACTAATTAAAATATAATTTAAAACGTAGAAGAAAGTAATAACATGTTACATGATTATTGGAATATAAATGGATGAGACAGTAATGAGGCCTTTCCTTAAACGTATAGATAATTCGTATTGGATTTTACCTTACATGTTATAATTTTTTTTAATAAAAAATACAAATATTGATTTTTAAATGCTAAAATAATTAATAATATTTATTTGAATGTAAAAATATATTACAACAAATTTGGGTAATATTTTGATTGTATCATTTCGTGTTAGTATTGTATCGGCAAAAGGCGATCAATCCGCTCGCCCTCAGCGGCCCATACCAGCCCACACCCAGGCCATTGTATGAGAGGTAAATCACGGTAGCCCAGCACCAGGATCCATGGGTTTGGCATTGCCTCGGTGCGCACAAGGGAGCTTGCAAAGCAAGAACTCCCCACATTGTTGCTGCCGATGATCGAACCTGGGATTATTGGCTTACCCACCCATGTCTCAACCACTGGGGTTGTTAGTATTGTATCGTATATTATTTATGGTTGGAGTTGCCTTTATAAACATCAATTTGAACCTATAGTTATTTAATTAAGAGTGGGTCTCCCGACACGCGGCTTGTCCATAAGCTTATGGACAGATCACTTATTTCTTACCTTATACACTGCATTTCTTAAATTATATACAAAATTTAAAATTTTTGAAAATATTTTTTATATCATATATTTTTATATTTTCAACTTCAAATACATATTATTAATTTTTTTAATTTATAAAATACAATATTTAAATTTTATAAAAAAAATTTATAATATTTAAAGCAAATGCCCCTTAGTACTGTCCATAAACTTATAGAAATAACGCATTTCCTGACACTTTCCCAATACTATGAACTCCGGTCAGCCTTTTCATAATTGGGTATCACAAGATGCTAGGTATCGGTTTCATGACTTTAATTGCTTGAATTGCTGATTAATGCATTTTTAGCTTGAATACTAATATGTATACATTTTCACAGAAAAGAAACTACAAAAAGATTGTATTATTAATTTTAAATCCTAGAATTATTTTTCAAACAGTTAATAAATTAATTTATATGAGTTGATTAATTTTTCTTTCAAAATAAGTAGGATAGTTATAAGGCAATATTTTCTAGAACCTATTAAACTAGCAATTTTTCTAATCCTTTTTAGATGCATAATTTTTTCTAATAAAAAATTATAGAAATTGTATGGGAATGTTAAAAGAATTGTAATTGAAGTTATAAATGTACCATTTCGAGGGCTGAGAGCTAGACCCCTTCGAGGTTGAGAGCTGGACCCCTTCGACGACTGAGAGTCCATCCCTTCGAGGGCTGAGAGCTGGACCCCTTCGAGGATAGAAGAGTCTATCCCTTCGAGGGCTGAGATCTGGACCCCTTCGAGGATAGAAGAGTCCATCCCTTCGAGGGTTGAGAGCTGAATCCCTTCGAGGGCTGAGAGCTGGACCCCTTCGAAGGCTGAGAGTTGGACCCTTTCGAGGGCTAAGAGCCCATCTCTTCGACGGCTGCGAGCTAGACCCCTTCGAGGACTGAAGACTCCATCCCTTCGAGGCCTGAGATTTGAACCCCTTCGAGGACTGAAGACTCCATCCCTTGTGGGCTCGAAGGGGTAGTTCCTCGTGATCTCGAAGGGGTCTTATCTCGTGACCTCAAAGGGGCAGTGCATTGTGCCCTCGAAGGGGCAGTGCATTGTGCCCTCGAAGGGGTAGTGTCTTGGCGTTGAAGGTGTAGTGCATCGTGGCCTCGAAGGGGTAGTGCATCATGCCCTCAATGGGGTAGTGCATCGTGTCCTTGAAGGAGTTGTTCATTCTGGGCTCGAAGGGGTGGTGGCTTATGGGCTCAAAGGGGTCTTGCCCGTTGCCCTCGAAAG
Organism: Rubia yunnanensis; assembly: GCA_037428765.1. Lineage (NCBI taxonomy): Eukaryota > Viridiplantae > Streptophyta > Magnoliopsida > Gentianales > Rubiaceae > Rubia > Rubia yunnanensis. The sequence continues at coordinate 11,982,499 of CM075067.1, forward strand.
GGTCTTATCTCGTGGTCTCGAAGGGCCATGGACTTGATGGGGTCGTTTTGTGGCCTCAAAGGGACATGTCCTTGTGTTCTCAAAGGGGTAATGTCTCATGCCCTCGAAGTAGTAGTGCCTCGTGAGATTGAAGGGGTAATGGCTCGTGGCATCGAAGGGGTCTTATCTCGTGAACTCAAAGGGGAAGTGCATCGTGCCCTCAAAGGGGAAGTTCCTTGTGACCTCGAAGGGGGTAGTGTCTCGTGGCACTCGAATGGGTCTTGTGGCCTCGAAGGGGCTGTGCCTCGTGACCTCAAGGGGCTGTGCCTCGTGGCCTCGAAGGGGCAATGAATGATGTCATCGAAGGGGTTTTGGCTCGTGCCCTCGAAGGGGTAGTGCCTCGTGGGCTCGAAGGGGTTTTTTATTCTCGGCTCCAAGGAGTTGTTCATTCTGGGCTCGAAGGGGTGGTGGGTCGTGGCCTCGAAGGGGTAGTACCGTGGCCTCGAAGAGGTAGTGTGGTGGACTTGAAGGGGTAGTGTCGTGGCCTCGAAGGGGTTGTGCATCGTGGTGTCGAAGGGGTAATGTCGCATGCCCTCGAGGGGTTGTTTTGTGCACTCGAATGGTTCTTGTGGCCTCGAAGGGGCCATGCCTCGTGGCCTCAAAGGGGCAGTGAAACGTGTCATCGAAGGGGTTTTGTCTCGTGGCTTTGAAGGGGTAGTGCCTCGTGGGGTCGAAGGGGTTTTTTTATTCTTGGCTCTAAGGAGTTGTTCATTTTGGGTTTGAAGGGGTGATGTCTCGTGGCCTCGATAGGGTAGTACCGTGACCTCAAAGGGGCAGTGCATCGTGCACACAGAGGGGTAGTGATCGTGGCCTCGAAGGGGTAGTGCCTTGTGCGCTCGAATGGGGTAGTGTCTCGTGCGCTCGAATGGGTCTTGTGGCCTCGAAGGGGCTATTCCTTGTGGCCTCGAAGGGGCTATTCCTCGTGGGCTCAAAGGGGTAGTCAATCGTGTCATCGAAGGGGTTTTGTTTAGTGGCCTCGAAGAGGTAGTGCCTCGTGGGCTCGAAGGGGTGGTGGTTTGTGTCCTCCAAGGGGTAGTACCGTGACCTTGAAGAGGTTCTGTTGTGGACTCGAAAGGGTAGTGTTGTGGCCTCGAAGGGGTTGTGCATTGTGGTCTCGAAGGGGTAGTGTCACATGCCCTCGAAGGGGTTGTTTCGTAGCCTCGAAGGGGTAGTGCATCGTTCCCTCGAATGGGCAGTGCTCGTGCCCTCGAATGGGTATATGCTTCGTGGGCTGGAAGGGGTTGTGTCTCGTGGGCTCGAAGGGGGTAGTGTCTCGTGCGCTCGAATGGGTCTCGTGACCTCGAAGGGGCAGTGAATGGTGTCGTCGAAAGGGTAGTGCCTCATGGGCTAGAAGGGGTTTTTTTATTCTTGGCTCCAAGGAGTTGTTCATTCTAGGCTCCAAGGGGTGGTGGCTCGTGGCCTCGAAGGGGTCTTGTGGCCTCAAAGGGTTCTTGTGGCCTTAAAGGGGTCTTGTGCCCTCGAATGGGTCTTGTGGCCTCGAAGGGGCTGTGCATCGTGCCCTCGAAGGGGTAGTTCATCGTGGCTTCGAAGGGGTAGTGCCTCGTGGGCTCAAAGGGGTAGTGACTCGTGGGCTCGAAGGGGGTAGTATCTCGTGCGCTCGAATGGGTCTTGTGGCCTCGAAGGGGCTGTGCCTCGTGGCTTCGAAGGGATAGTGCATCGTGCCCTCGAAGGGGTCTTGGGGCCTCGAAGGGGTTTTGTGGCCTCGAAGGGGTAGTGCATCGTTCCCTCGAAGGGGTAGTGCATCGTTCCCTCGAAGGGTTTGTGCATTGTTGCTTCGAAGGAGTAGTGCCTCGTGGGCTCAAAAGGGGTTTTTCTCGTGCCCTCAAAGGGGTAGTGACTCATGGGCTCGAAGATGGTAGTGTCTCGTGCGCTCGAATGGGTCTTGTGGCCTCGAAGGGACTGTGCCTCGTGGCCTCGAAGGGGCAGTGCATCGTGCCCTTGAAGGGGTCTTGGAGCCTCAAAGGGGTCTTGTGGCCTCGAAGGGGTTTGGTGGCCTCGAAGGGGTAGTGCATCGTTCCCTCGAAGGGGCAGTACTTCGTGCCCTCGAATGGGTATATACTTTGTGTGCTCGAAGGGGTAGTACCGTGACCTCGAAGGGGTAGTACCATGACCTCGAAGGGGCAGTGCATCATGGTCTCGAAGGGGTCTTGTGGCCTCGAAGGGGTTGTTTCGTGGTGACGAAGGGGTTGTGTCTCGTGTGCTCGAAAGGGTAGTGACTCGTAGGCTCGAAGGGGGTAGTGTCTTGTACGCTCGAATGGGTCTTGTGGTCTCGAAGGGGCAGTGCATCGTGACCTCGAAGGGGTCTTGGGGCCTCGAAGGGGTATTGTGGCCTCGAAGGGGTCTTGTGGCCTCGAAGGGGTTGTGTCATGGCCTCGAAGGGGTAGTGCATCATTCCCTCGAAGGGGCAGTGCTTCGTGCCCTCGAATGGGTATATGCTTCGTGGGCTCGAAGGGGTAGTACCGTGACCTCGAAGTGGCAGTGCATCGTGGCCTCGAAGGGGCAGTGCATCGTGGCCTCGAAAGGGTCTTGTGGCCTCGAAGGGATCTTGTGGCCTGGCAGGGGTCTTGTGGCCTCGAAGGGGCAGTGCTTCGTTCTCTCGAATGGGTATACGCTTCGTGGGCTCGAATGGGTTGTGTCTAGTGTGCTCGGAGGGGTAGTGTCTCGAAGGGGTAGCGCCTCGTGGGCTCGAAGGGGTTTTTTTTATTCTTGGCTCCAAGAAGTTGTTCATTCTGGCCTCGAAGTGGTCTTGGGACCTCGAAGGGGTCTTATGGCCTCGAAGGGGTTGTTTTATGGCCTCAGAGGGGTAGTGCATCGTCCTGAAGGGGGAGTGCTTCATGCCCTCTAATGGGTATATTGTTCGTGCCTTCGAATGGGTATATGCTTCGTGGGCTCGAAGGGGTAGTACCATGACCTCGAAGGGGCAGTGCATCGTGGCCTCGAAAGGGTCTTGTGGCCTCAAAGGGCTCTTGTGGCTTCGAAGGGCTCTTGTGCCCTCGAAGGGGTTATGTCTCGTGTGCTCGAAGGGGTAGTGTCTCGAAGGGGTAGTGTCTCGTGGGCTCGAAGGGGTTTTTTTATTCTTGGCTCCAAGGAGTTGTTCATTCTGGGCTGGAAGGGGTGGTAGCCTCGAAGGGGTAGTTCCGTGGCCTCAAAGGGGTTTTGTCTCGTGCCCTCGAAGGGGTAGTGACTCGTGGACTCGAAGAGGGTAGTGTCTCACGCGCTCGAATAGGTCTTGTGGCCTCGAAGGGGCTGTGCCTCGTGGCCTCGGAGGGGCAGTGCATCGTGCCCTCAAAGGGGTCTTGGGGCCTCGAAGGGGTCTTGGGGCCTCGAAGGGGTCTTGGGGCCTCGAAGGGGTCTTGGGGCCTCGAAGGGGTCTGTTGGCCTCGAAGGGGTCTTGTGTTCTCGAAGGGGTGCCCAAAATGGCATCATTTTCATCGGCCACCTAGCAGCACATGCTGGCCCACATAGAGGCGCCGCAACTTTTGACAAATGGGATTCACAAGGGGACAAAAGTGGTTCCCAAAATGACGTCATTTTGGGCGGCCACTTGAGAGCACATACAAGGGCACACGCTTGGCTCTGCTGGGAAATGACCACTATGCCCATGACGACGGTTGACACAAGCGTGTCGTTTCGAAGTACTCCTTTTATATAGTAACTAGATAAATATGAAGATTACTAAAGTAATATTTAGAGTCCGTCTCTTGAAAGACAATCTTACCATAAGCCATAGAAAAACCAAGGTTTAAAGTGCAAATTAGAAGAAATGAAGATAAAAGTTTTGGGTTGCATGAATCGGGTTAATACTTTATTATTACTACACACTGCATTGATAAATTTTTAATATTGTAACTAAACATTTTACCTTTTATTATCTCAATTAAACCCGTATTTCCATAAGACTATGGAAAGAAGCTTTTTTCCAAGACTTTGCCTAATATTTATTGTGTAATATGTTTTAAAGTCTGTAAAATTGAGAATCTGCTGGAATTGGAGTGTAAAATGAAGGAGAATACTAGTATGAGTTTTGTATCTCCATTAATAAGTAATTTTCAAAAAATGAAGGAGAATACTAGTATGAGTTTTGTATCTCCATTAATAAGTAATTTTCGAAATTTGTGGACTACACCGCTTGCACTTCCTCTAAGTTCATTAGTATGGAGTATGTTAGATGAAGTGATTAACAAGTAATTAATTTTGTTTTCTAATGTAATGCACCTTAATTGATCCATGCCAAATCTGTAACCACATTTGAATGAAAAAGAATGTAACTGCCAACTAAATGATATTTAATACGTAGACCACCCTTTAGGAGAATTCCAAACGCATCTCAGAATGGGTTTACTTGGGAAGAATTTGAACTCAACTTCCCTTATAAAGTAACCCATTCCCATTATTTCACTACCCCACACCATCTCGATCTCATGCAACGTTTAATGCTCACGGATTACTACGATTCTCTATAAAACAAACCAATATTTACGTGGAATTTATCCCGTAGAGGAGCAGTGCAACTCATAGTTCATATTCATTAATCGACAACCTGTTCAGAATGGCAAAGACAGTTGAAGAAATTGCTCAAGAAGCAAAAAGGCATTAAAATGATTGCTATGAAGGTATGTTAAATCGTTTCTGTTCTAAATTTCCATGTTATTTTTTGGAGTCTGTCTCTTGTGAGACCGTCTCATGGTGAGACCAAGGACTAGAGGCAAAATAGGAAAAGAGCAAACTAAATTTGGGGGCAAAAAAATTAATAGAACTGAACTAAATTGCAAATTATCACAATTACACATTAAATCCCTGAACTTTTAAAACATCAATATGAACCCCCATCTTGAAATCTTTGCAATTTAATCCTTGGTCTCACCGTAAGACGGTCTTATACAAGACTTTGTCTATTTTTTGTATTAGAGATTAGATCAAGATCGGCGTAGTTCTGTTCATAACAGTTAGTTTAACCAGATGAAGAGAAAAAGGATATATCACACACTCTCCAAGCACATCATAAGATAATTGAGATGTACAATAGCGTGACATCCATGCTTGAGAATAATCATGTAAATATAATTGCCAATGTGTTTTTCTTACAAATAAATAATGTATGATCTAATCTTAATGAGTAAATAAATGTTGTTGCTGTAATTGCCAATCAGCTGCATGCTTACCAATAGTGTCTACACGAAATTAGAAATTTGAATGAGAATACCATCATTGAGAAGGTGTGTATATGGCTCAAAGAATTTGTTCTACATTTCTTTACTTGTCATGACTTTATCATGTGTTGATTCCTTGTTTGTGTTTGTTTGGTTCAGCTGGAGAACCGTGTTTCACATTTACGGGACGAACTTCAAGAAGCTCAGGAGGTTGTGGCAGAGGCGAAGTATTCCAGGGAACTTAGGCTGGCAACTAAAATTTCAGAAGATCAAATTTATTAAAAAGTGCTTGTTTTGTTGTTTTTTTGGATGCGAAAAACATATAAGATTTTTAAAAAAAAATTTGGATGTTGAGCTGACAGCCTGTGGACTATATTCTCTAGTAATTTGTTTCGTTCTCCTTAAATTGTTGCCGTCATGTTTTTACAACATTTTTGTAAAATTCATTAAAATAATTACTGTGCGTGTGCGTAGGCCTAGCTTATGTGAAATTATGTTGTTTTAGGCAGGTAATTGCCCACCCTTGCCATCTGGTAAAATTTCCCATTTGTAAGGCGGGAGTCTTTAGCAACTACTACAATTTATAGGTATGTACAACTATCTTCTAAGTGTATAATAAACCTTCTCCAACAGCTCCGACAAAGAAGAATATTAGAGATTGTATTTTATAGGTTTTGTTGTATTATATTTTGTCTGGTTTACTACAAAGAATGTCAGTCAACAGCAACGGCAAGTCCTGAAAATGGAAGCCCCCTGCCAATAATAACCCTTTGTTTTTAGAGATATCACAAAACACCCTGTGAACTTTGTTCGAGGAGATGAGTGGAAGGTACTATGGAATGAAGCTGGAGGTCAAACAATTGTTCCAGCGAATCATTAGTAGCGGCGGTGGATCAAATCTAAAGCAGTTTCTTGTCACCGACCCCTGTTAAGGAAATAGAAACCCTTTCCTTGTAGGAAAGGTTATAAATGGTAGTTACCTTATAAAATTAGTTATAGATGGTAGTTACCTTATAGAATTAGTTATAGATGATAGAATATAGATGGCTTTATTATGGTGCACTGATATTAATCAATGACACCTCATAATGATGAGGAGATTACAATATATAGGCTTACAACAAACCAAAGTCTAACAGGAATATAATTCTAAGTCTATAAGGAAACTATCATCTATAACTAATTCTACAAGGTAACTACCATCTATAACTAATTCTATAAGGTAACTACCATCTATAACCTTTCCTACAAGGAAAGAGTTTCTATTTCCTTAACAGTAATGCTGACAGACACATACGATGGAGAAATCTTTGGAAATACAACTATGAGGGGCAGGGTCCGGAAGAAATTGTTCTTGGAAACACCATTGTTGGTGAAGTCGACCGTGGGAGAGAAACTTACCCCAGATCCGTTATAGATTAGCGTTTATAAATCTTTAATTGAATGAAATATCTATTGGTTGCTTTGTTTCATGGTCTTAGCCTTGATCAACGGCTCCTTGTTCCACCTGTTCTTCCGGTCATTGGCGGAACCAATGGGATGCGAGGTAGGGCTCCAGCCCTACCTCGATCGCCGGTCGGAGGTAGTAGGAGGCGGCGGGTTCAAGGAGCGCGTCTTCCGGATCCGGCGAGCTGACGCGTCTCGCGTCTTCCGGCGAGCTGCGACGTCTGCTCGGAGAAGAAGGCCGCGTTGCGACCTTCTTTTTTTTAACCCCAAAGTACTAAAACGACGTCGTTTCACGTTAGTGAAACGACGTCGTTTCACTTAGTAAAATGTAAAAAAAAATCGAATGTTAAACGGATTGGGCCAAAAACGGAGCCCAATCCAAATAACTTAAAAACATTCAACATTTGGAATTTTGGAACAGAGAAGAGACCGAGAGCAAGCAGCCGGCTGAGCAAGTGAGCAGCAGTTTCGCCATCGCCGTCCGCCGCCAGGTCTCCGCCGCTGCGCCGCCGGAAGCTGCCTCGTCCCGCCACCTCTGCACGCCGGCCGGACGCTGCCTCTCCAAACCACCGGCAAACTTCTTCTCTTTATGCTAAGAATCTAAGATTTATTAATTTTTAGGGTTTATTCTCTTTTTTTTGCTTAAATTTATGTGAACATGATTTTTAGATTGGATGTCGAATTGAAGTTATGTGGTTGTATTATATATGATTGTTGAAATTTTGTTGAGTTGCATATTTGAATTTAGTTGAATTGCATAGTCGAATTTAGTTGGAATTTAGTTGAAATTTAGTTGAAATTATAATTCTTTGATTTATTTTGTATAATTGTATGTGAAAATGAAATTGTCAATTTGTCATAATCGGCTTATGGAATTATCAATTAGGGATATTTGTTAAATTGAATTTAGATGACTATGATTTTAGAATTTTTTTTTGTTTTCATTTGTTAATTATCAATTAGGGATATTTTATTAAATTGAATTTGAATCGATGAAAAATAAATTAATTTACATATTTTTCGTATTTGATATTTAATAGGTTATGGATAAATTTTTAATTCGAAGTAGCGGACTAAAGAGATTGAATGAATCTAAGATTTAGTGTTTAGGAAGATGATATTGATCCACTGATTTATGCTGTGAATTAGTATTTTAGCTTGAATATTAGATATCTTAGTTAATGTCATCTTAGTTAAGTCCTACTCATAAGAGACAGGGTATATATGATGGTTATTCTAAAAGCAGTTGAATATGAGGATATATGTAAACTGGCAATATCAGTTCTCATGTCTTTGATATGTAGTTGTGATTAATTCATAGATGTTGGTCTTCAAAAGGTTGGAAGCTGGACTTCTTTTCTGTTTGTACCAATAAGTGATTGTTATATATTAGCTGGATCAGTTGGATGTTGAAGTTTCAGTTGCCTCAATCTATAGTGCAATCTTTTATTTTCTATAGCATATGCAGTTTTTGGATAGGTTGCTTCCAGAGTCTTAGTGATTGTCAGTGGGAAATATAGAGAGTATTGTTCAATCTGAATAAGATTTGTAAAATGTTACTGACTCAAATACTGCGTCTCTTGCCATATTCGATTGGGGTATATAGTATTTCAGATTGGGGTATTAGGTATATAGTTTCAGATATCTTGCTCCAGCAGCTCCACCGCCTCTGCATGCCGGACGCCGGGCGCCGAAAATTTTCCAGCCTCCCTTGGAAATTTTTCTGGTTCCGCCCCTGCTTCCGGTGAAACAATTATGTTATAAATGTCACCTTTTGTTAGCACCAGAATTTATACCTTTCCTGTTTCAAAACATCCCATAAATTCAACATTCAGAAAAACTACAATTACGTCGGTAATGTTTCACTAGCAAGGCCAAACTGCAAACAAACATGTGAACATAATTAATACTTGAACCGGAATAGAACCAAAACCCAAATGTGAAGACCCCGCCAATGATTCGAAACCAAATTAGCCAATCGAACTAAACCCGACCTAAACTTGTCACACCTAATTGGAACCCAAACAAGAGCAATAACTAAACATGAATTGAACAAGATTCCGGACTCAAAAAGTACATCCACCAAAAACTAACATGTATCTGAAACAGAAAAGGACACGTACACTGAGGACATCCCAACATGCGCGACTAATATCCGATATCGAAACACTACATTTGCTGTTAAACTATTCACTGCACCAATGTAGGATATTAGTATTTTTATTGCAACATTTGAATCATATATTTATTTTCTATTTACTTTCATGACTTTCAGTTAGTTCTTAATCTTTATATTTATCTTCATTCTAGTTAGGGTAATATGGGTCTACGGGTTGGGTTTGGGTCGGGTCTGAGTCTTAACATTTTACATCCGGACCCAATGGGTCTTAATTATTTTTACCTATACCCGACCCGATGGATCCGGGTCGGATCCTAGACCCATGATCATCCCTACTGAAGACAAAGAGCCAGACAAGGAGAGAAATTAATGCATTGAATATATTACATAACGAAACAAAGCAAATTCAATACAAAAAAACAAAAAAAAATCCTTCAACTTCAAGACACACTGAAAATATTTTCAATTCTTTTCTAAACAAATAATTAAAACTTACACATCATATTAATCATAAGTGGATATAAAACTAATAATATTTATAATTATATTAGATACAAATTTATTATAATGTTCAACTTCACGAAATAAATTTAAATGAAAATATAAAATGAAAAGTAGAAGGAAGTAATAAAATGTTATATATATATATATATATATATATATATATATATATATATATATATATATATATTAGCTCATAATGAAAGATTATTTTGAGTTTAAAATTTAGTTCTAATGATTGGAGCGAAATAGTGTAAAGTTATTGTACAACACTAAATTTGAAGTGGTGTAAAACATAAACTAGTGTTTATGGTTGGAGATGGCCTTATAAAACTATAAAATGCATAATTTTCAAATTACTATTTACTAAATATAATAATAAAGATTTCCGATAATAAATTATTAATATAATCATAATAATGACATAATTTCAATTTTCATTGAGAATGAATTTACAAAACCCTAATATTAGAACTATTCAACCGATTAACTATATAGGCCCAAAGAGACTGGGGATCAGAGAAAGAGGGATCTTGACACCGTGGTAGAGGAGAAGCCCAAAGAGACTACGGATGCAATTGTTGGTAATGTTGTTCTCTGCAACTCAAGGGGTTATGTTTCTCCGGTGACCTTACTGAACTGCATGTTGTTTGGTGGTAATTTAGGGTTTTATGTTTATCTTTTGACTGGGGAAAGTAGACAGTCACCTGGGTCTTTTGGGAACAGAACTTTGGTTTCGCTACTAAATTTTTGGATATTATGTACTGCCATATTTTTCTTCTTTTGTATTAGGACTTGAACTGGATTGAAATTTAAGGACATCTAGTTGTATTATCATTAAGCGCCTGCATTTTTTAATTTCATGTTTTATCTCCTTTAATCCAGTCATCTATCAGTGGGCTGGATTCATAATACTCCTGAATTCATGTAAACAATTAGGTATTTCTTCAAACACCAACAGAGAGCAACATGAACACAATGTTACAAAATAAGTCCAACACACGCACACTGAGAGCATAACCACTAAGTAATTGAAGAACTACCACAACAGTACAACATAAACACTGAGAAACTAAATTAGCAACCATAGTAGTAGGACATAATATAAATTGTAAATAGATATCAACTTCCCACAGATGTTGAAGGCGTAGGGAGTACAGTTCCTCTTCCAAAGTCTTTTCAACGGTAGGAACTGGGGATTTAATACTAGTTATGAGTGTCGTAACACTTGGCTCACTGTATTTAGAAAACATTATGCGAATCAGAACGCAAAACTGCACCAAATCACGAATATGATCTTCACGCACATACGGAAGAGCTTGATGAGCAACAGTTAGGAGGCTTTTCAAGGGACACAACCTTTCACTACTATTGACTCCACGGGAAGTTGATGGCGAAGATAGGAATTTCTTTTATCTGATCAAGAGGAAGGTATGTATGACAATTCATCTTCTAGAGACGAGGGGAAAAAGTTCTTAGGGGTTAGTTTCGGTTGGTTATTGGTTTTTTTATTTGTTGGTTGATGTATTTTTGTTCAAACCTTTTTCTGCTACAAAAAGTCAACTTCCAACTTGTGAACACAATTTTTTTGATGGGATTGGTTACACTAGGAAAGATGTTTTATCAGCTAATCCAGCATCGTCTTCAAATTTCCATCTAATACTTGTTTACACGTTTGGTAGATTGGGTCTTTGGAGATCTAGGGATGACAATTGGATTCATGTTAGACCATTTTTGAATTTTTGCAATGTCAATTATCATAATGGTAGATTTTATGCACTCTCCTACTGAGCGAGGTGGTGGGATGTGGTATTGTGATCCATTTGGTATAAATTCTAATGAGGTTTGGAACTGATTAGTGAGATTCCGCCCATGTACAGTGTTACAATTTTGGACAGTCATTTGGTAGAAATATTGGACAAGAGGTTTCTTTTAGTTAAGGGTATTTATGATATAATATCGATCAGATTTGAAATATGAAGTAGATGTAGCAAATAGGCAGTGGAAAAGGATTGGAAGTTTGGGGGAAAATGCACTTTTTTAGGTAACAACGCGTCTGTCATGGTTGCGGCATCCTCCATTTCGGATGGTAAGTTTAAGCCCAGCTATGTCTACTCACTGGTGCATCTATGGGGAATAATTTCTTGGGTATAGAAGACATTTCTCATGTGTCAACTTTTGGGATTATAGAGTCTACGATAGAACCTTTGAATGATAGTAACCCCAATCCTTCGATAGATGGGTTTGAATCATTGTGGATTGTTCTGTTTTATGATTTTAATGTTTTTTTAAAATTTTAACTATGTATATTCCATGCCTTATTGATGAAAGATTTTCCCTTTCTTATGTTGACATTTACGTAATCTGCATTGCGTTGCATTTGGTGCAAACTGATGATCTTAATTTTGTGGAACTAAAGTTGTTGCATAAAGGAACTGATGACAAATCCATGCATGGTTGAAAAAGAAAATACGTGTGCAAAAGACACACGACAACTAAATGATCTTTAAACACATATTAACATTGTTGAAAAATCCATGCAAGGTCAAAATAAAATCCACAACATGCAATTCTCTAATTTATTGAAGAAATTTTGGCACCCTCATAGCTAGTTCAATCCATTGGTTTGTCATTAACGTACTTAAATCGATTTTGTTTCTGCTGATTTCTAAATTTTTATTTTTTCCATAACATAATAGAGCAAAAATGTTGTCCATGGCACACCTTTATGACAGATGATGCGTTGGTTATTACCGGTTAGCATATATAACATGCACTTTGAATTGAAGATGTAAATCCATGTTAAAAGTGATTAGAGGTGCATTGATACGAATATCAAAAGACACTGGAGTAAATATGGATGGTGCATGTGAATCTCTAACATTGTCGTTTTAACCTAAATATGTATAAAGGGAGCAGTGTGTATGAAGAGAAAAGAGAAAAGCCAAGCATAGGCTTGGAATGTCTGACTTTCAGGAAAGCCCTAGAAGATTTTGGCCAAGAATACACCATACTCTTTTTTTCCACAAATTTCTAAATGAGATTGTGCACTCATACGAAAATGTATGTTTGAGATTGGAAAAAAGTAAAAAGAAGACCAAAAGAAAGAAGCCATGATTTATAAATAATAAATTTTATAAATCCTAACATTTGATCACATGGGCCTTGTAATCAATAGATTTTTGGCTATGGCATTAGAATTGCAGCCGAGATTTACTTTTGTTCTTGTTAGGATTAGATTAGGACATTTAGTTGTAGTTATTTTAGGAAAAAGAAGACAAATCCTCTTTGAACTCGGTTTCTGCAGAATCCTGTCTTCTTTGTTGATTGCCGAATTCCATCCTATAAAAAGGAATCGTGGCAGAGATTTTTAGACACTTTTATCAATCAAATATACAACCTTTTGAGTTCATACTCTTTGCTCGCGAGCTTATTCCATTGTTTCTTAACCCCGATGGCTAGTTAAGTATCAATAAACCTTGTAATCTGACCCCGAGTGCTAGTTAGAGAGCAAGTCTAAGTTAGGCGTACCCCGAGGGCAAGACTCCTGAATATTGTGCGCACTAGTAAGGGTTTGCAGATCCATTCACTAGATCAAACATATTAATTCCACAATTGTGAGTCTTCGCAATGAAATTCATATCAGTTGGTATCGGAGCAAAGCGAAAGATCAACTGTGGCCGAGAAAAAAGAAGAAGGGGGTTTCAGGTTTTTGTTGAATTTATTTTCGATTTCTTTTTAAAAAATATAAACACTTTCACATTGTATTTTAATTGTGATTGTTTGATCTTTCTTATCAAGAGGATTGAATCTAGATTTGAAGGACATCAAAGGGTCCGAGAGTTAGAATACTTTGGTATTACTATCCGTTTTCACCTTCATCAATCGAGTTAGGAGGACGTCGAAGGGTCTGGGCATTAACAAGTATTAGCTGCCTTCACCTCCTAGTCAGTTTCATAGTTTTTATGTAGCTTAAATATTTTATGTGCTTGTGATATTTTTCTTTCACTCTTCTGAAAACTATTGCATGCTCATAATCGTATTTGTTTTCTTTATCGTTCTTTGATTCCGTGATTTTGAATTGTACTTTGATTATTGATCACAAATTATTCAAGAAAATATATTCTTGCATCATTTTTCAAATATATAGTGTCATATTCTTGATCCTTCCGATCTTGAATACCTTGAAGTTCATTTGAATCAAGAAGAAGTTGTTGCAGTTTTCTTATTCAAAGTTTAGAATGGGCGGTTTTTGTTCCAAAAATTTTTGAAATTAAAAAAAAAGGTATCATACTTTTGGGTTTCAAAATAGTACATTAGGGTTTTGAAATTGGAAATTGGGGGCAGATTTGCAATTTTCAAAAGTTTGGGGGCAGATTTACAATTTTTAAAAATTTTGGGAATTGTTGTTGAAATTTTTTATTGGGGAATAATATTATGATTGTGAGTGTTTTATAGTAAAAAATTTTTTAATTTTTGGCTGAAAAGGAAAGAAAGAAAAAGGAAGTCTGATTTGAAAAAGAAAAAGAAAACCCAAAGTCCTAATCGGAAGAGGAAAAGGAAATAAAAGTAATTGAGAGGGAGGTTTTGATCTAAATTTTTGACTTGGGGGACAAGTAAGTTATTAAAATCCTTTACCACAAGGGATTTGGATTTGAGTTCCTATTCCAATTTATTTTCGGAAAAGTTTCTTGAATTTCGGAACCTATTTATCACCTATATAAAGTCTTCTTATTTTGATCATAACTTCTTCATTGCAACTCCGATTCATGCCATTCAAATTGAGTTTTGTTCCTTATTCTTTGTATAATTTGGAATTCCAGATCATAGAGCCCAATTTTGAGTTTATATATTTTTTTAATTTCGAAATAAGTTCTGCAGTACTCATCTCCATATATTGCTTTGTATTGCGGTGAATTGATCAATTGCCCTTGCATTAGCCTTCGCCTTGTGAGTTGTGAGTGTTATAAACTTGGTGAGTGACATTACTAAACAAAGTAAAAGGGGGGACATTTATTACTAATCACTTGTTTCTTTTTAGCAGGGATGGCGGACGATCCATTCGTCCCACCATTTGTTGGTAGTCCCAACAATAGACCTATAATGAATGTCATGGATATCTTGAATTCCTTAATGAGCGATGTTCATAGAATTTCTAGGAAGGTAGATGAGTTGGCAAACCCTACGCCACCTCATTCTGCAAGACAAGTTGAATCTCCGCGTGACATCAAAGCTTTGAAGTATGATATTCCTACATTTGATGGTCGACAGAATCCTTTGAAATACTTGGATTGGGAGAGGAAGATCGAGAACCTATTTGATCTTAACAACTATCGTGATAAAGAGAAGATCAAGGTCGCAGAGTATTCTTTCAGCCATTATGCCACCGAATGGTGGGAGAATTTGAAAGAATAAAGATATTTGCCAGAAAATAACCTATCTCCACTTGGGAGAGATTGAGAACCAAGCTTAGATTACATCATATTCCACGGACATATCTGATGGTGCATCATTCGTATCTCAGCAATATGAACCAGGGAAACAGCAGTGTAGATGAATACTAGCAAGATCTTGAATTAGCTATGAGAAGAGTTGGCATGAGAGAAGATGATGCTTATATGAAAAATTGGTTTATTGAAGGTTTAAGGGAAAATATGCAAGTTCCGGTTAAACTCCAGCATTATGTTTCCATGCAAGATTTATTGTTCAAGGCCAGGTTAGTTGAGTTGACATTAAGGCCTAGAGGAAGCTCTAATTTTGGATATGATAGCCAAAGGCAAGTCTCTAATTTCATAAGTCCAAATTCGACAAGGGGTGGTAAGAATTCGAACATGGGTGCCCGAACCCTAAATCGACCAAAAACTACTCACATCCACCATTTGAACCCACCGATCAAAGAATGATCGCAATCAATCAGTCTCTTAGCCAAGATATAAGTAAACCAATTTCTACTTTGTTAGATACATTTTCTTCTAACACCTCTACATGTTTTTATTGTAATGAACGAGGGCGTATTCACAATAATTTTCCCCATGACTGAATTATAACAACATTGGAGGAGGAAGAAGACGGTGATATGGCTGCACGGTATGACACGAAAGAAGAACAAATAGATGATGAAAATATCATTGTTGACAGAGGTGAGCAAGGTCCTGAAACATAAGATGTTTTTGAGGAGTATTCCACAGATTTTTCATAAATTACTTCCCCACAAGGAGCAAGTAATTTCAACCAAAATAGTGTCAATTCTACCAAAATGACATTAAAAGTTATCGTGGACAAGTTGCAGAATGATTCTGAAAAGTTACAGAATGATTTTGAAAAGTCGCATAAAGTCTTGTCTTCACATCATAGTCCTTTACTTTCTATTTATATGATGAGGCATGAACTATCTACAGACTCTGGTAAATCATTTTATGCTTCAATAAGATATGTGAATCGATCTTTGACTAATCATTCTTTTGTTCTTATAATGTCCTTTAAAGAAAGTTACTATTCCAAAGAAGATATTTCTGTAAATATGCTTTCACAGTTTGTTAAGTTGCTACATGAATTCGAGGATGTCTTTTGTGGTTACATGATTCCCATTTCATGGATGAAACTTTTTGATCCGGGAGGGAATGATACGAATATCAAAAGACATTGGTGTAGATATGGATGGTGCATGTGAATTCCCAACATTGTCGTTTTAACCTAGATATGTGTAAAGAGAGCAGCGTGCATGAAGAGAAAAAAGAAAAGCTAAGCATTGGGTTGGAAACGTTTGACTTTTAGGAAAGCCGCAGAAGACTTTGGCCAATCCACAAGGTTTTTTAATGAGATTGTGTACTCACACGAAAATGCATGTTTGTGATTGCCAAAAAGCAAAAAGAAGGCCAGAAGAAAAAGAAGCCAGGATTTATAAATTATAAAATTCATAAATCCTAACATTTGATCACATGGGCCTTGTAATCAATATTTTTTTGGCTATGGCATTAGAGTTGCAGCCAATATTTACTTTTGTTCTTGTTAGGATTAGAAGACAAATCCTCTTTGAACTAGGTTTCTGCATAATCCTGTCTTCTTTGTTGATTGCCGATTTTCATCCTATAAAAAGGGATGGTGGCCGAGATTTTTAGACACTTTTATCGATCAAATATAAAACAATTTGAGTTCATACTCTTTGCTTGCGAGCTTATTCCATTGTTGCTTAACCCCAAGAGAGCAAGTCGAAGTTAGGCGTACCCCGAGGGCTATAATCCTGAATTTCATGTGAAATAGTGAGAGTTTGAAGATCCCTTCACAAGATCAAAGATATTAATGCTGCTATCGTTAGTTTTCGCAAGGAGATTCATATCACACATTATGTAGAATAAAAGAGAGTAAGAAATTTATAAAGTAGATAATTGTGCAACATAAAGGTTGAATAAGTTTTTGAACAATAATTAAAGTGATAACCTAATCCCTACATTGTTAGCTATAATCAATTTTTTGCGTCATAATTATTTGTTAAATACATGTGGCCATATAATATACTAATTAAAGAATAAGTTAATTTAATTTAGAAATTTAAACTTTTCTATTATTTGTTATCACAGCTCATAGTTTAATGATTTATTATTGGGTGGACAATAATTAATTAATATATGTGATAAAACTGTTTTACCGGTTATTCTAATAGACTGATTACCAAATAAAAAAATTGATAACAAACTCGATTGACCAGCTAACCAGTTAAGCTAACTATTTTCTGGTTTTTTTTAATCGATTACCATTTCCCATTTTTAAAATCTTCCACAACTAGTTACGCTAATTATTTTCCATTTTGTTTTTTAACCAATTTCCATTTTCCCTTTTTTTATAATCTTCCATAAATCATAGCTGGCCCACTAATTTGTTGATAAGCATCTGCATTTCAACTAGGGCCGTTCTTCTTTTGGGACTTTGCGACATTAAGTCAACCCACACGACGCCCCATCTCGAAATTCAATCTTAAATTAAAACTTAGTCCAACTTCCACAAGACCTTCAACATTATATCGCCACAAGAACTGTGTTTTGAAAACATGCTATTGCTGGCTATGTAACACGAGCAACAAACAATTTAAGGTTAACATATGGATACACACTCAGATCAAAACCAACAGTATGTTTTGCAGCAAAAGAAGATCAACTCAAGTACTAAGGCCGTCCCGGATGAAGATTAACTTCCATGATGAAGCTGCAATTTCTGAGTATTCATTGGCACTAATCCAGGGCAATTACACATTAGAAACACTAAAAAACTCATCTGACAACTAGCAATCAAGCATATAACTCAAAATGGTTACATAAATGTTCCTAATAAGTTAACTATGTAGAAAATAGGGCCCCTCTCTACACACTTCTACGAACATGGCCCCTCGATACACACTTCAATGATCATCACAAACACTCAGATTGACTAAGGCAGATACTGTAGCAAACAGGCATGCATGTAATTGCTATATCTCATGAAAATACACTAAACAAATTCGATGATGATTCTCGACTCATGCTTCAAAATGACACAAACTTTAGTACTACTCCAAGACCTTAAATACTATATAGCCTCATCAGCTGGGATTTTAAAACAAGCTAATGGGGACATCTAATGGAGGTTTAAGAACACTAACAACAACCTGATTAGGACGTGTTTGCATTGAAAATTCAATAATTAGGACATCAACAATGTAATGAACTATGCCCCTCCCTACACAATTCAAAGAACAAGGCCCCTCCCTGCACAATGCAACGATCTGCAATAACATTCTAACTAAGGCAAATGTTCAAGCATACAGCACATCGATGTAATTTCTATACCTTATGGAAACATACTAAATAGGAATGGGATTACTAAACAACATTAAAGAAAACACATCGATGTAATTGCTATGCCTCCTGGAAACATACTAAATAGGAATGGGATTACTAAACAACATTAAGGAAGACACATTGATGTAATTGCTATGCCTCTTGGAAACATACTAAATAGGAATGGGATTACTAAACAACATGAAAGAAAACTCCTCAATAAGGATGAAACATATAAAAAAAATACATATCTAAACACTTGAGAATAACCTATTTAATGAATCCAGGAGGCTGTTGTATTAATCAAGATTGATTAACTGGATTTTTTTCATTATCTAAATTTGTTCTCTAATACTAATAAGTTTAACTCTACCCAATTTTATTACTTCTAGTGCAACAGAGGACACAATCACTTCCTATAACTAACCAAAACTATGTTACAATAACACAAATTTCTGCCCACTAAAGCTATAGATAGGATCAACTAACATCTAGTATTGACCAAAGCACCTTGGACTCTCTTTTTATTATTTAATGAAACATGCCAAAACCATTAACAAGCAAGTCTTAAGTACTAATATCGGTCCATTCCCAAAAGACTAATCTGGTAAATCATAATAATTATGACAAAAGTACTTCAATAATGAAAATAACACAGAATATTAGAGTAACAAACACTAATCTGGTAGCGATACACATCAACAATAAAGTCAAAATTCATGGAAACTCCAGCTAAAACATTAAAGATTTAAACAAAAGACTAATAACAGGCCTAGTTCAGCTTCAGCCCCTTACAAGGTTTTTAGCAGTAGTAACAAGTCTTCTTCTTCTTCTTCTTAGGCACCCAGCTCTGCCCCATTTCCTCAACATAATACTTCTACCACTCTCTAAGTTCCTCGCCATCCTCTTCTTGCTTGCACGTTGTTGCGGCTTTTATGAGATCCTCTCTGACTTCCTATGCTTTCTTATTGGCCTCAATAGTGGGTACTGATCAGGGCTGAATATGGCTTCCTATGGGTCCACTCAGAGGTCACAAATGCTCTCTCCCTCATCCTTAAAATTGGTTCCTTTTCCTGATAGAAGCAATTGCACAATCCCCAGTGGTGCAATCGCTTCGCAAAGACGATTCCAGGTCCCGGGTTCATTGCTATAGAGGAAGGGTTGTGAGGTGAAGAGACATGGTCTTGAAATAAAGATTTGTAATCTGAAGTGGGATTTTCTTAAGGGTCGCATCAATTCACTTTCAATTGCCTTAAAAGGTGCAACCCTTCCATGATTGCCTTAAGCCGTCGTTTCATTTTACAAGGCAATGGAAATTATGGGAGAGTCACCTACCATGAGTGCAAACAATTTGTTCTAATAAGACAAAAAATAAAAATAACATGCAAAACCACGCCATGGACAGCGGACGCCTGAGAGAGCGCCATCGGAGGAAGATGAAGGAGAAAGACGACGTATGAGGAAGACTAAGCAGCAGTGCTATTTGACACGCATAATTTCTGCTGTGAAATGCACGATTGGAGTGAAAAGGCATAAAAGGGTGGGATTTCTTGGTCTTGTGTGAAGGACCAATGAGGAGGTGACAAATTGGAGGGGGGTGGTAGACAACCCCCGAAGTAATTTTATAAGCCTCCCAATTTTCCCCCTCAGAATTCTAAATGAGCCAGGACCGTTATATTTCAAAGACTGGTTCGATACAATGATTTCTAGTCTTGGCTCCTCAAATTCAGAAGATGGAAGCATAAGAAACATGACTATATTTTGTGAAAATACTAGCAAATGATAGATCCTTTCTGCTCCAAAATTCCACACATGTAATAAAGAGCTGGAATGGTGATTGATTGGACATCAGACTTGAGCAGAAGATTAGTCGAATTCCGGTCATTAACTCTAGTTAGAACAATCGCTACAACAGAAACTAACTTTACACAAATTAATAATGGTTAGAATAATAGATTTATAACAGTGGATCTATCCCCACGTCCAATCTAAATGTGGTTAGCGGAGGTGTTGATATAGGTATAAAGTGTATATATAGATAATTATTCGTAAAAATTAAAAATTGAAAATAATTAAATATAATGTCCAATTGCATTCATATTCATTACCCACACATGGATGTGCATGAATATAAATAGTATATCACCCAAATGAGTGGTTTGCGTGCAAATTATATATGCAACTTATAAATTTTGCGTGCAACATTATACATTTTGCGTGCAAAGTTATACATTTTGCGTACAAAATTATAAATTTTGCACATAAATTACACGCTTAGGGATGCCAATATTGTAACGTTGAAATAAAATGCTTTTAAAACACCATCTCACCAATGTTGGTTATGACTCACCACAACTATATCAATGTCATTAATAATTTTGATATAAATTTAGAACTATAATATGTGCTATGTAACATTTAATAATGAAATTACTAACTAATTTATTCCTATATTAATTTGGACATAAATTATGTAATGTTGAAATAGAATGACATCACAACATTATATTTAAAGTGTTGGTATACATAACTATACTAACACAAATTTTGTGGATATTATCTTACCTGGTGTCATAACAGTATTTTTCATAATAACATTAGTAAAAATTGTTATAAAATATATATTGGAATAGAGCCATTTTGTTGTAGTGAATGCATTGAGCCACAATATTGTATTTAGCCAAATTCAGAAAATACTGAAAAAAAGAAGGCAAAACCTGACTTGTTGCTGATCTAGGATCTGGAGGAAGAAAATGGCTTCTAGATGCCCCATAGGATAATGTTCTAAGCCGGACTAAGCAATTGTCCCTGCAAGTAGCCAGATCCATTAGCTTTGCATTAAGAAACAAGAAGAAGAAGATGGACACAAATGTTCAATGGTTCCAACTCGATGCTAATTTCTGGTATTCCTAGAAAATAAAAATGACAAGAGAGAATAGAAAGAGATGTTATTCTACCTCTCTGAGTTTCAAATGCAAGGGATCAAGCCTTCCAGGTTTGAAAGAAGCAACTTTAACGTGTTAAAAAAAAGGATTTATGCTTGCTAGGACTTACGATGAAAGTGTTATTCTATTTGCTAACTGTTTTTTAAAATCTGAACAGCTATTGTGCTCAAGAATTTTGCTTCATCACAACAAAATATTGGGTCTCCATCACGCGTGAAAGCATGTATGCATGGTGACATATGTATGCAGATTCAGCATTAGCATCAGCTGGCCTGCTAACTAAAGTTATTCATGCTGACCCGCGGGTTTCGGCGGGTCAGCTATCCTGGAACAAATTAATCCAAAATTTAAGGTCAAATGAGTCGGGTCAAAATTCTCATAGTTTTGGGTCGGGTTGGATCACTGGGTCATAGGTTGACCCAAATCATAGTAATCTTTTTTAAAATAAATTTTCCAAATAAAATGAATAACTTCCAAATATATTAATAATTAAATAATAAATAAACATAATAATTTATTTTCATAAAATGTAGGATAAATTGTATTACAATAATTATTTTTTTAAAATGGGATAAAATTATAAATGGGTCAAAATGGGTCGATTTGGGTCAAAATTTGACTCGACCAATTTTGACCCGGCCCACTTGACCCAAATGAAACATTGACCCAACCCAACCCAAATGGGCCGGGTCAAAATGGGTTGGGTCGGGTCACCCCTACTAATTACATATGAGCCACATTGTGAGCGTTTGCTATTACAACTCTAGGGAATTCTATTACATGAGCTCTGGTGAAAACCACTGCTAAAATTATGATACTCCTAATTTGTCTGTTGAGCCCCGATGAGACATTTGAATATCGTGGATCTGGTTTAGAGCCATTTTGCAGTCGGTGCGCAGTCATATGTGTTGTTGCTCGGTGTCTTGCGTGAGCTATTGATTCATATATCATTGTTAGTTATGATCGTACGGGTGATAGTGCTTAGAAAGAACTTGTGCCCTGACAGGGGTCTATGTTTTCACCTTGTGTCGTGCACCATACTACTGCTGACTTGCTATCCCATGCCCCAAACCATCGCGTCCATGTTAATGTGCGTCCATTTATGTACTCTAGAATAGCCGTTCTACCTCTCTCTGGCTTATTAGTTGAATATCCCCCAACATTTTCCCTTTTAGGCACACACTCTGCTAGTTGGTCGTTATAATTTCTAGGCCCAAATGCAGTGAGTTTGGGTCGGTTGTTGCTCTTGGTTCCCACGAGCCCTCTTCGTGGTCCGTTGTTTGTGTATCATTGATAGTAGCTAGTATTTTGTCCACTAACAGGTGTTGTTTCTCTATTGTTTCTTTGTTCTTTGCACACCAGATCTTCCAAATGATGATACATGTTATGTCAATGTATTTTTTTTCCGGTGCAACCTTGAACCATTCTTCGACCCATGCCCCTAATTGCAGCAGGGCACCCTGTATGAAGTAAAAAATCTAGCCTGGACCAGAACCTCCTTGCTACCTCACATTCTAGGATCATGTGCACGGATGTTTCAATTTGTGTGTGGCACATCTGGCATAAAGGTGACTCTTCTGTACCCTCTGGTTCTTAGGGCTGGTCTTGTTGGTATGGAATTTTGTATGAGTCTCCATATTAGGAATTTGCATTTTGTTGTGCCTTTGAGTGCCATAACTTCTCCCAAAGATTTTTACTTTTTCCTGTGGCTAGTCTCGTGGATGACTTTTGTCTCATTTTAGCTGCTTATGCTTCATGGTACCCATCTTTTCCGCTATACTTTCCCAACCATTCCTTATCCCAAAATTGTTAGTCCTTTTGATTGAAGAGTGAGAGAGGAATGTGTATACCTTTTATGTCTTTTACTATGTTTGGCTAGAAGAATACCTAACTAGGGGTATATGTCATTGGTTAGCATTATCGATTAGATCACTTACTTTAAAGCCCAGTAGGCGTAAACGTTTGTGACCATACCCTATTGGTTTTTTAGGATTTAGGATTCAATCATCCTTAATATCTATGCTTTGGCCATCCACCACTTGCCATTTCAGCTCAAACTTGTTCATGTTCCCCCCCCCCTCCCCTATAAAATGCCCCTCCATCCCCAAGTTGGTCAATGTTTTAGCTTGACCTTCAAGAAACTCTATCTATTGCAATATTTTTCCGTGAACACTTTTGAGAAGGAGTCCTTATTTGTGAAAAGTTTCTATCAATTTCCCCTTGGAAGGAATCTGCGAGTGCCGCTAGAAACCCGCATATCTGAAATCAAGTATGAGATATATTTTGTTGCTCCCTTACTCACTCCTAACTACAATAAAGTAGATAGCGGTAAGTTCAAGGTGTCGTCCCTAGAGACTTACGGGTTTAAGTGATAGTGTTGCAAAGTTCACCTTCTGGCATAACCACGAGTGTGTGTTAGAAATAGAAAATATTGGGGTTTGTTTTAGAACAATTTAAACTAACAACTACGATCATACAATAAGATAGCAAGATAAAGATAATGACAACGAGCCATAAGGGTATTTGTATCACATGATTAACATATAGGATTTGATCCTAGACTTTTATTCACTTACAAGAACTATATTTCTATTTATTTGCTATATCACACGATGTGGAGATGTTAATTCCCGAGGAACTCCCTCGGTCTGTCACACCATCAGTTCCGCCCGTCATTAAAATCTCACCTCCTCCACATATATCATAGAGAAGCGCTTACCGGTGATGACTCTTACCCTCACTACCAGGGTTAATAAGCATGTGTTGTGTCACTGTAGCATGTTAAACCTGGTAGTAGTATGGATCATCGGGACCTCCCCTGTGAATATCCATCCTAAACCCATCCTGTGCCACTTAGGACATTATTTCCTCATGATAACTCTAAGGTTGTCTCAAGACTTAGTCCACATAAACTAAGAGTCTACTCATCAGGTATTAACAAACTACCCCAATTGAGAATTTATAACACCCAACCTAAATGCTAGGTGAACCCAATATCGCCAGCATGCTAATCCAATCACAAAACTGCCCTATTCCCACCTCGGTAGTTTACAAGTTTTGTTTTACCACCCTAGTACTTCAAGGCTACAAGAAAGTCGTAGAAATGTAACACCCCTGGCCATTTAAAAACCCTGGCACTAAATCATGCAAAGATCTAACTAGATATACATCCTGATCACATTCATTACAATAATCATAGCAAGAAGCTAAAGCAAAGAATTAAGCATGATAATTTATAGTAAAATAAATGGATATGAATCTTAAAGTCTTATAAATCTAGTGTTAATACATGTTCACAAATATTTACAAGTCATAAAACTAAGCTAATCTAACAAAGCACATGGGTTCAAAATACACAAATGATATGAAATGAAGAAATAGAGAAGTGAAAATTACCAAAGTGTAATTCCAACTCATATTTATCAATCCAAGATTTTAAGCGCAAATCTAAGTGATGTTATGAAACCCATCATAGATCTATAAGATACCATGAAAAAGATGAAGAAACTAAGAAAAAATAATGAAAAACTAGGGTTTTGGATGCTCAAATCAGGATCAAGGAGAAAAGGTGGAAGAAGGAGCCTTTTATAGGTGGAAGATAGAAAAAATGGGGAAAAGATAAAGACATTGAAACACCCATTTAATTTGTGAAAGGCATGGGTCATGCAGATTGACATGGTCTTTGGCAAGTAACTGTACGGTTCTACTGTTCATAGAGGCATGCGTCGTGTATATTTACATGGCCTTTACCATCAGAAGGAATGGAAACTGATGAGACGTCAAATGCATGCATTTATTGAAGCATTTAACACCTCTTGTCATGTTGTTGTGATTGCTAGATTTAGGTAGGTTTTGGTTTTTATTTTAATCTAGGTCCTTCATTTTGTAGCCAATTTTAAGTCTGGTGAATTTTTATCCTTACGAGCATCTAGATCTTATTTTGTGAGCTTATTTTTAGATTTCTCATAAGCACTTCAGAGTAGGATCAATGAATGGCAATTGAAAAATTGGTAGAAGATTAAAGGTCACGTGTGGAAGCATTAAAAAAATGACACATCCGTGTAAAAGGGCACGGCCCGTGCAAGAGTCTGTTCCATAAGATATGAAGACCAAGATGGGTCGTGCAAACCTACACAACTCGTGCACGAAGATCAGGTGGGAATATAAGTTCATACGATGAGATGTTTAAAAATGCACACCCTGTGTTCTTAGAAGTTCAAATTTGAAGACCCGGACGACGGGCCGTGCAAACCCACACGGCTTGTGCGCTCAGTTCCTGATTTTAGCCTTCTGGATGGCATCCTGTGCAATCTTGCACGGGACGTGTTGGGCGTGCCGTGAAAACTGGCACAGCCCGTGCCAGTGTGGCACTCGGGTTTCCCACTTTGGATTTTTTAGGCCCATTTTCCCTTCACTATATATAATGCTTTTAGTCTCCTAGAATAAAAGCATAATTTTAGTTAGAATTAGTTTGGTAGGAAGAGAAGGCTATAAACTCTCTCTCTAGGGTTTTCTATATTCTCTCTTCATTTACACTTAGATCTATGGCATTTATTCCTATGATTTCCATTGATTTAATGCTAGTAGAGTAGTTTTATTTCTTGGGATAGTATTTGTATTCATGACTTGACTAGGATTTGTGAGATTATTAGATTCCCCCAATTTTCTATGTTATGATTATTGTGTATGATTTGTAGATTAAATTCTTGTATGATTTATTCCATGACATGTTTTATGATGCACACATGATTTCATTTGTTGCATAATGCTAGGTTTGAATGCTAATTTATGAGTTTTAGGTTATTTCTATTGTAGTCTTGTATTCATGACTTGACTAAGATTTGTGAGATTCTTAGATTCCCCTAGTTTTCCATGTTATGATTATAGTGAATTATTTGTAGATTAAATTCTTGTATGATTTATTCCATGACATGTTTTATGACACACACATGATTTCATTTATTGCATAATGCTAGGTTTGAATGCTAATTTATGAGTGTTAGGTTATATCTATTGTAGTCTTGTGAGTACCGGGGAGATGTGTGCATTGAATCTATCTTGTGAGTGCAGAGACTATAGGTTAGGATTTAATCTAATTGGCTAGTCGTGTGAGGAATTGCATGTTAGGAGTAGTGGACCGGGGGTTTCTGTATAGAAATTTCTAACAGAGGAAATCCTGGTGTTATGGTATTCCCAATTTGCCCAAGAGTCCTCCGTTCACCGTAATGCTCCTGCAAAAGGGATCCCAGAAGTGATTCTAGGGAAAAAACTCTGGTGCTCAAGTTAGTAGCTTTTCTCTTGAGAATTAGTATTTCTCAGTCTATTTGCACTTACCTAGACTGGCGTTCTTCTTCTTCCTTTCATAGCATTTTACAATTGTGGTTCCACCTTATTAGGATTCCCCATCATGGGTTGTCGTAGTTCCGGTAAAGGCGGTTTGTGCCTAAACTTTGATCGTGGTCTCCGTCGTTCTTGGTTCGTGGCCTGACTTGTCCTGACTCAATTCCACCTTTTTCGGTTCGCATCGTGGATTAGTGTAGAGCCCAACTATGGGCTGACCTAAAGTCAAATCTTATGGGAATCATAGGCTAGGTATACACCATAATCCCCCCTAGCCATGAAGACTAAAAGACATGAACCGATGACATTACTTGTGAAATAAATGCGAACAGATGTTGTATTCTAACAACATGTTCGTCATTAATATTACTCCTCTTGTCATCGCAAAGTGGCATTGGCTTTTTGGCTATACTTGTAGCCTTGTTAATGTTCCTAATTTTGAATTTTGAATTTTGAATCTTCTCCATCAATACCATCTTTGTGATAAGCCTACCTGTTTAGATTTTTTTTCCAAGAACCGAGATTCCATCCTTATTCTTAGCTATACTATTCCAATTTTTCCTAACTTTTGTTATCACTCCATGATGTGCACCATTATGCATGCGTTAACCAAAGCATTCAGTGTAATAATTAGTTTGTTTTATATGTTGGATTTCTAGTATTAGTGAGTTAACGTGACAACCATGTTTGGTTTTCTTATATAAATCCCGCATTTTGTAGACTTAATTAGTACTAATGGACAACTTGTATCCACAGGCTCCTAGATCTTCCTTTGTGATCATCTTTAGTAGGTCGCTCGTGGATAGTTTTCATTACATTCTATGTGAAGGCCCTTTGCAAGGGTGGTAGAAGATATTGAAGGCCATTCGCAAGGGTGGTAGAAGATATTGAACGCCGTTCGCAAGGACGGTAGAAGAGATCGAAGGCCATTCACATTAGAATGCTAGAAAATGAAGCATTAAATCAACCATGCTAAGTAAGAATTCCCAATTTGTTTAGTGATATAGATTACTTACTTTCTACTTTCATGTTTTATTGTTTTTAATTGAAAAACCAACCCCCTCTCCCAATTTCCCTTGTTTACAATACTAGCTATTCCTAGCAACTCGTATGAATTGACAACCTGAACAAGGTTGTGTTTCATTGATTTTTAGGCCATAGTATCTCTGTGGACATACCCAGGGTTTACCGCTAACTACCCTATCAGTAACATAGTAGTGAGTTGGGTGCAGAACTATTAATTTTATCTTTGACCTCCTTTGACCAGGGGACAGCCTTTGCTCGAGTTAATTAGCTACAATTAATGACCCCCAGTGGAGGCGGGTCACTCCATCTCTTAAATGAATAATTTTGAATCAATTTATTTAATTTCATCATCATTCAGTGTGTTGTCTACTCAAATTCAGCCGTCATTTCGATATTTGTAAAAGGTAACCCACTTTTGTGTCAGACTATCATCTTTATGCTTTTGAACTGATTGATCTCCTCATTTTTTCCATTTCTCTGTTGTTGCTTAAATACAAAAATTAATTTCTTTTAGTTAATCTCTTTAGTCGTTGAAACCTTTGTCTTCTCCAGTTGTTCCAAATACTTCTGCGAATCACCGTTCTTCATCCTCTATAAAAGTAAGTTTGTTTTAGCTCTATCTCTCCTTTCTTTGTTACCTGTGCTAAATTTATAGAGTATCTTGTTTTCATTTCCTGGTAATTTACCATTTATAATCTGAATCACAAATGTTCGATCATCTTCTCCGACATACCCTATTTTATTTTCCTTAACATTTGCTATGAAAAACTTATATCCAAGCTTTGTAACTCTGATTAAGGTTTCTATTGCAAATTCTTAGATCTCTGCATGTCTGAATGTCTTCCTCTAACAATATCGAGTCTCCCATAGAAGATGTTCACTCCGGTGAAGATTCCAGTCATGTCACCGGATCCTCCGTAATTAGCAGTGTGTTGTCTGGCCTATACTATGAAGATTTAAAGAAATATTTTTCCTTTTTATCTTTGTTTGACCTTCGGGCTCCTGCGAACTCTGAATGTGTTCGCACTCCTCCTACTTGCTATATATCATGTTATTTAACCCATTTGAACTTTGGTCTTTATTTTCCTCTTCCGCAACAAGTTGTTGAGCTTCTATCTTCGTACCAAATCGCTTTGTCCCAGTTCATCCTAAGGGCATCGCTATTATAATGGGATTTCACTAGGTGTGTGAAAAGCGGACTTTCCGTTCACCCTTAACTTATTTTGTAACTTTTACCACCTTTGCAAAGTAAAAAAAATACTATAGATGAATTTACCGTCTATCATGTTATCCCTGGTGTTAAGCTTGTGAGCGGTTTTCCCAGCAATGTTGGTCTATGGCGTAAAAAATATTTTTATGTAAAAATGAACCAAAAATCCAAAGTGGTCATTCCGTCTGGGAACTACAATGTTCCCAAGTCTAAGCGTCCTTGTCTGGGGGTTCTTTTTAACTGATGAATCTGAGATTATGGTAACACTCCGTGCTCATACACATCTCTGCCATACTGGTCTGATGCTGAAGCTGTTTTATTTGTTATTGTCTCGCTATATTGGATATGTTTTTCTCTTGTTTTTGGAAATTGTTTACATCTTTTGTACGTTTGTCTGACCTGTTATATTTACGCGTTTGTAGATATAGACCTAGCTGGAGGTGCTTCTGACAGATCACTTTTTGTTGACGATGATGGGGGGGTGGCTGAAATGCTTGTCCACTCCAATGATGCTACTGTAAATTATATCCTCCAAAAGGATGTCAACAAAACTAGCTCTGATATTATACTCGCTAAGGGTAAGACAACTGAGGGCAGAGAGATGGGCTGTGATCGCACCACCAGTGAGTCGAAGGAGAAAAAGGAGAAGAGAAGAAGGACTGATGGATCATTAACTCATTTTCCACCTCCTGGGAAAAAAGGTGTGGTAACTAGCCTCGCTCTAAGGCTCTAGTTTGAGCTGATAACCTGCTGGTGGAGGGGACGATACCTGATACTCTCTCCAAACTCTCTCTTCCTGATACCTTGGATGTGGTAAGTTGGCTGGG
This sequence comes from Rubia yunnanensis, assembly GCA_037428765.1. Taxonomy (NCBI): domain Eukaryota; kingdom Viridiplantae; phylum Streptophyta; class Magnoliopsida; order Gentianales; family Rubiaceae; genus Rubia; species Rubia yunnanensis. The sequence continues at coordinate 12,011,933 of CM075067.1, forward strand.
AAGTCAGAGTAATTTTTGTTTTACATTGATGTTCTTTGTTCAGATGACTGGCTATCTCATTTATATGTGAATTTATCTGTAAGTTTGGGAGCTTAAGATTGGCTAGATATGCGTGCAATATTGGACAGTTTACTTATTCCAAAGTTGTAATGTCTTTTGATTGCTTACATCATTTTTCTGTGAGCGCATCCGCCTTATTGCAAGATCTATAGCTTTCTTTAATTGTATTGAACGAAACCACAAGATCTAATGCTTACTTATGTCCCTGGTTTGTAAGCATGTTTGCCTGATAGCAAGATCTATAGCTTGCTTACTTTAAAAAATTTATTGTGCTAAGTTGCAAGATCTATTGCTTGCTTTTGTCATTGCTTTGTAGGCATATTTGTCTTCTTATATTTGTCTTATAAGAAGATCAATAACTTGCAAATTGAAGATTTGTACTGTGTCAAGTGGCAAGATCTATAACTTGCATAATCAAAATTTTGTATTGCTGTAATCATGATTTCTTTAAAAATCTTCTTTTAAGATCTCCTAATAAATGACAAAGCCTCTACGGAGATGCCCAACATCTTCATATTGGTGCATAGAAGGTGGAATTCCAACAAGTTTTTGTTCGGATCCTCGCAGAAAATACTGTGGAACGTTGGTAGGCATTGGATCATGCCACTCTTAAGCTCCCAAGTGCTGCTAGGTGGGAGTGGTGGGAAAATGGTGCATAAGGGTTCATTCTCCAAAATAGGAGTCATCAACTCCCTAAGCGCCATGCTATCTTCTGCCATGGTATTCACAATCTCAACCTCTTCAACAATTGCCTCATGTGGAACCGCTTCATCTAACCTACTCCTTCTCCTTCTCCATTTACCTGTGTGATTAGGTAAGCAGTGTAAAGTCCCTGAGTTTGTGGTACAATTTTGTACCATAAAGATGGAACGAGACAATACTCATCCTCAAACAACACTAGCACACAAAATTAGGATAATCAAAGAAAAGATAACAAAAGAAGCTCTGCAGAAAGACCAACTACAACTAAAACAAAACAAAATAAAATACAAGCTACTCTACAAACTAGTTATGCTTGCTAACGAAAAGATAAATCTAGTATCCCCGGCAGCGGCACCAAAATTTTCCCGCACCCCTCGGGGTCATTCAAGTTTAACGCACGGGATACAAGAATCAAAGATAGAGATTGACTAAATTGTTTTTTTGGTCCCTACATATGACCTAATGTCATTTTTTTGTCCTTGTTTCCAAAACCACCTTCTTTCAGTACCCTACAAATTCAAAACAATATTTTTGGTCCCCAGGTGATTTTTAGGTGGGTTTGAGGACTAAAATATGGTATAAGATCATATGTTAGGGACAAAAAAAATAGTCTTCCTGAAAATCACCCAGAATCTGGTTTGGGGACCAAACAAATTGTTTTGAATTTGTAGGGTACTAAAAGGAGGTGGTTTTGGAAACAAGGACCAAAAGATGGTATTAGGTCATATGTCAGGGACCAAAAAAAATTTAGTCATAGAGGTTTATAGTGTTGCTCTCGTACTCACTTCTAACTACAATGATGTAACTAGTGGTAAGTCCAAGTGTCATCCATAGAGATACTGGTATCTAAGAGTTAGCCAAACATAACTCACAATTGGGTGTTACCTCAATCATGTGTTGGGAATAACTAGTACTAACAAACGAGGGGTTGTTTAACTAACAAGTATGAGCATATGAGTAAAGCAAAGTAAACTATTGATTGACTATTTTTGGGTTTTTTGCATAACATGATTTACATATGGATTTGATCCTAGATTCTATTCACATAAGATTATATAAACCTAACTACATGTTATGGCACATAATGTGGAGATGGCTCGAAATTCCCACTATCTGTCATATAATCGTTCGTCTCCCTCTAAACTATCTCACCTCCTCTATAACTAGGGATGCCCTTTGATCCTAAGATACCGCATTCACCCCTTGTAATATCACTCCCGGTGCTAACGAGCCCCAGCTTAAAGGTCTTAAGACCTGTGTAGGTCACAATCGTTAGATACGGGGGTAAGCCTATTACACCACCATGCTCTCCAACATGGACACCAACCCCAAGCCTAAATATGAGAAGGAATCGGTGCCTTGTGATGACTTTAGTGTCAACATGACCCTAGTTGCTACAAACTATGACAAAAGAGACGTTAAATGCATGTATTTCTTAAAGCATTTAATATCTATCTTGTCATGTGTTTATGGGTAGATTGCTAGGTTTAGGTAGGTTTACATTATAAAGGGTTTAGATGACCATTTTTGGTTTTCTTATCTAAATCCTTCATATTTTTGCCTATTTTAAGTCTAATGGATTTTTATTCTTACGATCGTCTAGATCTTGTTTGGTTAGATAATTTGTAGATTGCTCGTAAGCACTTTGGATTAAGATTAATAAAGGCCAATTGATGCAAATTTTCATCTCCCTAGACTCTGAGGTAATTTTCTCCTCCTAAAAATTTGGATTATCTTCTTCATCTTCTAGGTCACCGGCGCTGCCGCTATGGCGCAGCCAAAAAAATTCCCTCTGTTCTCTTATGCTTAAATGCTTGGCCAATCCCTTAATGATGCTCCTAAACCTATAGGAGCTTCATTCAATCCAAAGCCTAGAGTCAAACATCTTGGCGAATCGGGGTTGAAGTTTACAGATTCTGAGATACACTAGAAGCTCCCCTATGCTGGAATCTCGTTGGGAAATTCTCAAGAAGCAGGCCCCAGATGGACAAGCTCAGAAAAGACTTTCAAACGGCCAGTTTCAATGGGCACACAGACCTCAATCTACTAGATAACAAGCAGGTGTTCATCCATTTCAATCTACATGGACTATTATAGGTGTTGGTTGCACAAGATCTGGAATTTTGGTCCACACTCCATTCGGATGACTAAGTGGATACCTCATTTTGATTGCAACGCTGATTCCCCAATTTTCCTAGTTTGGCTCACTCTCTATGGTCTGCCCAATAGTTTGTTGACCAATGGGCAATGCTGTCCATTGAAGCTTAATAAGATCCCTTATCAAGGTTGACAAAGAAACTCTGAACAGGACACGACCCCATGTCACCAAGGTCTGTGTAGAGATCAACATTTTTAAGCCACTTAGAGAAAGGGTTTGGATTGAATACAGGGCTCTGGCTTCTGGCAGTATATAAACTATGAAGGTCTACCAGTTTATTGCTATAACTGTTTCAATTTGGGTCATGTCTCATCTGTCTGCAAATCAGAGCAATTAAGAACATCTCTGAATAATTGGAGACCAAAGGATACCAATCCACCAGGTAAAGACCTTTCCCCCAATGATGACAGAGAAGAAATACAGGTAATGGGGGCAAAGTTTTTCTACATTTGGTGTTTCAGCTTCTGATAAAGTTTATATTCCAGTTATCAAAGCAAAACCTAATATTGATCAACATGTACCAGTTGACAATGGAAGGAACAAAGCTCCAATTTCAAATGTTCCTACACTTGTTAGAGGCAACAGTTCTAATTCAGAGAAATCAAATAAAGGTCACTCCCCCTCTTGCAATGAGAGGTGGGTTCCTCTTTATTGCCCATCAATTAGTGAGATTTCTAATAATGTTGAAAACACAATTTCCAATGTGGACATTGAGATGTTGAATAACTCTTCTGCTGGTACCAAATTAAAAGGAAATAATGTATTAATGATGTATCTAATAATACTGCCAATATTTCTCTAGTTGCCAATGATAAGACTGTTGATGATCTGGATAATCATATTGTGTTAACTGCTATTTATGATAATAGTATGGCTAGTCTATCTGATAAGTCTATATTGGATTCAGGTAAATCAAATGTTGTACTTGATCAGTCAAATGTTCTGTCTACTGATTGTGCTGGAAACTATGGTAAACCTGATATGGAATTTAATCGGTCTAATGTTCATTCTTTAGATTGTTCTGATAATTATGCTAAAACTTATGAAATAGTCGTGAACTCAAATGATATCAATGTTAATGTTAATGTTAATCCTAATCCTAATCCATCACCTGATTTGGTCTCTGAACCCATAAAACTGAATCAAACTGTTGTTCTTAATAAATCAAATGCTAATCTGAACATTAAGAACCAAATCCAAAATCTTAATAATCCACAAGAAAAGTTCATTGAATTGAGTGCAGGATACTTTCCCCCAATGTATTCTGGCCACAAATATGCCAAAGAAATAGGTTAAATGCAAACAAACAAAACCTACACATAACTCTAATACTAAAGAAGTGGAGGTTAATTTTAATGAATTGAAACAAAATTTGATTGATTACAACAACAAATTTAACCTTTTTTGAATCAACAGGAGGATCAGGAAACTCATAATGTTTGTGATCCAAAACCAAAACCCAAAAATAATAATAAGAAGGACTACACAGCTACACCTAAAACGGTTGCAACTCGTTCGTCTTTGAATAATCTTAAAAATATTCAATGAGTGAAATCAAAATTTGTGTTTGGAATGCAAGAGTAGTAGGTAATATATCTACTCAAATCAGAATCAAAGACATTAAAAAAACGTTTAAGACTGCAATCTTTGTAATCATTAAGCCTATGTTCAGCAAAGATGAATTAATTCAGCAGCAAAATCCATTGGGTTTAACCACAGTTTCTCAGATGAGAAATGTAAGATATGGATTTTCGGGACTAAGGAAATCAAACTTCAAATCAAGATAGTAGAGGAGTAATTCATCATATCCAATTTCAGCCACCCTTTTCTTCAAAAAGAGTGTCAAATTGGATTCATCTACGCTAAACACAACACAAAATAAAGAAGGAAAATGTGGCAATCACTTGCAGCATTTAAATCCTCTCCCCTCTGTCTTATTGGTTATTTCAATGTCATTTCAAGTCCAGGTGAATATCTTGGTCCATCAAAACCAAGCAACAGGGATATCTCAGCCTTTAATAAATTCATAAGATGTAATAATCTTTCAGATATTCCAACATATGGTTCCCTCTTCACTTGGACTCGCATGAGGCTAAAAGGAATCGTATGGAAGAGGCTTGACAGGGGTCTATCTAGTAACTTATGGTGGCAGTATTTTCAATCCTCACATATACACACACTGGTTAGAGACAATTCTGACCACTATCCATTAATTCTCCATATTTCAGAAAATCAACCTCAATCCCAGCCTAAACCATTTAAGTTTCTCAACTGCTGGTTAAACCATCCCTCTTTCATGAACCTAGTTGAAAACACATGGAGTATACATATTAATCTTCAAGGTCTAAGAAAACTGGTTTTCAAGTTAAAATCTTTAAAATATGCCGAAGCAATGGAATACCAATACCTTTGTTAATGTCTTTACTTAAATTCATAAATGTGAAGAATTATTGAGCAAAGCTGAGGAGGACTTACAAAAATCTGAAAATCAGAGTAATCTTATTGCTTTTGATCAAGAAAAACCTAAACTAACCAACGCTTTATCTAATCAAGAATCCTACTGGAAGCAAAAGTCAAGAATTATATGGCTAACTGAAGGGGACTCAAACACAAAATATTTCCACCATTCAGTTCAAAACAAGCTTAAGAAGCAAAGAATTTCTGGAATCAAAGACAGTCATGGAAACTAGATTTAGACCAGAATGTCATAGGAAATGAAGCTATGGCTTTCTTTTCAAATCTATTAACACATGAGGATAAAGACACCACGGGAATTAACACAGCTTGTATGTTAGAAAACATTAATGCCTCAATCACTGAAACCTTAAACCAAAATCTAACAACATCAGTGAGCATGGAGGAATTAACTAACACCATAATGAACATGTGTGCTGATTCAGCACCTGGTCCTGATGTATTTCCAGGTTTGTTTTATCAAAAATGTTGAAACATCATTAAAGAAGATGTTCTTCATGCAGTTCATGATTTTTTCAATCAATCAGAACTCCCAAAAGCCATTACAGCAACACATATATTTATCTTGCCCAAAAGAGATGCATCTTCATCTTTCAAAGACTATAGACCAATTAGTCTTTGCAACTTTTCCAACAAATATTTAACCAAAATACTGGCTGACAAGATTAAACCTATAATAAACAATATTTTAACACCTGAACAATCAACTTTTACTAATGGAATGGAACTCTCTGAAAATGTCCTCCTTATGCAAGAATTGGCAAGCCACATCAACTCAAAATCGAGGTGTTATAATATGATAATAAATCTTGACATGATGAAAGCCTTTGATAGGGTCTCGTGGTCTTTTTTTTAATATAAACTCCTATCTAAAATGGGTTTTGTAGATAATTTTTTTGATCTAATTATCAACAACATCAAGTCTGCATATTTCTCTGTTACAGTTAATGGAAACACCTTTGGTTTTTTTCCAAGTTTCAAGGGGTTTGAAGCAAGGACACCTTCTATCTCCTTTGCTTTTCATCCTAATGGCGGAATCCTTTTCTAAAACACTTAATTTCTTCTTCCAATATGCTGATATTCCACATTATAAATTACCTAGACACATGATTAACATCTCTCATCTCTCTTTTGCCGATGATACATCATTTTTTATACACAAAATCTAGGATTAAAAAAACTCATTGGTTTTCTCCAAATGTATGAAAGTGCATTAGGTCAAAAAATTAACTATGGGAAATCATCCTTTCTCATTTCCAAATCTGCCCCTCCAAAAATCATTAACCAAATCAAAACAGAAACTCAAATGGTTCAAGGGAAAATTCCCTTCAAATATTTGGGTTCTCCAATCTTTATTGGCGGAAATAAGAATTCACATTACCATAATCTCTCTGTGAATTCAAAAAATTTCCAGTGGCAAAACAAGTTGCTTTCTCAAGCTGGAAGAATGATCCGAATCAAACATGTCCTTTCCTACATCCCTTTACACATATTGACAGTGCTCTAGCCAACCAAAAACATTATTAATCAGTTTCATAAGACCATGGCAAAAAAATTTGGAATAACAAAACCTCATCTAATCAACCTGGGAAAATATGAAGATCTTTTGATAAATTGTGCTTTCCCCTTGATGAAAATGGAATTGGTTTTAAAATTTTAAACTTAATGATTCAAAGTTTCTCACTAAAACTCTAGTGGAAGCTTCAACATGGTAATTCTTTTTGGGCTAAGTTCATGTGCTCAACCCCAATTAACCATCAAACAACTAGAACAAGGAAAAGGATAAAAATGGTTGATGCCTTAGCCATTAAGCATTCCCAAATTCAGTTAGGGACAGGTTCAATTTCTTTTTGGGACTCCAAATGGACAGGTCAAGAAACTGAAATTCCCTATCCACATCTAACATTGGCTGAATGTTTAACTCAATCAGCACTGTATATGAACAATTTTCAGAATCACTTTGAAACTGATATCATCCAAATTCTTTTTAAAAGATCATATACTATTCTCTGACTATGAAGATAGGATGATTTGGAAACCAAGTCCAATTGGCATCTTCACACTTAAATCTGCATATAAGCTATAAGACCAAAAAGACAGAAAATAAACTCTTTCAGTTATCTTTTGGTCTAAGATCTTGCAAAAAAAAAATTAGTTTTCTGAATTGGAAAGTACTAAATAGGCTTGTTCATCTACCAAATGTTCTTGAAGACTTCACTATTAACCTTCCATCTATATGCCCATTTTGTAAACAAATTTCAGAAAGTATACATCACTCATTCAATAACTGTCCATTTACAAAAAAGATATGGGAAAGAATTGAACAGGTTTTGGACATCCCTTCCATTTCTTTTGATTACTTATAGGACAGATTGATTGTTCTACTTTTGGAATTTGAAAGTGGTGATACCTGAATTTACTACTCTAATTAAGATTTTACCCCGCATATGTATTTGGTCCATTTGGTGCTCCAGAAACAACTACTTCTTTGATTAAATAAAACCAAATGCTGATACTATTTTCAAAAAGATCTTAATGCAACTGAATGACATTTTGATTGGATTTAAGATTAGAATTTATTGGAACTTAACATCCGAATTTCCTAAGCTATTCATATGCAGGTCTAAGGGGAAAAAAGAAAGAGCAATAATTCAGTGGAAAGCTCCAATACAGTACAAATTAAACACTGATTGTTCTTTTCTCAAAAATGGAAATGTATGTGATGGCTTCATCATAAGGGATTTCCAGGGCTGGTTGGTTATCTCTGTAGCAATACAAATACCAGCATCAAACAACTTTCAAGTTGAAGTTCAAGCACTGTTGTATGGGATTAAGGTTGCAAGAAAATGTGGAATCAGGATTATTCAGATAGAATGTGACTCAGGGCTACTGGTTCAAATTATAAGAAAGATCTACAAAATTCCATGGAAATGTACCACTGAGATCTATCAAATTTGGGATTTACTCAATTCATTGACTGGAGTATATCACATGTTTATAGAGAAGATAACTGTGTTGCGGATGCATTGGCAAGAATGGCTAGTACTTATCATGTGAGCTCCTTCATAAACCATTCTAGGCTACCAAAAGAAATCAAAGGGATGATTTATCTTGATTCAATTTCTTTTCCTTATCTTAGGAAATAGTTCAACTATTTAGGTGTCTATGAAACCATCTGAATCTGAATCAGTTTCTTCCATGGCCTTTCTAATTAGCCTTTTTTTATAGAACTAGTTATTGAAGTTGGTGTTGGGACAAGGCTGATCTAGCCATCATGAGGGTCATTCCAAAGCCCTCAAAACACAGCTGAATGGAGCCAACAATGCTGCTGCTTTGAAATGGACTACTCATGAGTGATTCACTTCTCGGGAAGTGTTTTGTGAGGGATTACTAAGGGAGGCTACCTTTTTTTTTCCCACACTTGGGAGCGGAGGCAAAAAAGTGGAAGGCCATAGAACTTCTCGAAACAGGGTTTGAGCCATAACCTTTGTCGACATGGGGTTTGGAAACAAAGGTTATGGATTTTGTTGCTTTGTGATTAACTATTCCACACTTAGCTTTTTGTATAGAGTACCTCCCACACTTCACAAAGTTGTACTATTATTGAATTTTTTTTTCTTCAAGGCTTGGGGAGCCTAATATACACCCCGAGTCAAATTGGTAGAAAATTGAAGGCCACGAGTCAAAATGTAGTATAAGGTAGAAAAATTGAAGAAAGAGACAAGTGTCGAAGAATGGCATGGCCCGTGCTAGAGTTCGTTCCATAAGTGATGTAAACCAAGACAATCTGTACAAACCTGCACGGCCGGTGCACGAAGATCTGGTTGAATTAAACTCCAGGCAATGGGACGTGTAAATATGCACATCTCGTGTGCTCAAAAGTTCAAAATTGTAGACCCAAACAACGTTTCATGCGGTTGCACGGCCCGTGCATTTTGTTCCTAACTTTTAGCCTTCCAATTAACATCTAGTGCAATCTTGCACAAGTCGTGCTAGCCGTGCCATGAAAACTAGCACGACACGTGCCAGTGTGGTACTAAGGTTTCCCACTTGGGCTTTTTGAGGCACATTTACCCTACATTATATATAGTGCATTTAGTATCCTAAGGTAAAAGCATAATTCTAGTTAGAATTAGTTTGGTAGGGGGAAGAGGCTAGAAACTCCCTCTCTAGGATTTTTTATCTTCTCGCTTCATTTACTCTTATATCTATGACATTTATTCCTATGATTGCCATGGGTTTAATTCTAGTAGAGTAGTTTTATTTCTTGGGGTAGTATTTGTATTCATGACTTGACTTAGATTTGTGAGATTCTTGGATTCCCCTAATTTTCTATATTATGGTTATTGTGTATGATTTGTAGACTAACTTCTTGTATGATTTATGCCTTGACATGTTTTATGATGCACACATGATTTCATTTATTGCATAATATTGTACTAGGCTTGAATGCTAATTTAGGAGTGTTAGGTTATTGCTATTGTAGTCTTGTGAGTACCGGGAAGATGTGTGCATTAAATCTATCCTGTGAGTACTAAGATGATTGGTTAGAATTTAATCTAATTGGCTAGTTATGTAAGGAATTGCATGTCTAAAACAGTGGATAGTGGCTTGCTATATAGAAATTCATAACAGAGGAAACCCTGGCTTACCCCGATAATTGAGCGTTCATAGTTTATAGTGACTAGGGTTGTATTGACCCTAAAATCGTCACAAGGCACCAATTTCTTTTCCTCTCTAGGCCTAGGGCCGGTGTCCATAGTGGAGAGCCCGGTGATATAATAGGCTTACTCCTACATCTAACGGTGCAGCTTACGCAAGCCTTAGTTTCTTTAAGAAGAGGGTCGTTAGCACCGAGAGTGAGATTACCGGGTGAAATGCAGAGTCAGGGATTGGAGCGCATCCCTATTTATGGGGATGTGAGATGGTTTAATGTGAGCCAAACTACTGTGTGACAGATAGTGAGTATTCCCAGCCATCTCCACACTTTGTGACATAACATGAAGTTAGGTTTATATATTTTTATATGATTAGAATCAAGGACCAAATCTATATGTCGGTCATGTTACGTAAATACCTCAAGAATAATTAATTGACAGATTACTTCACTTTGCTTACACACTCGTAGTTGTTAGTTATACAAAACTCCCCTTGTTTGTTTAGTTATTTCTGACACACGATTGGGGTGACTCTTGATTGTGGGTTGTGTTTGGCTAAATTATAGATACTGGTATCTCTGTGGATGACAGTTGGACTTACAAATAATTACTCTATGTTGTTAGGAGTGAGTATATGAGCAACTTATAAATCTTATCTTTGACCTTACTCACCACTCGTGGGTGAGATTTACCGAATGACACCACATGTGTGGGTCAGAAATGCACGGTTTTATGCCCCAGGGAATGGACTGTGCATTTTTGCATGAACCATTCTTAAGTTTTTGGATTAACTTGTTTCCATCACCACGGGTGAACCGTTAATCCATTTTTGGAGTTCTTGTAGTCAATTTTATAGTGCTCACATAGAAGAATCCAAGGATGCATGATGTCCTTATGTTCTAATTTATCTCAGATCTTTTCCATAACTTGCTTCCAACTCCCTCTACTTTTCCTTCTTTCATTAATCTATCTTCTACCACTTTGTGAGGGACATTTCTTCTTCTATCATTATTGCGAATGACCTTCTTCAATTTTCTACCAACATTGTGAATAACCTTCTACATGATTATCTCTAAATAAGCTCACGAAACAAGTAGGAATCGACCAAAACATAGAGGTAAAACACAATAGCTACTAAATGCTTACAAAGTAGGGAAATTAGGAGAGAAAACCACACAAGGTGATTCTAACCTCCCCCCCCCCCTCTCTCCCCTTCAATTTTCTACCATTATTGTGAATGACCTTCTACATGATGGTCTCTAAATTAGTTCACGAAACAAGTAGGAACCGAAACATAGAGGTAAAACACACTAGCTACGAAATGCTTACAAAATAGGGAAATTAGGAGAGAAAACCACACAAGGTGATTCTAATCCCCCCCCCAAACCCTAATTGTTAAAACATCTAGTAATCTAGCTATCCACCAGCAAAAGCATCTAAAAAGTGGTGTTAAATGCTCTAGGAAAACATGCATTTCCCGCCTCATCAAATCCCTCACACTTATACCTTTACTTGGCCTCGAGTAAACAAGAACAAGCAAATATGGAAGAGTATACTAAACACGCCATTTCCTAAGACACCTAATACTTTATTCCTAGTACTACCCTAACCCAAAACACAAGAGTAACAAAACTCTCATACCCCAAACTAAGATATCCTAAACCACCAAAACCACCAAAACATGCCATAATAAGAATGAGGTAAAATAATCCAAAGAAAAACACAGCGATAGCCTATTCCACCCGGAGATCTCACAAATAGGCAAAGAGAAGAGAAAGTCTTCACATTTTTCAATTTCTATCGATTTCTCTCATTTTTCCTAGGTGCCCTCTCAGGTTTTCATCCTAGCCTTTTTTTTCTTTCAAGCCTCACACCTCACCTTTTTCCACGCCATAAAGCCTGTCATTTTTACATAGGTTTCCCTTTCGGATTTTCAACCTATCCCTAATTTTTCCTAAGTCGCCCTTTCAGGTTTTCAACTTTGTGGGTTATTTTTCATTTTATTTATCAATTGAAAATGCTCTTGAGAGAGCTACTTACTACACAAAAACAACTAAAATTATAAGTATCATCTAATCCCCCCCCCCAACAATTAAAGCTTGCATTGTCCTCAATGCATATACGCATTCTTGAACATATGTCAAGGAGAGGAAGTGAGAGAACACTCACAATGAGAAATGAACACCAAAATATACCCTTAGTGGCACAATCATGTGATCTATTGAAAAAACTACCATAACCGCAAAATACTACCCATGAATTCTAACAAGAAAATCCTATCACAACCACTATCATGCACAACAAAATGAATAAAACATTGAATCTCAATGGAAGGTTACCTCTTTTGTTCGATTTGTGTTTCTTAATTGGTTTGATGGTAAATAATGTTGGGTGGTAGGATGAGATGGGTTATTTAGAGATGAGGAAATGTGTGAGTGTCACAGATCATGCACGTCTACACGGCCTACGAGTTGGGTTTGGTTCAACCTCCTTGGTCGCAAATATGAGCATTCACAGATCATGTACGTCTACACGGTCCGTGAGTTAGACTTGTCCTACCCCATTTTCTCACATTTCCTCCTTGCACTTTTTCTCCAAAACCAAGTGCTTCCTGTATTAAAAAACCATGCACAACAAGTGTAATAGTATCCCAAAACAAAACTACAATAGAAAAACACAACAAAAACAATAAATATATACAAAGGAAGGAAAGAAGATATTAACCTACTTTTTGCTCGGGTTGCCTCCCGAGAAGCTCTGTATTTTTAAGTTCGTGGACACGATCCTAATATTATCCATATGGTTAAGTTTTGAACCCCATCTCCATAGGCATCCAAAATCTGAGAATGGGGGTTAGAATTTCTCCGAGAGGAGGAAAGAATGATGCTGGATTGGCATCAAAGGAGATATATGGCTTGGAAGCATAACATCTTCATTTGGATTCCATTGTGTCTCCTTTAAGATTTTTGGAAATGGAGGTGATTCGAATATAGCTTGGATGATCACCTCCTCCTCTACCTTATGCTCAATACCAAGTCCTTTGCAAGGTTCTTCTTTAGCTTACTTCACCACCTTAATTATCAAGTTGGGAGTATTTGCACTTAGTTCCAGGCTCACTTCTGGTTGGTTTGGAAATTCACTCTCTTCCTCAGTTTCCAAGTAGTGCACCCTTAGTGCTAATTCCTTAACTCGAGCCTCTAAGTTCTTGATACTTGAGAAAATTATAGTCTCATATTCTCGATATCTTCATGAATCCGGGCTTAGAGTGACTCGTTGCTCTTAACCAAGGTTGCCACGGCTTGTAAAACCCCCTTCTTTGATGTGCTATCACTCACATCTTGTTATTTTCTTTCAGACATAGCATAATAGGGTGAAGGTCATCCCTTTCGCTCGTGTTGTTGGTCTTCAATACATATCCATATCTCGAGTCTGGATTACCACTCCATTCTGGATTGTCATAATATTAATGATAATACCAACCTTGAGCTCTTTCACCTCGTGGACTGAAAACTCCCACTTCCTCCTAACACCCCTTGCTCAACCAATAACAAGACTCCGTATTGTAGCCGCAATGACGTATCCTACAAAATTTTGCTCGCTGAGCCTCTCTTCTCCTCACAAGCTTCCACCAGGAGAGTTTTTTCAATAAAATTTGGAATCTTAGTGCAAGGATTCTCGGTTGACACCAGAACTCAAGAAATACCTACTCCAAATAAAAACTAAGAAAGCACATAAAGTTCAAAATCATAGTGCAAAGATTCTCGATTGACACCAAGAACTGAAGCAATACCTACTCCGAAAAACAACAAACGCGCAAAATAGGCATACAAAAAATACGCAAAGCACACCAAGAAAAACACAAGAAAACACTACTCTAGTAACTAACTAAGATAGCTATCAGATAAACTCACCCTAAATTTTGGTAGTGGCACCAAAATTTGGTGAGAACTCGAGTGTCGTTACAAAACTCAAATCTAGGCAATCAAATATAAAGATTTATATTGTTGATCTTGTACTAAATACTACAAAGTATATAGTGGTAAGTCAGAGTGTCGTCCACAAAGATCTAGGGGTTTAGATGAAAGTGTTACAAAGCTTACCCTCGGACATCACCTCGAGTGTGTGTCAGGAATAGCAAACATTGGGGGGTTTATTTTAGAAAGATTTAAACTAACTACATTCATCCAATGAGGTAGCGAGGTAAAGATAATGATAACAAGCTCTGGGGGAATATGTGTCACATGATTAACATATAAGATTTGATCATAGAGTTCTATTCACTTACAAGAACTATATTTCTATCTATTTGTTATATCACACTATGTGGATATGTTAATTCCCTGGGAACTCCCTCGGTCCGTCACAAAATCAGTTATACCTCTCCTTAACATCTCACCTATACCACATATATTATAGAGAAGCACATATTGTACACGACTCTAGCCCTCACTACCAGGGTTAATAAGCATATTTGTGTCACAATAGAATGTTAAACCTGGTAGTAGCATGGATCATCGGGACCTCCACCGTGAATACCCATCCTAAGCCCATATCGTGCCACTTAGGAGATTAGTACCTCGTGATAACTCTAAGTTTGTCAAAAAACTTATTAGCCAAAAAATAATAATCTGCCTATCAGATATTAACCTATGACCAATTGAGAATTTAATAACACACGACATGATTGCTTGATGAACTCAATATCGTTCCCATGCTAATCCAATTACAAAACCACCCTATTACCACCCTGGTAGCTCACAAGGTTCCGGTTACCACTCCAGTAATTTGAGGCTACAAGCAAGTCGTAGTAATGTAACACTCCCCGACCATTTTCAAAGTCTAGCACTAAATAATGCAAGAATCTAACTATGTGTACATTATAATCACATTCATTACAATAATCATAGAAAGAAGCTAAAGCACAACTTAAGCATGATAATTTATAGCAAAATAAATAGCTATGAATCTTAAAGTCTCGCAAATCTAATGTTAATACATGCTTACAAATAACCCCAACTTATAAATCTAAGCTAATCTAACAAAACATGTGGGTTCAAAATACAAAAATGATCTAAAATGAAGAAATAGATAAGAGAAAAATACCAAAGTGAAAATCCACCTCCTATTCATCAATCCAAACTTCTAAGCACAAATCTAAGCTAGGTTATAAAAACTTATCACAAATCTATAAGAACCAATGAAAAAGATAAAGAAACTAAAAAATGCTTAGGTTTTTGGATGCCCAAATTGGGCTCAAGGAGAAAAATGGACAGTTCTTTAGTTTCAGTCCCAATTGGTTTCTGTCTCCACGGGTGAACTGTTGATCTATTTTGGGAGTTCTTATAATTGATTTTATGGTTCTTTCGAAGACAATCCAATGATGCTGGACTTATTTTCCAATTCTTTATGGATCTTTCCCAGAAATTGCTTCCAAATCCTCGATCATTCTTCACCTGCTACTTTGCCTTCTATCTTCAATCTATCTTCTACCACTTTGTTAATGACCTTCATTCTTCTACCATTCTTGCGAATCTCGGATCATTCTTCACCCGCTACTTTGCCTTCCATATTCAATCTATCTTCTACCACTTTATTAATGGCCTTCCTCTCTTCAATCTGCTACCATCCTTGTGAATAGGCTTCTTCATGACAATCTCTAATAATCTCACAAAATAAGTAGGAACCGACCAAATCATAGAGGTAAACACACAAGCTACCAAATTCTTATAAAGTAGGGAAATTAGGGGAAAATCACACAAGGAGATCCAACCCAGTGGTAAAACACCTAATAATAAAGCTATCCACCAATAAAAGTATCTAAAAAGTGGTGTTAAATATGCATTTCCCTTCTCATCACCTAATAATAAGCCCTTATGCCACTTGGAGTGGGCACGAGTTCCCATGACTTCTAGTGAATCCCTCTCCTTTATCAGTTCCCCGCCCATACAAATCTAACCTTATGGCTATCTAATTTCTTCACCACTATGCAGGGTACTCAAAATGTTCTAGAGTGCCGTGGAAGCTAGAATATGCTTGTTGAGTGATGAACGTCAAATGCATGTATTTCTTAAGGAATTAATATCTCTTTTGTTATATTTTTGTAGGTGTATTGCTAGGTTTATATATTTTTTACATCATAAGAGGTTTAGATGACAATTTTTGGGTTTCCTATCTAAATCCTTCATTTCCTAGCCTAATATGAGCCTAGTGGATTTATCCTTACGAGCGTCTAGATCTTGTTTTGTGAGCTTATTTATAGATTTCTTGTAAGCACTTTGGAATAGAGGAATGAAGGCTAATTAAAAAATTGGAAGAAGACTGAAGGCCACGAGTCAAAACGTGGTAGAAGATAGAAAGGTCAAAGAAAAGAAACCAAGTTTGGAAGCATCAAAGAAGTGCATGGGCCGTGTAAAATGGCATGGCATGTGCCATCAGTCTGTGCCATATGAAGGTCCCAGAAATGTGTCGTGCAAATCTGCATGATCCATACATGAAGAAGTGCTGAAGAACAAGCCTCGGTCAACAGGATGTGCAAATGTGCATGCCTCATGCAATGAGAAGCTAGAAAATACAAGTCCCAGACGATGGACCATGCAAAAATTCATGGTCTATTAGATAAGTTTGGACTGTAGCATCCCCCAGTCAACGTCCAATGCAATATTGCATGAGCTGTGCTGGCTGTACTGTGCAATACTGCACGTCACGTCCCACACTGGAACTGGGGTTTACAACGTAGACTTTTTTAGGTCCATTTATCCTACCATGTATACATGGTATTTGGCGTAAGTAGTAAGTATACATATTTAGTTTTCATTTAGTATGTTAAGTAGGAAGCGGGGCTAGTAGAATTCTCTCTAGGGTTCTTTCTCTTATCTTTTCATTTACTACTTAGATTTAAGGCATTTAATCCAATGATTTCTATAGATCTATATTAGTAGAGTAGTTTATTTCTTGGGGTTGTTATTGTAAGCATGATTTGACATTATTTACAAGGCTCGTTATATTAATCCTCTTTCTCTATGTTATGAAATATGTTAAGATACACACTTGTATATTTCTTTCATAATATCATGCTAGACTTTAAATGCTAGTTTGGGAGTGTTGGATTATTGGCGCTATGATAGTCTTGTGAGTACCGAGAAGATATGTGTGATATATCTGTCTAGTGAGTGTCAATATGGTAATGGACAATAATCTTAATTTGCTACTCATGTGAGGAATTGCATGTTAGGAGCATCGACCTATTAAATTGATGTTATTAAAATCCTAATGGGGGAACCCTGGCTTACCTCAATAATTGAGTGTTTTTAATTTGTAGCGACTTGGGTGGAGAAGACTCTAGAATTATCACAAGGTACTGATGTCCTCTTCCTTTCGAGGTTTAGGATGGGTGCTTATACTGGAAGTCCCGGTTCTATTTTTGTGATTGATTTTACTCTTACATTTAACAGTTGCGACCTACGCAAGGCATAATTCCTTTAAGCGGGGGCTTGTAAGCCTCGAGAGTGAGCTACATGGGTGGTTAGTAGATAAGTGCACTGCTAGCAACTTACAGGGGAGGTGAGATATTAAGGAGGGGGCCGATCAGCTGTGTGACAGACAGTGGCAGTTCCTACAGAATTAACATCTCCACACTATGTGATATAACATGAAAATAGATTAATAGTTGCTTATGTGAAATAGAGTCTAGGATCAAATCTATCTGTCGATTATGCGATGCAAATAACCCCCAAGATTAGTTAGTTCATAGTTTATCTCATTTTACTTTCATGCATGTAGTTTAAGTGATTTAAACGCCCCACGTCCCCTCTCCTTCCACCTCCCCCCATTCCCCTTGTTACTACTAGCTATATGTAACACATAATTGGGGTTATGCTCAAGAGTGGATTGTGTCTAGCTAACCCTTAGGCTCTAATATCTCTATGGAAGGCCCTAGACTTGCCACTATCTACATTTATCGTAGTTAGGAGTAAGGTCAAGAGCATCATACAAATATCTATCTTTGACACCATCACTCGCGGGTGAACTCCATGAAAAGAACGTTCACGTGGGTATAAGTCACTGAAGGTAACCCTTCCCATGATTGATAGGTCCCCGAGTTTCTATGTTTCCTTTTTACCTTGACTATGTGGACTAGTTTCTCAAACATTCCGACCTTTGGGCCTGCAAAGTTTATGACATAGCCCAAGAAATTATTCTTTAAGAGGCCTCCATGTACCCTGAAGGTTTGGGTGAGGCATTCCTTTATGTCATAGCCCAAATGGCTTGCATAGTTGATTGGCCAAAAGCATCTGCTGGCATAACTGATTCAGTTACAAAAACTAAACTTACGTGGTTATAGACCATTTAATGTAGATCATGTGGCTTTGTTATCCAAGATCTTGCTTCATTCTTTAGTTGGGGTATGATGTTTCTCCCTTTCCTTTTCTGGGCCCATTTATGAAGGACTTTGGTGCTCATGTCTCCCTCCCTAAGCCACATTGCTCTAGACCATTGCTTCCAGTAGTCATGCTCGAGTGTGAGCAACCTATCCTGCTCATCTACTTTCTCTTGCATTCCATCTGCATCATTCTGCTTCTGTTTGGCCCCCAGTTGTTCCTTAACTAGCTTTTATTTTGTAACCCAACTTACCAACAGTTTCCTTTTCCCAAATGTGCAATCTTGCACTGTTCCTTTCGAGTACACTACCATTAGTGAGGTATAGTTCTCCTCCTCAGAGACATTGGAATGGTATTAAAAAAGTAATTTGATATCCTCGGGGTACAGTTGATTTGGGAGATTACTACCCTAAGTCACTCAATAGTGATCTCATGGGTTATGTAGATTTCGATATACTTATCTGATCCCCACCAAACTAGATCGCAAATGGGTTATATATTTACATGTGTAGCCACCTCTATCTTTTTGTGTTCCAAGAAGCAAGCAATGGCTGCCACTTCTTCCAACCATGCTGAAATATCGGCGATTCATGAAACCAGTCGGGAATGTGTCTGAGATCTACAATTCACCATATTCTAGGAACTTTTGGTTTGATTTTGGACAGGACAGTTCCAACCACTTTGTTTGAAGACAACGTTGCTTGTACTGTTCAACTGAAGGAGTGATTTAGCAAAAGAGATAGAACAAAGCACATTTCACTAAAGTTCTTCATCACGCACGACCTACAAAAGAATGGTGAAATTTGTGTTCAACAAATTATATCCAGTGACAACATGGCTAATCTCTTCTCCAAATCACTACCGATGTTAACATTTGAAAAATTGGTGCATAAGATTGCAATGTAGCGATTGAGAAATATTAAATGACGTGCTCTAGAGGGGGTTCCTTTATCCATGGTATCTAATCCTACTCCGATCATCCTCCAAACAAAGAATCTATGCTTTAGCAGTAATTTTTATGCCAAACCATCCTTGCCAGACTCACTGCCTTTTCTCCTCCTTTCATCTCATCGTAAATTTTCCGAATGCTCAGCTTCCCTTTCATCTGAAATTTTTGTCTCCATTTTCAGTCTGTTGAGATTTTTCCATGCCCAACTCTGATGATCTTTATACTGATGCCATTCCTAGCTATTCTTTTCAGATAATAGCCATTCATCCACCTTCGAGGTATTGGATTTAGCTCGATCGAGGATTTCCACCGCACCATGCGGGAATACCTTCACCACATCAAAAGGACCAATCCACCAAGACCTCAACTTACTGGGAAATAGGTGAAGGCGGGATTGAAATAGAAGGACCTTTTGACCCACATCAAATTCCTTCCTCATGATCATCTTACCGTGCTACACCTTTGTCTTCTCCTTATAGATTTTGGTATTCTCAGCGGACTCCCTTCAGTTCTCATCTAGTTCTTACAATTAGAGCTTCCTATGCAAACCAAACTCATCTATATCAAGGTTGAATTCTTTGACCGCCCAATAAGCCTTATGCTCTATCTCTACCGGTAGGTGGCATAGCTTACCAAAGATTAACTGATATGGTGACATACCAATCGATGTCTTGTAAGCCATTCTATACGCCCACAAGGCATCATTCAACCAAGAACTCCAACCCTTCCAGTTAGGATTAACCCTTTTTTTAGAGATAGACTTGATTTCCCTATTGGAAACTTTGGCTTGCCCATTGGTTTGTGGGTGATAGGCGGTGGATGTCTTGTGAGTGACGTCATATTTCTTCAAGAGTGCCTTATGGTCCGATTGTAAAAGTGGTTTCCACTGTCACTAATCAAGGGTCGGGGCACCCCAAACCTAGAGAAGATGTTATCTTTCAGGAATCCTGCAACCATTTTAGAATCGTCAGTCCTAGTGGATTTTTCTTCAACCCACTTCGACACGTAATAAATGGCAATAAGAATATATGTAAAGCCACAAGAATTAGGGAAAGGTCCCATAAAGTCAATATCCCAAACATCAAATATTTCACAATACAAAATACGCTTTTGGGGTATTTCATTCCTGGAGGAGATATTTCCTACTCTTTGGCATTCATCACAAGATTTACAAAAGGTATATGAATGCTTATTCAATGTAGGTCAATAAAAACCACTTTCTAAGACTTTCCTAGCGGTCTTTTTTGCTCCAAAATGACCGCCACATGCAAGAGAATGACAAAACTCAAGAATTGAGGGCACTTCATTATCGGGGATACATATCCTAACAGCTTGATCCACACAATGTCTCCACAAAAAGGGATCATTCCACGCATAAATATTTAGCACCACTCTTCAATTCATCCTTTTGAACCTTAGAAAAATGGGGAGGGAATTTACCGTCGACAAGAAAATTTACAATGTTGGCATACCACGGTTGGAGGTCCCTAATTGTGAAAAATTATTCATCGGGGAACTCCTCCCGTTGTTTCTCCTTCATTGAGGAATTTACCTCAAGGTCTTGGCATGGAGTCAACCGGCTCAAATGATTTCCCACAAGGTTCTCCGGCCCTTCTTGTCTCGCACCTCCAACTCAAATTCGCTCAAAAGCAGGATCCATCTTATCAATATTGGCTTGGCCTCTTTCTTTGTCATTAAATGATGAAGCACTGCATGGTCAGTGTACACAATAACTTTTGTACCAAGAAAATAAGATTGGATTTTTTCCAAAGAAAATACCACCACTAGTAACTCATTTTCTGTGATAGAGTAGGTTCTTTGGGCCTCATTGAGAAACATTGATGCATAGCACATGATCTCAAAGGGCAAAGACCAATCGGGGGGTAGTATGATAGGGGCCAAACTAACCTTTCCTTCAAGGTATCAAAGGCCCTTTTACAACCCTCGTACACCAAAAATTCCACCTCCTTTTGTAATAACTTGCACAGAGGAGATGAAATCTTGGAAAAATCCTTGATGAACCAGCGGTAAATCCTACATGACCAAGGAAATAGCGCACTTCGCACACATTAGTAGAATAAGGCAAAGTTTGAATCATGTCTATCTTTGCCTTGTCTACCTCAATACCCTTAGAAGAGACAACATGGCCTAAGACAATGCCTTGTTCTACCATAAAATGACACTTCTCAAAATTTAACACAAGATTTGTATCAATGCATCGTTTAAGAACTTGTGCTAAATTTTCTAAACAATTGTCAAATGAATTACCATGAATGGTGAAATCATCCATAAATACATCAACAAAATTTTCAACATATTCTGAGACAATACTTACCATACACCTTTGGAAAGTAGCGGTGGCATTATATAGCATACGCTGGTAAGCAAACGTACCAAAGGGGCACGTAAAGGTGGTCTTCTCTTGGTCTTCCGGGGCAATGGCTACTTGAAAATACCCCAAGTACACATCCAAAAAGCAATAGAAGGGGTGGATTACTAACCTCTTGAGCATTTGATGAATGAATGGCATCGGAAGTGATCCTTCCAGGTCTCCACATTTAGCCTCCGGTAGTCAACGCAAATGTACCACCCATTTTGGACTCGAGTGGGCACCATTTCACCCTTCTTATTCTCAACTACCATCACCCCACTCTTTTTTGGTGCCACTTGAGTTGGGTTCACCCACTTACTATCCGAGGTTAGGTAGATAATACCCGCTTGGAGTAACTTGAGGATTTCCGCTTTCACCACCTCCATCATAGGTGGGTTCAATCGGCGTTAGGATTGTCGTAGGGGTCTTGCATCTTCCTCCAATAAAATTCAATGCATGCAAGTGGATGGACTTATGCCATTAATGTTGGCAATAGTCCATCCAATTACCTCCTTATTCTCCCATAACACCACCATTAACTTCTCCTATTGCTCTTGGGTGAGCTTGTTCGAAATGACAGCTGGGAGCATCTCCCCTCCCCCAAGAAATTCATACTTGAGGTCACTTGGCAAAGGCTTAAGCTCTATCACCGGAGCTTTCACAAGTGACGGGAAGAATTCCGGTTCCTTGGGTTCCCCCAAGAGTAGAGGATGGGGGGTTTGAGAGGGTTGGTCTCATCTTCTCAAGAAATTTCAAGTCCTCAAAGCTTTACTTCAAGTTAGTGCTCATAGAAAATACATTGTACGCATCATTACTATCACATTGCAAAGCAACTAACAAGAAATTATCACCACTTAGCTCAAAAACATCTTGCACAACATCTTCAATAACATCTAAAGCGTAGCAAGCATATTCTTCACTAGGATACTTCATAGAGTCATTTATGTTAAACTCTACTTTTATCTCATCAAATTCCATGGTGATGGTACAATTATGCACATCAATCATTGTCCTAGAAGTTTTTTAAAAATGGCCTCCCCAATAAAATTGGGGTGGCATGCTTATCATGCTCCATGTCAAGGACATAAAAATCCATGAGGAAAACTAAGGAATCCACCTTAACCAACACGTCCTCGACAATACCCTTAGGGTATGCATTGGAACGGTCGGTCAATTGGATTACCACCCCGATTTTGTGCAAAGTACCCAAGTTGAGGCTTTCATACAAAGAGTAAGGAATCACATTTATCGATGCACCTAGATCAAGCATGGCTTTTTCAAAACGTGTGTTTCCTATTATGCAAGGGACATGCCGGGATCACTACACTCAGGGGGTAGCTCTTTTTGATACAAGAAGGAAACATGCTCATTTTTTCCATTTTTCAACTTATTCTTGGCTCTTTGCTTTCTATTCAAAACACATAATTCCTTAAGAAATTTAGCATATCTAGGAATTTGTCCAATGGCATTCAAGAGTGGAATATTTACCTCACATCTATGAAAGGCTTCGTAGATGTTGTTGTTGTCCTCCTTCCTCCACTTGTCTTTCAAAACTTCCAGAAATGGTGGTTCTGTCACATATGGAAGAATGTCCACCACTTTCGCCTTCTTGTGAGGAGGGGATAAAGGTCTGAGAATGGAGGTTGATTTTTCAACAATGACCTCCTCTTCCTTCTCCTTCCCCTTCCTTATTTTCTCCTTGGCTAAATTCTTGGCCTCTTCTTCAACCTCTTTCTCAAACACCTCATTCCTTCAAGGATCCTCTTCAACAATTTCATCACCCGGGAGAGTGCCAACCTCTCTACCACTTCTCAAAGCAACACTAGCATTTTTGCGGGAGTTTAACTCCGGTTGGGATGGAAGTTTACCCTTTTACCATACTTCCATACGATTCACCGCTTGTGCTATTTGGGTCATTTGAGTTTCCAAGTTTTTTATACTTGCCTTGGATTCATGTTGGAATATTTTCCCTTTTTTCACACACATACTCAACCTATGAATGACTTGCATCACCCCATCATTTGACAAGCCCGAGCTCTCCCCTTGATCATGAGGTTTATCTTGAAGCCTTTGGTATTGTTGTTGAGTTGGCCAGTATTGTTGTTGAGGAGGACGATATGGTTGAGCATTTTGGCCTCCCTGAGGGTTTCCATACCAGAGATTTGGGTGACATCGATTACCTAAATTTTAAGGTAAGTTTTGGTATCCTTGGCCACCTTGATACCCTTGATTTCCATGATAGCCTTGTCCACCTTGATAACATTGATAGTTTTGCTCACCTTGATATCCTTGGCCTCCTTGGTATCCCATGGAACTCACCTCCTTAACATAATCAACTTGCAAAGTAGGGTAAGTGTCTGTAGGATGTGCTGACGAACAAATTTCACAAGACTTCACATGTGGTACATTCCCGGACTTGGTAATGAGAAACTTCACCATATATGTAAGGGTCGGGACTTGGTCGTTAAGCTTTCCACTGGTGGAAGGATCACTAGTGGGTGTAGGATTTCTTATTCTCAAATTGACCCTCGAACAATAGTTCCTCGACTACTCGGCTAATGCCTCATAGATATCCATAGCCTCCGATGAAGTCTTGTTCCCAATGGAACCACTACAAGAACTCTTCACTAGCCTTTAATCCTCATCAAGAATACCATTGTAGAAATAGTAAAGTAAGTCTCCCTCTGAATATCCACGGTAAGGACAACTCGAGAGAAGCATCTTAAATCTCTCCCAATAGTCAAAGAGTGACTCTTCATACCATTGGAGGATGTTGCTAATGTCTTTCTTCAAAGAGGCAAACCTTGAGGCCAAGAAGTACTTGGCCAGAGATTTTTAGCTTCATGTCACCCCAACAATTGATGCTTTTGGGTGGTTGGTAGTGGAGCCGATCCTTTGCGTCATCCTTCAATGTGAATGGGAATGCCTTTAATTTGTAGATATTTTCATCCACTCCATGGGGAACCGTACAACAACACATAAATTCAAACTCATTGAGATGCTTGTTTGCGTTCTCCCATTGCCTACCAAAGAAGATAGGAAGCAAGTTGATCAACCCGATCTTGAGCTCGAAGTGCCCATTTGGTCCAACCAGCGGATAATCTATACACATCAGTTGTTGATCAAGGTTGGGGGCCATAATGTCCCTCAATAAGAGTTTCCTCAAACGAATCTCTCTTCCTTGGATGGGAGGAGCTCTTCCTTAGAGAGAAGGATATTGAGGTCCTCTTCCCGGAATGTGACATTCATGCTCATCTTGATGTTCCATGGACGTAGAGGTATCCGCAAAATGGTCATTGGGAGTGGTGTTATTCACACTTTCCAAAGAAAAACTCTAACTCGAGATCATAGTGTAGGGGTTCTTGTGAAGAGGATCGTGTACGAACCATACACCAAAAACTTGAACAATACGTATCCAAGCCAAGCAAAAATGGCAAATCAACTAAAAGTCAAAACAAAAGAAATCTAACAGATATTTACAACTAGCACATACTCACACATAATATGCCCAAACACTTAAAAATAAATGCCTCTTTCCCGACAGCGAAGCCAAAATTTGGGAGGTCGTCGTCATACCTCTTAAAGTTACTATTTTTAAGCCCTAAATGCTTCCTATCTACAATTAAGTAGATAATGGTAAGTCGGGGTCATCCACAAGAAGAGGGATCTCTCCAAGTGTTTAAACATATATTGTGGAAAACATACTAGGCATAGACAAATATAGATACGTATAAAAGCATGTAAATGGAAGGGGGGTTGATTTTTCCTAAGTTACCAAATTTAAAGACAAGTTAACTAGTAAGCAAGATAGAACTAGGAAGTAGACAACAAACTAAGAGAATAAGATTTAAAACACAAGTTACGGAACCTTGGGTGACTTTCACTTCAAAGCTTCTTATCTATCATTGAACATGCAACCTAGATATATATATATATATATATATATATATATATATATATTACTTTCACTACTTGTTGTGAAGACTAATCTTCTATCCTTCTTAGATAGTAGTTTGCAAGAGTGAATTCGATATCTCTTGTCAAACCTCACCAATGACTCCCTTAGTCGAAACACGACTAAAAGTATCCCATTGATGGTGTTGAACACAAAGAATCAACAAGCTTGGAAACACTTATAAACTTTACACCATGTCTAAGCATTTAATCAATGTATGCATTTACACAAGATTAGACAAGAACGTTCATAGACTTTTCTCATTTTCTACAAAGAACAAACATGACAAAGAGTTCAACATTATCACATTTATCTAGCAATTATCAATCCATCAACACAATCAAAAGTTCTTAATCATAATCTTGGATTTCCTATCAAGAAAATGGGAAATCAACCAATTTCCCCAAACCCTAACAAGCATATCATATAAGTACTTCATATACTCAAGCTTTCAAGAACATTAATAACATTAACAAACGCATTCAATGCTCCATAAATGCACAATTGTAAAGCCATTAAATAGGCTACAATATGTTCTTAAGACAGAGGCTTGGAAGCCTTGGTTAATTGCTCCCAAGAACTAGATTTAGCTACTAAAACCCATGCTAATTAACAACAACAATTCAAACATAAATCAAAGATGAAACAAGATGAAAAGGAGAGAAAATCTAGGCTTTTGCTGTGAAAATCGCGAAAGAGAAGAAGTTGGGAAAGAGAGGATAAAAGTGCTATTTATAGTACAAGAAAAAAATAAGGATTTCTGGCTACCCGTTCGTCACGAGTCGCGACAGGGTTCATCGAGACTTACAACAAGCAACCAGAGCAGAATATATTTTTCTCTTCTTCTTGTCTTCTAGCCCGCAATCCAATACACACTCCTTAAACTCTTCAAGTCTCCAAGTCTTCAAATCTTCAAAGTCTTCAAAAGATAATCTTAAATGGCTTCTAGTCTTCAAGTCTCGATGTCCTTTCCTTATCACACAAAATCCCCTTAGAAAAGGTAAAAGAGCGTAAAGTTGCTATTGCCTCTCCTAAGAGAATTTCAAGGTAAAACCCAAGCTCTTGATAACAAAAGAGCACAAAATGATCCCAAAATATGCACATAAAATGGACACATCAAAGGCTGTGGGAATAATTCATCCGAAAAAAATCTCAACCCTCGTGTTTCACCATAAGAATAATGAATGTTTCTTGGATTGATGAGCGTGTGATGTATGGTTGTCTTTGGATTCAATGAACTTGTTTCCTTTTGTTATATTGCATAATGTTTCTTGGATTTAATGATATGTGTTTTATGTTTGTATTTGGATTCCATGCATATTAGTATTTGTTTTTATCAATATTAATAGTTATAATGATTTCTTGTTATATAGTTTGTATTTGATTACATAGCATGTGGTTGCCTGTGGTGAACTTGGAATGAGACCTTTAGTTGGATCATTCCTTGTTCAGGCTTAATTGGTTTAGCAGTGATGATTTTGTAGGTTAGTTGTACATAAGGGACATCGCACTATATTCGCACACCATAAGGTTGGTGAGGCCGAGGAGTTACCGAATAGCGAGCAAATTTGCATAAATTAAGTGATGTAAGCTGATTTAGGCACTGACTTGGATCAATGCGTCGGTGCAACATCACCGTGAGTAATTCCCTCTTATCGAATTACTCACCGACTAGTAGTGCAAATTCATTTACTCTGATTCACAGTCAATCTCAGAACATTGCGACTTCGCATGCATTATGGCGTATATGTGGTCCAGCAAGCAAAAGGCTGAGGGCTGTTAGACCCAGCCAAATGGCATCCAATCATGAAGTTAAGCCTTTTCAGCCCAAATCGTTGATTAGCTATGCAGACACCACGAAGAACGTGAGCTGAGCAACATGGAAAGAACAGCGACCACGAAGGCCACGAACTTAGCAAGTGGTGATCGTGGAATGACCCACGATCTTTGCCCCTAAAAATAGGGAACCACAACCACATCAGTCTATGAACAAAGTGCTCATGGATGATGGAAGTGCAGTCGAAATACTATTTGTCAACTACTTCAACAGGTTGGGGTTTAAGCGAATGGACATAAAAAATCCACGTCCTCGCTAGTTGGATTCACAAGGTGATCAGAAACGCCTTTGGAAAATATACAACTACATGTCACTATTGGGGAAACCAAAAGAAATTGCACCATCATGTGTGACTTCATAGTCATGGATACTCCAAGTGTGTTTAATACAATCATTGGAAGACCGTGGATGAACATAGTAAAATCCATATGGTCTCCTTACACATGGTCATGAAATTCCCAACTTCAGCCGAAATTGCAACTATAAGAGGAAACCAGCAAATGGCGAGGCAATACATGGTCATCGCAATGAAGGCAGGAAGATTGGGAGAAAAAAATGAAGATGGGTAGCACAATCTCAAATGGTGGATCGCCAAACCACCCAAAATCAGCAGCGGACCTAGGGGAAGAAACAGAGCTAGTTAGCCTTGAAAAAAAAATATAGCTCAAAGTGTGTAAGGATAGGAAAATACCTCCTCAATGAAGAAAAAGAAGAGAATCATACAAATCCTGCAAAGCCACAAAGAAACTTTCACATGGAGTATTCATAACATGGGACGAGTAGACCCACACATCGCTACACACTTTTTGAATATCAGCGATGCGGTAAAACTGGTTAAACAGAAGCAGTGCAGCTTTGCCAGTGATAAGCAGAAAGCAATTAAAAAAGAGGTTATAACACTGCTTTAAGATGGCATAGTAAAGAAAGTTATACACCCAAAATGGCTGGCAAACCTAGTTATGGTAAGAAAGTCTGACGCATGATGGAGAATGTGCATTTATTTTATGGACCTAAATAAAGTGTGCCCCAAGGATTGTTGTTCGTAGGAAAGAAGGTTGCAAAGCAGGATTGTTGTTCGTAGACCCAGATGGAGTGAACACATATACTCATTATGGTTTGATTTCCTCCTCACCAACAACGAAGCAGAATATAAGGGTTTGATATGTGGACTGGATCTTACCATCAGAATGAAGGCCATAAGCATTTGAGTATCCGGTGATTCTCTAATTGTTTTCCAACAAGTGCGAGGAGACTATAAAGTACGAGAATAGCAGCTTGCAAATTATTTAAGGAAAGTGCAACAACTTATACCCTAGCTTGAATATTTTAACATACAGCACGTACTACAAAGTGAAAACACAAAGGCGGACACACTAAGCAAGCTAGCAATATCAGGGTTTGATTCTCTTAGCAAGCATGGAAACGTCATTGTGGAAGTCATTCCAGTTAGAAGTACGGTGTCAACCATTGTGTCAGCGATCCAAGCAGATGAAGTAAACTAGATGTCTCCACTAATAGATTTGTTTGTGAAGGGAACCCTGCCAGAAGATAAGATGCAAGCTGGATTTACATTCTACTAATTACACTTATGAAGATGGGACCTTATACAAAAAGGGTTTCTTTTCTCTGTGGATAAAATGGTAGGACATACACAAGCAACATAGATTTTAAAAGAAGTCCAAGAAGGTCTATGTGGAACGCATCAAAGACCTAAAATGATAGAAAAAAAAGATCATCTGAGCTGGATACTACTAGTCAACTATGTTCAATGACGCACACAACTTCGTTCTTAAATATAGGAGTTGCCAAATCAACGTTTCATTGTTTCATAAGCCACAAGCAGCTTTGAGAGGAATCTACGGAGCCTAGCCATTTGATAAATGGGGGATCGACTTAGTTGAACCATTCCCAAGGGGCGAAAACAACGCTAAATTTTTAGTCGTAGCAATTGATTACTTCACAAAGTGGGTGGAAACGAAACCACTAGGAAGGGTCACGGCTAAAGTCGCTAGGAAATTTGTAAGAAAAAACATAGTTTGGCACTTCGGGGTGCCACATACCATTGTCACAGATAATGGTACGCAATTAACAAGTGATGTATTCATCGAATGGTGCTCAAAGCTCGGGATTCTCCAGAAGTTTATGTCTGTAGTGCACCCTCAAGCCAACGGCCAAGTGGAGGTCATGAACAAAACTATTGTTCAAGGAATCTAGAAGCGACTAGATGGAAAGCTAACTGGATGGGTAGATGAGTTACCAAACATGCTATGATCGTATAGAACGTCTATTCGGGAACTAACAGGGAAGATGCCATATAGTTTGGTTTATGGTCATGAAGTGGTTATACCAATAGAAATAGGTAATTCCAGTCTTTGAGTAGAGGCGATTACAAGAAGAAAGAAAACCTAGATGTGATGAAGCTCAAACTAGATGAACTAGAAGAGAAGAGAGATTTGGAAACAATCACAGAAGCTAAGTACAAGGAAAGAATGGCTAGAGTTCACAATCAGAAGGTGAAAGAAGCACGGTTCTAGAGATCTAGTGTTGAGGAAGAATGAGGCTAGCCTTGAAGAAGAACGTAGAAAGTTATGCCCAAAGTGGGAAGGATCTTACAGGGTGACAAAGGCACATAAATCCAACAGTTATGAATTGGAAAGGTTGGATAGCACCAGTATTTCGAACACTTGTCATGTGATTAACTTGAGAAAATTTTATGTCTATAGTTAAGGTGGAGAATAGTGATCACCTAGTTGTACAGAAACCATGAGATCATCATTGGAGATATTTATTTCATTGTTCACAACACAACATTATCACGAGGGTACGTATTTAACATGAAAAACCACTTTCCTGGACCTTGATTACATTTCTCATTTTTTTACTTGTGAATGGTAGAAAATAAGTTTATTCGGCTAAAACGCTCAGACTTTACAAGTCGAACATAACCTGGCAAATAACAGGCTATAGATCTTGCACATTTATTGATGCTTGCAAGCTTTGGATCTTACAACTTCACAAATCAAACAATCGCAAGCTGTAGATCTTGTGTAACTATCAATCTTTGCGAGCTTTGGATCTCGTAACTCAACCATACACATGAACACAAGCTATAAATCTTGTTCAAGAGCAAATTTGCTCATGTAGCACACGCAATGGATATTGCCCGACACAAACAACAAAGCTCTGCTATAATAGCAATGCAAGCTATATATCTTACAAACGGCTAGATATCTTAACTAACCAAGTGAATGCAATATATGCAAGCTATAGATCTTGCAGCTTTACAATTCATACCTCACAATGTCTTACTTACTCAACACGAAGACATCTGGCCTACATAAAACATAGGGAAGATAGTTCATCCAGCAATGATGAAGAGACAAAGTTCGCAAAAACATGGGAAATTTATTAAGACATTAGAAGAAAGGATAAGCCATTCTGAATAATTGATCTATCTATGCCTTGAGGCTTGTGAGGATCCTAAAGATTATGACCACCACACCAGCCACTACGCTCAGCCTCGCGATGAGAACGCAAAGCCCTATGTCGATTCTTTTCACCAGTTTGTTCTTCACTAACCAAATGCTCGTATCACCACTTCATATGTAAATAAGCTGGATGGCATATAAGACCTCTTCGTTCCATGTGCCCAAGATACTTAGCGTAGTATGCCTTGAAGTTAGTTATGGGACCAAACTCTTCGCGATCCAACTCCATACTCATAACATGCACAGTTTCTTCATACTTCTTCATCTCTTCTAAAAAGTCATGTTCTATCTCCTCTAAGCTTTGAATATGCAATCTAACAGCCTTAGATAGGTTAATCATTTGCCCATTAACCCCTATTGTAAGATCTCCGTGACCAGTAGCCCTTCGGGATGAAGAGGGTAAAGACTGTAGTCTGTCTTTATATTCAACACAAGCATGTTCAAGTTGATGTACATATTGGTCAAGGTGCTCACACTCAGTGCGAAGCTCTTCATTATCACTTCACAGCTGTGTGTTAATAACAAACTTCACATCGAACTTTGTCTGCCAACCAATAGCATAGGTGTAAAGATGATCGCACTCTTCCAACTTTTTCTTCAATCGATTATACCAATCGTCTATACGAGTACATTGCTTTTCAATTATCATTGTTTTTTATTGGGCTTCGCGTGTCTTATCTGTGGCATAGTTCCTAGTCTCCTCCTGTTGGCAAATATTTTTCACTAGATTCAACTGTTGCCGATAAATAAAATCATGTTGCTTGTTGCAAATTCTTTGCAGATCACGAACAGCATTTCGTGTCTCCTTTGCAGTCTTTTCCTATTTCTCCTTAAGGTTGTTAACACCCAACAACATATATTTCATACAAAGGCCCAGTGCCAGCGCCCATTCTTGAACACAGATAGGGAGGTTTAGCGAACGCAAGTACACAGTTGCAGATTCAAGGTCAACCAAACCACGAATGATATCTTTCCCAAGCGACTCACCATTATATCCATCAAGTATAAGCTTAATACAAGGAAAAGTGGGGGAACAAAGTTGAAGTCGACGAGGATGTCGGGACTTTCCACCCAATATGCAAGGGAACAGACTTCACACATGATAAGCGATCGGAAGAAATAAGTTGGGAATATTGTTTTGTTATACACTCAATCTCTTCAATCAGATTAATAAGGAAACATTCAGAAGGTGAAGAAAACCCATTGTGACAAGGGAAAAAAATATAACACCCCATATATTCAACACTTTTAAAAAAAAAAGGCCAACCGTGATATCAAAGCCCTGCAGTTAGATAAATATTAAAACATCGGTCAAATTATAAAAGGCAAGCATAATAATCGCATCAATTGCCAATAATACAAAATTATACAAACATACTTAAGAATATTGTCATAAACTACATAAAACAAACAGGAAATGTCTTAGGTTTATGGTGCTTGACTAACTTTGGCAGGAGAGGAGAATGTATAAACAACGAGAGCAGCATCCTCCTTGCTTCCAGATGGAACAAAAAACTTGTTGTTCAATTCTCCCCAGGGTTCATAACATCATTGACATTAGAATTAAGCTCAGGATGATGATCATCAAAATTGGAGGAACTAAAAGGAAGCTCTTCACAGTAGCCAATTGCAAACTTCTTCAGCTCAGCCACAGAAGGAAGAGCTGGGAGACCACAAAGATAAGATAGCAGTGCGAAAGGATGACTGCCTTCAGAGGCGCTCTTCACAAAACCCTCGTCAAGAATCTCCATTTGCTCTGCCAGATCTTCTCAGACTTGGCCAACTTGGGCAACTTATCAAGCTTTGCAGATGGATTCAGCTTTCGTAACTCAACTAAGGCCTCGTAATAACCAACATTGTAAGCATTAGTTGAGACCTCCTCAAATAAAGCATAAAAGGATTGAGTCTTCACAAGTTGGTCAACTAGAAGCTGAGGGTATCTGAGCTAAGCCGAGCCATTTGTCCGCATCTCCTCTAGCTGAAAACACAGCTTCTCCATCTCCTTTTCAGCAGTCATAGAGCACTCCTCAGCAACGCGCACTCGCTCCCCCAAATCTTTAACAGTGGTTTTCAGAACACCGCACTCCACCTTGCTTGCCTGTAGCTCCTCAAATATTGCACCATCTCCTTTAGCAAAGATATCAACTCTTTTGCTGATAAGTTGCAGACTTTCACGAACCTTGGTGTCAACGCATACCGAAAGTGAGAGAGGTCATACAATAAAGAAAAGCATTTAAGTCATAATAATAATTCAACAACAAGAAAACATTCCACAACCATCGTTTCTGAAAGAGATAGCTTAGAGAGCGTGACAGAAACAGTCTTTTCTATGAACAAGTCATGGCTTAACATGAGAGAGTGTAGAGGAGGTTGGCTAACATGCCCCTTCTTCTTTGCGAGCTCCAAGGTGGTACAAGTATTCTCAGTTCACTCCTTACACCTCCTCTGGTGAGTTTTTTCTTTGGGTTTTTGATTACCACCCTCCTTAGTTGCTTTAGCAACCGAGCCAGATGCAAGGTACTGAATAGTAGCTTCAGCAGTCACCGCTTCAGGAATGACAACTTCAGT
Source organism: Rubia yunnanensis (assembly GCA_037428765.1). Classification (NCBI taxonomy): domain Eukaryota; kingdom Viridiplantae; phylum Streptophyta; class Magnoliopsida; order Gentianales; family Rubiaceae; genus Rubia; species Rubia yunnanensis. Next base: position 12,045,532 of record CM075067.1, read on the forward strand.
ATTTTTATTGACCTCATTAACCAAGGTCTCAATCTCTTCTTTTTTTATCTTTGGAGAGGAAGTTTCTCTTAGCATAGCGTCGAGTCATATCCATATCTGCAACTCAACAGGCAAAAAAAATTAGGCGAGCATAGGAACAACATAGAAACAAAGATAAACAAAATCAAGTTGAGCAGGACAGAAACAACAAAATAATTAACAAGTTAAACATCTTTGCTTAAAGAACTAGCATGGCAAAGTGAGATGGAATGCTTGCTAAGTTATGCTACAACTTCAAAATCGGCATTCAGACGAACCCCAACCTTAGGAAGTTTTGATTTAGGAACTCCATAGTTCCAAACTAAAAGGGCTGAACTACTATTATTGTTAAGTTTTATATAGAAGAACTTTTCACGCCACACCCCACAGTTATTTGGGAACCCACTAATGAACTCAATAGTGAGGATCACAGAGTAAAGAGTGAAATAATCAGGGGAATTTTTTACTTTGAGAAGATGGTACAGGTTGCAGAACAAGTCGATAGAAAAAGTGACGCCCGCTGCTTCGCATACATGAAAAAAGAAAACAAAATTTGAGATTTCTTTGGGGTGTAGCTAACACAAACCCACTTTATAGTGAGAAAAAAGAGCCAACATATGTTGGGAAAAAGGAAACAAAAGTCCAAACTTAAGATAATCCAAATAGCAGGAAAAGTAGCCAGGCGGAGGAGTGCGAATACTCTTAGAGGACCCAGGTGCCTTAAGCTCGTACGAACGTAAAAAAAAGGAAATTATTTTTCAAGTCCTCAACATAGGAATCTGTGAGAAGACTACTAATAATCAAATAACCGTTATGGTGGTCAGAATCCTTCCCGGAATCAACATCGATTTCATGGGCATTTGGAGCAAATACTCCGAGATTGTTAGAAGCAGACATTGATGAATTCAAGTTCCCTATATCACAATGAATGGTGGAATCAATTAAACGAAAAAAGCCAGAAAATAATATTCCGACAAGAATCTAGATCAAAGGAAAAACAAAAAAGAATACAGTATAAAATTTCACCTAATTACAATGGAAACAAGTCCCACTACAAGAGATACAGATCCACAAATTGCAACCTGTACAAATTGCTTAAGAGAAAAGAAACTTACTGTTTTAAGCAAGGAATACGAGGAAAAATCAGGTGAAATATAGGAGATGGAAGCAGATGAATGGGTCTGTGTCTACGAAAGGTTTTAACTAAAGAAAGAGAAGAGCTAAGAGACAAATATGAGGAATAATACGCAGTCATAGCAATTTGACATAATAGGTTACCTTTTTTGGATTCTTTAGAAGGCGGCGATAAGAATACAATGAATAGGACCAGTTTTCGAAGCACAAAATTCAAAGTAATTATAGGAGAGAGTGGCCAAAATGGCAGTGGAGTAAATTATGGAATGAGTATAAAATACGAAGGAGCGAATCTCGATTCCAAGATCGTAACAGCTAAGTGTTATAAGGATAAAAAATAGTTTGAAAATTTGAAATTCAAATGAATGCGTGATTTCGGGAAGTCCCGATCTCAATCCCTTATCGAATAATAGATTGTTAAGCCTGGAAGAGTAGTCTGTCGGGACAACCATACCTTTGAGGCTGGAACATATCAACTGCTTCTCAAGTTTTGAAAGCGTGTAACAAGTAGCAGGCAAGTACGTCTTCGATCCCCAATCCCCGGGGGCTAATTCAGGTCTAATTTCCATTTCAACCATATCTTTCCTTGACTTCAAACCATCATTTGTCTTACCTGGGATATTCATGAAAGTACCAAACAAAAAATTACATACATTCTTTTCAATATGCATCACATTCAAACAGTGTCGGACGTCAAAGGTCTCTCAATGCGGTAGTTAAAAAAATGGAACGCTTCTTACAACTACCGGAAACCTTAGGTTTCCTCTTCCTCTTTCCAAAGTCATTTAAAAAATTATGCAACGTGTTCGAAATTAATGCACCTGTGAATACGGGAGGATGGGGTGCCAACTCTACTTTGCCATCAAACTCAACACACTGATTCCTCCACCGATGAGTTGTTGGAAGTCATCTCTGATGCCCAAGATACAATGTCTTACTTCCATGCCTCAACTGACAATAATTCGTTCCTTTCAAACAAATAGGGCATGCTTTGTGACCTTTAACTGAATAGCCAGACAAGTTTCCAAATGCGGGTAAGTCATTAACAATGCAAAACAACATAACTCTAAAATCGAACGAATCCTTCTGGAACCCATCAGCATCATCATTCCAAGATCCCACAAATATTTTAGGTCATCCACCAACGGGGATAGGTACACATCGATATCGTTCCCCGGTTGCTTAGGACCAGAGATCATTAGAGACAACATTATGTACTTCTTTTCATGCACAACCATGAGAGCAAGTTGTAAATCATTACTATTATCGGCCACAAACTATTATCTGCTCATATTACCGAACAAGTTTATTCCATCCGTGCACAAACCAAGCCTCAAGTTACGTGGCTCATTCCCAAATTTGGGAAAGGGAGCATATATCTTCTTCCACTGATCACCATCGGTCGGATGACTAATGACTTCAGGATCAACCATTGTCTGATCTGTATGCCAAGTTAAATTCTTTACAGCCTTGGGATCGTCAAATAATCTTCAAAATCAAGGAACAATAGGTAGATACCAAACGTCATTGACAGGAACCTTCTTCGTCTGACGAGTACCAATTTCTCCATCAACAACCACCTCCTTCAATTTTAACCTTGGTGCATTGCATTTTGGGCATTCCACTATATCCAAGTGATCTCCCCTATACAAATTACAATCGTTCTGACAAGCATGTATCTTTTCATAATCTATGCTCATCGGACATAGTACCTTCTTCGCTTCATATACTGTTACAGGTATTCGATTGCCATCCGGAAGCATTTCTTTCAACACTTTCAACAAATCGGAGAACCCAACATCACTATAGGAATACTTAGCTTTTACATTCATCAACTGCACTGTAGCCTTCAATACTGTCATTCCTTTAAGGCATCCATCGTATAGAAGTATTTCATTATGTCCTTGCAATTCTGAAAGTATTTTAGGATTGCCACTATAGTTCTTGACAACCTCCTCAACCAACTCATCCATCTATCATCCTGCTTGGCCTCTACTTCATTTCTAGTATGATCATCCACGTTCTCCCCATGCCAAAACCAATTTTTTGGCTGTTTAATCAAAACCATGTATAAATAAATCAACCTTCAAACCAATAGCATCTTCATGAATAGCGGTGTTCCAGCACTTCTTGCAAGGACAATACACATACAACACCTTTTCAACATTCGTGAATGCATATTTAATAAAGTTAGCTACAAAAGATTGATACTCCACACTTGTTCGATCTTCATCAAAACAATGAGTTTTATTCATAAACATTCCTACATTAATTACAACAATGAGTACACATTGTTCAACATCCTATATCGTAGCAACAAATACATACACTTACATTCATTCATTCATGGATTCCTTACATATATATATATATAAATATTTGATTAGAGCAATACACACACACACACATATGTGTGTGTCTATCAAAAACCTTTGTTATCATGCTCCCAAACACACACACACACTACCACACATATAACATCAACCATATGTAATTATGCAATGCCTACTTTCAATCAACCTATAGTTAAACATATGATATCATTGAACTATAACCTAAAACCATATTTGAAGATGAAACAAAATGAGGAATGGAATACTTACTTGCTACTTGAGTGGGGAGTTATATGACAACCACAACCCTATTGCCCTTCTTCAACAATGAGGAATTGAATTTTGTAGAACCTTCTTCAACGGGGAAGAAAATTTAGGGAATTCTGATTGAAAATGGTCAAAGGACCAAATAATACTGACCAAATTCCGACAGATGCGACGTCGCACTTTATCATCGTTAAATATTTGATCAAACCAATTATAAGTGCGATGTCGGTAATCTCATGAATGACTAATACTGCATTGACAGACACATGTCGCCGACGTCGGTCATATTTTTTATTTCGATTTTGAATGACATTTACCTCGGCTACCATAGAATCGAGACAAAAAAGCTATTATTTTCCTTGGTTTTTTATAACTGAGGTAATTAATATTTTTTACTTCAAAAAAATAACTAAGGTAAAATGGGCAAAGTAATAGGTGTTATTTCTTGTAGTGACGTACTATTAGAAAAATGCAATTTATATACTTTCACAGAAATACACGCTATCAGAAAAACGTAATTCTATATACCAACTACAATACTAAGTATAATAAAACTGAAAATATGTAAAATACTAACTATGGAGTAATTGACTTTAATGAGGAATAGTATTGTTTTGTATTTTATGTAGGTGGTATTACTTATTAATGTTTATTAAAGTATTGCACGCACCACTACACAAATTTTCATGGAATCTATTAATGTTAACAAGGGTCCATGGGCATTCGTTGGAAAAACTCAAAGAAGAAAGCAGCATATTCATTTGACTAAATTGTTTTTTTAGTTCCTTACAAAGTATCTTATACCATGTTTTGGTCCCCTTTTGCAAATCAACCTTTAGACGAGACCCAACAAATTCAAAACAATTTGTTTGGTCCCCAAAGGTGGTTTTCAGATAAAGTCAATGGTAAAATTGGTCAAAATATGTAAGAAGACCATTATACCCATGTGTTTTTAAAAATATAATTTTAAAAAAAACTCTTCGTCTTCTTTGCGTCTTTTTCGCCGCCGCCACCGTTGTTTGAATCTGGAACTCGCCGGAGCTCCCGATTGTTGGAAATCTGGAACGATTTCTTCTTCCTCCTCCTCCTCGTCGGAGCTTGCCGATGACGAAGCAGTACCCTGGCCGCCGGGTACTGATTTATTCTTCCAACGATTTCTTTTTCCTCATCCTCATTCGTCTTCTTCGAGACTTCTTCGCCGCTGCCACCGTTGTTTAAATCTGGAACTCGCCAGGGCCCGCCATTGTTGGAATCTATAACGATATCTTCTTTCTCCTCCTCCTCGTCGGAGCTTGCCGGCGACGAATCAGTACCCTGGCCGCGGGGCACTGATTTCTTCTTCGAACGATTTCTTCTTCCTCGAACGATTTCTTCTTCCTCCCCCTCCTTCGTCTTCTTCGCTTCTCCTTCCACTGCCGGTTTCCTCGTGCTCGAGGGCTCAGGTTGAAGTTGTCAAAAATCCCCACATTCGGGCTCGAGGCAGGAGGTTCAAGGGCTCGAGGCAGGAGGGTTCGAGGCTCGAGGGATCGAGGTAGGAGGGTTCGAGGCTCGAGGGGTTGAAGCAGGAGGGTTCGAGGGCTCAGGATGAAGTCGAAAATCTGGAAAAAAAATTAAAATTAGGATTTTTTAATTGAAAATATTTTTAATTAGTAAAATTACCATTATACCCCCGACTATACTGAAAGGGAAAGTCTCAGGAAAGACGGTCTTTCCATAAGCTTATGGACAGTCCTCAGGGGTATTTGCCTAAAATGTTGTTATTTTTTATAAAATTTAAATATTGCATTTTATAAGTTAAAACAAGTAATAATATGTATTTCAATGTGAAAATATAAAAATATATAATATAAAAAAATATTTTAAAAAAATTTAAATTTTGTATGTAATTTAAGAAATGCAGTGTATAAGGTAAGAAATAAGTGCCATTTCCATAAGCTTATGGACAGACTGCCTGTCAGGAGACCCACTCATACTGAAAAACCATTTAGTTTTACCTGAAAACCACCTTTGGGGACCAAACAAATTATTTTCAATTTGTTGGGTCCCGTCTAAGGGTTGATTTGCAAAAAGGGACCAAAACATGATATAAGATACTTTGTAAGGACTAAAAAAACAATTTAGTCTATTCATTTTTTTTCCATACCATTTCATCTCTCCTTTCCACATTTATAGCTTTTATTTCATATTATACAAACATTTCATTACAATTTTAGCTTTTTAAGGAATTGTAAATTTATATTAATTAGACTGGGACAGCTGCGAAATAAGCCTGTCAGCAGACGATCCACCGAACTCTCCATAACGTTCGCATCCAGTCCACCTACATCATGCAATCATGGATACACATGGTGGACTCCAAAGTCTCTTCTTCCAACCATAGATGCGCGACCTTAACAGCCTTATCTAGCCGCTAGCCCAGGTCAAGCGACAATTTTCACAATCTCTTCATAAGGGCTAGAGCTTTGCGAGCTCCCCAAATCCGATGCCAGCTATATAGACGTTGTAATCCCTGCTAGTTGTACCATACTGCGGTCAATTTATATTGTGTATCTAGTTGGATATGGATCACATTAGTATTCATATGGGTCAAGATATTAAGGCAAAAATCCTTCATTTTGATGCGAAGCAGACTTCGATCTCCTTTGAAGAAATCCTTGCCAAATCAACAGTGGTGGAACCAGAAAATTTTTTCAGGGGAGGCTGATAAATATTAATTAATTTAAAATTTAAAAATTCAACTAAAAAATAATGAAAAATACTAAATAATAAAATAAATCGAGTACTGCATCGATTATGACAATTTCATTTTCACGGCATCGATCAACAGCTCTCATGAACTTAATACTCTCCTTAAGTATCAAAATTGGTCAAAATCAACAAGTTTGCCAATAGAACTCCAATGTAAAACACGAGCAACATCAGGAACAAATAAACAGAAAAGTACTCCTCTTCTTTACCACACTTTCTGTATCAAAAAAAAGTGAGAACACGAACACAATCACTCCGTCAAACTAATTTTAATGCCTTCAGTGACTAAAGATAACCAAAGGAAGTGAAAATTCAGCAACTCTTTGACGTAATCATTGACAATAAATCCAAAATTCGAACTTTTCTGCCTCAATAGATAAAACTACATGTGAAAATGGAATAAAATATAAAACCAGAACCATACTGCACGAAAATCAAGATATGCGGATAGGGTCACACAGATAAAAAAAAACAAAAGAGAAGAGAAAAACCCCACCTCCCAAAATCACTGCAAGATCGACTAAAACACCAATCATCACTCAGAATCTACCATACACACATCAAGAAACACTAAACCCCTACACTTACAGGCTTACAACCACTTCGCACACACAAGCTGAATCATCCATTCATTCATCCACTCAATCAAACCAGCAAAACCCAGGAGAAACTCAACTCAAACGCACACAGATAACACAAGTAATCATCTATACGAACCCGGATCACCAAAAGATCTAAAACCCCAGAAAAAATATAAGCTGGGAATTTCACATACAAAATAAATCAAACAATTATAATTTATTATTCATACATATGCAATTCAACTGAATTTCAACAATCATACAACCATATAGCTTCAGTTCAACATCCAATCTAAAAATCATGTTCACATAAATTTAAGTTTTGAAGCAAAAAATAAAAAAGAGAATAAACCCTAAAATTTAAAAATCTTAGCATAAAGAGAAGAAGTCTACCGGTGGTTTGGAGAGGCGGCGGGACGAGGCCGCTTCCGGTGGCACCGCGGCGGAGAGCTGGTGGCGGACGGCGGTGGCGAAGGGCTCTCGGCTGACGGGCTGAGGGAATTGAGGGAGAGGGAGATGCTCTTCTGCTGCTCTCGCCTCTCATACATAATATTTTGTAAGATTCGATTATTGGATTGGGCTCAGTTTTGCCCAATCCATTTCACATTTAATTTTTTTTTCATATTACTAAATGAAACGACGTCGACGATGGCTAAGTAAGGCGGTGGCTGTTAAGGAGAAATCAATAAAGTTATTGGATTGATCAACTCTATATACGTGGCTTTCCCGAATAAGTAGAATTCTGGTGGCATGGCGTCACTTTCCAGTGAAGAGCGCAACTAACCAGCAAAAGTATGCATGTTATGTTGTTGTTTCTAATGTGGCTTACGAAGTACGTACTTGTTTTTGCGTTGGTTCAAAGAGGCCAAGCCGGAACATATTGAATTAGGTTTTGATTTCAACTACTTGAATAGATCACAAAAACTCAAATTCTAGTACTCCCACCGTTTCACTAATATTGACACAGTAAATTTAGTTGTTTAGATTTAAGTGGAAAAAAAATGAGTGAATGCAATTGAATATAAAAAGTAAATTATAAAATGAGTACATGAAATTGAAGCAACTTACAAAAAATAAAAAATGTGCTAATATAAAATAAATAATCCAAAAAGTAAAGGCAAAATCTTGGGAAAGACGGTCTTTCCAAAGGTTTATGGAAAGACGGGGTTTGATTAGAATAATAAAAGGTAAATGGTCTTAGTTGCAATATTAAAATTTTAGTATGTAACGTGTAGTAGTTATAAAATTTACATGCAACCCAAAAAATTTATCTTCATTTCTTCTAATTTACACTTTAAACCTTGGTCTTTCCATAACTTATGGAAAGATCGTCTTTCAAGAGACGGACTCAAAAGTAAAATATGCTACTATTAGTGAAACAGAGAGAGTACTCTCTAATCAATAGTACAAAAATTTCTTGAGTTGTAAAATGGATTATTTATTCCACATCTCATGCTGTGATAGCACCACCAAATTTAAATATGGCCTGATGGAGGACCATCAATATCACACATTGACCTCCTCAATGCAAAAGGCGATCAACTCTACTCGCCCCGTAAAAAAAAAAAAAACTCGACTCGCCCTAAGCCATTTTGATCGTACTGACACTACAGTCATAATTGAAGAGATAAATTACAGCATTCCTATATAAGCACATGATTCTAAATATATTCTGTGCGCACAAGTGACCTGCTCATCATCCAATAAGTGAAGGCGGGAAGAAATTCAGAAAGCGGTCCTCTTTCCCTCTTCTCTCTCTATGTATCTGTAAACAAAGCTGGAAACTTAAAAGTACAAATAGATCCTCTTTTTCTAAACAACTGCGTCGAAAACCCCTGATTTCGATTTGAAAACCTAATCTCAATTCATTAATTATGCTGCTCAATTCAACGGAGGATCTAGCTGAACCGGTGGTAGTCGAGGACCTCCGCCCTATGCCGCCGGTGCCATGCGCTCGACGGAGACTGGTGCAATCTACTCTGTTTCCGACAAGTAAGAACGAGCAAATTAGCAAGACTGGAGATTTTAGGGGAGAAGAAAACAATGACGATAACGAAGATGAAGAAGAAGAGGAGCAGGAGGAATGGGCTAGTAATGGTAAGAAGAGAACCCGAAATTCTACGGCTAAGAAGAAGAAGACAGATAATAAACATAATTCGAAGACAACCCCGCGGTCTGGAGCTGCTGCTAAGAAGGTTAATTTCTAACCTTTTAAAAGTCTTTATGTGTTATACAGTCACAATTCCGTATGATTTTTTTTTTACATGTTTGTTGTTTTGGGGGCTTTTGTATTGCAAGTTTTCAGTAATATTAAGCTGTCGCAAGTGTAGAGTTCAAAAATTCGGAAAAGATGAATCAGTTACAATGTTATACTCATCTTGAATATTGAAGAATAGAGCAATGTGGTATTCAATGCTAAATTAAAGTAGGTGTTCCACTCACATAATATTTGACCCTAAACTAAAGACGGCTGAATTTATTTATTTATTTATTTTCAGCGTTTTTGAAATAGAAGGAATCTGGGAATGCCATTGTTCTCATCTGATAATTTCCTTGGGTGATAGGTTGCTAGGAACAGAAAAGATATTCCAAGTGTGAAGGTGGATGGAGGAGATTCACCAGGTATTTTTTGACTTGTCGTGCTACTTTTTGTTCCTTGAGTTGGTGATGTTTTTAACTATAATGTGTATCTGGCCATTCAAAAGTTGGCATCTTAGATGTCCAGATTAATATCTTTTACATAGTATGCGGATGGTGTTCTATCATCCTAATGATGGTAGGATAAGGTTGTAGAACTAATTTGTCGAAGCAATTTCCTGAAACTTGACTATTCTGTTGTTTAAGATATATTTTAGATGAAATGACTTTGAGAAAGATTGCTGTTTGATCTTCTGATCACGTACTGTTTAGTGTATGCAAAAGTTGGACACTAATTGATAATGCAATGCTCTCAACAACTTTTGAGAGCAACTAGTGGAATTTGTAACTCTAGCTGTGAATGAAGTTGTTGACCAAATGTATTTCATACTGAAAGATTGCTGAGTTTTCTTCTTGTGTGATAGATAAAAAGACCCCTCAAAAGCTGAAGGAAAAGAAAACGAAAACTACACCAAAAACTACTCCAAAGAAGAAACTAGCGAATGGTGGCTTAAAAGAACCAATGTCAAAGAAGTCATTGTCAGGGATTCTGTCAGCTGAACCTACACAACAACTGATTCCTAATCTGAGATTGGAAGCAAAGTTAATTGCTGAGGTTTGTTAGACTTTGGTCTGTTTGAGATGTATTTTCTCTTGCTCTTCTTTTTGTCTTTATTTATTTGCTCTAATTCTTCTCTATTGTTTAGATTTTCTTGCATACCATTTTATCTCCTTTGCTACTCAAAGGCCACACAATTATCCCTTTACCGGAATGATGTTTTACGAGTTGTTAAATCGAGACATGTTGTGCCTTTTTGTGTAACTATGACATTTTTTGGTAGGTTGTTTCAAAGTCTTATCAGGCCTCTCCCCTTTTATTCTATTTAATACTCGATATGCTGGGTTATCCAAAGGTCTCCTATGAACATGTCTGAACCTTACTAAGCACATGTCTCATTTGCCCATACTAGGTTTCTGATATACATGTTCAATCTAATATAGTGTCAGGGACCACACATACATTTCAACATTCTTATTTTTACCATCAATATTTATTAACGGTGTTCATATTCCAACACTCGATTGTAAAATATCATCCGTCTCATTGTACTATCAAATTTTCCCTTTATCCCATTTTGTGGTCTTTTAGTGTATACTTAGATTTGCAATTATGTGATTATTGTAACAGTTAATGGAGCATTAGCAAACAAGAGATACATCTTATTCTTATGATAATGACATTTTACTTTTTAAGAGATTACACGTGAAGACAAATTTAGCCTTTTAATATTTCCGTTTCTGTTACAGGAAAATTCACGGTTGTTTGCAGGAAGGCAAGTACATCCATTTTTCTCACCATTGAAGAAAAGTAAAAAAAATGAGGTGATAATTGATGTGGAGAACACTTGCTGCTCTGCTGAATGGAAAGAACCAAGCCTAGGTTTCAACCCTATTCATGTCATTGACACTGTCGAGGTATTTTATCCTTGATTTTACAGTTGAAAAGGTAGTTTCACCATATTTTATGTGAATGATTTTGAGGTTTTGGCTTTCCAGGAGCAGGATAATGCCCCGTCCCTTGACTGGGGGAATTGGTCATTATATGATAGAGATCCCCTCAGTAACAACAATCATGATCTAGGAGTTGGTGCCTCCTCACCTTATGAAGTACACGTGAAGCCTTTACAGTTTGATGACATCTCCAGAGTTGGTAGTCCAGCCACTGCATCAACATTCAAACTTGATATTTCTCCAAATGAATGGCATATTAAACTGAACAAGGTCTTAATTTTTTTTGTCTACAATGATTTTCTTCTTTTTGAAATGTCTAGTAACTTTTGCTGCTATTGAATATTGAACTAAGATCTGATTAATTAGTTCTAAAAGGACTTAAAAGTTATATTAAGTTGTCAAAGTTTATCTCTAGCCTTGTGCAGTACACTTTTGTATCTCATGTTCTGCGCCTTTGGCCTTTTCTCTTTTTAATTGTGAATACCTGTCCATCTCTCTTTGATGCCTAAATAGTTCAAAGCTTGTTTATACTCTGTTTGCAAAATTCTGAGGTCTCACAAAATTTTCAGGATTGTCTGGCTGATAGAAACAAAGCATCTACTAGTATGAGTATGTGTGACAATCGGCTGGGCAGCAATGCTCCGAAAAGGTGAGGAAGTTTTATCGTTTATAATTTTCTAGCTCTAAACACAAGGAGGTAAAAATGCTATGGCGGAGCCAGGCCCCTTGGTTTTGGGGGGGGGGGGGGGGGGGGGGGGGGATTGTTTGTGTTAGAATAAATGAACAGTACATATTTCGAGGTTTTTATGAATTGATTGCAGAGAGAAGGAGAAAAAAATCATTTACCTGGAGCGAACAATATTATACATATTCCGCATGTGCATAGCATAACTCACACTTGCTTGTTATGCACTGCTGGTCCCAAACCCATATAGAGGGTTGCATTGGGTTGACAGCCTCAAATATGCTATATTTAAATATGAATGCAAATAAAGTAATTCTTACATTCTTGTTGTCACCCCAGCTGATGGAGAAGTAGGTGTACTTAATTTATTTTTACCTTTGTTTGTAATGGTGGGAAAATTCATAATACTTCATATACATTCTTAAAGGTTTTAAGAAAAAGGGAGGGTTGGCTAATATTCCCACCATCAGTGAATGTGGTTTCTTCACTGATAACTGTGGTTAGTGTTTGGTTGATCTTACCTTCGTTCACTTAAATTTCATGTAACTTTTTAACAGTTCAGTGCTGCTAATTGTCTGAGCAAGTAATATTGAGTGTTGATATCAAATCAATTCCCACATCAGTTTGTTACTAATTGATTTTAAGATGGAAGCCCAAGATTACTTGAAATCTAACATAGTATCGGAGGCTAGGTTGGGTTATTGGGCCGATGTTGCGATCCTCCTTTAATTGGCCTGATACTGGGCTGTGGAGTATTTCCATGTTTGCACGTGAGGGGGCATGTTGATATATATTCCCACTTCGGTTTCTTACCAATTGGTTTTATGATGGAAGTCCAAGAAAGGTTCCTTAATATTTAACATTGAGCAAGCTTGATTTACCATATTTATGTCTTCCCCCAGAACGCCTAGTTTGTTATTCACTGTATTTTCTGTGACTAAGTCAGTAGATTACTATAAGTACGACGTACGAGAGTTGCAAAGATTTAGCGGCTCTTATAGCTCTATGAACTATTAATGACATGATATAATTATGAATTACTTTTCCTTGCTTGACATTACATCATTTATCACTGTTATAGCGATCAACAGGAGAACTGCTTATGGACAGACAAATTTCAACCTAGTAAGGCAGCACAGGTGAAAGTCCTTACAATTGTCATCCTAGATAAATTTCTATCTCTTGCTCTAGCTTGCCCAGTGGTAGTTCTTCTTTACATGACTTAATGTGGTTTGTATGTCAACGTGGGCAGATATGTGGCAATAGTGAATCCGTTAGATTTTTAATCGAGTGGCTTTCCATGTGGTATGAGAAAGGTTCACAACCCAGTAAGAGTACCTTTCATGATGGTGAAGATGATGCATTTGGCCAAGACAATGATTCCTGCTACCAAAGTGATACCAGTTCTGAAAAAGTAGAAGATGAAACCTCTTTGAACAAAGTTCTCCTTGTTACAGGTCCAGTTGGGGTACTGACTATTTCTTTTACCCCTTTAAACTTGCGCAAAGTATTAAGTTTCTTCCTATCTTTTATTTTATCCATTGTGATGTTATCTCAAAATGAGAACCAATGGTTTGATACTTTTAACACACACTCATAAGGTTTAAATCATCACTGATCCTGTATCTCACAGCAACCAGTCCTCACAACGGGAGTCTTTTTATGATAAGTGCTACCAGTATCCAACACCAGTTCTTGTGCCACAATATCAGTGTGTGGAAAACTGTTGTGCCACTATTCATTGCATGTCTTACTATTTCTAGTGTTTTCAAGTACTTATAATGATCACCTAATGATCTCATCTCATCAACATCAGTGTGCTAATAATGTTTATCATTCTGTCTGATAGATCTTGCTCTATGATTAATGCCATTTGCATAAACTTAAAGTGTCCATTAAAAAATAATTTCAAAGTTAAGTCTCAGAAAGAGTCGGTCTTTGGTTCTCTACAGTAATGGTGTCTCTTCCTTAAGCTCTATGTTTTTTTTCCCTCTTTCTGCCACTTCCATCATTCCCAAGTATTAATATGCTTAAATATAGGCCAAACCTGTTGGTGAGAACAGATAACATAGAGCATTGGTTTGCTACTTCTTGAAGTATTGGTTAATAAAAGCTGAACCAATCTAGATGTATCTTCTTAGAGTTTTACATTATACTTCCTCCATTTTTTAATACTTGGTGGATCAAGTTTGGCACACAACTTAAGGAGAGTGGAAAAGAAGAATCAGAACACATAATTGAAAATTTTGAAAATCCTTTATCTATATTTCTACGCTATGATCCCTTTCCATTTTTTAAGAAGTTGTGTGGTCTATTTTGTCATTCCGCTGTCCTTAATTTGCGTGCCCAAAGGAATGCACCAAGTATTAAATCAACTGAGGAAGTAGTGTGGAAGCCACCTTGACATCACTTGGCGGAGTTTTTGCAAGATACTTGTAGAACTCTTCACTCATCCATGCAAATAAAACAATTCCATAGAATGTTTTTTTTTTGATGATTATGGATGAGAAGTACAGTGGTTTGCAAGGGAGTATCGGCGGGTCCTACAACTGTTAAGCAGTTGCCATAACAATCAAGGAATCTTAATATAAAAAATTTCATGGTACTATTTACTAAGTGATTATCACTAGTTTTGCGTTTACAAACTATAGTATATCTTTGGTGTAACAATATACATCATCATCCCTCTGGAGTCCCCATCCTGTTCACCACAAGATAGACAAGAGAACCGCAACATACTTTCTTGATTGTTATTTTATGTGATCTTTTCTTCTGGAGAAATTCCGTCATTGGTTACTGACATTTAATTTCATTTCGTGTAATCTTTGCCTGAATTCTGAGAAAAGATTTGTCACTGCACACAGCTAGAAATGAAGTAATTGTGCTATTCCTTTCTATCACGTTGTTTTGTAAATTTTAAATCCCCCTTCATGCAGTTATGCTCAATGTGAAAAACTGAAGATTATTACATGTTAACTCATTGATTCAAGTGCTTTTTCTAAATTTACAGAGTGGGAAATCTGCTGCCATCTATGCCTGTGCCGAAGAGCAAGGATTTCAAGTTATTGAGGTGCTGTTCTCAACCAATCTCATATGTATATACAAAAGCACAATTGCCTCTCTTGTCAACTGTGAATATTCATGTAGTTTCAGATTAGACAATCAACTCTGGTTTGTGCAGTAAAGGATTTATTCTAGCCGTCTCTTCAAAATTCAATAATAATTTAGCCAAGCGGACAAGATAGTATTTCATGGTGGCAATAGAAACTAATTATGCAAACTTGAGAAACTTTTTTATTGCAAGACATTAGATAGATCAATGATACTATTACAAGCTATGCGTTTATAAGAAGCTCTGAACTTGTAAATCAAATTGCAAATCAAAATACTTAATCACTGAGTTAACTCCCTCCCCCATATATTGGTCAACTTTCTCCCACAATCCACTTAGAAAATAAAGAGAGAAAAATATGAGGTGTGCAACTATTTGTTAGACTCACTTTGGCTTTCTTGTTTTAATTGTTTTTTTCTCTGAATGGCTATGCTTTCCTTTTCTACTATCTGATATCATCAATTATATACTGTTAAAAGTAACTCGATTTACTTATAGAGGGGTCTAAAGTACGGAAGATGTACTCTAACCAACAATGTCAGGTGGTATGACCAGAAAGTAGTCACACATAACTGCAAAAACATTACAGCTCTGAGATTGGTTCATAGTGGTTTAAGTAATAATATTGTAAAATTGTCATTTTTTTCTTTCCAGGTAAACGCATCTGACTGGCGCAATGGAGCCCTTGTAAAGCAGAGATTTGGGGAGGCTCTGGAGTCACATTGGCTTCAACGGTATGTCCAAATGATATTGTAGCATTGTGTATCTTTTTTGTGTCTCAAACATATTCATCTGTCTGCTATATCTTAGCTGTTGCCTGACTGCTTTTCACGTGTTGGAAATATATTATTATATCTCATTTTACCAAACTTTAAGAACTGATTTTTGACAAGTAATTGCTAATTAAGAAGTGACAGTAAATTGGATGGCAAGATAAGTGCAATGGAAAGCTAAGTAAATTGAACTAAAGATAAGAATTTACTGATATCTATTTTAAACTCTGACTTGGCCATTAAGATTTAAATTGTGTCTCAGCTGTTTGATTTCTTGCTATATGGTTCCCACAATTAAGAGCCCATGAAACAATTTCATATAACTAAGACCAAAAGCTTGCAGCCCTGAGTGTTAAAGTAATAGCTGCCAAAAAACTGGATTTCCTTGCCTGTGATTAAAAAAGTGCGCTAGGCGCTCCCCTAAGCGCTTTGCATTGAGAAGCGCCAGCGCCAACTAAAAAGGAGTGCTTTTGAGCGCTTTCGGCAAAGCACGAAGCGCTGAAGCGTGCTTTTCGTTAAAGGCCGAAATGGGGTTTTTAATTTCATTTTCTTTTTTTATAATTAAATGAGTTTGGGCTGAAATGGAATAGTATTAGGGTTAGAATAAGTTAGGAAATTAAACAAAAAAAAAAGAAAGAATCGGCTCAGACTCTATCTTCACCGATGCGACCTCATCTTTCTTGCTCATCTTCACTTCTGCGGCTCAGTTTCCCTGCTCCCGTTTTCAAAAACCGATGGCAACAGCATATGAGGTACAGCAACTTCCTTCTTCTTCTTCTTCTTCTCGAGGGCATGTGGGCCTTGCTATGTTTTAAGAGCTAGAACCGTGAGAAAGGACAAAGGGAAGAGTCTTCTTAAGCCCTCTTCTAGTTCAATGCCTCGAAGAATGAACATTGTTGATGAGGATGAAGAAGAGATCGAGGGAGATATGGGACATGATATGGAAGATGACATGGAGTTTAGGGATGGAGATGAGGTCCATAGGGATACTTTTGGTGAAGATGATGATGCTTTTTCCAATGACTAGAGATTAGAGCATTAAATAATTTCATAATAATTTAAGAGTCTTTCAATCTTAGTTGTTTAGTTCTTCTTACCACCCTTAAAACGTTGAATTTGGTAGTGTGTTGAAAGTTTTATTTGTCATTTATGATAGTGTTATTATTCTAAGCTCTATGTTGTGTCTTTAATGAAATAATCCTAGTACATGTTTTGCAAGCGCTTTTTTCCGAATAGCGAGCGCATGCGCTCAGCGCTTCGGTAAATTTTAACGTTAGCGCTTCGCTGCCTTTTGCGCTTTTTAAAACCCAGTTCCTTGCTGTATTGAACCTTGCCCTTCCGGTAAAGGAATCAACACTGCCTGTAATTAACTCATATTTACATGACAAACAGAGAGATCAATATCCCTTGCTGATATTTTTTTTTTGTCAATATACTGATTTCTGCCCTTCTTATTTCTACACTGTCTCTACATGGCTGCCCTGTGACAAACCAACCACCCTACACTATTGCTTAAGGATTAGTCCCAGATCATCATTTAAGCCTAAACCCTATCTCTCAAGAGTCTTGAGAGCTGGTAGAGTTATTCCAGCTGCCGTAGGTGTAGCATCGTGTTTTTCTTTCTTTCTTTTTTTTTTCCTTTTGCACTTTTGCTATGGTTCATCATCTATCTGGGGGACACCCATTTGGGTGATTCACCAGGTACTAATACTTCTTCTTGATGCTTTTATGAAGAAATCTGTTATGCTTTAGCATCAAAAGTCAAAAATTCTTTCAGTGTTGGCTAAATTTTTTACCTCATGTGCTATCATTTCACATATCTGTATTGTTCCTAAACCTATATTGATCTGGTATTTTTGGTTTTTGTTTCAGCAAAGTAGAAAATATAACAAACCCATGGAAAACTTCATCAAAGTCTTCCTCCAAAATTATTGAAGTAACCAACAGGCTGGAAACTGATTTTTTACCACTATCAGATGAAGATCTTCAATTAGCTCACAAAATGTCCAGTAAATCAGCGTTTGGGGAGAACAGAATTAACGAGACTCAAAATGCAACAAAGACTCTGATTCTTTTTGAGGATGTGGATGTTGTTCTTGGTGAAGACCATGGCTTTTTGTCCACAGTACAACAACTTTCCCGGACGGCGAAGCGACCAATGATTTTGACTGCTAATAGTATGCAGCTTTCCTGACTGAGCCCTGTGTATTTTTGGGATCCTCTTAATGATTATTCTACTTTCTTCCCCACTTGTATCAGGTAACAACCCTGTGCTGCCAAGTAGCCTAAAAAGGTTAGAGGTGTCTTTTGGTATGCCTTCATCTGAGGAGCTTCTTGGACTTGGACACTCCGTATGGTCCTTTGCCTTCTTATTTTTTTATATAACAATTATGATAAATACAGTAATAAATGTTAATCTAATTTTGGCCATTTTTTCGCATAGATTTGTGAAGTGGAAAATCTAAAAGTTTGTCCCTGGTTGATGGATAAGCTCGTAGATTCTTGCAAGGGTGATATTCGTAAAACCATTGTTGAGCTTCAGTTTTGGTGCCAAGGTCAAAGCTCAAAAGGTGCACGCCTATCTATTCTTCTTATTCATGGTTATTGGTATAATGGTTTATAAGTTGTAGCTGTTAAAAAATTGCCAAGTGTAATAATTTTATAACCTGATCAAGCAGAGAGCTTAATTGAGGCTAATAATTTGCATTAGTGAGACTAAGGTGAAGACCTTGGGATCTAAAGCCCTTAGATTATTTCTATTCATTCCTAATTTGTATGAGTATAAATATTTTACATGGTTTAGTGATCTGTGATGTTTGACTTTGATATTTCCCTGCTCTTACGGTAATCTTAGAGGAGTATTAATCTTGAGAATGCCACTGGTATATTCAGACTCTCCGATACAAAATAAATCCATAACCTCAATTTTAAAATTGGTACAAACAGTCTTTTATTTTGCGAAGTTTACAAATATAGGTAGGCCATTACATGTTAAAAATCCATGAAGCACATATTGTTCTGTTGATGTTGATCCATCTTTAAAGGTCGCAAGAATCATATATTTAACTTATTACTTTCTATAATAGTTCTATGTATAGAACAGTTTCTCGGAAGATGGTAATACTTACTGATAAGAAGTTTGTTTGTGAAGTAGTTGGTTTGGTGAGAGAATGGTTTCATACCAAGAACGTAGGGGGACAGGGAAGGGTTAGTGACCTGATGAATAGGATTAGGAGAGGATCGCATTCGTCGAGTGCTATGATGGTTATGGGCGTGTGATAGTTAGCACTACATTTACATGCATTTTACTGTACAGACCTCTTATACTGTTTTAAAGCTATTCTATTATCTGCATTTGTGGCCCAAATTGTATCATACTATTGCATCGCATCCAAATTTTGCAAACTTTGCCAATACAAATATTAAATTTTCAAAAAAATAAATACGTTGAAAAATCATACACCAGTTGGGGGTCTTTATGGAAACAGCTTCTCCTTCTCTCTCTAGGGTCTCAAGGGTGTAGGGGTAATGTCTGGATACCCTCCCCAGTTCAGAGTGTGTTACATTGTTATGTTCGGTTTAGTTTAGTTTGCTAGCTCTGTTCATGAGCTATTTCCAAAAATAGATTACCAAAATGCATTCTACAAAATTAGTGTTTGGTGTTTCTAACAGATCGTAAAATTCTGAATATGACACGCTCGCTGCTTATCAAATTAACGTTAAACTTGAAAAATGCAATAACATGTTAACCTGAACTGAGATGATTCCTTTGTTAACATGTAAACTGAATGTTTCTTCCACTATAATTCTCCATAAAAAACACAACCTCATGTTTTTATCTGTAACTCTTTATATTTTGACCTGAATTGGGAAACTGCCACTAAACATTTTTGGTGTGTTATGTCAAGGTAATGATTCTCGGATAACTTTTGGTCAATATCCATTTGACCTGCAATCCGGGCATCACTTACTGCCAAAGCTGATCCCCTGGGGCTGTGCATCTCAACTATCTGAAATTATAGAGGAGGAGATCACTAAGTCATTGGCAATGATTGAAGAACAAAACAGTCCAATAGAGATAGTTGCAGAACAGTTAATGGATGGTAAATTGTATAAATATCCAAGGTTTAATGGTGCGGAGGCTGACTGTATTGATGCCAGGAAAGATGCTTTATTGAGCTTGCACTGTTCGATTCCTAGTGAAGATGATTTATTAGCTCTTCCTGATTGTACACGTCAAACTTCAAATTCATCTGGATCTCCCATCTCACTTTTTATGCGAAATGTAAGGAGAAAAACTGGGGCAGTGGTATCTTCTGACTCTGAAGAGAATCAATTGGGTGATAGTGCTGGTACAAGTTCTGTTGGGGCATTTTGTGATGAGACTTGGACATATAAAAATGAGAAAAGCAGTTCTTGTTTACACCATTTTACCATTACAAGGTGTGACCGTCAGACTGATAACTTTGAAGGGAACAAGGTAAAGCAAGCTTGTATAGAATGCTCTGAAAATGGTACGTTTCCACAAATTGATGGGGTGTGCACATCAATGGACATGTCATGCAATCCAGAATCATCATTTGTACCTGAGACAGAGGTTGATGATAAAACAGCGGTATATTCTACCGCCGCGTCTTGCAGTATTCTTCATAAGCAGGAAGCAGATTCTGCTGTTAAGGATACACTTGATTTTAATTACCTTTGTGCTCCCTTGCCTGGTAACCATGACATGCTGGCCGATTATAGCAGTATTGACTCGGAAAGAACACATAGAGAGGAGGTATGTGATTCTCATCTTGTACATGTAGAAGTTGACACAGGGCATAATCCTATGTTGGATGAATGTAGTCGCATTGACTTCTCTGGACGAGTCAAGAAATTTACGAGACTAAGATCCCATCAGCAAATTGATTCTGTCGAAGAAACATGGACAAGGCTCCGCACATGTAGTATAGATCTACAACATTTTGTTACCCTTGAGGAGAAAGATGCTCTTTTGGCTCTAGAGTTTGTTTCAGGAATGAGCAATATAATTTCAGAGGCTGATCTATTACTGAGCTCATGCCAACCACATATATGTGTAAGTTATGCAGTTAACATGAACGTTTTTTTACTATTTACTTGTTCTACTCATGTTTGATCGACCATTTTATGCACTAATACTAGTTACCTGTTTGTAAAGATTCCCTTTGTTGACTGTTCTGTTTTGAGCAGGACTCTGTGGAACCACCATTGCTACCCTCTGAGAATTCACAGCTATGTGGCTGGTATGAAGACCATCTCTATATTTCATCAACTACAGCGCAACACGGTATTTGTTTCTACACCAAGAAAATAAGTGCACTGGGATCAAAAAGGGGCTCCTTAAATACAGTTGATTTGGTGTGGGAGATGCTGTCCTCATCTACAGACAAAATGGCTTTTGGCAAGCTACTTGGTCTGGATGGTAAAATAGATGATAATCGGAAACTGCCGTCACAAATAAGTAGCAGTTCCTTGAGAAGGTATAGATATTTAATCTCTCTACTGTGGATATTTTGCTTGCCTGAGCTTCAATTGCATATGAATTGATGATATATTCTATACCTTGGGTTCTTGGACCATAACTTACTAAGTCAGAAATTGATGTGATTGAAGTCTTAGAAATTAGGCAGTTATTTACAGTTATGGAATGCAATGAATGTTGCCTCATTGTTACTGCTTCATGCATGGCTTAATCCTGATCACGAGACACAGTCTTTATTTCACTGAGAACTTATTTTCCAAAGCTACACTTATCACATCATTAATTTCCAGTAAAAGTAGCATTCTTTCTTGCCTCAGAAACAGGGAGTTGGACTTGTCCCTTTGCAACATGCTTCTGTCTTTAGTCCCTCCAAGGGCATCTCTCTCCATGCGTGGTGATGCATATCTTGATTATCTTGCGTCATTGACCAAGATCTCAAAACTGGAATCACTACGTTTGTCTGATCAACCGGCAGCGGGAGAACAAAAAAGGTATGTAATCTGCCTTGTGAATGCAACTTTGTACACTCAAAAAATAAAATAAGTTATTAGGCCTTTATGACTCATGTGGTTTACATTGCAGGAAACGCATTGCACGCCATTACTTGAACTCTGGCCCATGTTCCTTATCGCTTGAAGATATCTCGATGCTAAGTCAACATAGTTGCTACAGAAAGTCCCTTACCAGTCTGGAGATCCAAGCGTTAGGTAAAACTTCATCTGAAAGATGACATAAGTCCTCTTTCGTGTGTATAGAGATAATTATAAACCCACCTCAGCTGCTGCTGTAAAAGTGATCCATTTAAATACGAGTACTCTCTTAGATCAAAGATATTTATGAAACAGTTTATTATAGGTTCTAATTTGGTTTTAGGTTATAATTATTCTAGATCTTTGGAGGATCAACCCAGGGAGTCATGAGCACAACTTCTCTATATTGTAGAATTTGTGTTGAGAAACTTGGTGCTGATATACGATGCATAGCAAATAACGAATGCATTTTACTTGTGATCGTGCTAAGAAGAGGGGTTTCAGATCGGTTCCAGTTGAAACTTTGGAAATCCACAATAGAGGTTCCAAAAAATTTCCAAAGGGGTTCCAAAAGGATTCCAATAATGTGGAACGGACATCCCTTTCCACATGCTGGAACCGTTCCAATTCAATGGTACTCTGATGCAAGTCAGTACTTGCGCATGTGAAGTGTACCAAGCTGTACCATGCTTATTTTTTGTTTAAATGAGTTGGGATGTGGCCCAATTATTCCTTTCAATTTTTTAATGTTGGCCCTATTTTCTTTTTTGTTTGATCTTTAAATATTGACATCTTTCTATTTTGATAAAGTTAAGATTAATTTTATCAATTCAATTTACTTTTTGAGTGCGTCTCTTGAAAGGCGATTTTTCCATAAGTCATGGAAAGACCAAGGTTTAAAGTGTAAATTAGAAGAAATGAAGAAATCTTTCGGGTTGCATGAACCGGGTTGCAACTAAGACCTTTTACTATTTATTATTCGAATTAAACCCCGTCTTTCCATAAGCCTATAGAAAGATCATCTTTCCCAAGACTTTGCCTACTTTGAGTCCGTCTCTTGAAAGACGGTCTTTCCATAAGTTATGGAAAGACCAAGGTATAAAGTGTAAATTAGAAGAAATTAAGATAAAATTTTAGGGTTGCATGAATCGGGTTATAAATTTTATAACTACTACATATTTCATACTAAAACTTTAATATTGCAACTAAGACCTTTTACCTTTTATTATTCTAATCAAACCCCGTCTTTCCATAAGCCTATGGAAAGACCGTCTTTCCTAAGACTTTGCCTTAATAATAATGTATAACAAATGATATATATATATATATATATATATATATATATATATATGGGAGGGGTTCTATGCACTCCCTTATATTAACTCAAATCTACACTCAAAAATCCTGACCGTAGGATCACATCAGATCAAACCTCTTTTATTATTCCATTGGTTTGATCTGATGTGATCCTACGGTCAGGATTTTGAGTGTAGATTTGAGTTAATATAAGGGAGTGCATAGAACCCCTCCATATATATATATATATATATATATATATATATATATATATATATATTAATGACAATTGAACCGGCCTTTTAACTTAGGATCTACGTTCAATTTCTTAACCACAATTCAATACCTTACATTGGTCGTTAGTTTGATTTTTTAAAACGATATAGTAGCATCATATTAACTATATTTCATAAAATGGACTTCCCTTTTTTGTAATTTAAAACGTATATTAATGAGGTGAAATCCATTTGATCCTTTGTAAGGATGTGAAAATTATCAATTTACAAGGATTGTTAATGTTAGTGGACTGTGGGGAATGATCGTTGGGAAAAATAAAAGAACGTGCAATAGATAATAAATGCAGCCATGCCGTTGTGTCCTTAGCTATGACTGAATTCGGTGGGACATTTAAATTGTGAATTGCTATATGACGCTCTGTATTTTACTTGATTATACCATATATTTATACTATTTAATATATAATATGTATTTTTAATTTAATTTAAATAATTTAAATTTATTTAATTAATATTAAATAAAATTTATTATTTATTTAATTAATACACCGCTGCGCCACCGTGCTCCGTCGCCGCCGCCACCTCCTCCTCCGTGCACCACCACCTTCTTCTCTTCTTCTTTGTCTTCTCCGGCGGTCTCCGCCGTGCGCCACCACCTTATTCTCTTCTCTTCTTCTCCGTTTCCCTCTTCTTCTTCTTCTTCTTCTTCTCCGGCGACTCCTTCTCCTTCTCCTCTCCCTCTCCCGCTCTCCTTCTCCTTCTCCTTCTCCTTCTCCTCCTGTTCTCCTCCTCCCGCTCTCCTTCTCCTTCTCCGTCTCCTTATCCTCCCGTTCTCCTCTCCCTCTCTCCTTCTCCTTCTCCTCTTGTTCTCCCCCTCCAGCTCTCCTTCTCCTTCTCCTTCTCCTCCCGTTCTCCTCTCCCGCTCTCTTTCTCCTTCTCCTTCTCCTTCTCCTTCTCCTCCCGTTCTCCTTCTCCTTCTCCTTCTCCTCCCATTCTCCTCTCCCGTTCTCCTCTCCTTCTCCCGCTCTCCTTCTCCTTCTCCCGCTCTCCTTCTCCCATTCTACTCTTCTCCGCTCGGTTCTCCTTCGTGCTCCGCCACTTCCCGCTTCTCTGCCGCCGTTTCTCCACCGCTTCTCCACCGCCGTTTCAGAAGCCTTTCTCCTCTTTCGCTTCTCTGCCATTCTCCTCTCGGGCTAGGTTTTGCTCGATGGGGACGAAGGAAAAGGAAGATGGCGGGGCTAGGGTTTCGCTCGACGGGGACGAAGGACGGCGGGGCTAGGGTTTTACTTGACGGGGCGAAGGAGAAGGAGGGACGGCGGCGGGGCTAGGGTTTTGCTTGGGAAGAGGGACGGTGGTGGGATGAGCTGGGGAAGATGAGGGACGGCGGGTGGAGCTGAGGAAGGAGGCACGGTGGTGGCAGTGGCGCAAATAAGGCGTTGGTGGCGCACGGTGGAGACCGCCGGAGAAAACGAAGAAGAAGAGAGGAAGGTGGTGGCGCACAACAGCGGCGGAGACCGCCGGAGAATGGCGGCGGCGGTGGCGCATAGCGTTAGCGGCGGCGGTGATGGCTTCAAATTGTTTTTATTTTTGTTTTTGATTTTTGTTTTATTTTGAAAATTTAAAATTAGTATTATACATGTATATACGTATTAAGGCGTAAACTAGTAAAACACAGGACGTGATATAACAACACCCTTTAAATTTAATCACAGTTATGCATGTAAAGTGTTGTGTTGGTGTCGTATTAAGAGTCTAATCGATGATGAAGTTGTGATGTATGAGGTTAACTTTATGCAGCCATGCATTTCAGTGGATAAACTGATTTTAACTTGGCGGAGCATTTAAATGATATGAAACACAAAACGAGATGAATTCCTAGCAGCATCCTGTAGTGATGATAATTTATGATGTACGCCATAGATGCAACCATGTTTTGATTTGCAAAACATTATGAGGGAATCTAAATGTGTTTGTACTTTGTTGTGGGTAGATATTAATGTGTGCTAAACCAACTGTCCTATTTATTTATTGATTTCTATATATTCCGGACTTGGAATTTTTCACGTATTGTTAAAACTGCATCTAAATATGATTTTCAAAATATGCATTCAAACATTTCAAAAATAATGTTATACAAAACATTCAAAAAAGGAAAGTAATTTCCCTATTTTACAAGGTTGCCCTATAAACATGTCTATGGAAACCAAAATGCATGTTTACCTTAGAAGCACAACCCTACAAAAATACTTTAAAGCTCCATTTTTTAAAGTCATCTCCATTCTGAGTAGCAAGTCCCTAACCTTTCTTGTTCTCCCAATTGCTCTAATATCTTCCAAGCATCCCCTAACAACTTTGAATCTGCAATAATGTTGTGCATCGTCACCATTATCACCCTATTACCAATCCGACGTCTCACAAGGTTTGTGTTACCTCATTGTGCTCTCGAGACTACAAGCAAGTTTGATAATCCACGCTCCCAAGCTAAATTCAAAGTCTAGCACTAAATCATGCATGAATTAAACTAGGTGTACATCCTAATCGCATTCAAGGCATAGATTATAATAAGAAGTTAAAGTACAAATTGGGTGTTGCTATATCACGCCTTGTATTTTACTCGGTTACGCCCTAATACGTATATACATGTATAATACTAATTTTAAATTTTCAAAATAAAACAAAAAAACAAAAATAAAAACAAGAAACTACCACCGTCCACCGCCTCTGCCAGCCATCGCCACCGCCGAAGCCACTGCCAATGGCCCACCAATGCCGGTGCCAGAACCACTGCCAGCGCCACCGGAGAAGATGAACGGAACCACTACCACCAGTGGAACCACCGCTGTTGGAACCATCGAAAGAAGGAGAACCGGAACCACTACCACCAGTGGAACCACCGCTGTTGGAACCATCGAAAGAAGGAGAACCGGAACCACTGAAAGAAGGAGAACAGGAAGAAGGAAAGAAAATGGGAGAGGGAAGGAGGAGAACTGGAAGAAGAAAGGAAGAGAACCAGAAGAAGAAAGGAAGAGAACTGAAAGAAGGAAAGAAAACGGGAGAATGAAGGAAGAGAACCGGAAGAAGAAAGAAAACAGGAAAGGGAAGGAGGAGAACCGGAAGAAGAAAGAAAATGGGAGAGGAAAGAAGAGAACTGGGCGACGAGATCTAGACGACAAGAATTGGGCCGGGGCGGGGCGACGAGAACGGGGCTGGGGAAAATGAGAGTCACCGGAGGAGGAGAACGTGGCGGGGAAAATGAGATTCTCCGGAGGAGGAGAATGGGAATGGTGGGGATGGGTACGGGAAAGGCGGGAACGGGGATAGGGATGGGAAAAGAGGGGATGGGGACGGGGACAGGGAAAAATAGGGATGGGGAAGACGAACGGAGTCACCGGAGTTGTCGGAGAAGACGAACAGAGTCACCGGAGAAGACGAACCAGTGCCGAAGAAGACAAACGAAGTCGACGGAGAAGACGAACCAGCGCCAGAGAAGAACCAGTGCTGGAGAGGAGAAACGAGAACAGGAGAGGACAGCGGACGGCGGTGCCAGTAGTGGCGACGGTGCATGGCGGCATCGGTGGTAGTAATAATAAATTTTATTTAATATTAATTTAAATTATTTAAATTAAATTAAAATACACATTGTATACTAAATAGTATAAATACATGGCATGATCAAGTAAAATACAGGGCGTGATATAATGACCCACTACAAATTAAGCACAATATTTATAACAACAAAAATAGAAATGAATCTAAAAGTCTTACAAATCTAAAGTTAACACATACTTAGAAATATCCCTAGGTCATAAATTCAAGCTTCTACAATCAATCCAATGACATTCAATGGAATAAATGCCACGTGGATGTGATATGAACGGAGAGAGAGAGAGATAGAGAGAGCCTAGATCTATTCTATTTATAGCTGCCCTCTCTACTTAGGTTTAGAAGAATTAGGCCTTTTATAGTGAAGAGGGAAAAAAACCCAAAAGACCTAACTTGAAACCCTAGCAGCTAGTCGAGCATAGTCCGTGCGCATCTATATGGACCATGTTCTGGGAGCTTGTCTCTACACCTATGATTGCACGGGCCGTGCTGATCTGCACGGCTCGTAACCCGAAGCTCTGAAATGTGCCCCTCTGATTGCACGTACTGTGACATTGTGCACGGCCCGTGCCCTGGAGCGTTTCTTTCTTTCCTTCTAATTACAATGATTGTATCATTCTGCACGGCCCGTGCTCATGTCATTTATTCGAGCACGAGTTGATTACACGGACTGTGCTGCTCTGCACAGACCGTGCCTTCCTATTTGGCTCTGGACTTTTGGCTTCCTTTTTCCACGATCCTTCATCTTCTACCATTTTTAGACTAATGATCTTCGTTCTTCTACCAACCTTGCGATTGACCTTCTATCCACTACCATCCATGCAGACGGCCTTCGTTCATAAGGGATTTACACTTTAAGTACACAAAAAGAGATCTCGACATCCATGGAGGAAAAATACCGTTAAGTTCACAATCGTCTCACAAAATAGAGAAGTTACATAGAAAAACCAAACATGATGGTTCTAACTTCCTATTATAAAAAACCTACCCAAGCCTAACTACCTACCAACAAAAGCATTGAAAAGAGATGTTACATGCTCTAAGAAAAACATATATTTGACGTCTCATCAGTAACCACTCTCTTTAGTACGATTCACTTTTCTAGATGACCTGGCTTTTCATTAGAGTCATCTATTGAATGTTCTGAACCTGTAAGTGAGGGTTTAGAAAGCCAAGATAGCTACTACCCTGTTGTTGAAGGGGTGACTGACTATCACAACATCAAATTCGGAGAACCTGGTTTCTATGAATATGGGTTTTGTTATTACCTTGAAAAATGGCCTGAGAGAGAGAGAGAGGCCTAAGAGGAATCCCAGTTGGACAATTCATGCAACCTTCGCTGCTCTGCGTAAGATGTTTGTATTCAGTGACAAGGCAATTGTTGATGGGTGGGTGCCACCCGAAGAAAGGAAACCTGCAGATGACAAATCTGAATCATCGAGTTGTATCTTACCTTTCAAACATGATTTTAGTCTATTCTTAGTTTATCGTTATCAGATTATAAATGATTAATTGTGTGAAAACCCCAACCGTAATGGTTGAGCCTTGTCTACAAAATTAACAATTTATTGATGTTACTGTATAATAGGGAAATAAAATAATTTATTAAATGTAATTAGAAATACAAAAATCTATGATGATTGTGAAAAATAAAAGTTAATAAATGAATCCAATCATTACTGAAGAGTAACAAAATTCTTCCGACGTAAGATCTCCAGTGAGAATACTAACATGCAGTACCACGATAATTACTGTAGCAAAGACTGACATTAGTCTCGACATGTTATCAGCAAAAATTGAGAAGGATATAAGATAGAAGAGGAAATGTGGTTTTGAAATGTCGGATAAATTCGTATACATATACTATAAAATATAGCCGTTTATAACTGTTATATTATCGTTGGGAATATAGCCGTTTATAGTCGGTATATATTACCACTATACACATGTTGACTAATTATAGTTAAATGCTAAGAGTTAGTGTTGTCAAAGAAGATATATATATATATTGTGTGTGTGTATATATATACAATAATAATAATAAATAAGTAAGTAAGTAATAAATAAATGAGCGAATGCAAGAAATTAAGGAAGCTGATAATACATATATATAATAGCAATAAATAAATAAATAGGTGAATGAATAAACAAGTAAGGAAAATTAAGGGGGAAAAAGAAATGGACGGCGAACGTAAGAATTTGATCCAAAGTAATTTTGGCAAGTGAAATGATTGGGAGAAAGAAACGGCGGACGTAAAGATTTTATCCAAAGTAATTTTGGGCAAATGAAAATTACTGGAAAGAAGAAACGGATGGCGGGCGTGAAAAAGTTATCCAAAGTAATTTTTGGCAAGTGGACATAGGTTACAGGATAAAATTTCAGGTTGGTAGGTGTCAGAACCTATGCTTTTTATCCAGTATAAATATTAGATCCCCAGTTCTTACCTTCTCACATAGCCTTAAGAAAAATTTCTTGCCAAAAGAATAGTGGTAAGCAGTGATAAAACAGGAGACGAAAGTTGCCCAAGCCCAAGTCTAACCAAAGTGAGTGTTTTCACTGCCTTAGCATGAATTGAAGTAATATATATATATATATATATATATTGTCTTATATGCGTACAGGCTGCCACTAATGAATAGTGACTCTTGAACCCAAACTGAACATTACCTCTCAAACCCCTGCTAAACAGTACCCCTCGAACCCCTGCTAAACGGTACCTCTCGAACCTCTGCCCTCGAACCCTTACTGAAACTACCTCTCCAACCCCTGCTATACCTTTACCGCTCGAACCCCTGCCTCCCACTGAAACTACCTCTCGAACCCTTGCTAAACTTTTACCTCTCGAACCCCTGCTGAACAGCACCTCTCGAACCCCTACTGAAAATCTACCTCTCGAATCCACTGAAAACCTTCACCTCTCGAACCACTGAAAACTTCACCCCTCGAACTACTGAAAGACCTCACCCCTTGAACTACTGAAAGACTTCACCCCTCGAACCACTGAAAGACTTCACCACTCAAACCTAACCCCTCGAACCAGTACCACTAGAACCTTACCTCTCGAACCACTTACCACTTGGACTTCTCCACTCGAGTTCTTTACTCGAACCCCTTATACTCGAACCCCTTGTACTCGAACCCAACTACTCGAACCCCTTTACTCGAAATACATCCTCGAACCTGTACTCGAACTCTATTATAAAGGGACATACCTGTTAAACTTAAATTGAAAATATATATACTGACTGTTAAGCTGAGTGTCTATATTACTGTGTTCAATTATCGTGAAACTGAGTTATGAACTGCTCCGATATTTTTCTGTGAATGACCGGCTTGTACTTTATCTTTCCATGTCAAACTTGAATCATATACTGCTTTGATATGTTATGTGGATAACCAGTTTGTACTTTCTCTTGCCGTATCAAACTTGAAATATCTACTACCTGATTACATGTCTGTGATTTCAGGGCCCCCGGCGCGATTGTAGTTCGGTCGAAGTCGGCGGGGAACGGTATTGACCGGACCGTCTGATTAGACCGGCTACTCGTGGAGTTTCTAGTATGCTAGCATTACCCACTGTACTGTACTGATACGAGCTCATAACTGAACATCTGTTTTGGCGTGGTTGACGAGACTGAATACTGGACTGACTGATGGCCTTCGGGTATTACTGAAAGGTTGTGTCTTGTATGTTAGTCAGAGCTGCCACATAGGCACTTGGCAGCAACTTGGCACTAACCACCCGTATCCTTTTACTATGTGCTAGGACATATGTGGCTATTTGTTATTTGATATTCTGTGATCACGAAAATTCAACTGGGTAAATACTGGCAATGGAACCTTACTAAGCAAGGAGCTTACCCTAGTTAAACAACCTTTTTCAGGTGAAGAGGAACTGTAAGAGAAAATCCCTTTGATGTCTTTACTTATTTTGAGCGAGATCCTGGATGAAATTTAACGTGAATTTTGAATATGTAATAGTTAGGTGAAACTATCATTTAACACTTATACTAATGCTTTCACTGTAATAGTAATTTAGGTTTTTGAATTTATCTAAATCGCTTCCGTATGAAATTTATCTGCTCGTTACTGTTAGCACTTTCGGTAGCACGCCCAGACCCGACCTGACACTGTGTGGTGGGTTTGGGGTGTTACAGATGTGGTATCAGAGCATTTTCAAACTAAGTAAAGGCAAACTCATACTTACCTTAATAAAAGTTTCTAGAGGAAATTAAATAAGTTATGAATAAAGTGAGGAGAGTTAGTTGTGTATAAATTATCAAACTAACAAGTTTTCTATTTCGATAGATCGACAATAATGTAGAAATCGCAAGTAATACTTTTCAAGAGATCATTGAGGTAAGAAGATATACCGGAGCATTCCCGGAGGCGTTCTTTCCTTCGGCCAGGAATTGTTGACAATTCGCAGTGGGTGGAAACTAACGCTTATCCAAATTGGGTAGTACATGCTTTGATTATGGAACGAGCGGAATTAATCAACAGGATCATTAGCCTCAAGACCTATAAACAGTTGATGAATGATGCAATGTGGGAACAGCACCTGCGTGCAAACGCATAAGAAGCAAGGGCAAACACAGTGGTCACCGAAAACCATCGACTGAAGAACCAAAAATGTAGGGAGCTCGGGCAATGACATGCCGAACGATAGGAAACCATTCGAGAAGTAGGCTCGTTCCTGGTAAATGCTCAGGAACTACTAAGAGGTCTGACCGCCTATCGCCGACAACCCACTGAATCACGTTGGAGGCACATTAGAGAAACTCGGGGCACAATTGAGCACGCAGCACGCTCTCGTCACATTGCGGGATCATTTGGTGGACCGGGCGTGCTCTGGGGTCGAGCGAGGAGAAGGAGGTTACTCTACCGAAGGTTCAAGAGCCGGTTAGAAAAAGAAAAAGAAAAAATATATATATATATATATAAACCTAACGTGTAGTAAATAAGTACTAAACTAGAATAAATCCCAGTTTCTGACGTTGGAGGATGTCAAAACTATCATGCTGTAGTGAAGGGTGGCTAAAGCTGTTTTAAGATGAAGATTAAATAAATATTTAGTGAATTATATTCTTTCGGTTAAATGAATAAATAAGGATTAGTATAATCCATGGAACTAATTTATTTGACGTATAGGACAATGGAAAGGGACTAAGGAGAAAGTTCAAACTCACATGCGGGACAGAATCCCCCAACCGCTGGGATAGATTTTTTCGCAAGTTAAATTACCAAAATTTTGAGCCGCATAATAGAGAGGGACAATTGAGCTCAATCTCCAGTCAGGGATTGAAGTCATAGACCAGAGACGGAGGACGCGACCTTGGAACGATTCCAGAAGTTTCATCCACCCAGGTTTAATAGCGGCCCGGATGATGAAGTCGCCAAAAATTGGATCGAAATAATGGCTCGAACCTTCCACACCTTGGGATATGCGGATGGACGAAAGGTGAATTTTGCTCTATTCCAATTAGAATAGATTGGTGGAACATAATATAAAGGAAGTGGGACATGGAAGAAACTCCCAGAACCTGGGAGAATTTCGAAAGGGAGTTTAAGAAGAAGTTCATTCCACCTCTAGTTATTGAGAGGAAAGAAGCGGAGTTCATAAACTTGAAGCAAGGCCTGATGAGTGTAATAGAGTATGAGGCAAAGTTTTATCATCTCTCTAAATTTGCAGAGAAGATGGTCTCGATTGACGAGGAACGCAAGGGGAGATTTATTCAAGGGTTAAGGGTGGAATTAAAGGATGCCCTAGCCCCAACCTATCAGAACAGTTATGCCGTAGCCATCGAATCCGCTTTCAGAGTGGAGGAAACCAAAAAATGCTTTACGAGCCATGCACCAATCAAGAAGAACAAGTGTGAAGTCCCAGTCGGTATACACCCCAGGGCCACCGGGAATCAACTTTGAGAATAACAAAGTCCTTAGGAGAGACATATCTCGACCCTCGGCCATGACGAAGAACTCGAGCATCGTTTCAAGAGGAATGACTCAGGTTCGTTGCACGCACTGTGGAAAGGGAAACCATTAGGAGACGGGTTGCTGGAGGAAGGCAAACAAGTGTCTAAGGTGCGGAAGTTCTGAACATAGAATATCATAATGCCCGCTAGCTCTGCCAAGTCACTCATCTCAAACCATGGGGTCTCAGCCATCAGTCACCAAACCGGTTCAGAAAGGAGGAGTAAGTGGGGGAAGTCAACCAAGGGTGTAAGCTCGTGTTTATGCAATGGAAGATAATGAAGCCCCGGATTTGATGGAGGTTATTGAAGGTACCCTTTCTATTTTGGGTAAACTAGCTAAAGTTTTGATAGATCCTGGTGCTTCTCATTCTTTTGGTAGTTATTCCTTTCTTGAAAATGTAGAGGATACGATAGAAAACTTACCCTATAAGTTGGAAGTTAGCACTCACACAAATAATGCTAAGATCCTAACTGGACGAGTATGTACAAGCTGTAGGGTAAGTGTGGGGCGTAGGGAATTACCCATAGACCTAATTGCTCTACCCTTAAAGGGCTATGAGGTAATACTTGGAATGGATTGGCTTGCTAAAAATCACGCCCAGTTAAATTGTCATACGAAGGAAGTTAAGCTGTGTCGACCAGGGGAATCTCCGATTGAAGTGGATGTGGGAAGGAAAAGATCCTCCTCATTAATAGTTGCTGGAGTCAAGGCTCGACGAATGATTTTCAAAGGAGCAACTGGAATATTACCTTATATCCTAAATAAGCCAGTGGACTAGTTAAAAGGAGAAGATATAAATGTGGTCCAAGACTTCCCTGAGGTATTTCCAGAGGAACTCGTAAGTTTACCTCCTGAAAGGGATATCGAGTTTACCATTGATCTGGTACCTGGGGACGCATCTATTTCTCGAACCCCTTATCGTATGGCACCATTGGAGCTACAGGAGTTGAAGCTACAACTTGAAAACTTGTTTGCTCGAGGATTCATTCAACCGAGTACCTCTCCCTAGTATTGTTTGTTAAAAAGAAGGATGACTCTCTTCGAATGTGTATCGATTATCGAGGCTTAAACAATGTGGCGATTAAGAATAAATACCCTGATCCCATTATTGAGGAGTTGTTCGATCAACTCCAAGGAGCAGTTGTATTTTCCAAACTGGATTTACGACAAGGATACTACCAGTTGCAAGTGAAGGGGGAGGACATACCCAAGACTGCTTTCAATACTCGATATGGTCATTATGAATTCCTAGTAATGCCATTTGGAGTTACCAATGCACCAAATGCTTTTATGGACCTCATACATTGAGTATTTTGGCCATACTTAGACGAGTTTGTTATCATCTTCATCGATGACATCCTGGTCTATTCCAAATCTCAGCAGGAGCATGAAGGGCATCTAAGGAAGGTATTGCAACCTCTTAAGGAGCACAAGTTGTACGCCAAGTTTAGCAAATGTGAATTCTGGCTAAACCAAGTGAATTTTTTGGGGCACGTGATTAGCAAAGAAGGAATATCCGTGGATCCATCTAAAGTCGAGAAAATTCTATACTGGAGGGTGCCAAACAATAGTACGGAAGTTTGAAGTTTTCTTGGTCTGGCAGGGTACTATAGGTGTTTCATTAAGGACTTTTCTAAACTTGCATCCCCTTTATTCTTCTTAACCCAGAAAGGAGTTAAGTACAAATGGAAGGAGAAGACTGAATCCAGTTTTCAGGAATTGAAAGAACGTCTGACCTCTGCCCCAATTCTTGCCCTACCTGATGGAAAGGATGGATTCATATTGTATACCGATGCTTCAGGAGAAGGTCTAGGATGCGTATTGATGCAAATGGGTCACATGATTGCTTATGCATCCAGGAAGTTGAAACCTTATGAAAAGAATTACCCCACCATGACCTAGAACTAGCTGCGGTGGTGTTTACTTTAAAGAAATGGTGACATTACTTATATGGAGTCACGTTCGAAGTAATGTCAGATCATAAGAACCTGAAGTACCTATTCTCCCAAAAGAACCTGAATATGCGCCAACGTCGGTGGATGGAATTTTTGGGGGATTATGACTGTGTGATCAATTATCACCCTGGAAAGGAAAATGTGGTGGCAGATGCACTAAGCCGAAAGGTGAATTTGGCGCATATCTGGATAAAGGAGACGGAGATGTTATCGCAAGCAGGGAATTGGGAATGCGAGACCAAACCTGATCGACTTGTATTCTTCAATCTAAAGGTACAAGCTTAGTTACCCACAGAGATTAAGAAGGCTCAAGAGTCAGATGAATCATTCGTAAAGAAGAAAAAGCTTGTTGTTGAAGGGATTGCCAGATTTTGAAGTAGACAGTGAAGGAGTGCTAACCTGTAAAGGAAGGTTTTGGCTACCCCGAAGTTCAGCAATCACCCAAAGAGTGTTGGAGAAAGCTCACCGATCCAAGTATACGGTGGAACCAGGAGGAATTAAAATGTACCGAGACTTGAAACAACGGTATTGTTGGGATAATATGAGGAGGGACATAGCGGAATACGTGGCACGTTGTTTGGTGTGCCAACAGGTTAAGGCTGAACATCACAAACCATCAGGGTTGTTACAACCATTGGAAATTCCAGAGTGGAAATGGGATCACATCACGATGAACTTTGTGACAGGACTACCTCAAACACCAAAGAATTTTGATGCAATATGGGTGGTGGTTGATAGGTTGACCAAGTCGGCTCATTTCCTACCGATCAACGTTAAATACTCCTTGGAAAGACTGACTGTCCTATACATCCGGGAAATCGTAAGATTGCATGGGTACCGGTGACTATTGTGTCTGATAGGGATCCAAGATTCACTTCCCATTTCTAGAGGCAATTGCAAGCCGCATTGGGAACCAAATTGAACTTTAGTACAAGTGCCCATCCACAGACAGATGGGCAGTCGGAGAGAACAATTCAAACTTTGGAGGACATGCTCCGAAGCTGTGCTATGGATTTTGGGGGAAGTTGGGACGCTCATTTACCTTTGGTAGAATTCGCTTATGATAACAGTTACCATTCGTCCATTGGTATGGCTCCATATGAAGTACTCTATGGTAGAAAGTGTCGAACACCCCTCTTTTGGGATGATGTGGGAGAGAAAAAGACTTTTCCAGTTACCATTATACCTTGGTTGAAGAATCCATGGATAAGGTCAAACAGATAAAGCAGCACTTACAGACGACTCAAAGTCGACAGAAGAGTTACGCGAATCATCGAAGGAGGGATTTGGAGTTTGGAGTAGGTGACCAGGTGTTCTTGAAGGTAACCCCTCACAAGGGTCTCGTCCGGCATGGCAAGAAAAGGAAAACTGAGCCCTAGGTACATTGGCCCTTTTGAAGTCGTATAACGAGTCGGGCCAGTTGCATATCTACTTAACCTACATAGCCAGTTGGGGAAATTACATGATGTTTTCCACGTGTCACTTTTGAAGAAATACCACCCTGATCCCGAACACGTGCTAAACCATGAAGACTTACAAGTGAATGAAAAACTGATGTATGAGGAAAATCCCGTAAAAATATTGGATCGAAAAATCAAGATAATGCGAACTAGGGAGATCCCTAGGGTTTTGATATTGTGGAGAAATCATAAGGTCGAAGAAGTAACTTGGGAGTTGGAAGCGGACATGAGGAGTACTTACCCAGAGTTGTTCACGGGAAATGAGAATTTTGGGGACGAAATTCATTAAGGAGGGGGAGATTGTGAAAACCCCAACCGTAATGGTTGAACCCTGTCTACATAACTAACAATTTATTGATGTTACTGTATAATAGGGAAATAAAATAATTTATTAAATGTAATTAGAAATACAAAAATCTATGATGATTGTGAAAAATAAAAGTTAATAAATGAATTCAATCATTACTGAAGAGTAACAAAATTCTTCCGGCGTAAGATCTCCAGTGAGAATACTAACATGCCGTACCACGATAATTACTGCAGCAAAGACTGACATTAGTCTCGACATGTTATCAGCAAAAATTGAGAATGATATAAGATAGAAGAGGAAATGTGGTTTCGAAATGTCGGATAAATTCGTATATATACACTATAAAATATAGCCATTTATAACTGTCATATTACCATTCGTAATATAGCACTTTATAGTCGGTATATTACAACTATACATATGTTGACTAATTATAGTTAAATGCTAAGATTTAGTGTTGTCAAAGAAGATATATATATATGTATATGTATATATATATATATATTGTGTGTGTATATATATATACAATAATAATAATAATAAATAAATATGTAAGTAATAAATAAATGAGCGAATGCAAGAAATTACCGTGAAAAGGAAGCTGATAATACATATATATAATAGCAATAAATAAATAAATAAGTGAATGAATAAAAAAGTAAGGAAAATTAAGGGGGGAGAAGAAATGGATGGCGGACGTAAGAATTTGATCCAAAGTAATTTTGGCAAGTGAAATGACTGGGAGAAAGAAACGGCGGACGTAAAGATTTTATCCAAAGTAATTTTGGGAAAATGAAAATTACTGGAAAGAAGAAACGAACAACGGACGTGAGAAAGTTATCCAAAGTAATTTTTGGCAAGTGGACATAGGTTACATGATAAAATTTCAGGTTGGTAGTTGTCAGAACCTATGCTTTTTATCTAGCATAAATATTAGATCCCCAGTTCTTACCTTCTCACATAGTCTTAAGAAAAATTTCTTGCCAAAAGAATAGATGTGAGCAGTGATAAAGCATGAGACGGAAGTTGCCCACGCCCAAGTCTAACCAAAGTGAGTGTCTTCATTGCCTTAGCATGAATTGAAGTAATATATATATATATACATATATATATATATTGTCTTATATGCGTACATGCTGCCACCAGTGAATATTACCTCTCGAACCCCTGCTAAACAGTACCCCTCGAACCCCTGCTAAGTCTTTACCCCTCGAACCCCTGCTAAGCCTTTACCTCTCGAACCCGTACTAAGCCTTTACCTCTCAAACCCCTGCTAAACCTTTACCCCTCGAACCCCTGCTAAACAGTACCCCTCGAACCCCTGCTAAACGGTACCTCTCGAACCCCTGCTCTCGAACCCCTACTGAAACTACCTTTACCTCTTGAACCCCTGTTAAACCTTTACCCCTTGAACCCCTGCTAAACGGTACCTCTCGAACCCCTGCTCTCGAACCCCTACTGAAACTATCTCTCCAACCCCTGCTATACCTTTACCTCTCAAACCTCTCCCCTCGAACCCCTATTGAAACTACCTCTTGAACCCTGCTATACCTTTACCTCTTGAACCCCTGCCCTCGAACCCCTACTGAAACTACCTCTCGAACCCCTGCTAAACTTTTACCTCTCGAACCCCTGCTGAATAGCACCTCTCGAACCCCTACTGAAAATCTACCTCTCGAACCCACTGAAAACCTTCACTTCTCGAACCACTGAAAACTTCACCCCTCGAACTGCTAAAAACTTCACCCCTCGAACTATTGAAAGACTTCACCCCTCGAACTACTGAAAGACTTCACCCCTCGAACCACTGAAATACTTCACCACTCGAACCTAACCCCTCGAACCAGTACTACTAGAACCTTACCCCTCGAACCACTTACCACTTGAACTTCTCCACTCGAATTCTTTACTCGAACCCCTTGTACTCGAACCCAACTACTCGAACCCCTGTACTCAAAATACATTCTCGAACCTGTACTCGAACTCCACTATAAAGGGACATACCTGTTAAACTTAAATTGATAATATATATACTAACTGTTAAACTGAGTGTGTATATTACTGTGTTCAATTATTGTGAGACTGAGTTATGATTTGCTCCGACATTTTTCTGTGAATGACCGGCTTGTACTTTATCTTGCCGTGTCAAACTTGAATCACATACTGCTCTGATATGTTATGTGGATGACCGACTTGTACTTTATCTTGCCATGTCAAACTTGAAATATTTGCTACCTGATTACATGTTTGTGATTTTGGGGCCCCCGACGCGATTGTAGTTCGGTCGAAATCGACGGGGAACGGTATTGATCGGACCGTCTGATTAGACCGGCTACTCGTGAAGTTTCTGGTATGCTAGCATTACCCACTGTACTGTACTGATACGAGCTCATAACTGAACATCTGTTTGGGAGTGGTTGACGAGACTGAATACTAGACTGACTGATGGCCTTCGGGCATTACTGAAAGATTGTGCCTTGTATGTTAGTCAGAGTTGCCACATAGGCCCTTGGCAGCAACTTGACACTAACCACCCGTATCCTTTTACTATGTGCTAGGACATATGTGGCTATTTGTTATTTGATATTCTGTGATCACGAAAATTCAACTGGGTAAATACTGGCAATGGAACCTCACTAAGCAAGGAGCTTACCCTTATTAAACAACCTTTTTCATGTGAAGAGGAATTGTAAGATAAAAGCCCTTTGATGTCTTTACTTATTTTGAGCGAGATCCTGGATGAACTTTAACGTGAATTTTGAATCTGTAATAGTTAGGTGAAACTATCATTTAACACTTATATTAATACTTTCACTGTAATAGTAATTTAGGTTTTTGAATTTATCTAAATTGCTTCCGCATGAAATTTATCTGTTCGTTACTGTTAGCACTTTCGGTAGCACGCCCAGACCCGGCCCGACACTGTGTGGTGGGTTTGGGGTGTTACAAATTGTCTAGCTAGTTTTGATATGGTCTCCCTTGCAGGTGGTAGATCAGGAGAAAGCAGCAATGATGCTAATGACATTGATTATGTTTAAATTGATGTTGTACAGTACTGAATTGGGCTTGGATAAAATGACATTGATGGACATTTTCACATCACTTTATAACCGGGATTGTTTAATTCTGGACTTTTTCTGGACCATAGTATTTTCTGGACATTTTTTATTTGGACTCTATGTTTTTGGACTGAAACTATTTTCTGGACATTTAATTTTTATGGATTGGTAGTTTCCATGGACTGTTTATTATTCGGGGACTGTTAAAAACTTAGAATAATTCTTTACAGTCATTATTTATGGACTACTAGACGGTGACTATTTATGGACAATTAGTAATTTTCCGGTATGGATTGTGATTATTTATGGACTTTTATTTATTTAGGACTTTTATTCTACCCGTGCTGTGATTATTTTTTAAAAACTATTACTAACTGTGGATTGTTATTATTCATGGATTGTTAATATCAGTGAATTGTGATTAATTGTAGATTGTTACTAATTCAGGATTAGATCTGTAATACTAAACTTTAATTTGTGGGGGATGACTTTTGTGGAGAGTAAAAGAATGTGGAATAGTTAATAAATGCAGCCACACGGTTGTGTCCTTAGACATGAATGAA
This sequence comes from Rubia yunnanensis, assembly GCA_037428765.1. Lineage (NCBI taxonomy): Eukaryota > Viridiplantae > Streptophyta > Magnoliopsida > Gentianales > Rubiaceae > Rubia > Rubia yunnanensis. The sequence goes on from CM075067.1 coordinate 12,085,827, forward strand.
TTTTGTGGGGCATTTAAATTTAATCACAGTTATGCATGTAAAGTGTTATGTTGGTGTCGTAATAAGAGTGTACTCAATGATGAAGCTGTGATGTATAAGGTCACCTTTATACAGCCATGCATTTCAGTTTTTAATCCGATTTGAACTTGGCGAGACATTTAAATGATATGAAACATAGCTCAAGATTAATTCCCACCTGATATCTATTATAAAAACCCCTACCGAAATAGGAATTAGAAAACATGTAATCATTAAAAAATTTCAAATATTCCAATCTTTTCTTTACATTTTCCGAAAAAAATATATGTATATACATATTAAAATAATATATAAAAATAATAATAATACTAATAACAATAAGTAAATAAATAAATAAGTAAGAGAAATTACCAAGAAGAAAATATACTAATTATACATACATATATGTATAGTATATGACAATAGTATAATAAACAAATAAATGAGCAAAGGAATAATTACATGCAAGAAAATTACCATGAAGAGAAGCTGGTAATGGATGTGAAAAGAATTATCCAAAGTAATTTTTGGAGCAAGTGGTAAGAAATGAATGGCAGACGTGAAGAAGTTTGTCCAAAGTAATTTTGGGCAAGTAGGCTTGAGGTTTACAGGATAAGATTTTAGGTTGGATAGGTGTCAGAACCTATACTTTACTTAGTATAAATATCAGTGATATCCTCCCCAAAACTTACAGCCTTAAGACACTTAGAGTACCAAAAAATTTAGAAGGTTAAACGGTGAAGTAGAAGCGGCGGTTGTCAAGCCAAGTTTAACTAAGGTGAGTGTTGCATCGCCCTAGCATGAATTGAGTTAAAATCTGAGTTATGTTTATATATATATATATATATATATAATGCCATCAGACCTGACTCTCTCGAACTGAACCCTTTACCTCTCGAACCCCGACTGAACAGTACCTCTCGAACCCCTACTAAACAGTACCTCTCGAACCCCTGCTAAACCCTTACCTCTCGAACCCCTACTGAACATTACCTCTCGAACCCCTACTGAACATTACCTCTCGAACCCCTACTGAACATTACCTCTCGAACCCCTACTGAACATTACCTCTCGAACCCCTACTAAACAATATCTCTCAAACTCTTGCTAAACCTTCTCCTCTCGAACCCCTACTGAACAATATCTCTCGAACCCCTACTGAACAGTATCTCTCGAACCCCTACTAAACAGTTGCTCTCGAACCCCAGCTAAACCCTTACCTCTCGAACTAAACAGTATCTCTCGAACCCCTGCTAAACCTTCTCCTCTCGAACCCCAACTAAACAGTATCTCTCGAACCCCCACTAAACAGTACCTCTCGAACACCTGCTAAATCTATACCTCTCGAACCCCCTACTGAACAGTACCTCTCGAACCGCCACTAAACTGTACCTCTCGAACCTACTGAAAACCTTCACATCTCGAACCTACTGAAAACCTTCACCTCTCGAACCTACTGAAAACTTCACCCCTCGAACCTACTGAAACTTTCACCCCTCGAACCCACTGAAAACTTCACCCTCAAACCTACTGAAAACTTCACCCTCGAACCTACTGAAAACTTCACCCTCGAACCTACTGAATACTTTACCTCTCGAACCCACTAAAAACTTTACCCCTCAAACTCACCTCTCGAACCTTGCCCCAAGAACTAGTACTACTGAAACCGTTACCCCTCAAACCAGTACCGCTGGAACCTTACCTCTCGAACCACTTACCACACGAACCTCACCACTCGAACCCGTACCACTTGATACCCATACCACTCGAACCTCACCACTCGAACTGGTACCACTTACCACTCGAAACCCTGAACTTGAAATCTTATAACCAAGCCCTTCTACTCTTTACATGTGTACTCGAACCCCATTAGAGAGAGATATGATGGTTAAACTTAAAAGATGGTATTTAGACGACTGATTGAATTAAGTGTGTATTTTTCATACTGTGCTCGATTATCGTGAAACTGAATTTTGGAACTGCTCTGATATATTTTTGTGAATGAACGACTTATACTTTATCTTACCGTGTCAAACTTGAATCATGTACTGCTCTGATATATTATGTGGATGGCCAACTTGTACTTTATCTTGCGGTGTCACGCTTGAATTACCTGTTACTTGATTACCTGTTCGTGCATTTAGGGGGCCCCGACGCGATTGTAGTTTGTCGAAGTCAGCGGGGAAAGATACTGACCAGACCGTTTGATTAGACCGGCTACACGTGGAGTTTGGTATTCTAGAATAACCACCTGACTGATACGAGCTCGTAACTGAACACCAGCGTGAATGGGAAAGTGAATTCGGAACTGATAGCCTTCGGGCATCACTGACTGGGATATATCGTGTATGTTAGTTACAGTTGCTATATAGGCACTTGGAAGCAACTCGGAATTAACCACCCATATCATTTTACTGTGTGCTAGGACATACGTGGTTAGTTGTTAATTGTTAATTGTTATTCTGTGATCACTAAAGCTCAACTGGGTACATACTGGCGATGGAACCTCACTAAGCAAGAAGCTTACCCTAGTTAAACAACCCTTTTTCAGGTGAAGTAGAACAGTAAGAGAAGAGTGCTTGTTGTTTACTTCGTTTGAGAAAGATCCCGACTACTTGAATTTTAATGTGAACTTTGATGTTGTAACGGTAAAGAGAAACTTTCATTTGACATTTAAATCCTTTTCATTGTAATAGTAAAGTAGGTTTTTGAATTATTTAAATTGCATCCGCATAAACTTTAATTGCTCGTTATTACTGGCCCTTTTGGTAGCACGCTCAAACTTGACACAAAACTTGTGATGATAATTTATGGTGTACGCCATAGATGCAACCATGTTTTGATTTGCAGAAATTATGAGGGAATCTAAATGTGTTTGTACTTTCTTGTGGGTAGATATTAATGTGTGCTAAACCAAATGTCTTATTCATTTACCGATTTCTTTATTTATGAGCTTGGTATTTTTTCACATATTGTTTAAACTTCATTTAAATCTGATTTTCAAAATATGCATTCAAACATTTCAAAATGATGTTTTACAAAACATTCAAAAAGGGAAACTAGTGTCCCTATTTTACAAGGTTGCCCTATAAACATGTCTCTGCAATCAAAATGCATGTTTACCCTAGAAAATATTTTCTAGAAGCAACAAGGAATGAGATTGAAGACCTTGGTAATAGAGCATTTTCAAGTATCAAGAATCTTGAAGTTCAAGTTGGGCAACTCGCCACCTCGGTGAGGTGACTTGAACCCAAGGAGTCCGACAAACTCCCTTCCAACCGGAGATCAATCCAAACAACATGAGTGCTTTAGAGTTGAGAAGTGGGAAGAAAGTTTGTGATTCCGAGAAGAAGGTGATGCAAGAGGATGATAGGGTATTGGAGGCTACCAAGGCACACTTCAAAGATGAAGAGATTGTGGTCAAGAAAGCACCTTCCAAGGAGCTTCCACCGCTCGAGGCACAAGTTACTATCCCATTTCCATTTTCGAATGCTTTGAGGGGAAATCCAAAGGTGGTGACCAATGATGCAAGCATTGAAAAAATCTTCAAAGAAGTCGAGGTAACAACCCATATCTTGGAATTAATTGAAAATGTGACATCGTATGCTAAGCTTCTTAAGGTTGCAAGAACAAAGAAGAGAAGTAGGCTTACTAAGAGGTTAGGACATTTAAAAATGGGGGGAGTTGCCGTTTTGAACTATAAAATTTTGCCTAAGAAATGCGACAACCCCAGAATGTTTTCTATTCCTATCTTCTAAGGTGGTAAACTTGTTGAAAATGACATGATAGATTTAGGTGCATCCATCAATATGATCTCGTTTAATCTATATGAATGCCTAGAAATAGGTGAGCTTAGATATTAAAGTGATTGACCAACTCATCGATCACTCCCAAGCTAGCCCTCATGGGTTAGTAAAGGACGTGATGGTGCAAGTTGGCAAGTTGGGTTTTCCAACAGACTTTTATGTTCTAGACGTGGCGCACGACGGAAGTGCACCCCCAATACTTTTGGGGAGAACTTTTTTCAAAATGTCTAGGACTAAAATTGATGTCCATTTGGGAACCTTGACTCTAGAAGATGATGTGGACAAGGTGGAGTTTGATATATATAAATCTAGGAATGATTCAACAAAATCTTCTTTTATGTGCAAAGGTGTGACCCTATGTGATGAGCATGGATTCCATGAAACCTCTTGTGTTACCAATGAGCATGAGCACTTGGATGAGTCCCGCGTTGATAATATTGTTGATGAGTCTGATGAATTGCATGATGCTATTGATGGGATTTCTGTGCTAGATAATTTTTCCAAGCTAACTAACTTGCAGCGCAAAAGGAAAAATGTCGAGGGTTTAAAACCTCCACGACCTCCTCCTAGCCCCAAAGTGACATTCACAGACTCCATTTTAGCAAGACACGAAGATTCATTTCCCATCACGGACAAGAGGTTCAAAGGTAAGGATGGTTCATTGTGGAGACCTCTCCACAATGATGTCATTGTGGGTGGAGTTGCCGACAGTAATTCTGGAGACCCACATGTAGGTGTTTCTAACTAAACTTGCATGAAAAAGAAATAAGTCGTAAGGACAATAATAAATGTACGATGTTTCTTTTTTCTTTCGTGTTTTGAATAGTGATTAGATAGATTTTGCATGTTCTTGTTTTTTTGGGGGATTTTTGAGATGAAATTCTTGTTTGATTTGAAAACTTGAGTTCGAGACTCGTGATTGTTTTTGGATAGAATTAGATTTGATGGGTGACATAGTTTTTTGATAAGAGGGAAAAAACTAAGGATTGGGTCAAAATTTCTGGCGATCTCGTGCCAAAAACTGACATGGTCCGCACCAAGAGCCTTGGTCTGTGCCAGGAGAGTTGGCACAAGGGGATGCCTGGTGCCAGAAAGTTTGTCACGAGGATTGGTTCGTGCTAGAAAGCCTTGGGTCGTGTCTGAGATTTGGCACGAGGCCTTGGGTCATGCCAAGCACATTTTGCTCTAAAACCATTTTTTCGCCGCCAAATTGTTTTAAAAATGCAATTTTTTGAAAACTCTGAATTTTTAACTCAAAAATTCATTTTTGGTTCAGAATTTTGAAATTCCTTAATTCCTTAGGATTTTTTTTATGAAAATAGTACTTCCAACATCCCTTGGAATTAATTGATTGGTACTATTGTCCCCTAATTTGAGATTTTTAAAATTTCATCCTTATCCTGAATTAAATTTGAAACTTTAAGTCTGAGACTTGTGCTTTGTTTGGAATGGAGTTACGCTTAGATTTCATGTTTTTGGATGTAGGGTTTTTCAACATTTTCATTGGCATGGAATCATAGAGCATCCCATAAAAAAGAAAAGAGATACATTGAGAGGAGCTTCACGAGCCATGAGGATGAAGGCCCTTCGGGACCACGAGAGTGAGTATAACTATTTCTCCCAACCTCACTTATGTTTTAACATGATTTTTGTTGCATTAGAGACTATGCATTGGTTACGTGTGGGGGAGGGATTAGTGAGCACTTAGGGAGTTTCATTCTTGGATTTCCTCGACGCATTTTATGCTTTTGTTGGTAGGTTTTCTTATTTGTTGGTGATTTTGGTTTTTGATTGTTGAGGGATGTTTTTGGATGGACATTTGGTGGCAAGACATGCTATGCTAGAGTTTCTAGTTTGCATGGGGTAGGTTGTTTTCGGATATTGGTGATGTATTTTTTGTGATTGATCTTATCTTTTGTAGTATGAAGCCCACTTTGGGGCGATTTTGTGATGCACCAAAAAAAATGAAAAATGAAAAAATATAAAAACCCGGACAAGTTGAAAACTCAAAAGGGTAACTTGGGTAATATTGGGAAAATCCCGGATAGATCGAAAGACCTATGTAAAAGTGAGGCTAGTCCTGGCTAGGCTTACTAGCCTAGGAAAAAATGAGAGGCCATGTGGGAAAAGGTGAGAAGTGAGTTCCCTTTGTATGATAAAGCTAGGATGAAAACCCGAAAGGGCTCCTAGGAAAAATGAGAGAAATTGAGAGAATATAAAACACTAGGTTGACGATACATTTGACTCCTTTGTTGTAACTAGGTTGAGAATCACAAATTATCCCAATGTTACAACCAAGTCGACGGCTCTTAGATTTCCTTGGTGGATTGTTTTTGGGAGACGACTCTTTGATTGCTTTTGGGGATCATTTTGGAAAAAGTAAGCTAACTTTACACTTATCTTCTTGGCTTACCTTTTTCCACATTTTACTTTTGGGTGGTTAGATTCCTTATGTTCTTCGGGAAGTGTAAGAGTTGTGAGATTATTACTCTTTTGGGGGAAACATGGTAATCTAGGAATAAGTTGAATGTCTCGGTTAACTTATGCATGCACGCTACATTTTGCTTCATTCTCTTTCTTGTCTTTATTTACTCGAGGACGAGTAAATGGTTATGTGTGAGAAGTCTGATGTGCTTTATTATTCGTGCGTTAACCATTGCATCAGCATAGTTTTTAGCTTGTTTTATTTGGTGAATGCTAGTATTAGTTGAGTTTACGTGACAAGGAGTTTTTGACGGCTATGTTTGGTTTTCTTGTTTAAATCCTGTATTTTGTAGACGTAATTAGTACTAATGGACATTTTGCATCCACAAGCTCCTAGATCTTCCTTGTGATCATCTTTAGTAGGTCGCTCGTGGGTACTTTTTGGTTACATTCTATGTGGAGGCCGTTCGTAAGAGCGGTAGAAGATATTGAAGGTCGTTTGCAAGGACGCTCAAAGAGATCGAAGCTCATTCACCTCTAGAATGGTATTAGAAAAAGGCCATGGACATCAAAGCATGGTAGAAGGAGAATGGAGCCAAAGATAGGCGGCAACGGAGATCAAAGCAGCCTACAAAGAAACGGTGAATCATGGTCTGATGAGTTGCACCAAAGTCTGAGAACGATCCAAGAAGAATAATCCTTTAAAGCTGATTGCATTGAACGATTCGAGAAGAACGATCTTGAGCACTATAAAATTGACTACTAGAACTCTCGAATTGGACTAATGGTTCATCAATAGTGAAGGAAACAAGTTCAGTCGGCAAAGGTACCACAGGCCGTATGTGTCCTTCATGGTTGGCACCAACGACCCGGGCCAAAGGAGTTGGCCCATGCCAACAGTATTCAGCACGAGGCTGTGATGTAGTCTGTGCCAAATACCATGGACCACGTGCACCAGTTCTAATCCTCACTCAAAATTGGCTAAGTATGGGTGCAGACCGACTTATTTACGACGGTCCATGCCGTTCCAAGTCTAAGATGTCGAGACCAGCTGGTGTAGAGAATCAGGCGGCCCATGCCAAGTTTCTGAGCAAATCAAGTCTCCAGACCGTGGTCCGCATGGAGGGCCGCGTCCCGCATGATTAGAAGCTCAAATCCAACCTTCCAAGCGACGACCCATGCCAAAGGTCACGGTCTATGCCAAAGGTGTTGGCATGGACTGCACTAGATCCGGCAGTCTGCAGTAGCACGGAGCAGTGGCCTGCAACATATGAAGTGCCCGGTGCCAAATCCGTTGGCACGGGCCACAACAAGTACACGGTGAGGACCGCTCCATCCGCAACGGCCCCGCCAGGGGGCGGCTATTTTGGGCCTATTTTTAGGCCCAATCCTCTACTACTATAAATATAGCCTTAGTCTACTAGGATAAAGAGGTTGGATGATTTTATTCATCATATTGTATTAGGAGAGTAACTTTAGAGAAACACTCTCTCCTTTGCTTTTCTTTCCTTTTATTTTTACTTTGATCCTAGATGTGGAATTAAAATCTTTATTTTAATTCCATATATATATCTATGGAGTAGTTTCTATAGCTTGGGGATAAGTTGTAGACATGTTTTTATTAAATGCTTTTGTAAGATTCACTAGATTCATCCTAATATTTGTGTTCATGATATTATTCTGAATTGTTGCATGAATAGTACACTCCATTAAGCACACACACTAGTCTATATTCATACTGGTGCAAATATTGATACCCCTTTGGGAAGGAAAATCTAGATGTTTGTATGGGTAATGGGGTGCATTGGTATGCGTGAGTGTGTACACAGGAGACCCAAGTATTACTCTGAATTATTTCTCATCGCACCGGCCTTAGCTGATTACGTAAAGTAGTCTGAGAGGTTACATGTAGAGATAGTGAAAAGTAGAAAGATATGGTTGTTAGAGGCCCAAGTTTCATAGATAAGGTGCCTACGATCCCTTGCCTAATTCATAGAACATTGGGAAGTAGTACATTTGTGGTGGAAGCCCAGGATGTAATCGCACTGAGGAGAAACAGATCTATAAAAATGGTTGGACCTTGTTGTACTCCCCTAATTACGATGGCAGTGTCAATGGAGGGTAGCGAGCGCACCCGACCTGACATGTATGGGGAAGTGTATGCTATCGGTCACACCACGTGCTATGAACACTCTATTAGGCTTGTCTAAATCTTACATGTGAATGAATCAAGGATAGAAGAATTAAATCATTCATGTCTCACAATGATTCCCCAAGTGTTTAGCTAAATAGATTAATTGCTTTTTACTTTCATGTTTCGTTGTTGTTATGTGAAAAACCAACCCCCCCTTTTTTTGCTTTACTAGCTATTCCTATCACTTGTGCGGGTGACGACCCATACAAGGTTTTGTTTAAATTGATTCTTATGCCATAGCATCTCTGTGGACACACCCAGACTTAACAACCCCTACCGGTAGCGTATTAGTGAGTTAGGTGCATAATATAAATTTTATCTTTGACCTACAGTCCTCTGCTCGGGTTAATTAGCTACAATTAGCTACCACAAGTTGAGGTGGGTCAGCATGTCCTCAAAGATGCTAGGGCCTAAGTATCAATTAGAACATAACCTCGTATGGATCGTCAATCCGTACGAGTGATAGGAATAGTTAGTAAAGCAAACATGGGGGGTTGTGTTTTGGTTTTTCAATTAACAGCTATAAAACATAAAAGCAAAAGGCAATTAATATATTTAACTAAACACTTGGGGAGTCATTGCGTAACATGGTTAATTTAATGTTTTGATTCTCGATTCATTGACATAGATATTTAAAAAAACCTAATAGAATAGAATGTTCATAACACGTGGTGTAGCCAATGGCATATACTTCCCCGTACTTGTCACGCCAGGTGCGCTTGCAACCCTCCATCGACACCGCTTCATTATTAGGGGAGTACAATAGGGTCTGACCATTGTTGTAGATATGTTTCTTCCCCGTCTGATTTTGGGCATTCCATCATGATCTCTACTTCTCAATGGCCTATAAATTAGGCAAATGGTTGTTGGCACCTTATCTATACACTAGGGCCTCTTACAACCCTAGCTTGCTACTTTTCACTATCTTTACCTGCAACCTATCAGACTACTTTACGTAATTAGCTAAGACTGGTGCGATGTCAAATAATTCATAGTATTGCTAGAATTCCCCGTGCACACACCTACGCGGATCCGTACCCCATTACCCATTCAAACAATCCAGGTTTCTCTTCCCCATGAGGCATCAATATTAACACCAACATGAATATAGACTAGAGTGTGTGCTTATATGGAGTGTACTATTCATGCAATTCAAACATTAAAGAACAAGTCACAATAATATCATGAACACAAAATTAGGATGAACTAGTGAATCTCACAAAATATTAACAACGATGCGCCTACAATTTATCCCCAAGTTATGGAAACTAATCCTTAGATATGTAATTAAAATAAAGATTTGAATTCCACATCCTAGGATTAAAGCAAACTAAAATAAAGAAAAGAAAGAGGAAATAGAGTTTCTCTCTCTAAAGTTGCTCTACAAGATGAACTGAAAATTATCTAACTCCCTTAACCTAGTAGACTAAGGCTATATTTACAGTAAGAAGGGATTGGGCAAAAAAAAGGCTCAAAATAGGGCAAAAATGTCTAAAACCCTAAGTGAGCCGCTGCCTAGCGTGAGCCGCTGCCTAGCGTGACCCGTCGCGGATTGCGTGGTCTGCGCCATGTACTTATCCTTGATGGTGCAGGGCACATCATTTGGCGCGGGCTACTGCTTTGTGCTACTATGGAGTGCTAGATCTGGCACGGTCGGCATCAACTCCTTTGGCGCGGACCGTGACCTTTGAGTAGCTTTAACGTGGGCCATAGTCTGGAAGCCTCATTTTGAACTTCTGATCTGCAAGACGGGGCCCTTGGTACGGACCGTCGTCCGGAAGCTTGCTTTGCTTATAAAAACAGCACATGCCATCTGATTCTCCACATCCCGTCGGATGGTATCGATATTTTGCACTTGGAACGGCACGAGCCATCATAAATGGGACGGTCTGCGCCTATACTTAGTCATTTTTGAGTGAATGTTGAAACTTGCGTGCGCGGCCCGTGGCATTTTGCACAGTCCGCCTCATTGCCTTGTGTTGAATCCTTTTAGCATGGGCCAAGTCCTCTAGCACGGGCTATTGGTGCCACCCATGAGTGACCCGCGCCGTCCCGTGGTACCTTGGCTGGCTGAACTTCTTTCTTTCGCTGTGGGTGAACCGTTAGTACGATTTGAGAGTTTTTGTAGTTGATTTTTTAGCACTCGAGAAGATGAATCCAATGGAATCAGCCTTAAAGGCTTATTTTTCTCAGATTGTTCTCAGACTTTGGCGCAATTCATCGGACCAAGATTCCCCATTTCTTTGTTGGCTGCTTTGAAATCCACCGTCGCCTATCTTTTGCTCCAATCTCCTTCTACCATGCTTTGATGTTCATTGCCTTCGTCTACTATCATTCTAGAGGTGAATTTCCTTCGATCTCATCTACCTTCCTTGCAAACGACCTTCAATATCTTCTACCGCCCTTACGAATGGCCTTCTCATGGAATGTCACCAAAAAGTACCTACAGGCGACCTACTAAAGATGATCACAAAGAAGATCTAGGAGCCCGTGGATACAAGATGTCCATTTGCACCAATTAAGTTTACAAAATGCGGGATTTAGATAAGAAAACCAAGCATGGCCGTCTAAACCCCTTGTCACGTAAACTCAACTAATACTGGCAATCAACCACACAAAACAAGCTAATAACTATGCCGAATGCAACGGTCAATGCACGCAAAATGAAGCACATTAGACCACCCCCAACACTTAACCCTTTGCTCGTCCTCGAGTAAATAAAGACAAGAAAAGAATTAAGAAAAATCTAGCGTGCAAGCATAAGTTAGCCGAGACCTCCAACTTATTCCTAGATTACCCTATTTCCCCCAAAATAGTAAGAATCTCACAACTCTCACACTCCTCAAAGCACATAAGCAATCTAACCACCCAAAAGTAAAATGTGGAAAAGGGCAAGCAAAGAAGACGATAAGTGTCAAGCTAGCTTATTTTTCCCAAAATGATCCCCAAAAGCAATCAAAGTGTTTTTTCCCAAAAACAATCTACCAAGGAAATCGAAGAGTCATCGACTTGGTTGTAACTGAGGGATAACTCGTGATTCTCAGCCTAGTTACAAACAAGGAGGCAAATGTATCGTCAACCTAGTTTTTTGTTTTCTCTCAATTTCTCTTATTTTACCTAGGAGCTCTTTCAGGTTTTTATCCAAGCTTTAACACACAAAGGGTACTCACTTCTCACCTTTTTCCACACGGCCTCTCATTTTTGCCTAGGCTCGTAAGCGTAGCCTCTCACTTTTACCTAGGTCATTCGATCTATTAGGGATTTTTCCCAATGTTACCCAAGTAGCCCTTTTGTGTTCAACTTGTCCGGGTTTTTATATTTTTTTCACTTTTTCAAAATCTTCAATTTTTTTTGGTGTAACACAAAATTTCCCCAAAAGTGGGCTTCATACTACAAAAGATAGACTCATCACAAAAATTACACCACCAATATCCTAAAACAAACAACCCCTTGCAAACTAGAAACCCTAGCATAGCATGTCATGCCACCAAATATCCATCCAAAAACATCCCATGACAATCAAAATCAAAATCACCAACAAATAAGACAAAACTACCAAGAAAAATATGACATGCACCGAGAAAATCAAAGAATAAACTCCCTAAGTTCTCACTACTCCCTCCCCCACACTTAAATGATACATAGTCATCAATGCAACAACAACCATGTAAAAAAATAAGTGAGGTTGGGAAAAATAGTGACACTTACTCTTGTGGCCCTGAAGTGCATCCCTCCTCATCGTGACTAGTGTTGCTCCTCTCAATGTATCTTGTTACTTGAAGCACGACCTCGATGCAATCCACCCCTTCTATCGCTTGGACTACCTCTTGTAAATCTTGGGTAGAGATCAAAAGCTAATCCCCAAGTGCATGCAGTTGGTCAATGATGTTCGTGGATAAGCAAGAGTGGCTAGGATGTGCTCTTGAAGAGATATCACCCTCGGCCTCCTCAATGTCTATCTCTGGGGTGGCTAATACTCTGTAGAACTCTCTCTCAAAGTGCGGGTCTAGCTCAATAAATAGGTCATCCAAACATGTGTCATGGTTGATGGCGGTGCCCTCCGGCTAAGAAAGTACCATGAAACTACAAGTACTCGCTCAACCATAAAGCCACACATATCAATCCTCGAATGTTATAGGTCTCACCATGAATGCCTTTGATAGCTTCTCGATGTCATACTTTGTACCCAATTTTCCCAAGTTAGCCAATGCTCTATGTGTGACCGGATACCCCAAATACTGTGCCAGTAGACCTACCATGCCGCCCACAGATATCTTACCACTCTTTTCCCCCATTTTCATGAACTGAAGTACAAAGTTCCCTACCAGGTTCAAGTAGAAATTACCCTCGGGAGTCATTTCCCAAAGGCAATGAACATTCAAACCCAGACATTGCATCAGCTCACCGTGGTAAAAAGCCCCCATTGCCAATAGTCGGTGAACGTAACGAAATGCCTGATGAACTAAGGCGGTGCTCTTGCACATATTCTTCTAATCAGTCCTTGTCAGCTGCCTCCAAAAGTTCTCGAGAGAAAAATGCATCCCTTAACGGTGTGTCCTAGGGATCTCCTTGTCGTACCTTCATCTAAAGGCACGGGTTCCAGGTGTGTCATCTGTACTCCTTGTCATCAAGATTGATTTTGGCTGCCTTGTGTCCATTCTCGTCCATGACCAACCAAAGAGTAGCTAGCAACTCTAGGGTCAATATGATGTAAGTCTTAGAATTTTTTTCTAAGAACCCATCTAGACCTAACCGACCTAATAGATAGGACACAAGCTCAAGTAAGCCTAGAGCAGCCAGTGTGTCCTTGCATGTGAAGCCGGTCTCTAGCATACTCCTCTTTGGATTTCTCAAATTCCTCCACCTTTGTGCTGTAGTCATAGAGATATTGGATAGTCCTATAAAATCATCGGTCACAGATGTGGGGTTACGAAGAGTAGGAGTCATCGGCTCATGGTTTGCACCATTTACTGGTTTCTTCCTTTTCTCACCTCGTGTGGACTTTCCCTTCTCCAATGTATTCCTTTTAGGAGGCATACTAACAAAATGAGATAAAGAGTGGTAATGTGATCTTCAAAAAAAGGCATGGTTCACATTACCATTTAACAAGTAGATCCTTCCTAAATAGCCTAGACATTCAAAACATGATAATCCAAGCATGAAGGCTATTTAAACAAGCATGTAAGTCATCACCAACTCATTAATAAGATTATGCAACCAAGATTCATCTCCTCCCAAATCACCCAAAAACATGAAGAACATATCATTCAAGCATAACAGAACATCAAACCACCTAAACTTTCTTCAACACAAGATCATGCATAAAATCCCAAACATATATCCCAACAACAAACATAATCATTCAAAAATCATGTTTTTCGTAACACCACCACAATGTCAATAAAGCATATAAACAAAGAGTTCAATGAATTACCCGGAATTTGAAGCTAAGAATTGCAAGATCCACACAAGAAGGAAGCAAGAATTGCTAATTTTTGAGAGAAAAGCTTCAAATTTCAAGTTTCACCAAGAGTGTGTGTGAATGAGTGTTTATTGAGAAGGAAGAATGTGTCAAATGATAAAAGTAGGTGGAAGAATGTACCATGGGTTTAGAATTTCAGCATAGATGATAAGAGATTGAGGTACAATTAGGATAAGAATGGAATTTTAAACTTGCAATTTAGGGGACAATAATACCAATCAATTAATTCCAAGGAATGTTGGAAGTACTATTTGCATAAAAAATCCTAAGGAATTAGGTAATTTCAAAAATTTTGAACCAAAAATGCATTTTTGATTTCAAAATTCAGAATTTTCGAAAGTTTGCATTTTTGAAACAATTTGGAAGCGGGAAATTGGAAATTGGCATAGAATGTACTTGGCATTGACCAAAGCCTCGTGCCAAATTTCTGGCACGAACCAACCCTCGTGCCAAACTTCCTAGCACGAGGCATCCCCCTGTGCAAACTCTCCTGGCACGGACTGTGGCACTTAGCGTGGACCGTGTCAGGTTTTGGCACGAGGTTTCCACAAATTTTGACCTATTTCTTAGTTTCTCCCTCTTTTTTGAAAAACTATGTCACCCATCAAATCTAATTCCATCCAACACAATCATGGGTCTTGAACTCAAAATTTCAAATCAAACAAGAGTTTCATCTCAAATATCCTCATCACAAACAAGAACATGCAAAATCTATCTAATCACTACACGAAACACGAAAGTAGAGATAAACACCGTATATTTATTTTTGTCCTCGCGAATTATTTCTTTATATGCAATCTAGTTAGAAACACCTACTTGTGGGTCTTCGGAATCGCAATCTGCGACTACGCCCACGATGACATCGTTGTGGAGAGGTCTCCACAACAATCCATCCTTACCTTTGGACCCCTTGTCCGTCATAGGAAATGAATCTCCGTGTCTTGCTAAAATAGAATCCATGAATGTCACTTTGGGGGTCGAGGGGGTTTTAAGCCCTCAACATTCTTCCTTTCCCACTGCAAGTTAGTTAGCATGGAAAAACAATCTAGCACAGACATACTTTCAATCGCATCATGCAATTCATAAGACTCATCAGCAATATTATCAACACGGGACTCATCCAAGTATTCATGCTCATTGGTAACACAGGAGATTTCATGGAAATCATGCTTATCACATAGGGTCACACCTTTGCACGTAAAAGAGAATTTGTTGAATCATGCCTCAATTTATGGATATCAAATTCACTTTGTCCACGTCATCTTCTAGAGTCAAGGTTCCAAATGGACATCAATTTTAGTCCTAGACGCCATCTTCCGTCGTGCGCTACATCTAGGACATAAAAGTCTGCCAAAAAAACCAATTTTCTAACTTGCACCATCACATCATAAACTAGTCCACGAGGGCTAGCTTGGTAATGATTGGCTAATTAGACAATCACTCTAGGTTTCTTAAGGTTACCTATTTCTAGGCATTCATATAGACTATATGGGATTATATTGATGGATGCGCCTAAATTTATCATGGCATTTTCAACAAGTTTTCCACCTAAAGAGATAGGGATGGTGAACATTCCGAGATCGACGCATTTTTTAGGAAAATATTTATGGTTCAAATTGGCAACTCCCCCCAATTTCAAATGTCCTAACCTCTTAGTTGGTCTACTTCTTTTCTTTGTGCGTGCAACTTTAAGAAACTTAGCATATGATGGCACATTTTCAATTAATTCCATGATAGGGATTGTTACCTCGGCCTTTTTGAAGACTTTTTGAATGCTTGCATCATTGGTCACTAACTTTGGCTTTCCCCCTCAAAGCATTTGGAAATAATGGTGGGATAGTAACTTGTGCATTGGGCGGTGGAAGTTCCTTGGAAGGTGCCCCCTTGATAACAATTTTATCTTCTTCGAAGTGTGCCTTGGTAGCCTCCAATACTCTATCGTCCTCTTGCATAACCCTCTTCTCAGACTCACGAACTTCCTTCCTATATCTCAACATGAGTGCACTCACATTCCTTGGATTGATCTCGGTTTGGGAAGGGAGTTTTCCGGACTCCATGGCTTTAAGTCGGCTCACCGAGGTGGCATGTTTCCCAACTTTAACTTCAAGATGTTTGATACTTGAGAAAGCTCTATTTACAAGGTCTTCAATCTCGCACCTTGTCCTCTCTATGAAGACTTCATGTTTCTTCCCCAATTGACCGATGGCTTCTAAGATCTCTTCTAGATCTGATTTGCAGATCGAGGCATGATTGTTGGAAGGGCCTTCACCTCTAGGGTATGGTGGAGGTGGAGCTTGTCCACCCTGATATCCTTGAGGTTGGTTATCCTACTTCTATCGGAAATTTGGATGATCTTGATACCTTGGGTTGAACGAATTGGCATATGGATTTGGCTTTTTATCTCCTTGGTTCCCCCAGAACCTTGTGGTTGGTTCCTTGCAAATTATGGTCTTTCTCAGTTGTTGTACTCAATGAAATTCACCTCTTGCAAATTGGCTACGACTTTGAGACACGCCTCGGTATTGTGGTGTAAGTTGCACACCCTTCACACTTTGACTTGATGCACTTTTCCTTGCAAGAGCTCCTTCATCATAGAAGCAAGAGCTTGTACTTGCTCCTCCAACTTAGGTGATTGTGCGGGTTCATCCAAGACCCTAACCCTTGACCTTGTGCCAAATTGTCGCATTCTATTAGCCATTTCTTTAAAGAGAGCCATTGCATCCTTATGGTTTTTTTCACTATCGAACCATTGCAAGCGGCCTTCACCATTCGTATATCTTCATCGCATAAACCCTCAAAGAAATAATGCACTAGATCTCCCTCCTTGAAGGAATGGTAGGGAAAACTCGTTAACAATCTCTTAACGCACTCCCAATAATCATACAAGCTCTCAGAAGCCCCATTGGGTGGTGTTTGATAGTTGTTTCTTTAGCCCAATAGAATTGGACACTGGAAAATACTTCTCTAAGAACCTCTGCTTCATGTCCCTCCAAGAACCTATGCATCCTAGCGGCAAGTAGTAAGGCCAGTCTTTATCTCCGTCTTGAAGGGAAAACGGGAAGGCTCCATATTGTAGTCGTCTTTAGAAACTCCCAGTGGTTTCATGTTTGTACACACCAAGTGAAACTCTGATAGATGCTTGTTCGGTCCTCCCCCACCATACCATGAAAGGTGGGAAGATAGTGGATCATTCCACCCTTTAGCTCACAACTCACATTCAGTGGTAATGGGGGGAATGCTATGTATAGTGGGTGACTTTCCAGATTAGGGTCCATATGCTCCCTTAAGGTTCAGTTATCTTCTGCCATTATTTGCGGTCTTTCTACCAACACTACCTACCTCGGTTGAACTTTTGCCCTAGTTCTTCACTTCCTTCTCCTCCGAACATATGTGTTCTTAATCGGATAGTGTAAAATGCCTAGATTTGTGGTACGAGTGTGTACCACAAACTAGGGCTGACAATACCCTTCCGAACACAACACTAGCAAATAGATAAAAAAGGTAACAAAACAACTATCACAATAGCTCAACACACAAATTATCAAAATAAAACAAAAACAAATACTAACTGCTCTACTAACACGTTATGCTAATTGACATTTAAGCTGCATAGCATCCCCGGAAGCGGCACCAAAATTTGACCCGTCTCCACTCAGGGTCATTATTTAAAGAAAATTAAACAGAGGCACTGAGGTCAAAGGGGCTCAAATTTAAAATTTATATTCTGCACCAAAATCTCACTACTATGCTACCTAAAGGGTAGTTAGAGGTAAGCCCAGGGCATGTCCACAGAGATGCTAGGGCCTAAGAATCAATTAAAAAATAACCTCGTATGGGTCGTCCATCCATACAAGTGATAGGAATAGTTAGTGAAGCAAACAAGGTGGGGGGAGGTTTGTTTTTTCAATTAACAGCTACAAAACATAAAAGCAAAAAGCAATTAATCTATTTAACTAAACACTTGGGGAGTTATTGTGCAACATGGTTAATTTAATGTTTTGATCCTCGATTCATTCACATAGAGATTTAGAAAAACCTAATAGAGTGCTCATAACACGTGGTGTGGGCGATGACATACACTTCCCCATACATGTCACGTCGGGTGCGCTCGCAACCCTCCCTCGACATCGCCATTGTAATTAGGGGAGTACAACAAGGTCCAACCATTGTTGTACATCTGTTCCTCACACGTGCAATTACGTCCCGGGCATTCCACCACAAATGCACTACTTCCCAAAGTCCTATGAATTAGGCAAGGGATCATTGGCACCTTATCTATGACACTAGGGTCTCTTACAACCCTAGCTTGCTACTTTTAACTATCTCTAACCGCAACCTATTAGACTACTTTACGTAATCAGCTAAGACTGGTGTGATGGAAAATAATTCAGAGTTTAATGTTAGTAGAACCCTCTTGGAATACAAGGGAAGATATCCTCAAAATCCCAATAGTATGCAAGATTTTGACACTTTTACAGTGTCAACAATCTAGAAGACATACCAACGGTTGGGAATTATTATACATGGACAAAATCAAGGAGAGACTATGATAGAATCTGTAAAAGAATTGATAGGATATTAGGAAACTCATAGTGGTTTAATAAATATCCATACACATCAGTTCATGCTTTTGCCAGGATGCCCTCTGATTACTCAGCTCTAATCTTAGACACTAACATACAGGATAATACATATCCAAAGGCCTTTAGATTTCAAAATATGTGGACACTCATACCTGAATTAATGCAACTAAAACAAGCTAACTAGAACCAACCATGCCCACACATGGGGATGTTTAATTTTTCACATAAGTTAAAAAGATTAAAATTGGAGTTAAAAACATAGAACAAAAACACATTTGGTAATGTTTTTGAAAATCTGAAAATAGCAGAAAAAGGGTTCAAGAATTGGAAGCTAAATATGACACTAATCAAGACCGCAATGATCCAAACCTCCTTTTAGAAGCCAATGCAGAGTTAACCAAAAAATTAAAAGAACATCTTTTTTGGAAACAAAAGACGAAACTCAACTGGCTAAAAGAGGGAGACCTCAACACTAAATTCTTTCATAACTCTGTAAAAGAAAAGCATAACAGACTCAAATTAACAAGATTATGGATGAGAATGGAAACTGGATTACAGATCAGAAAGAATTGGGGGATCATACCGCAACATTCTTCAAAAACATGCTAACTGATACTAATAATGACAAATCAGGAAATTCCATATTGAGATATTTAGAATTCATACCCACAGTTGTGACAGAACAGGAAAATGGTGAAATAATCAAGCTAATTCAAATGCAAGAGCTGAAAAACATTGCTTTTCAACTTGACCCTAACAGTTCTGCAGGGCCAGATGGTTTTCCTGGTAGTTTCTATAGGTGTGCATGGGAAATTATAAACGTAGATCTACTTTCATGTGTGCAGGAGTTCATGTGTGGTATTGTTATACCTAGGAGTATCAGTAGTACACTAATTTTCCTAATCCCAAAAACTGAGACACCAAACACACTATCTGGCTTTAGGCCTATTTCTCTGTCCAATTTTGTTAATAAAATATGCTCAAAGGTCCTGGTAGATAGGATGTCATTAGTTGTGGATAAATGTATATCTAATGAACAATCTACCTTCATTAAGGGGAGGGGAATAAGTGATAATGTGCTTACCATGCAGGAGATGGTCAGATTTTTAGATAAGAAAAACCAGGCATTAAACCTAATAGAAAAAATAGACATGTCCAAGGCCTTTGATAGAGTCTCCTGGCCAATGTTGAATTCATTGCTATTGAAACTTGGGTTCTATGGTCACTTTGTGATACTAATCTTACAAAATATATCAAATGCATGGTTCTCAGTTCTACTTAATGGTAAACCCATTGGCTTTTTCCAGGCCAATAGGGAATTAAAACAAGGCGATCCCATATCCCCCATACGTTTAATCTCATAAATGAGGTACTTAACAGAGGCCTGAAGATCATGTTCAATTCTGAACTGATGGATTACTTCCAGATCCCAGGAGGATTTAAACTAACACACCTATCATATGCAGGTGATACGGTGATTTACTTAAAAGCCACCAAAAAATCTGTCCTAAATCTGGTAAAATTCCTACACCACTATGAAAAAGCCAGTGGAAAAGTTATAAACTACTAGAAAAGTGCTTTTTACATAGGTAAATGGGCTAGCACAATCACAGTTCAGAGGGTGAAACACATCACATAGATAAGCCAGGGAACATTCCCATTCACATACTTGGGAGTTTCATGCTATAAAGGTAGAAAAATAAATGTTTACTACCAGTATCTAACTGAGAAAATCAACAAAAGAGTCTCAAACTGGAATTCTAAGTTACTAAATCAGGCAAGGAGGATAATATTCATTAGACATGTCCTTACATCAATTCCATAACATGCCTGGTGTGTCTCAGCCCCAACAAGTCACATAATCTCTGAAATGGAGGCCATTTGTTCATAATTCCTATGGGGGGAATGAAACTGACACATCTAAAAGACATTGGAGATCCTAGCCTAGACTGTGTTACCCTTGGCTAGAAAATGGGCTCAATTTTAGGAATTTCCATACAATCATAGATTCATTCTCAATGAAACTTTGGTGGAAACTATAAGAAGGGTTGAGTATATGGGCACAGCTCATATGGTCACTACCAAAATCTAGCAGAACATCTCATCCATGGAAAAGAATCCTAACAGTAAGTCCTAAAGCAGTAAAGAACTCTAGAGTCGTTATAGGTAGGGGTCTTTGTAATTTTTGGACTGCTAATTGGTCTGGACTAGGACTGCTAATTGATAATTGGAACCATAACTCTGAACCCCCCAGCCCTTATATGACAGTTAAGTATTTCTCAAAAAACATGAACCATATAATGCAGTCACCTAGCATAGGTTTCAGTTCACTGAGTATGTCAAAGTTGGAACACTCTATTATACTCTTTGACAAACAGGATCACATGGTGTGAACACCATCTACTACAGGTAAGCTCTCTATATAGTCTTCTTATCAACTACTTGGGAATAAGAAACAACAAGTGTCAGGACTGGAAAAGGTATGGAGCTCAATCTTACCCCAAAAGATTGCAATATTTGTCTGGAAACTGATTAACAAATAGCTCCCAGTGGATGATATATTGCAAACTATGATGATTAATGTTTCTTATAGATGCCCTCTCTATTTCAACCATGAGGAAACTCTTAATCATATTTTTAATAAATGTCAAGTCACTGAGAAACTATTGAAACATACTGCTCACTTGGTAGAAATAAATGACCATACTTGTGATCATATATTTGACAAATTATCTTGGTATTGGTCGAACACAGCCTTTTCAAAAACAAAAAAAAATATTTTTTTTAGATCCTACCATCTTTACTTTGTTGGTTAGTGTGGAAAAATATATGCTCAGCTGTGTATGATAACAAAAAAGAGAGGGCTGACAGTATGATTTTTGAATTGAACAGAATGTTGGCCGATTTTTTACTGTACATCCTCAGGTTATACATAGATATTTTGATTCCTTGGTTTTAAAAGGACTAATCCCAGTGCAGAAGAAACCAAAAACTAAAATCATTAGAGCCTATAAATGGGAACCACCGGACATAGGGTATAAATTGAACACAGATGCCACACACTCCCATTTATCTTACTCTAAAGCTGGAATAATTGTCGAAAACATGGAATGCATAGTCAAAATGGCAGCAATAGATAGCATACCAATAGCAGACTTGCCATTAGAGGCTGAACTATTGGCCATAAGATTAGGCCTTCACTTATGCATTCTAAATAACTTCCACCCTTTGATAATTGAAATTGACTCTATGCAGGCTGCAAAAATACTACAAGGAAGGAAAATCTCACCCAGGAAGATCAAGAAGTTATGTTGGGAGATCAATGATGATGCGGCACACATAGGTGCCACGTTTCAACACATTTTCAGGCAACAAAATCAGGCTGCACATGAACTTGCACACATGGCACTCAGCCTGGATACTCAACTGATTACTACCTTACAAGCACAGGACTTCAACCAAAGAGTCAAGGCAGCAATCATTGTAGATCATATGAGACTGCCAAACATTAGAGTTCACTACTAAAAGAATGACGTCCATCTCTATTAGGCTCATCCAATTAGTTATATATAGCATTGGTTTCTTGGAAATGTTTTCAAAGGATTGTCTTGGCTAGCAAATGTTAACACTTGGGGTGGAGGCATTTAGTTAGAGACACAATCCTTTCAAAACAATATACGTAGCACCGTTTTTGTCTTAGAAGCGCGATCACACCATTATAGTAGGAGAATTCTTAAACTAAACAGCTGTAATATTTTTGGTTACAGGGCTAGGGGTGGCCAATACATACCCCCACCTACCAGGTGGTTTCTAATTAAAAAAAGAATTATGCTGGGTTATATGCACTTCGCTCTAAAAACTATAAAGTTCATATTCACTAAGTATGGGCTCCTAACCCCAAAATAAATAACCCTGTCTAAAATCAACAAAATTTCACCTTCCCTACTTACCATCATTCATTCCGCCTCCATCTCCACCACTTCTCATTATGCCTTCTCCAATATTCGCTCTATGTACTCTACCCCTCCACCACCTAAAAACACCACCTCCTTCAACCACTGTCAAATCTTTCACGATTTTCTTCTCCAATTCCTCTCTCATGATATCATCTACCATCCATACAACCCACCCCATCTATTTAAATCTTATAACCGTCTAATTTCTTATCTCTACGATACCCGCTCCAGATCTGGTGCTCATTGTTGTTCATGCTTTTATCATTCGATTCACTGGTTGAATTGACCTTCTCTGATCCACCCCGACTTTTAGAAACACCCTCAACAACTCACACACCGGCACCCAACGTGAACACACATTCTAGAATAAACTGTTGGCTTCTAAAACATCATTGTCTCACTCGTGCTCTCTAGGACCTTACCACACATGATTGCCTTAGTGCCGACATACTTAATAGATGACTTTCAAAACTATTATTTGACCTCAATGCAATTAAGTCATAAAAATAATCACGGCTTAGGTGTCACTCATATCCGCAGCTTGACACCGGTAATCAAGACTCATTCAATCCCATAATCAAATCTAATCTAACCCATTAATCAACAATCATGCTTAATTGTCACCCTTAAACATAATCTTAACAATAATTAATGGCCAAATCAATAAAAAGGTAAAATATTTCTGAATTCATTCCCAAACCTAGCACTAAATAATGGCATAATCTCAATTAGTTGTCATCCTAACTTTTATTCGTATAATAATCATAAGAATTAAGCACAAGCATCCATGATAATCAAGAGAAATGTGTGGAAAGAACCAGAATCTCACAATACTATAGCTAAACATGCTTAATAAATGTTCAACAGATGGTTCAGAATGATACCCACTTTTAATCAAAATTCACAGTTTGGTACCAAAAATTTTAATTTGTCCTTTAAAGGTACCCATTTTTACATTTATGTCAAAATGGTACTTTTCAGCAAAAAATGGGTACCAATTTGGATTAAAATTGTGCCACAATGGTACCCACTTTTAATCAAAAAGTACCTTTTCGGGACATTAATGAAAAAGATTGTACCACTTCAGAACAATTTCAAAAATTGGATTCCAAACTATGAATTTCACTTAAATATGGGTATCATTTTTGAACATTTTCTCATATAACCCGGAGCACTAATTTAGCCTAATCTAGCAAATAACCTAACAAAATACATAAAAACTTGATTAAAAAGAAGTAAATGATGAATAATAAGTGGCCAAAGTAGGGATTTTACCCAGAAGTCCAACCCTTTGTCCATTGGACAAAGGAAGGCTTTTATAGGTTGGAAGAGAGAATTTTAACGTTGTGGTCAAACCCTAGTCAAATAGGGTCGTCGCGGACCATGCACATCATCACAGTCCACGACCTAGGTGTTTTCTTAGTACATGGGTTTAAGACTGAGCGCAGACCGTGTAGATCTGCACAGTCCGCCACCTAGATATTTGTCTTATGGTCTTGACCATCCTTTTAAGTGTCGTGGGTCGTGCATTATTGCACGGTCCGCAATGTGGAGCTTCTTCTAGAGCTTGACCACGAACTGATGGTCGCAGACCATGCACATCTTCACAGACCGCAACTAGAGGTTGATAGGCACATTTTACATGATATTATTGATGTACTTTTAACTCATCTTGATGCATTTTTGTGCTTTAGATCATGTATATTGCTCATAAATTCTCTTAGGAATGATAGGAGCAATTTTGTGCTCTAATTAATTTTCGAGGGAATTTTTCACATCAAAACAAGGAATTGAAGGTGTTGGCATCAAGAAGAAGGGGAAAATTTGAGTGCAAGAAGAAAGCAAGGCAACAAGGCAAGGCGAGATCAACACAAAGAGGTTGCAAATCGTCTCTTTTGCTAAGCACATGATATCTTCGCGATAACGAAATAGGTTCTTTGCAAGGCACAAAACCTACTTACAGGTCGGAAAACTTGTTCTGCTGCTTGATTTATACCTTTTTATCCCCCTTTGTCTTGTACTATAAATAGCACTGGTTAATATCTAAGCGTTGTCGGAAACTATGGCCTTAGCAACCAAAGATAAAGGATTTATAATATTTCTCCCTTACTCATTTGTAACTACTAGAAAATATACAATGGTAAGTTAGGGTGTCATCCACAGAGACTTAGGGTTTTAAGAGATAGCTTCAAAATTTTCACACATAAGCATCACCAAACGTGTGTGTCAAAAGTAGAGAAAATTGGGGGTTTTGTTTTAAAAGAGTCAAACTAACAAGTTACAAGCATTAAAGACAAACAAGAGATAGATTCAATGAGAATGGCCTTGGGGCATTTGCATCACACTATTGATTTACTAATAATGATCCTATAATTCTATTCACATATAAACAATAAACTATTGTGTGCTTTATGACTCGATGTGGACAGGTTGACTTATCAAAAACTGCCACGATGACTAATATCCTGGTTTTTCCCCTTCATCAAACTTCCACCTTTGCCTGTAATAGCTAGAAAGGCGCTAAACCCACTGATCCCCTCTAGCCCTCACTACTGTGGTGAACAAACCTGATATCACGAGTAAATTAAACACAGTGGTGACATGACTCGCCAGGACCTCCACTGGAAACATCCACTACAACGTCATATGCTTTTATGACTGAGAGCATTGGTGTTTTATTATTACCCCCTACAATGGTTGTGAAACCCCGAACCAAACTAGATTAATAAATAAAATGTACCTCCAATACAAATTATGTTATCTCAATTGAACCTTTTTAATCCCTCTAATTGGAAAAAATTATTATTATGGATTAACCTAGATGTTAATCTCGGACGAAGTAAATTTAATTTAATAATCTTAATTATTGATATATATATATATATATATATATATATTAGTTAATATCAAACGATGATAAAGTCTAGTATAGGTTTCACTTGAGAAAGAGGAAGGAAATAATAGTACGTCGAATCAGAATAGAAACGCGATATACAAATTGCACAGTTTAAAAGAGTTAAGTAATAAATGATAAATTGAGTTGTTAAATAATTATCTAGAAACATCTCCAATGGTTTACCTTGTATCTTCCTCTAAAACAAATATTCCTTCAATTTATTGAGGAACACTAATTTTATAAATATTCTTTCATACTTATCACAATATTATATAATGGTAATTTTCATATGTAATTACAAATAAGAATAAAATAAATAAGTTATCATTTCTAATATTTTTTTGATTTCCAGGAATATAATTGTATTATATATATATGATTGATTATAAGTATTGTAAATTAAAAAGAAGAAAAGCCAGTAAATAAAGAATTAAAAGAAAGGAACAAATAAAGATAAAATGAAAAAATAAGTAATCAAACAAATTAAAACACCAAAAAGGAAAATGAATAGAACGCTGGGTTGTGGTGTCATAAGAAAAATATTTGGGGTACAAGAGAAAACAAAGCAATGAATTAATACTAATAATAATAATAGTATTAATAGTAATAAATAAATAAAGAAGTAAATAAATATATAAATAAATCAAAAAGGAAATTACCTGAAAGAAGATATATATATATATAATAGTAATAAATAAATAAGAGAAATTACCGAGAAGAGAATATACATATTTATACATATGTATACATTATATAATATACTAATAATAATAATAATAATAAATAGATAAGCAGTTGAATAAACAAATGCAAGAAATTACCGTGAAGGAGAAGCTGACAACGGACGTGAAAAATTATCCAAAGTAATTTTGGCAAATGGAATTGCTGGGAAGTGGGAATGGACGGTGGACGTGAGAGAGAGTTCTCCAAAGTAATTTTTGGGCAAGTGGATGTAGAGTTACAGGATAAAATTGTAGGTATCAGAACCTATGTTTCACAAAGTATAAATATTAGATCTCCAACTCTTACCTTCTCACGCAACAAGCAAAATTCTTGCCAAAAACAATGGTGAATAGTAGTAAAGTAAGAAACGGAAGTTGCCCAAGCCCAAGTCTAACCAAGGTGAGTGTTTTCATTACCTTAGCATGAATTGAAGTAAAAATATATACACACACATATATATATATATATATTGTCTTGTATGCGTACAGACTGCCATCAGTGAACAGTACCCCTCGAACCCCTGTTAAACCTTAACCCCTCGAACCCCTGCTAAACAGTACCCCTCGAACCCCTGTCCTCGAACCCCTGCTAAACCTTTACCTCTCGAACCCCTGTCCTCGAACCCATACTGAAACTACATCTCAAACCCCTGTTAAACCTTGACCCCTCGAACCCCTGCTAAACAGTACCCCTCAAGCCCCTGTCCTCGAACCCCTACTAAACCCCTGCCCTTGAACCCTTATCCTCGAACCCCTGCTAAACCTTTACCTCTCGAACCCCTGTCCTCGAACCCCTACTGAAACTATCTCAAACCCCTGTTAAACCTTGACCATTCAAACCCCTGCTAAACAGTACCCCTCGAACCCCTACTAAACCCCTGCCCTCGAACCCCTGCTAAACCTTTACCTCTCGAACCCCTGTCCTCGAACCCCTATTGAAACTACATCTCGAACCCCTGTTAAACAGTAACCTCTCGAACCCCTATCCTCGAACCCCCAAGAAACCCCTGCCCTTGAACCCCTGCTAAACCTTTACCTCTCGAACCCCTCTCCTCGAACCCCTTGATGTGTCCATTTTAGATGGTTATTTTAGGCTTTTTAGGATTAGGTTTTGTGCAATTTTGTGCTCTACATGTGGCATTTTGCCTTGAAATCATCTAAGGAGGGATAAAGGCGGCTTTGACGTTTTTATCACTTTTTAGATGATTTTGTGTGACAAGGTGATTTGTTTGAAGACTTTGAAGATTTGAAGACTTTGAAGATTTATCTTTGAAGATTTGAAGATTTGAAGACCTTTACATTTGAGCTTTTTGAAGACATGAAGAAGTGAAGAGGTGAAGAAAGGAGAGCAAAGCAACGGGTGAAGGATGGTCCAGGGTTCTCAGAATTTTCCGAGAAGAATCAGCCTTCAAGAGTGGCACCATTGGATTCCTCTTCTCGAGCACTATAAAATCGACTACAAGAACTCCCGAAACGGATCAACGGTTCACCCGGAGGAAGCAAAACAAAACAGCAGGGCTGAGTTACTGATTTGGTCGCGACTCGCGATGAACTTGGTCGCGAGTCGCGACGACGGCTTAAAATCAGCCCTGCAGCAGCTCTGTTTCTCCTCTTTTTCTTCCACTATAAATACCTCTTCACCCTTCTTCTCCAAAGCCTTAAGCCCGATTTTTGGCTCCAAAACCCTAGATTTTCTTCCATTTCTTCTTCTTTCTTTGTAGCTTTTAGTTCTTTGTTATGGGTTTTGTTTATCTAGGTTAGTTTTGTTCTTGGGAGCAAAGGATTGAAGCTTCCATTATCTATGTAGCAAGAACTCATTTTATCTATCTATTTGGTGTTTTTGCTATTATGCATTTATTGTGCTTTGAATGTTAATTGTTGATTTCATTGATGTTGTTAAGAGCTTGATGATATGAAATGCTTGTATGAATTGCTAGCTAGGGTTTGGGGGATTTGGGTTAATTTCCCCCCTGTTCTTGTTAGGAATGTATGAGTGTGAATTAGAGCTTTTGATTGTGTTAGTGTGTTGACAATGTGCTAGACGAATGTGATTGATGTCGAACTCTTCGTCATGTTCGTTTGTGTAGCAAACGAGAAGAGTTATATGCTCGTGGTCTATGAGTGGTCGCTCTTGACTAATCTCGTGTAATTGCATGAATTGGTTAAATGCTTAGTCACGGTGTAGTGGTCATAGGCATTGCCAAGCTTGTTGGTCCTTCGTGCTAAATGCCACCAATGGGATACCTTGAGTCGTGGTCGCGACTCGGGAGTCATTGGTGAGGTTTGATGAGAGATGTCGAACTCACTCTCGCAAACTACGAACTAAGAAGGACAGGAGTTTAGTCTCCACGACAAGTAGTTGAAGTACTGAATAGATGATTTAAATTCATTCTTGAAGCATTTGTTATTTGGCATTTATGCATTCTTGACGGTGTGTTTCACTGCATGTGTGCCATGAGTTGTTTGAGCATAGGTAGTGCTTGTGTGGTTGAATTGTTTAGGTGTAGGAACGTGACGAATTCCGTAGCGCCTTTGCATGAAGATCTATGAGCATGAACTTAGAACTCCTTGTGATGTGTGTGTTGTGGTGCTTGCTAGATGGGTGTGTGAGTGTTGGGTTATGAATGCTATATGATGGAATGTGTGAATGATTTGATGAACTACATTAGATGTGGAAGTGGATATCCGTTGCCCCCAAGGCATTTTATCTTTGTAGTTTAAAACCCCTTTTCTTTAGTTTCGTTTGATGATTAGCATAGTCACTTGACGTTGCTAGTTATCGTGTCTTTTTATCTTTGTTAACTTAGGAAACCAACCAACCAACCCCCCCCCCCCCCCCCCTTTACTTGCTTTTAAGTGTGTGTAAATATAGTTACTCCTAGCCTAATATCAACCATTTGTGTGCTTAGACGCTTAGGAAGATCCCTCTTCTCATTGGACGACCCCGATTTGCCACTATCTACCTAGTTGTAGAAAGTAAGCATTTAGGGCTTATAAATTATCTTTTGGCGCGCGGGCGCGACGACAGCCCGCGCCTGTCACCCCTACTGAAACTACATCTCGAATCCCTGCTAAACCTTTACCTCTCGAACCCTTTTCCTCGAACCCTACTAAATAGTACCTCTCGAACCCACTGAAAACCTTCACCTCTCAAACCCACTGAAAATTTCACCCCTCAAACCACTGAGAGGCTCCACCCCTCGAACCTACTAAGAGGCTTCACCACTCGAACCTTACCCCTAGAACCAGTGCCATTGGAACCTTACCCCTCAAACCACTTACCACTCGAACTGGTAATACTCACCACTCGAACTGATAATACTTACCACTAGAAGCTCACCACTCGAACTGGTAATACTTATCACTCAAAATGATAATACTTACCACTCGAACCTCACCACTCGAACTGGTAATACTTACCACTCGAATTGGTACCACTTACCCTCAAACCAGTACCACACGATACCCGTTCCACTTGAACCTTCTCCACTCAAATTCTTTACTCGAACCCAACTACTCAAACCCCTGTACTTAAAATACATACTCGAACCTGCACTCGAACTCCATTATAAAGGGACATACATGTTAAACTTAAATTGATAATATATATACTGACTGTTAAACTGAGTGTATATTACTGTGTTCAATTATCATGAAACTGAGTTATGAACTGCTCTGATATTTTTCTATGAATGATCGGCTTGTACTTTATCTTGTCGTGTCAAACTTGAATCATATACTGCTCTGATATGTTATGTGGATGATTGGCTTGTACTTTATCTTGCCGTGTCAAACTTGAAATATTTGCTACCTGATTACCTATCTGTGTTTTGGGGCCCCCGACGCGATTGTAGTTTGGTCAAAGTCGGTGGGTAATGGTATTGACTGGACTGTCTGATTAGACTGGCTACTCGTGGAGTTTTTGGTATACTGGTATTACCCACTGTACTGTACTGATACAAGCTCGTAAATGAACATCTGTGTGAGCGTGGTTGACGAGGCTAAATACTGGACTGACTGATGGCCTTCGGGCACTACTAAAAGGTTGTTCCTAGTGTGTTAGTCAGAGTTGCCACATAGGCACTTGGCAGCAACTTGGCACTAACCACCCGTATCCTTTTATTATGTGCTAGGACATATGTGGCTATTTGTTATTTGATATTTTGTGATCACTAAAACTCAATTGGGTAAATACTGGCAATGAAACCTCACTAAGCAAGAAGCTTACCTTAGTTAAACAACCTTTTTCAGGTGAAGAATAACTATAAGAGAAAAGCACGTTGATGTCTTTACTTATTTTGAGAGAGATCCTGGATGAACCTTAACATGGATTTTGAATCTGTAATAGTTAGGCGAAACTTTCATTTAACACTTATGCTAATACTATCACTGTAATAGTAATTTAGGTTTTTTTGAATTTATCTAAATCGCTTCCGTGTGAAATTTATCTGCCCGTTCCTATTAGCACTTTCAGTAGCACGCCTAGACCAGACCTGACACTGTGTGGTGGGTTTGGGGTGTTACAGTGGTTTAATGTCATAAAAAATGGTTCTATTTCTTGCTTTCCATAGATTCCAACAGATGAAAGACGATATTAAAGTGATAAAGGTTTTGTGAATCTTGGTGAAACTAGTTGGGGACCAGTAATGGGTGAGTCTATCAAAAATAGTGTCAAACTTTAGTGATCTAGTCTCAAGTACAGTGTCAAAATAATTCTAGATCTGGTTAGCTAGGTTTCATGAGTTAAACCAGTGAGATAGAGAGTCGGACTTGAGGCAACTAGGACACCTAGAGGAAAGACCGATGTTAGAGAAGATAAGGATGTCATCAAAAGGTAAAATAGCATTTGCCAACTTCCACATGAACACAGAGATCTTCTTTGGCATTTTATTAAACCACACTTTATTCAGAATTCTTATTTTTTTGGTTTTTGTTGCTTACCAAATCATGAGCAGACTTGAAGGTGAAGTTTCCCAAGCTGGCAGGTTTCCAAATGAGCCTATCATTCCTGTGTTGATGAATTTGTGCTCCATGTACGAAAGAAAGCATGTTGTTAGGAAAAATTTTCAAACCATTTATGAGGTTCATTTTGTTGGAGATTAAAGAGGTAATGGTCATATCACAACGGAAATTATCAGGTGGGAACCAGTGATCTTGGATAGGTCCAAACCCAGTCCAATTTGATGTTAAAAATTTTGCAGATCCTTTCCCATGAATTACTCTTGTGTTGGCTTCTGCAATAAGGTTAACCTCAGTGATTCTTTTCCAGTTTTGAGATTTTCTTAGGTTAGGATGAATAGAAAATAGGAACTGTGTCCAAGGGGTTAATCCTAACTGGAACTTCCACCAAAGTTTGAGTGAAAAGGCCTTAATGATATCCTTAAAATATCTAAGACCAATTCCATTCTGATCTTTTGGGAAACACATTTTAGGGAAACTCTTCCACACCTTTTTATCCTTATTCTCTGCTTTACCCCAAAAGAAAGTACTCAGCTTTCTTTTTAACTTAGTGAGTACTAAGTTAGAAGGTTTCATTACAGCCCAAAGGTGTTGTGGGATTGAGAACATTACTGCTTTAATGAGTGTTAATCTACCTCTAACACTTAGCCATTTGTTTTTCCATGAGTTACGTTTTCTGTCATACAGTTCAAACAAAGGCTAGAAGTGTATAACTTTTGTTCTACCTATGTATATAGGAAAGCCAAGGTATGTAAAAGGGAAAGATCCCTTTTTTACTCCTAGTAGGTGTCTGATCATGTTCTCATTTCCATGGGTAGCATGTTTACTGGTGTAGTAATCTGTTTTGTCAAAATTTATTTTTTGACCACTAGTTGACTCAAACACCTCTAAAAATGCTTTAAGTATTTTTACAGTTATTCTAGTGGCCTGAAAAAACAAAATTGTGTCATCTGCATAACTAAGGTGAGATATGTTTACAGCATTTGCAGGTAGTTTGAAATATCTAAGCTTCTTATAGTTTGAAATATCTAAGCTTCTTATTTTGAAAACAAAAATGCAGGCTTCTTAAGAAAGATTCTGAGAATATGTTAAAGAGAATAGGTGAGAGAGGGTCTCCCTGTTTGATTCCCCTGGTGGCTCTAAAGAAACCTGCAGTATTGGCATTAATAATCACAGAGAAGAAAGCTAATGACAGATTCATAATAATCAGGTTGATAAATTGTTCTAAGAAGCCAAGTTTATGTTGGACATTTCTTATGAAAGACCATTTGACCCTGTCAAAAACCTTTGTTAAATATAATTTAAGTATACAGTTTGGAGCCCATGATTTATCGTTTAAAAATCTTATCATTTCTTTTAGGTAAATGACATTATCTGTCATTTCTCTACCTCGTAAGAAGGCTGACTGATTTTTAGAAATCAGGGAAGGCAGAAACTCAGATATTATCTGAACTAAAAGTTTAGAGAATATCTTGTTTGTGAAGTTGGAAAGGGAGATTGGCCTATAATCTAAGAAAGTTATAGGTATGTCTCTCCTAGGAATTAAGCAAATCCATGTGCTTGATATTCCAGGTGGGATGGTGTTGCCTTTCATGAAGTGAAGTGTTGCTTCTAGAAGGTCTGGACCTATTATATCCCATCTTTTTCTGAAGAAAGTAGATGTGTAGCCATCTAGAGATCCATTGTGATTCAGTGAGAAGACAATGGGTTTGATTTCTTCCAGGGTTGGTGGTCTGGTTAGCTTCTGGTTATCTAGATCATTAATGATACTAGGTATTTGGCTCATGAAGTGAGGAAAGAAACAATTAGACTGTTGATTTTCCTCATCAGTTAGGAGGTTATGGTAAAAAATAATAGCCTCAATTTCTATCTGTGCTGGATCCTAAGTCCAAGAGCCATCAGATTTCTTTATCTTTGCTATATTTTGCCGAACTCTTTTTTCTTTGACTAAAGCATGGAAGAATTTAGTGTTTTCATCCCCTTCTTTTAGCCACTTAAGGTTAGCTTTTTGTTTCCAAAAAAAATTCTCCTCATTTAAAGCTTTCAGAAGCTTTGCATTCTTCTAGTTTAAATCAATTAGATCAGTTTGAGAATTAGAAATATCATATGCAATTTCTTGGAGTCTGACATCTTCTTCTGCCTTTTTTATGTTAGCATTAATATCTCCAAAGCATTCTATGTTCCATTTTTTAAGTTCAATTTTCAGTCTTTTTAATTTGAGGAAGAATCTGTTCATTCCTCTTTCTCTGATTTGTATTGACCAGTTTGACTGAATTAATAGTTTGCTGTTAGATGGAAGCCTGCTGCCTATGTTGAGTAAAAGAGGGCAGTGATCAGAGGCGTTTCTGTTCAGGACATGAATAGTACTGTAAGGGTTGTTGTCAATCCATGTAGTATCAGCTAGGGCCCTGCCAAGTCTCTTTACAGTAGGTGGTTTTCTCATATTTGACCATGTAAAAGTATTGTCTGCTATTGAGATGTGTGTAAGTTGACTTTTACTAATGAATTTATTAAAGTGTCTAATGCTATTTCTGTTAGGACAACTTGGTCCCTTGTACTCTTGTATAGATTTCATAGCATTAAAGTCACCTATCAATAATTTATTATTATCCTGATGTACTATCAGTTCTATCCATAGTAAACTCCTAGTATTTCTATCTGTGGAGGCATGTATAAAATAAGTGCACATGTCAGATTGAAAGGAAGGATTAGAGATACATGTCTTAATGTACTAGCTAGTTTCAGATATAATTTGTATTCTGAAATTAGAGTTCCACATTAGCCATATGTTATTATTTACAGAGCTGTGGTGACAATCAAAGTTAAGTCTCATTTTGTAACTTAAGCACAGTTCTGGTTTATGTTTTGGTTCAAGGATACATAAAATCTGGATTTTATGTATAATTAGCAATCTTTTGAGTCTATCAATAGATGTATCAAGGCCCCTTAGATTCAAAACAAGCATTTTATTGGTAATGGGTTTATCATTCATGTTAACTGACAGGTTTTGCTTTTTAAAGTATAAATTAGATTCATTTTGTTGAGTTTATTAGACAAGGTTCTTTTCCTTGTTTTATTTGGTGTCAGATTTAGGAAATTAGGAATAGGTTTACTTACCTGCTCCAACTGTAGCTCTCTAGTACTTGATTCACAGTTTTCCCCAGTGTTTGATTCTTCCTTGTTGCTTAGGAGTATCTGTTTGAGTTTTGAGGGCTAGACCTCCATGAATGCATGAACAAATTGTTATTCTCATGATCTGAGACAGGGGAGTTTAGAGAGATACATGTTAAGTCAGCTTTGGCATGTTCCAAGCAGTTGGTTGGTTTTTTTATTGAGACTGATGTAACCTCCTCAGCAGTGTTAAGATTGTCCAGCACTGTTGTATGCATTTTGTACTCAGCACTGTTGATATGAGTTACTCAAGAACATGTACTAGCATTTTCCAACATTTCACCAAAAAAAATTATCTATTTAATATTTATATATTATGCAAGAATAAAAAAATATAATGTATTTTTGGAGCAATGAATTATAGGGTAACACAATTTTGTGAAATAGTGTAATTTTTCAAGATTGTGTACTCCTCCATTTTTATTTATTTATGGCACCATATGTTTAGGTGCTTTGATTTAGGTGAGAAAATGAGTGGATTGAAGTGAATGTAGAAAGTAAAAAAGAAGAATGAGTGGATGAAATTGAAGGAATTGTGCCAAAAATGGAAAGAGTGTCAAATAAAAGAAAACATCCATTTATAGTACGGGTGTCATAAATAACAAAACATAAGGAGTATAAATAATCAATGTTGACCTTCAAGACCCTTTCGTTCAACCACACATACCCAAATTGGATAATATCAATTGTGTATTATTGAATTGCATTTTGGTGTGTTGCCAATTTTGCAATTTGACAATTCCAACTTTCTTGGAAGGACTTAAGTGCAAAAGGCAAAATCTTTACTCGTAACTCCAAATTGAAATCCGCTCGAACGTGATGCTACCCTATACACCCTAACCGTATTTTCCAAGTCTGTAGCATAGTATTTATCAATAAACATGCACAAAAATATATTTGTAATCTTTTCCGATTTCTCTTTCTTACTTCTGTGTAACCGACTCTAAGTTACTCTAAAACATGTACTAGCGTTTTCCAACATTTCACCAAAAAAAATCATATATTTAAAATTTCTATATTTATGCAAGAATAACAAAAATCATGTATTTTGGAGCAATGGATTTTAGGGTAACACAATTTTGGGCAATAGTGTGATTTTTTAAGATTGTGTATAAGTAATCAATGCTGACTTTCGAGGCCATTTCGTTCAACCATATTGGAAAATGGAAACTGTGTATTATTGAATTGCATTTTGGTGTTGCCAATTTTGTATTTTTGACAATTCCAACTTTCTTGGAAAGACCTAAGGGCAAAAAGTAAAAACTTTACTCGTAACTCACAATTGAAATCCTCCCGAACGTGGTGCTACCCTATACACCCTAATTGCATTTCAACTCCATAACATAGTATTTATCAACAAACATGCACAAGAATAAATTTGTAATCTTTTTTTATTTCTCTTTCTTACATTTATGTAACCAACTCTAAGTTACCTTAGAACATGTACTAGTGCTTTCCAAAATTTTGCCAAAAAAACTCACCTATTTAATATATCTGTATTTATGTAAGAATAACAAAAATCATGTATTTTGGAGCAATGGATTGTAGGGTAACGCAGTTTTGGGCAATAGTGTAATTTTTCAAGATTTTGTATAAGTAATCAATGTTGACTTTCGAGGCCCTTCCGCTCAATCATACATGCCCAAATTGGAAAACAGCAACCATGTATTACTAAATTGCATTTTGGTGTTGCCAATTTTGTGATTCGACAATTCCAACTTTCTTGGAGGGACCTAAGTGCAAAAGTAAAAACTTTACTCGTAACTCCAAATTGAAATCCGCTCGAACGTGATGCTACCCTATAAACCCTAATTATATTTTCCAAGTCCATAACATAGTATTTATCAATAAACATGCACAAGAATATATTTGTAATCATTTTCGATTTTGCTTTCTTACTTCTACGTAACCAACTCTAAGTTACTCTAGAACATGTACAAGCGTTTTCCAACATTTCACCAAAAAATCATCTATTTAATATTTCTATATTTATGCAATAATAACAAAATTCATGTATTTTTAGAGCAAAGCTAACACAATTTTGGGCAATAGTGTAATTTTTCAAGATTGTGTATAAGTAATCAATGTTGATTTTTTAGGCCCTTTCGTTCAACCATACATGCCCAAATTGGAAAATAGCAACTGTGTATTATTGAATTGCATTTTGGTGTTGTCAATTTTGTGATTCGACAATTCCAACTTTCTTGGAGGGACCTGAGTGCAAAAGGTAAAAACTTTACTCATAACTCCAAATTGAACTCCGCCCGAATGTGATGCTACCCTATACACCCTAATTGTATTTTCCAAGTCCGTAACATAGTATTTATCAATAAACATGCACAAGAATATATTTGTAATCTTTTCTGTTTTCTCTTTCTTACTTCTATGTAACCAACTCTAAGTTACTCTAGAACATGTACTAGCGCTTTCCAACATTTCACCAAAAAAATCATCTATTTAACAATTTTATATTTATGCAAGAATAACAAAATTCATGTAGTTTGGAGCAATGATATAAGGTGACACAATTTTGGGATATAGTGTAATTTTTTACAATAAATGGTTGACCCTTACTTGACATTCTATAAAAAAACACTAATGAAATTGTTAGAATATAACTAATCAACAATCAACCCTTACTTGACATACCATTCATTAAACACTGATAAAATGGTTATAATATGACTAATCAACGGTCACCCCTTACTTGACTTTCCATACATAAACACTAATAAAATGGTTATAACTTAACTAATCAATGGTCAACCCTTAATAAATGACTCTCCACATATAAACATTAATAACTAAGGTTTTACAAAAAAACAATTACAATAATTCAATATTTAAAGTTTAAAAAAATCTTAATTTTATCATACTCGAATAACCTAAGATGATTATATGTGCT
The DNA here is from genome assembly GCA_037428765.1 of Rubia yunnanensis. Taxonomy (NCBI): domain Eukaryota; kingdom Viridiplantae; phylum Streptophyta; class Magnoliopsida; order Gentianales; family Rubiaceae; genus Rubia; species Rubia yunnanensis. Next base: position 12,122,943 of record CM075067.1, read on the forward strand.
GAGTATGTAACATTATCGTAATTAAATATATAATTATTTTATTCTATAAAAAATAAAATTTAACATAAATATTTAATTTAGAATGACATTATAAATTTTCAAAATAGATTAGATTTATTTAAAAAATAAATAAATTGAACTAATCCTAATATTAATAAATTAAAACCTTGATTTCTTTTCAGCCCAATCAAAATTAAAAATCTGACCCAAACCTAGTGATATAAATATGAAAACCCTAGTCCAGACATTACACTCTATGCCCGCCTCCATCTTCCTCCACCCTATTTTCCACCGCCTCCAACATCTCCACCCTATTTTTCCACTGCCTCCTCACCTTCTCAACCTTCCCCGGTGGTATCGATGCCACCTCTGTGCCCTCCGTCGTGCTCCGCCCTTCTCCGCTACCTCTGCACCCTCCGCCACGCTCTGCCCTTCTCTACCACGCTCAGTCCTTCTCCACCACGCTCAACCACGCTCTGTCGTGTCCCGCCCTCTCTCGTCGTAACCTTCCAGGGCTCCACTACTCGGCTCGCTGCAAGCACCCGCCGGAGAAGGGCCCTCTCCCATCATGCCACCAGACGCACCGACCTCTGACCTCCGTTCCAATCCCGGCGTCAATTTGTTCCCGGCGTCGATATTTGGATCAATCCAATAGGTTTGAAACTTTTCCACAGTATATTTAGGGTTCGATATTTATTATTTATAACAGTGGTTCATTTGGTAAATATGGAACTGAAATGATGTATTTCTTGTGTCAGTTGTACATTTTTTGTCTAATGAAGCCAAATCTGGTTTGTTTTTGTGATTTGATTCTATTAATTAGGCTGTGAAGTGGCCGGAAATTTGTTACTGGCTGGAGAACTACTGAAAGTAGAGTCGATGTCGATTATGCTATCGGTAGTATTTTTTATTTTTTATAATTTTATGTGCGACATCGCAGTACCTTCTCTCATAGTTTTGATCTTACCTACGTGGACACCATGTCGGCCTACAAAATGTTTACTGCAATTTTTTCATGTGCGACCTTCGCAAGGGTGTCTGTCATTAACCGAGGTAAAAAAATATAGTTTTTACTCCTCCCATATTTAGGTCGGTTTTTTATGGCTAAAAATTAAGGTAAAAACCCATGTAAAGCCGAGGTAAAAAGTGATGTTTCTTGTAGCGTCATAAGGCTAAAAATACTTTACAAAATAAGTAAGTTAACATAGAAAACCAAACAAGATGGTTTTAATTCCCTTTTATGCAAAACCTTTATAAACCTAATTATCCACTAACAAAAGCATTAAAAAAGAAAGGTGTCAAATGCCTTATGAAAATATGTATTTTACGTCTCATCAAGCACTTCATCCACTCATTTTGGCATCTTTCTTATACATGACTTTAGCTCCAAGAACCCTAGTTTTTCTCTTTTCTCTTCATTCTTTCTTCCATCTTCATTCTATGAATTGTTCTATTGTTTGTAGTATGATTATTTTTCGCTAAACTATTCTTGGAAGTAAATGATTAAAGCTTCCAAGCTCATATTGTGAGATCCTCTTAAACTCTATTTAAAGCTCTTGGTTATCATTTATTTCCTATGCATTAAATGTTTATTTTAGCTTCGTGAGTTGATTAGAAATGTGTGGATATGGATTATTTGTATGACGAAAACTCAGGAGTTAAAGATGAAAAAAATAATTTATCCATTTTAATATGTGGTCCAAGAACGTGAAATTAGTGTTTATAGTTATATTTGTGATGTTATGAATTGCTAAATGAATATGAGAATTGCTAAATGAATATGAGAAACACAATAATAATTTAAAATTTTTAATTAATTAAAATTTAATTTAATCAATATATGAGATTAGACTAAATCAAAGGTTAGGATTTGGTGTTAAATAATTAGTAATAAAAAGACATTCTTCTCAAAATTCATCCTTGCAAAGTATTGTCGACGGCAAGGTCCGTTGAACAAGTCACATAATCTCTGAAATTGAGGTCATTTGTGCAAAATTCCTATGGGGGTAAATGAAACTGACACATCTAAAAGACATTGGAGATCCTAGCCTAAACTGTGTTACCCTAGGCTAGAAAATGGGCTCAATTTTAGGGATTTCCATATAATCATAGATTCATTCTCAATGAAACTATGATGGAAGCTACATGAAGGTTCAAGTATATGGGCACAACTCATATGGTAACTGCCAAAATCTAGTAGAACATCTTATCCATGGAAAAGAATCCTAACAGTAAGTCCTAAAGTAGTAGAGAACTCTAGAGTCATCATAGGTAGGGGTCTTTGTAATTTCTGGACTGCTAATTAGTCTGGACTAAGACTACTAATTGATAACTGGAACCATATCTCTGAACCCCCCAGCCCTTATATGACAGTTAAAGATTTCTTAGAAAACATGAACCACATGATGTAGTCACTTAGCATAGGTTTCAGTTCACTGATTATGTCAAAGTTGGAACACTCTATTATGCTCTTTGACAAACAGGATCACATGGTGTGGACACCATCTACTACTGGTAAGTTCTCTATACAGTCTACTTATCAACTGCTTAGGAACAAGAAACAAAAAGTGTCAGGACTGGAAAAGGTAAGGAGCTCAATCTTACCCCAAAAGATTGCAATATTTGTCTGGAAATTGATTAACAAACTGCTCCCAGTGGATGATATATTACAAACTAGATGCCCTCTCTGTTTCAACCATGAGGAAACTCTTAATCATATTTTTAATAAATGTCAAGTCACTGAGAAACTATGGAAACATACTGCTCACTTGCTAGAAATAAATGACCATATTTGTGATCATATATTTGACAAATTATCTTGGTATTGGTCGAACACAGCCTTTTCAAAAACAAAAAACAAAATTGTTCAGATCCTACCATCTTTACTTTGTTAGATAGTGTGGACAGATAGATGCTCAGCTGTGTATGATAACAAAAATGTGAGGGCTGATAGTATGATTGTTGAATTGAATAGATGGTTGGCTGATATTTTTTACTGTATATCCTCAGGTTATACATAGAGATTGTGATTCCTTGGTTTTAAAAGGACTAATCCTAGTGCAGAAGCAACCAAAAACTAAAATCATTAAAGTCTATAAATGGGAACCACTGGACATAGGGTATAAACTGAACACAGATGCCACACACTTCCATTTATCTTACTCTAAAGCTGAAATAATTGTCAGAAACATGGAATGCATGGTCAAAATGGCAGCAATAGATAGCGTACCATCAGCAGACTCGCCATTAAGGGCTGAACTATTGGCCATCATCAGGCCTTCACTTATGCATTCTAAATAACTTCCACCATTTGATAATTGAAACTGACTTTATGCATACTGCAGAAGTACTACAAGGAAGGAAAATCTTACCCTGGAAGATCAGGAAGTTATGTTGGGAGATCAATGATGATGTAGCACACATAGGTGCCACATTTCAACACATTTTCAGGCAACAGAATCAGGTTGCGCACGAACTTGCACATATGGCACTCGGCCTGGATACTCAACTCATCATGGGACTTCAACCAAAGATTCAAGGCAGCAATCATGACAGATCAGATGAGACTGCCAAACATTAGAGTTCACCACTAAAAGAATGACGTCCATCTCTATTAGGCTCATCTAAGGAGTTATATATAGCATTGGTTTCTTGGAAATGGTTCCAAAGGATTGTCTTGGCTAGCAAATGTTAACATTTAGGGTGGAGGCATTTCGTTAGAAACACAATCCTTTCAAAACAATATATGTAGAACCACTTTTGTCTTAGAAGTGCGGTCACACCATTATAATAGTATAATTCTTAAACTAAGCAACTGTAATATTTTTGGTTACAGGGCTAGGGGTGGCTAATACATACCCCCACCTATCATATGGTTTCTAATTTTTTTTTTAAAAAAACAAGGTCGGTTGAACACAAAGCCAAAACAAAACTCCTGGACATGGAGGGGACTACTATGGGGAGTTGAACTGATCAAGCCCATATGAAATGGAAGATCGTGATAGGAAACACAATTAATATCAAAGCCAACTGAATATAGAATCATTCCAGCACCTACAGCTACAAGGTTTATTCAAAGCCACGACATCATCGACAGCAACAAGGGCTAGAGAATGCCCCTCCTATGATTTCTTTTTCCAAGAAATACAATAAGGGAGATCACATACCACAATGTAAAGTTAAGTGGTATTCATTGAAAATTTTAATTGGCAATTTTGTGAACATATTTGTAAACAAAAATCTTTCCATGTTGGAACATGCGGATTAGCATATAAACGGCAATCAGATCTTACGCATAAGGGTCAGAATATTTGGTATTTGTGAGTTATGAAAATATGAATATTCTTCTATATATTAGGCGTGTAGAAGCATAGTTGATTTATGGAAAATCCCTACAAATATGGTATTGATATTATCGAAAATATGGGAAATATTGTGATAAGGAAAATTCCTTTATTTATGGGATTTGGATATGCTTCAAGAATCATATAAGGAATAGGAATATTATGGAGATAATCATGGAGAGTTCCGATCTGATCATGGCTATAAAAGGGGACAACCACGGTTGCATTCAATACGGTTTTAATCAGAGAAAATATGCATACGGGTTTTCAATCTTTCGAGAGAATTGCAAAGAGCCATCATTCTATGTTCCAACATACGTAACCTGTTGTTCAAAGTTTGGTAATCGTATACCTTAATTCCTCGGGAGGAGAAGATCCAGCGTCGATGAGTTTCAAGGTTAGAGGGAGTCTGATCAAGGCGGATCGGTAATTAGGGGAGATAGAAGAATTCACACGTTTAATTAGTAGTGATAAGTATTTTTTATGGTGTACTTTGTACTGTATCTTTCTGATTAGTGGATTCATTCTGAACTAGGCCAGACCCTACAGATGTAGGTGGATTTTACCGAACTGCGTAACCAAGTCTTGTATCTTTAATGCTTTAATTTATTGCATACTTGGTTAGATAAGTTATGTTGGAACATACCAGTAAGAGTTAGAAATTTTGGTAAAACCAAATTTCATTTGGTATCAGAGCTTGGTCACTTATTTTTCCCTTGGTTGTGTCAAGGAAAGTGTGATCCGGTTTTACCATGACAACCAAAGAAAGAGCTTCGATGTCTCGGCCACCTCTGCTAGAAGGCAACAACTACTATTATTGGAAGGCACGCATGAGATTTTTCATCAACTCACTGGATGAACTTATGTGGTTCTATGTTGAGAATGAGTGGAATCATCCTACTGAAGATGCTGATACAAGCTCTAAGGCGAAAGAAGGAGAGTCAAGTTAAAGGGAGCAGAAATTCAAAGACAAAGCTAATTGGACTCCTGATGACCTCAAGGCATCTCTAGCGAATTCAAAGGCACTAAATGCAATCTTCAGTGCAGTTGATGAAAACCAGTTCAAACTCATCTCTACATGTCATCAAGCCAAGAAAGCATGGGATATTCTACAAACTGTTCATGAAGGAAATAGTCAAGTTTGAGAATCTAAACTACAAATGTTGGCTACTAAGTTTGAGGAACTTAAGATGGAGGAAGATGACACCATTGCTATATTCAACATAAAACTCAGGGACATCTCCAATAAGGCATACCACCTTGGAAAAGTCTACAAAGAGGCGAAGTTGGTGAAAAAGACCTTGAGATCACTTCCTAAAAGGTTTGTGATGAAGGTTGTGGCAATAGAAGAAGCAAGAGATGTAGCCACCGTGAGCTTAGATGAACTAATGGGATCATTACAAGTGTATGAGATGACGTTTCAACCAGCTACAAAAAGGGTCCAAAAGGAGTTGGCATTTAGAACATCTTCATCAAAGGAAAATCACGAATCTGACAGTGATGATGAATTTGAAAAGCTTGCACTTATCACGAATAATTTCTCAAGAATGCTGAAGAAAGTAGTAAACAAGAAATCTCAGGAGAAGTTTGGAGGAAATAGACCAAGGCCACAGGATTCCGGTAATAATCGTGGAACGAGATTTGAGCAAGGAAATCAGTAGTTCTCCAGAAATCAAAGTAGTGAACCAAAATAGCCTGGACAAATTCAATGCAGGGAATGTGAAGGATATGGTCATATTCAGGCTGAATGTGCAAATACCCGGAAGAAACAGGGAAAATCTTATGTCACCTCATGGAGTGAAGATGAAGAAGAAGAAAAAGATGAAGAGGAACTTGTAAGAAACTATGTAGCATTTGGAGCAAAATTTTATGATGCATCGTAGGATGGATGTTCTAACACACTGGATAAAGTTAAAGCTGTATGTTCCAACATAGACCCATATGAAGCATCCAGTGATAAAGACGATGGACTTCCTGTTAGTGATGTAGAAATCTACAGCACTTATGAAAAGATGTATGCTATGTGGCTCCAAGTGGTTGACACAAACAAAGAGCTGAAGGAATAAAAAGTGCAGTTGAAGGAAATACAAAGAAATTGCGAGTAAAAGTTGCTGAACTTAGAAAGGAGAATGAATAATTAAATGAAGAGCTAATATTAGCAACCAAGAGACCTGAGACTTCTGAAGCAGTAATCTCTAAGCTGAATTCTGGAAAAGCTAAGCTTGATAATATTCTAGATATGGGAAAGAACTTTGGAATTCCAACCCACTCAAAAACATAGGCACACTCAAGCTTGTGGCACATGAGTTACTCAAGAGTCCAGTGAATCTCAAGACAAAGATTCAAGAGATAAAGATAAAGTTCGGCAACCCTTATCAAAGGAAACCTCTCATCTGCAGCTACTGTTCATATTAAGGCCACTTCGAGGATAAATGCTAGAAACTATTCAGAGATCAAATGGAAGGACGTCAAGTTGTGGTATGTTTGTACATAGGCGAAGTCCTAAAAACCAGAATAGTAAAAAAGGTATGGGTTGTCAAAAGATCTGGTACATGCCTTATTGCACATACTTCATTTATATCATATTCCAAAGATTCATGGAACTTTGATAGTGGCTGCTCTCGCCATATGACTGAAACTCAAGAATTCCTTACAAATATCACACATTTCGATGGTGGCTATGTTACGTTTGGTGATGGAAAGAAGAGTAGAGTGGTTGGAAAAAGAACTGCAGATTGAAGAATTTCCAGTATTCACTAATGTGCTGTTCGTGGAAGATCTAAAGGTCACTCTACTAAGCATAAGTCAATTATGTGATGACAATATGACTGTGGAATTTCAGAAAGACAAATGCATAGTGAAACATGGAGAAGCCAAGGTTCTGTCAGGCATACGTTCATCAGATAATTGCTATCTGCTGGAACAAGAAGTACGATGTATGATCTTGAAACAGGATGAAGGATTTCTGTGGCACGGAAAGCTCGGTCACATAAATTACAAAACCTTGGTGAAAATTGCAAATGCAAAAGCTGTACGAGGTATGCCTACCTTAGCAAGCAAGGCAGAATTGTGTGCTAACCATTTCAACAAGGTAAACAAATTCGATCTCCCCACTCGTCAGTTCAATATATAACCACCTCAAGAAATCTAGAAGTATTACATATGGATTTGATGGGTCCAGTCAATACACCTAGTATAGGTGGAAAGAAATATATCTTTGTATGTGTTGATAATTTCTCCAGATATACATGGGTAGCTTTTCTTAAGGAAAAATCTGATACTGTGAAAGTATTCAGAAGTCTGGTAATAAAGTTACAGACTGAAAAAGGAAGTCCAGTTGGAAAGATTGTTCGAATTTGTAGTGATCATGGTAGAGAATTTGAAAATTCTCAATTTAGTGACTTCTGTGATAAGCTTGGTATTCAACATGAGTCAATCACTCCTCAGCAGAATGGTGTTGTAGAACGGAAAAATAGAACCTTGTAGGAGATGGCTCGAGTTATGTTAGCCGAGAAAGAAATTCACAAAAAATGGTGGGCAGAAGCTATTAACACAGCTTGCTATACGATTAATCGAGTATATCTACGTCCATTCACCAGCAAAATATCTTACAAGATTTGGAAGGGTAGGAAACCAAATGTCTCATACTTTCATGTGTTTGGAAGCAAGTGCTACATCCCAGAGACGGAGAGTAATTGGCAAAATTCGATAATCGCAGTGATACTGGAATTTTTCTTGGGTATTCTGTCAACAGCCATGCTTATCGTGTTCATAACAATCGGACCAGCACACTTATGGAGTCTATAAATGTTATTGTGGATGATTCTAAAGACGGACAAAAGTTAGATGTCATAGGAGAGAAATCTGGTAACACTCATGTTCCAACACAGCCTCGTCAACCTGACAAGGCAGATTCATCACATGTTGGAACATCTGAGCAGACTGATGTTGAGCCAGTTGACACTGAGCATGTTGGAACATCATCCTCAACTGTCATACCCTATGTTCCAACACAGGATCAACCTGAATCAATAACATGGAGTACTCGACCAGTTTCTTGGGTGGATTACAGGAAGTTGGCAGGATTACAATGTTTCATCTCTCTCATTGAACCAAAGAATTACAAGGAGGCGTTACTGGATGAATACTGGATTGCTGCAATGCAAGAAGAACTAGGTCAGTTTGTAAGAAACGATGTATGGTATCTCACTCCTCGCCCTAAAGGTATCAATGTCATCAGCACAAAATGGATTTTCAAGAATAAATCTGATGCTGACGGACATATTACTCAAAAAAAGCCAGATTGGTAGCTCAAGGATATACACAAGTTGATGGTGTTGACTTTGATGAGACATTCGCACCAGTTGCTAGGTTAGAGCCAATTCAATTTTTACTTGCTATTGCCTGTTCTATGAACTTTACTTTGTATCAAATGGATGTCAAGAGTGCGTTTCTAAATGGTGTGGTAAATGAAGAGGTTTATGTGGAACAACCTAAAGGATTTGAAGATCCTCATTACCCTCATCACGTGTATCGCCTCAAGAAGGCTCTATATAGCCTAAAGCAAGCACCCAGGGCATGGTATGAACGACTTACTAACTTTCTTCTTAATAAATGTTATCGTCGAGAGGGAGTAGATCGCACTTTATTTGTGCTTGATAAGTCATCAAAAATTTGGATTGCTCAAATTTATATGGATGATATAGTATTTGGTTCTACTTCACCATCTATGGTACAGGATTTTGTCACGGTTATGTAGGCTGAGTTTTAAATGAACATGGTTGGAGAGCTCACATACTTTCTAGGACTGCAAGTTAAGCAAGGAAAACATGGTCTGTTCATGAATCAAAGTAAATATGCATTGAATCTAGTAAAGAGATTTGGTTTAAGAAATGCCCGAATAGTTCGAACACCTATGGGGGTTTCTGACAAACTGGTCAAGGATGAGAAAGGATTTGCAGTTGATCAAAAGTTATACAGGAGAATGATTGGGAGTCTATTGTATTTAACAGCAAGTAGACCAGATATATGTCTCAGCGTTGGGATATGTGCAAGATTTCAAGCTGATCCAAAAGAGTCTCATCTCACGGCAGTCAAAAGAGTTATCCGATATGTAAGTGGGACTTTTGAGTATGGTGTCTGGTATTCTAAGAATCAAGATTATGATTTTATTGGGTACAGTGATTATGATTTGGCTGGTAATGTTGATGATCGAAAGAGTACTACAGGTGGATGTTTCTTTATTGGCACGAATCCGATTTCTTGGTATAGTAAGAAATAAAATTCTATCTCTTTATCTACCACGGAAGCTGAATATCTTGCTGCTGGAAGCTGTTGTGTGCAATTGTTAGGGATGAAGCAAATGATGAACGACTATGGAATTCATCAAGGCCCTTTGAAGATCTTATGTAACAACACAAGTGCTATTGATATTTCAAAAAATTCAGTCCAGCACTCTCAAACTAAGCATATTGATATAAGGCATCATTTTAGTAGAGATCTTGTTGAATGGAAGGAAGTTGTGGTAGTCTTTATTCCAACATACGACCAAATTGCTGATATTTTTACAAAGTCATTGGACACCGCCACCTTTGAAAGTCTCAGACAACACTTAGGTGTTTGTCAAATTTGAGGTAATTCTTTCCTTTATTCAGCTGTAAATATTTTATTTGTTTTGTCGAGAAATTCAGGAAAAAAAATAGAAAGAAGAAAAGCTTTACAAAAATAGAAGTTGTATAGTATGTTGGAAGTTTATATGTTTTGAGTTGATGTCTTGAGTTGACAAGAGAGAAAAGTTACATCATTACTCATCTCGAAAAAGGGAAAAGGTTTTGCGGCAACCAAGGAAGTTATGTGAAGAGTTTTGGTTGATTTCAAAGTTGTCTAAATCCCTCAAAATTCCTCTCTTTTCGGCCATTATCCCACACATCTTGGTTATTTTGGATTCTTGCCAAACTGCTTCCCAATTTTTCTCTACTCAACAAATCCTTGACGAAAGATGTCTTCGAACCAAAAATCTCCCACGGTTGAAGACAAAATTTAAGATACACTTCAACCTCCAGTAGACATGAATGACAAACAAGTGAAAGACAATGTGGCGGTGGTCCGACCCGAATGTGATGAACAATGTGAAGCAAACATAGAGGCTGAGGTGACTGATGTTGGTGAGGAGAATGTAGATGTTGGTGGTTCAAGCTTCGGTAATGAAGGTCAGGATGAAAGCACCAGAAATAAAGGAAAGGGTCCGTTTCAAAATGTAACCAATCTTGATCCTCCAACTCTTAAAATTCATGGAATGGAATTCAAGACTATAGACGATATATTTGACTGGTTGGAAGCAAATAGAGTTACAGTAGATTTGACCAAGGTTAAGAGTATAGAGGGTGAATTCTTGAATGTTAAGGCCAAAGAATTTGTGACCGGGGATATTGGAAATTTGTGGGATATTGATAACCATAAAGTGAAGTTCCTTAGGGGGAGGTATGATGTGTACAGAGGAAAGGACAAGTTTCACGTTTATTCATCTATCCCTCGTCAGAGTTGTGTTTTTATGAGAGAAATTAGCGATGATGAGGTAGCAGGACATGATGTGATCAAGTCTACAGATAGGTTGCCTGTAGGATTTTTTGATTTGAGGGCAGCTCAGAGGTTGGAAGAACTAAGGAAACCAATGATAATCGAAGTCTCGGACAGCGAAGAAGAAGACAATGCTGCCTATGTTCCAACACAGGAGGCAGAGGCTGAAACCACTTTCGAGATGGAAGTTGATGATGAAGATATGGGGGAGAGATCAGAATAAGGAATTGAGTGATGCTGACGGAGAGCAACCTTAAGAGCCTATGTCGAGACAGAGTGAACCAGACCAAGACCAACATGTTGGAACACAGCCTGCTGAAGAAGACGAAGCTGAGGATACTGAGTATGTTCCAACACAGGAACATCCTGAGATAAATCACTCAAGTGATGAGGTTCTGGATGAGTTCTTACAGTCGTCCAAGGGCAAGAGAAAGGTGACAGCTGCAGAGGTTTCCCCACCAACAAAAAGGGCCAAGAAGAATCAGGAATCCCCCAAGAGGAAAGTATTGCCTCCTCTACCTGTAAGTGATGCTCTATCATTCTCATACTTTGATATAAAATGTGAAGAGATGGGAGAAGTTTTTGCTGTAAGGAAGTTTATCTTTGAGAGGCCCGTAGACCTAGAGACATACAGGGCTAGTGATTTTTTGGATTTTCTAGAATTAATTGGAATGAAGAGTGCTGATACTGTACAGCTTCAATATAATGGACAGATGGTTATTGAGGTGTATGTAAACCTGATGGCTGGAAATTTAGAAGTTGGCTCTCCTTGGTTTGAAAGGGTGTACTTGCGGGGGAAGATTGTGGACTTCTCAGTAGCCAGAATAAGCAAGATTTTAGGGATACAAACGCCAGAATTTGTGGGGGTGTTTCCAGAGGATCTAGAAGAGTCAGGTGATCGGATTCTGGAAACAATCTCAGGAGGATACAAGACCAAGTGGCCTGAAACTGGTTATTCACAAGTCTTGTGTTTGTCATCAAGGTTCTTTGGTCTATATCAAGTAGCAGTCAACTGCGGGATGCCATCCTCGAACAAGACAGCCCTGACTAGAGAAATGTCTAAGCAGTTGTTCTGTGTTGGAACACAGAAAACCGTCAACCTTGGATTGCTCATTCAGCAGAATCTGATGAGGCAGGCTACAACTCCTAAGGAAAAACATGACATTGTATACCCTTGTTTAATTTCGGCGTTGGCTAAGAGTGCCAAGGTAAAGGGGAAGGAAAAAGATATGATCATAGATACAGAGTTCCTATGGCCGAACAAGAAGAAATTTGGAATGAGGTATGTCCATGATCTACCGTGGAATCCTTCTGGGTCTACTTCTTCAACTGCTGAAAAGAATGCTAAATTAGTGGTCCTGAATGCTATGGGGGCAATAGCCATTCAAATGGAAGCACTTGAAGCAGAAAAGGCAAAAACTGGAGATTGAAAAAGCGCAGCTGGAAGCCTGCTCCTGAAAAATTTTCTGTCTACGTTCCAACATAGATATCACAGTCAGAGGGGAGCATGCTTTTTTTTTTATTTGCCTTTGGTATATTTATGGCCCCAGGGGGAGAATTTTGGATTTGGCTGTAATCTGAATGTGTATTTTTTATGGTATTTCTGGAATTCTGGTACTCGGTTCTGGTATTCATATTTTGATGGAATTCTGGTATTCAATCTGGTATTCATTTTGTAATCAGATTCAGTATTGTGTATATGTTTCAACAAAGGTGGAGTTGGGAAGACTTATGTGTTTGATTACAAGTTTTTCGTTATGATATTAAAGGTCAAAAAGTTTTGGTTCCACAAAATGCCAAATGGGGAGATTGTAAAGTCAAGTGGTATTCATTGAATATTTTAATTGGCAATTTTGTGAACATATTTGGAAATGAAAATCTTTCCATGTTGGAACATGCGGATTAGCATATAAAGCCAATCAGATCTTACGCATAAGAGTCGGAATATTTTGGTATTTATGAGTTATGAAAATATGAATATTCTGCTATATATTAGGCAGCCCGGGAGAACAAGCTAAGATCGACATCATCGTCCTCCGCAATCTAGACGCCGAACAAATGTGGAAATAACTTTGGCATGGTCATTTTACCAGAACTGGTCAAATTCCTGATTTGGAGAATGTAAGTGCTGGCCAAACAAAACTGAGTCTACGGGAAAAAAATATGAATATCTCATCGAGATGGTAGATGTTTTTCACTACCATAGAGACCCCCTCTAGCAGCGGGTTTTTAGTACCGGTTTTTGAAATCGGTGCTAAAAATCTCATAGCACCAATTTTTTTTATTTTAACATCGATTTTTAAAATCGGTATTAATTTAACATCGATTTTTTTAATTTTAACACCGATTTTTTAAAAATTGGTGCTAAATTTTACAATAGCACCGGTTTTGGAAAACATTAGTACCAATTTCTAAAAACCGGTGCTAAACATTTGAAAATTTCATTTTCCTGCCAAATAAATAGCAAAAAAAAATTAAAATAGCACCGATTTTGGAAATATTAGCACCTGTTTTTTAAAAAATCGATGCTAAATATTTGTAAAATTCTATCTTCCCACCAAAAAATTAAAATAGCACCGATTTTAGTAAAAAATAGCACCATTTTTAAAAACCTATACTAAAAATAAAAAAATAGCACCGATTTTTTTTTAAAAAAATGGTGCTAAAAATTAAAACTTAGCACCAGTTTTGTAAAACCGGTGCTAAAAATTTTCAAAATTCATTTTCCCGCCAAAGAAATGGCCAAAAAATTTTAAATAGCACCGATTTTGGAAACATTAGCCCCAATTTTGGAAGAAAATAGCACCGGTTTAAGACAAAGTCTTGTGCAAGACTGTCTTGCAGCGAGACCAGAGATTAAATTGTTAAAAATTTAGCATGGGGTTTCTAATTAAGCTTTTTAAAAGTATAGGGGCTAGATGTGAAATTTCACTATTTTACATTTAAGTGCAGGTATAAATATCAACATTCTCTCATTATTTCCTCATATTTTTCTGAAACTCTCTCTCTTCTCCTTTCCTCTCTCGTGAAACAAACATTCATATTCTTACTCATCTTCAACTCAAATCTCCTTCTTCGCTCTCTTCTTCATTTTCCTTCCATCTTCTTCAATTCTAGCTCGATTTCTTCGATTCAACCACTCATTATCTTCATTTTTCTTCCTCTTTCTTGCTCGCAAAAATTCATCGCAACTTTTAGAGTTTTCAGGTGAATTTTCCGGCAATTTTCTGGCGGCCGAACACTATACAAGCTTTGTTTTGTATTAATTTTCGAAGGTAATGTATTTGCTTAGAGTTTTTATGAATATTTTATTTTTTTTTCCAATTTTCGTTTGCTTTTTCTGGTCCATGTGATTTTCTAGGGTTTATGTTGTCCAATGTGTTAATATTTGGGGATTTCTCTATTTTTAGTGTTTTGTGAGTTGTTACGGATTTGTGCTAATATTTGTTGTGATGTTTTAATTTTAGCGCTTGATACTTGTGGTGTTTTCATGCTTAAATGTGCAATTGATGTTCAGTTTTTTACTGTGTGTATATCTTAGGGTTTTGTTACGATTTGAGCTAGTTTTTTTGTTGTTGTTCATGTTCCTTAGATGTCTAAGAATGCTTTGTCACTGTTGCTGCAATCAAGAAGGAAAGAGGATCTATAAATTTTGTTATTTTACAAATGTGACTTTTTAAATAATGGTGTTGACCTTTCAGATTTTATGTTTAATCTTTCATATTTAGGTTAAAAGTACTGTATATGTGTTGGTGTGATTTAATTTCAGTATTTGATGCTTGTAATGTTATAAGTGTGCAATTGATGTTGAATTTTTTTTAAATTTTGTGTGTGATATCTTAGGGCTTTCTTATAATTTTAGCTGATTTTTGTGTTGATGTTCCGTAGATGTCTAAGAATGCTTTTTCCAGTGTTGTTGCAATCGAGAAGGAAAAATGATCTGTAAATTTTGTTATTTTGTAGATGTGACTTTTTAAATATTGTTGTTGATGTTTTAGATTTTATGTTTGATCTTTCATGTTTAGGTTTTAAATACTGTTTATTTGTGTTGGTGTGATGATTTAATATCGGTATTTGATGTTTGTAGTGTTTTAAGTGTGCAATTGATGTTCAATTTTGTTGCTTTGATTGTGTGTTTGATATCTTGGGGTTTTGTTTCCATTTGTGCTAATTTTGTGGTGGTGTTGTTGTTTTTTAGATGTGTAAGAATGTTTTCCCACTGTTGCTGCAATTGAAAATGAAAGAGAATCTGTAAAAAAAATTGCAGATGTGATGTTTTAAATACTGTTGTTGATGTTTCAGATTTTATGTTTGATCTTTCATTTGTTAGGTTTTAAGTACTTTTATTGTGTTGGTGTGATGAATTAATTTTAGTATTTGATTCTTGTAGTATTTTAAGTGTGCAATTGATGTTTCAGTTTTGTTGCTTTGATTGTGTGTGTGATATCCTAGGGTTTTATTACTATTTGTGTTAATTTTTGCGTTGTTGTTGTTGTTGTTTCTTAGATGTCTAAGAGCCCTTGCCCACAGTTGCTACATTCGAGAATGAAGCAGGAGCTGTAAGTTTTTTTTTTAGCTGTGATGTTTTAACTACTGTGGTTGATATTTCAGGTTTCATCTTTGAGTTTTCATGTTTGAGCTCAAAGTATTGTTATGTGTGTTTGTGTAACGTTTTTAATTTCAGTGTTTGATGGTTGTGGTGTTTTTATATTTAAGTATGCAACTGATGTTCAGTTTTGTTCATTTGATATTTTAGTGTGTACTGTTTGATATTTTTAAATTTTGAGATTGATGTTTTAAATACTGTATTTGACTTTTCCTCAATGTAGTTGTCAGTGATGTAATCTTTGCTATTGTGATGTTTTAATTACAGATATTGATATTTTAATTACTGTATGTGATGTTTTATATTATTTCACATCAATGCTTTCCAAGGTAGAGCTCTACGATGTCATTGATGAGTTAATAAAAAAATAGTATGATGAACCATGCTCTGAAGGTATTCCCTTGAATAGAGAATCGTAGTCTACCTTTGATCTTTGCATTGATGAAGTGTTAGAGTCGTCCTCTTCAAAACCAACAAGAGAAGACAAGTTCGTGAAAAAGCCAGGGGAGAAGGGAAACAAGTCGGGAAAAAATTAAATTTTGATTGTTTAGGATGTATTGTTTGACATTGATTTTTCAGTTATAATGTTTGATTGTTAGTGTTAGTGTTGAAGCTCTTGATTGTAATTGATGTTTTACCTTGATTTGAAAATTTTCAATTTTTATGTTAGCAATTTTTAGGGTATTTCAACCCTTTTATAATGAATGATGTTTGATGGTTCGATATTTATGGCAATTGACATTTTCACATGCTAGTGTAAAATTTCAAATTAAAGTTTTCCACTTTCATATGCTAATTTTATATGTATTTTTTGTGCCCGTGATGATTCATTGAATTCCTTCGATTTTGAGTTATCAGTGTTTGATGTTTTATGTCTTGCAAAAAAAATATTAAAATTACTTGTTCATATGTAATATACATAAAGCGATATGAATCACCTTACATGTGTAAATTAGAAATTTATTTTGATGTTTAGCTATAACTCAGTGTATTTTTAGTGTTTTTATTTGATGATAAACTATTTTAGTTTGATATCTATTTTAGTATAATTATTCAATTTGATGGTTTAGAGTTTTTATTTGATGTTATTTATTTTTAACTTGATGTGTTATTAATTAAATATGAACTATAGATTTAAGGCCTAAAATTTTTACTAAATTTCAACCCAAAATTGTGATCGGAACCCAAGTTCAAATTTCTTGTAACATCTGTAATACTTTTGGCCAGAAACCTCGTCGGAACAGTGCATAAAACATCGCTCAAAATTTTCGGTAACTTCCGACAATAAACACCAGGGTTGGACATCCCTTAAATTTGTTCCAGAAAACCTAAATAAACCAAAATTCATTTGGCCAGAAAAAGGGGCAGCAGACCTTCAAGTTAATCTCAGAATCATAATAAATCTTAAGATCATAAATGCATTTGGCCAAATAGTCAATATTGTCATTGAAATCTAGTCATTAAACTCTCATTTAGTATGCACAAAAAATCATAAAGATAAAAAAAGTGCATATTTTGCCCATCGAATCAGATCTGCATATTTTACCCATCGAATCAGACCACCCAAGTGACAATACATCCGAGTTTATTTAAGACTTGGTATAACATCCTGCGCTGATTGTTATTAATCTCTAGAAGAAGAGGAACACACATTCACAGAATCAGGAGGAATTTGGTGTACATTCGCAATCACTCCAACGATATCGCAACAACCGCAACCCATTCACTCTCCGATGAATCATCTCCTCCTCCGCCGTCGTTGTTGAATGCTTCTGGCCCGTTCATTTTCCGTTCTGACAGATCCTTCTTCTTCGTTCTTCCGCGGCAGTTTTCTCCAGTTCTTCTTCTTCTTCCGCAATAGTTTTCTCCGTTTGGTCTTCCTCGGCGCCTTCTTGCACAACCCCATAGCAGAATTTTCCCAGCTAGAAACCAAAATTCGACAACGGCGAGAATGGTACTGGTTCGTCGGAGCAAAATTGAAGCAAAATTTAAGCTGCCGGAGGAGGCACGACTATAAAATATCACCATTGCAGCCGGAGAAAAAGGGAAGGAGAGAGGCGGAGGGAGTTCATTAAAGGGTGGAGGCAGAGGATGGAGACAGAGGGGGAAGCAGAAGAGGGAGACAGAGGGGAGAGGGCTTCTATTTTTTGTATTTGCATTTTTAGTCCCTGAACTTAGCGCATCTTTTAAATTAAACCCCGAGCCACAAATATTTTTAAATTTACCCCCGAATTTCATTTTCTCTTGACCTATTGTCACTCTAGTCTCTGGTCTTACAGTAAAACGGTCTCGCAGGAGACAGACTCCCGGTTTAAACCGGTGCTAAAAATTTTTAAATTTTCCCACCAAAGAAATTGCCAAAAAAAATTTAATTCAATCTTCCCGCCAAAAACTTATAAATATTTGTCGAAATTTTTCAAAGTTCAATTTTACCGCCAAATAATCTTCCTAGGAATTTCATGAGCTGGGAGCAGCGGACAGCTGCGCAGCAGCTCTAAGCTATTTTTTTAACTTTCAAAATCGTTCACTTCTTTTGTTGACTTTAACTAATAATAAGTTAAGTTAAATTAATCAACGATCAACATTTACTGACCTAATATATACAAATAAGAATAAAATTTGTTTACATTAACTAATTAACGTTCAACCTTTAATTGATTTAGTATACATAAATACAACTTTAACTAGTTAACGGTCAAACTTTACTTGACTTTCAATATATAAACACCAATAGCTAGGCTGACTTTGAATAATCAACGGTCAAACTATACGTGACTTTCAATATATAAACACTAATAACAAAGTTGACTTTAACTAATTAACAGTCAAACTTTATTTGAATTAGTATATAATAAATACTAATAAAAATGATTGACTTTATCTAATCAACGCTCAAACCTTAGTTGACTTTCTATATATAAAAATACTATTGACTAAGTTAACTTTAACTAATCAACGGTCAAACTTTACTTGACTCTTTATATATAGCAACACTAGTAACTAAGCTGACTTTAACTAATCAACTGTCAAACTTTACTCGACTTTCAATAAATAAACACTAATAACTAGGTTGACTTTGTCTAATCAATGGTCAAACTTTACTTGACTTTCAATAAATAAACACTAATAATAAAGTTAATTTTAACTAATTAACGGTCAAACTTTATTTGAATTAGTATATAATAAATACTAATAACTAGGTTGACTTTGTCTAATCAACGGTCAAACCTTACTTGACTTTCAATATATAAACACTAATAACAAAGTTGATTTTAACTAATTAACGGTCAAACTTTACTTGACTCTCTCTCTGTATAGAGACACTAGTGACTAAGCTGACTTTAACTAATCAACGGTCAAACTTTACTCGACTTTCAATATATAAACACAAATAACTAAGTTGACTTTGACTAATTAACGGTCAAACTTTACATGACATTCAATAAATAAACACTAATAACAAAGTTGATTTTAACTAATTAATGGTCAAACTTTATTTGAATTAGTATATATTAAATACTAATAAAAATGTTCGACTTTGTCTACTCAACGGTCAAACCTTACTTGACTTTCCATATATAAATACTAGTGACTAAGTTGACTTTAACTAATCAACGGTCAAACTTTACTTGACTTTCTCTCTCTCTGTATAGAAACACTAGTGACTAAGCTGACTTTAACTAATCAACGGTCAAACTTTACTCGATTTTCACTATATAAACACTAATAACTAATTTGACTTTAACTAATCCACGGTCAAACTTTATTTGATTTAGTATATCTAAATACAAATTAAAAAAATGGCTAGAAATAAGTGAAATGACTATTATACCTATGTGATAAAAAAATCAAAAAGGAAACCCTGCCTCATTTCTTCATTTTCTTTCTTTCTTCCCAAAATTCATCCTTCGCATTTTTCTCGCCGCTGCTCAACTAATCAACGATCGATGGTGGTTCGATTGGTGTGGGCACGGTGGTTCGATTAGAGATGAGTCAGCGGTGGAGCGACGGTGGTTTGATTGGAGCAATTGTGGAGTAGCAGCGGCAAAGCGGTTCAGTGCGGTGGGGGATAGAAATTCTGGTGGAGCTAGGAGATGGCGGAGCTAGGGCGGAGGTAGGGGTGGCGGAGCTAGGGCAACGGTGGCGGAGCTAGGGCAGCGGTGGCGCACGGTTCTTTCTGGTGGTTGGTGGTGTAGGTTTCTGGCAGAGGTAGGGGCACAGTTCTTTCTGGTGACTAGTGGCGTGGGTTTCTGGTGGAGCTAGGGCAGAGCTAGGAGGTGGCGGAGCTAGGGCGGAGGCATGAATAATGCCTTGAAACAAGCAGAAGAAGCACGAAATCTTACATTTGAGCGCGAGAATGGCATGAATAATTCCTTGAAACAAACTGAAGAAGCACTGAGTAAAGCTTTGTGTGATTTGGCTGCGGCTGAGGCTAGAGCAATTGTTACTGAGGTTTTTCTTTCCAGGATTCTTGTTCATCTGCTTATTGTATATGTGTTCTAATTTTTCATGGTAACTTATTTGCTAAACCTTTACTGCTTTGGTGATTCCTTTTCCAGGCTCGGTGCTCTGGTTTGGAGGAAAAGATTAAGCATGCCGAGGTAATTTTCTTTGGTGTTGAAGTTAATCCTTTATTTTTGAGATAAACTATTCCAAGAAGCTCATGTTGCAAATTAAAAGTCCATTCTGCTCATGTATGCTGATTGATGCTGAGTTTTTGTAAGGTGATGTTGTACAACGCTTTTGTGAACTTGCATTACCTCTATGCTCCCACTTGGGAGCTCTGTGATATATTCGGATTATTGTGATACTTTTTTGCATGTTGTGGTGATTGTCATGCGGTATCTTGTCATAGTCACAATAGATGGAAGAAACGTGGAATTTGCTACAATCCCTACAAAGTTTGGAATTTCTTTTACGACTAAGTTTATGAATCAGGTTGGCTTCCTCGTTTTACTTCATTGAACTCCAATATTTAGATGTCATGATATGAGCGGTTACGTAGGTTCATCAGCTCTTGTCATGATTCTTGGATTTTAGACATGTTTCACGTTTAGTTTACTATAAATAAGGTGCTACTAAAAACTGGTTTTGCATGTCAGAAGTGGAGAAAGATAACAGTGGTCTAGCTTTGTATAGGATATTGACCAAAAAAAATTCTCCACGCTGGTGATTCTGTTTGAAGAATTCATCTTCTTTCTTATGGATATTTGCTTATCAGCTAAATTGAACATGTTGGTGACCTGAGTGTCGCTTGCACTGGGATGCTTTTGGTATACAACTTCTGTTTCTATTGTATAATTTTTTTTACTCTTAAAATTAGCAGGACAGGTTGCTTTCGTTCTAATTTTATAGTATCTAAGAAGAATAATTAATCGCAAGCTTCTTTCTCCCTCTCTCTCTCTGAAAACAGGCTAGTGCCCTTGTTCAAGTCTACCAAGATGGAACAGTTTTAGTCACTCAAGAAGGTGTTGAAATGGGGCAAGGATTGTAAACAAAGGTTGCGCAAATTGCAGCTTCTTCGTTTAACATTCCTCTCAGTTCTATATTCATCTCTGAGACAAGCACTGATAAGGTATTGCAATGCACTTCACTGCCAATCCTTCATATCCTCTTCAACCCTTTTTGTAGTGGTTGGGGTTGGGGGAGACATGTTCTGACCATAATTTGTAGTTGGCCCTGGTGATAAGTACTGTTTAGTGTTTCCTATAGCTATGGCCAATTAAAATTACTTTTGTCATGTTCCTTTGCTTTCTAATTATGATCATACAGTGTATAAAACAATAAAGATGTGCTCTTTTTTTGAGGCTTTAGATCGTCTAAGGTTTAGTTTCATCGCATGTTTGAACAATCAGACCAGCTAGGTTTGAGAATCTGGGTATATCGAGTTTTTTCATGGAATAAACCACCGGAGGTGGGAGGACTTGTATTGGCTCCTCAAATATTCCATAGATAGATAAATAAATTAGATACTACACTAATGGTCTTACACATAGAATCAAGAAGTTTCTAAAAAATCTACTAGCAGATGTTCATTCCAAAGCTTTTAAAATAAAAGCATGTTAGAAAGTTGACAAAATTCCAAATAAATGGACTTGTGATCTTAAAAAAAAATTTAATAACAAGTCCATATTCCAAAACATTTTGGTTTGTTGGTGAAGATCCAAAAAACCAAGTACATCTTCCTGTTATTGCATCCATCAAGTGATTGTTGGTTTCCTGTTAATTTTTTGTTGATAACTTATTTTTGCCTTTTTTACTTTGAGCCAAGTCTCTGAGTTAAATGGGGAAGGTGGATCTAGCTCTACAGTTAATAAAGAGGTAATCAAATTAGCCTCCCTCCTTCTCTTCCTGCTTTCTTCTCTCCTCAACGTGGACTTGGTGCATATGATATTTGAGTGTTGCGGTATAACAGATTAGGCCTGGACTTCAACACCTGGTCGCCTCAATCCTTGGCTGCAAAAGTGGTTCAAGATTAGGCCTGTCAAATGGGTTAATTGGATCAACCCATTATCCAAACCCATTTAACTGTCATGAACATAGAATAGCTGAACAAAATTACCAGAAAGTAGCTAGAATTTGAGAAGAGAAGAGAAATTGTTTTCACAGTACAAAGAACTCACAATATGATTAGCAAACTAACCGATGCCCTTCCCTATGCTTGCCTATCCATTTTATACAATCAATTACTAATTAACTATCATTTAACTACTCCAAAACCGACTCTAACTCCCAGTCAATAAGCTGTAAGCTCCCACCTCAGCTTTCTGTTTCATTTTCCTTCTTTGCTCTAATCGTTGAGAGACTATTGAAATAGAAAAAGACTACTTAGTCCTTGGGCTCATGACAAACCACCCGCCTTAATAACAAGCTTGTCCTCAAGCTTGGAAGTTTGAAATCACTTTTAGAATTGAGAAAAACAGCACTACAGGGAGCTGCATTTTTCAGACTCTGAAGATAAAACATTGCTGCTCCTTTTGTGTAGTTATGTAAACTATCCAAATTTACATCAACTTTTTTCAGCACTAGAAATAAAGAAGGTTGACCTGCAACATTTAATATCGAAGGAGACAAATCATTTTGCTTTACTCTGCAGCACCATTTTGCATGATGAATGAACTCAGTTATATGAGATTTATTGCACCATTTTTGGATTTTCCATGCACCCCACTACCATAATAAAAATAGTAGCATCAATTAGGTCCTTGAAATCCTTTGGTTTGGCTAGTGATAAGCCACCCATTAATATAACTAAACCATTTGCAATTTTCTCAGTGCCAATTTCTAGCCCCATCAATGTTTCTTGCACTTTCTAGTCAAGCTCCAGTTCTTGAATCTCAGAGGATCTGAAAATTAAAAATGCGATAACCTCAACCACCGTCATCCGACTCATCTCATATTCTTCAAGAAAACTAGCAATTCCAAAGTTTTGATTGTGCGGTGTTAAGATAATGATTCTAGTACTGCATATCACCATTTTTATTTCTTCCTCATCAAATTTCAGACCTCCCCACAATGGTCGCATTTGATCATTTTCCAACTTCTGAATCCCAGAAACACCATTATACAACAAGCAAGAAATCATAAACAGTGGCATCAGCAACACAAATACAAAGCAATCCAGCCTTTCCACCAATACAGTCCTTCCCTTTCTTTCAGAAACTTCAATAATATTTGAACTTTTTTTTCTTTGATCCCACCAGTCCCTTTCCTCTTGCATTTCCCGGAGCCTTGTGAATCCAATATAATCCATGCAAGTTGATTACACATAGTCTGTGCAAGTTGAAGTTTGCATACACGCAATACCAAGTGGTTGCTTTTGTTTAAACAAGATTTCTTCAATTGCTGCAGCAGTATCACAACATGATTTCTCATCTTTATTATCTCTCGATCAACTTCCAAGAATTGCACCCCATTTTTATGACAACCTAACTCTTTTATCCTTTGATCAACTTCAAAAGTACATGTTGTGTATGCAATAACATCGAGTTGAATACCATACATAGTGATGCAAGAACCTCAGGATATGCAAAACAGCCATGATATTTCCCAAGCCTACACAAATATCCATTACAAAAGACCTGCTTATGCGATTTGGCGATAGATCTTCGGCCTTCATCTCATTCAATAAAGTATCAGAAATGGTAGCAGATGTGTAGAAATTGTTGAAGAACCATTCGATATAAGACTGGTAATCTCTCATTCTTTTGTCGACAAATTGATTTGCACCAGAAAATGGTCTTATACCAGCCTCAAAACAATTTTCCTTCATTGTCAACTTGGGTTTCAGTGTGTGTGTATCTTCATTCCTCGGGGTCAACTCATCTGCAAGTGGCGCCTTTTCTGCTTCAAGAAAATCCCCCTCCCCTTGCTTCAGACATAGAATTATTCTGAAAACTCTTTTGCGAGGACTTCTTGACATGGTGCCTCCTTTAAAAACAGTCACAAATTTGTCCCAAAACTTGATTGAAATGCATTTCTTTCGTTCATCGTCGACAAAAGATTTTTGCAAGGTCAATCCAAGATGACAACTATCCTTACCAAGGGTTGTTAGCTTAAACCAAAGCCAAAATATGTCCTAATTTCTACCTAAAGATCTTCCCAGTGAATCTTCACGTTGCACACAAATTTTCATATTTCCCACAATATATGATTTTCTTTACAACATTTCAAGAATACCAGGATCAGAGCACATAACGGAGTCAGCAAATCTACCATCTCTATCATTCATTTTTACGTTCTCAGTCCAAGGCCAATAACTGTCAAACAATGTACATGGTTTGACAACTCTATTCCAACTTACAAAGTTCTTGACATCCAAAACGGAAATTTTTTCATCCATTCTCACAGAATCAACAACAATCGATGTCTTATTAACACTAACAGAATCCAACTCATTGACATATAAAGGCATGCTACCAGACCCAATTTCCGTCAATGACAAAACCAATTTCAATTATATCAAGAGAGTCAAGATTCACTTTACCAGGAGAAGTTTTGAGAAGACTCAGGTCATGATATTTGGGGCTAGAATTTGGAGTCGAAAATTCATCATCAATAATTGACATTTCCTCGCTTTCCTCTTCCCATGTTTCTGAATGTTCACTTTTCAAGTCACCATCATTTTGAGCAATCTTGACTAAATTTGATTCCTCTAGATCCTCTGCCTTTCTCTGCATAAAAAGCTCGTCGATTTCGCTTTCGGAAAGAAATCGATAAACTGCCATATCTAATAACTCTTTCCAAGTAACAGAGCCTTGATAAGATACGATCGAATTATACCAAGAAACTGCCCTACCTTCCAAATAAGGATGAACTAAATCGAACCTTTGACTAACCGGAATCGAATTGAGGTTGAACAAAGCATCTATATCATTCACCCACTACTCAACTCCCATACATTACTCACCCACTAATCAACTCCCATACAGATGAAATTGGATGAGTTTTTGGATGACATTTCTGAAGACAAAATCGAGCAAGAGGATGACAACGAGTACATCGACAAGATTGTCGAGTTTCAGAAGCAAACAGAAGCTGCAATTTGTATTAATTCAGCATTGTATTGCCTATAAATGGTTAATAAACTCACACCTCATGATTATGGAGGTTTCTCTCATTCACATGGTATCAGCCAGTGCCTTTTTTTTCTCTCTTCCTTCACTGAGCGTCTCCCTCCCTCCTTCTTCGATTTTTTTTTCTCTCTTCCTTCACTGAGCGTCTCCCTCCCTCCTTCTTCGATTTTTTTTTCTCTCTTCTTTCGATCATGGCAGAAGACAAGCTTTCTTATAGCAATATGATTCATCTGTTGACGATCAAGCTTGATTCCTCCAATTACATGATGTGGAGGAAGCAGGTGCAGCTTCTCTTTCGATCTCAGAAGTTGTTGGGGCATCTTGATGGTTCCACTCCGTGCCCTCCATTGCCGACGCCGCCCACGTTTCTCACGGCTGCCTCTGCCTCGGGTTCTACCCCTAAGCGTGAGGATTATGACAGGTTGAAGGCTTCCTATGATCAATGGATCGCTGATGACGAGAAGTTGTGTTGTCTCCTTCTCTCTTTGGTCTCTGTTGAGGTAATCTGAAATCTCTGCATGTGAGACTGTTGCTCAAATTTGGGAGACTCTTGCTACTATTTTTCATAATCGTAGTAAGTCTTCCGTGTTAAGCTTGCGTGTGCAAATCATGAATCTTCGCAAAACTGGTTCTGTGCATGATTTACATCTCCAGTTTAAGGTTTTATTTGATAAACTTGCTGCCATGGATGCTCCTGCTACGAATGATGATATGGTGTTATGGTTTTTGCATGCTCTTGGGGCTGATTATAGAGATTTCAGTGCCCCGTTGTTGTCTCGTTCTCCGACTCCACAATATGTTGATGTTGTTGCTGAGGCGGAGAATCAAAGAGGCTTTTTTGAAGAATTTGCATATTTTTGGGGGTACTGGAGCAGCCTCTGTTACCTTTCTGGTAGAGGCAAAATTCGGCAGGAGTGGTGGTGGCGCGTGGAGCCACGCGCCTGCGCCTGGTGGCGGCGCGTGAGCCTCACGCGCCGGCCAGAATGGCCGCTCCGGCGGCCGGGGTCGCGGCAGTGGACGTCCTTCTTCCTCTGGTGGCTCCGATGGTCCCAGTTCTGGTTGCAATGATATCACTTGTCGTTATTGTGACAAGCCCGGTCACACTGCTCAGACGTGTTTCAAGCTTTTTCCTCCGCGTCCTCGCCATGGTGATTCTGCCCTGTTGGCTGAACAATTTCAGCGCTCGCTTCACATGGAGCCTTCTCATGTCACCTCTGATTAGTACATTGACTCTGGAGCAACCAATCATCTCAGCTCTTCCGCCTCTGCCTTGGAGAGTGTCACTCCATACTCTGGTAATTCTCAAATTACAGTTGGTAATGGTGATTCTATTGGTATTCATTCCATTGGTGATTGTCAGCTTACTCCTTCTTTGCGACTGTCTGATGTTTTATATGCTCCAAAAGTTTCTAAAAATCTTTTTTCTATCAGTCGTCTTACTAAGGACCTTGATGCATATGTGATATTTGATGACCAGAAATTTATTATTCAGCACAAAGTTACCAAGGGGATTCTGGGAAGAGGCCACAGTGAGCATGGTCTCTATGTGCTGGACAGAGGAGAAGCTGCCTTATTGTCTTTTATTTCTCAGAATAAAACTCGAGCGTCATTTGATTTATGGCATGCTCGTCTTGGCCATGTGGCCCCTAGCATTATTTCTACTTTGATTAAGACTGGTGTTTTGTGTACTTCTTCCTTATTACCAAAGTCGGGTCTGTGTACTCCCTGTGTTATGGCTAAAGGTCAAAAACAATCTTTTCTTATTAATCCCAAACGGGCTTTGAAAGTTTTGGACTTGATTCATTGTGATTTATGGGGGCCTGCCCCTGTTTTATCAGAAAATGGGTTTTCTTATTATGCCACCTTTGTGGATGATCATTCTCGCTTTACCTGGCTATACCCGCTTCACAGAAAATCGGATTTTGTAAACGTTTATATGCAGTTTGAGGCTCTTGTACAGGACAAATTCTCTACTACTATCAAGACCTTCCAGAATGATGGTGGCACGGAATTTCTCAATCATCGTCTACGCTCCTATTTTACCTCCAAGGGCATTCATCATCAATTATCGTGCCCCTATACTCCGGAACAAAATGGTCGTGCGGAACGGAAGCATCAGCATATAACTGAAATGGGGTTGGCTATGTTGTTCCATTCTCACCTGCCCTTGTCACACTGGGACAATGCTTTTGCAGCTGCTGTCTACACCATAAATCGATTGCCACTCCTGTCCTTGATGGTGCTTCCCCTTACAGTCTCTTGTTTGGTCAAACTCCAGACTACTCAAACTTTCGGCCTTTTGGCTGTCAGGTTTATCCCTTTGTCCGACCTTATGCTAATCATAAGCTCTCTCCTCGTAGCATTCCTTGTATCTTTATTGGTTACAGTTCTCAGTATAAGGGGTTTCGCTATCTGGATGGTGTCACTGGTCGAATTTATATCACTCGTCATGCTCATTTTGATGAGACGTGTTTTCCCTTAGCTAATGGGAGCACTGAGTAAGATTTTTCATTCTTGGATGTTCTTACTTTTCTGAATCCTGAGTTGTCTACTTCTGAGCCGGTCTTGTCCTCCTCGGCAGTTTTTGGTCCTTGTACTCTTTGTGATCAGTCTCCATCCTCGGCTTGTCTACCGCCTCCCGTGCCCATTCTGGAGGTCTCGGTTACTCCATTGATCCCTTCACCATCGATGCCGGTTTCTCCATCTTCGAGTTCCTCCGCTTCCTCTGGGTCCTCTTCTGATTCTGATGCTCCGTCGCAGAGGGTTCATCATATGACCACCAGAAATCAGCATGGTACTCATCGTCCTACGTCTCATCCTGATTTTGTTCCCACTGGTCTTCTAGCTGCAGTTTTAATTCATTCTGAGCCACGAGATTTTCGTACAGCTCTTAAGGATCCGAAATGGGTTAGTGCAATGGATGAAGAGTTGAATGCGCTTCGTCGACAGAACACTTGGGAGTTGGTGCCTCGGCCTTCGGATGCCAATGTTGTAGGTTCGAGGTGGGTGTTTCACCTGAAATACAAATCCGATGGCACTATTGATCGTTACAAGGCCCGTCTGGTTGCTCAGGGTTTTTCGCAGATTCCTGGTTTCGATTTTGATCACACCTTCAGCCCAGTGGTCAAGGCTGCTACAGTTCGGACTGTTCTTACTATAGCTACGCTTCAGAAGTGGCCGTTGCATCAGCTTGATGTCAAGAACGCCTTCCTTAATGGTGTTCTTGATACTCCTGTTTATATGGCTCAGCCCATCGGGTATAAGGACCCTGCTCGTCCTGATTATGTTTGCCGTCTTAAAAAGGCTATTTATGGCCTTAAACTGGCTCCTCGGGCCTGGTTTGATAGATTCAATTCTTATCTACGTCAGCTTGGTTTTCTTTGCAGTTCTTCGGATACATCCCTGTTTGTTTTCTCTAGGGGTTCTACGATGTTGTACCTTCTGGTCTATGTTGATGACATCATCCTTACTGGCAATGATGGTGGTGCAATTCATCAGTTTATCACCAGAACTGATCAGGAATTCTTGATCAAGGACTTAGGTTCTTTGAACTATTTTCTTGGTCTTGAGGTGTCCTCTTCTCCTTCGGGTATCTTCCTTGGACAGGCCAAGTATGCTCGCAATATTCTTTCTCAAGCTGGCATGACTGAGACTTCTCCAGTCATCACTCCGTTCGTACCGCTTTCTCAGCTTTCTCGTAGCTCCAGTGCTTCTTTCGGTAATCCAACTCTTTATCGCTCGCTTGTTGGTGCTCTTCAGTATCTGACTATCACTCGTCCGGATTTGGCTTTTGCCGTTAACTCGGTTAGTCAGTTTCTTCAAGATCCCGGGAGGATCATTTTGCAGCTGTCACCAGGATTCTTCGATATGTGGCTGGCACACCTCATCTGGGTCTTACTTTCCGCTCGAGTGGTTCCTCTGATGTTTGTGCTTACTCGAATGCTGACTGGGCCCGTTGTTTGGAGATGCGTCGTTCGACCTATGGCTATGCGGTTTTCTTGGGTGGTAATTTGGTATCCTGGAGTGCCAAGAAGCAACCCACTGTCTCGCGCTCGAGCTCGGAGTCGGAGTATCATGCTCTCGCAAACACAGCGGCTGAAGTGGTTTGGCTTTCTCATCTACTACGGGAGTTACATTTTCCTTTGGATGGTTTGCCTTTGTTGCTGTGTGATAACAACAGTGCGGTCTTCTTGGCTCAGAATCCCGTTGCTCATAAACGGGCAAAGCACATCGACATCGATTATCATTTTGTTTGGGAGCTGGTGGCTTCTGGCAAGCTTCGTGTCAGTCATATGCCTACTTCCTTGCAGCTTGCAGATATCTTCACCAAGGGGCTACCTAAGCCATTGTTTGAATTTTTCGTTCCAAGCTCTGCGTTTCGGTCAACTCGACGCTTCGCTTGAAGGGGGGTATGGGAGTTGAGTAGTGGGTGAGTAATGGGCTTTAAGTTCAATTTGTATTAATTCAGCATTGTATTGCTTATAAATGGCTAATAAACTCACACCTCATGACTGTGGAGGTTTCTCTCATTCACAATCTGAATCTCCTGCTCATACTGCTTGGCGTGAATTTCCAAAGAAAATTGACTCTTCTCAGATATGCGATATGAGCTCTCTGATTCCTCATCTCGGAATTTCTCCCCCCTCAGTTCTACGAGTATTATCATAATTGTATCCAATTTGTTGTTCATTGATTCAAATTCATTTTTCATCTCCTTCAACGAAGCTTTCAACTCGCTCTATTTTTTGCACTGTAAATCCAGAGTTTTGTTGAATTGCTGAATAACTCCAGTAACTTGTGCCTCCAGATCTTCAACATGATTCTCCAAAGATTCGAGACTTGCATGTTCCGCCATTGTTGCCAAGGAACGATGTGCTCTGATACCAATTGTCATGAACATAGAATAGCTGAAAAAATTACCAAAAAGTAGCTAGAATTTGAGAAGAGAAGAGAAACTGTTTTCACAGTACAAAGAACTCACAATATGATCAGCAAACTAACCGATGCCCTTCCCTATGCTTGCCTCTCCATTTTATACAATCAATTACTAATTAACTGTCATTTAACTACTCCAAAACCGACTCTAACTCCCAGTCAAAAAGCTGTAAGCTCCCACCTCAGCTTTCTGCTTCATTTTCCTTCTTTGCTCTAATCGTTGAGACTTTATTGAAATAGAAAAAGACTATTTAGTCCTTGGGCTCATGACATTAACCCATTATTTAATGGGTCTTTATCCAATTAACTCATTTATTAACGAGTCATAATGGGTTGGTTCATTGGATAACCCATTGGGTAACTCATGAGCTAACTCATATGACCCAATGGGTTAAAATATATTATCAAATAAGTCATTATCCAATAAGTCAATATGTAGCTAACCCAATAAGTTATCATTCAATATTTTCTTCTGATTTGGGTTACAAGTTGTCATTATCCAATGGGATCAGGTATTAAATGCTCATTAGTTTTTGGAATTTGACGGGATGAGAATAATTAGGTTAATGGGAAATTTTGATTTCAATGGGTCTCATATTATGTTAACTCAATGGGAACCTAACAAATACCCAATAAATATCCAAAAATTACCCAATTAAATTCATGTGTAATATTTAACATAAATATTCACTATAATTCACAAATTATACAAAATATAATTCACAAATTGTTCGAGTTTAATCTCGTACAATATTTGAGTTCGTACAGTATTCGATCTCGCACAGTATTCGAATTCAATCTCGTACAATATTCGAGTTCGTACAAAATTCGCACTCAATCTCGTACAGTATTCGAGTTCGTACAATATTCGAGTTCAATCTCGTGCATTATTCGAGCTCGTACAGTATTCGATCTCAATCTCGTACAGTATTCGAGTTCAATCTCGTACAGTATTCGAGTTCATACAGTATTCGAGCTCAATCTCGTACAGTATTCGAGTTCGTACAATATTCGAGTTCAATCTCGTACAATATTCAAGTTCGTACAGTATTCGAGTTCAATATCGTACCGTATTTGAGTTCGTACAGTATTCGAGCTCGTACAGTATTTGAGTTCGTACAATATTCGAGCTCGTACAGTACTTGAGCTCGGACTCGATCCCAACTAATATTATTTGTTAATTTCATCGAGTTTACAAAGCCAACATATTATTTTTTTATTAAATATAATATAATATAATGTACATAATATATTACATAATATAATAAATGATTATATATTAGGAAAAAATTAAATCACTTGTAATCAAACTTGTGAAAATTTAGTTATCTTGTGATATAAATTAGCCACGGGTCACCCATTACCCAACCCAATTCAACCCACCCAAAATTATCCAACGGGTAACCCATTATCCAACCCAACTAAACTCGATAACTACAACCCAATTATATTCATTAAACAAATGGATCATTATCCAATAAATTTTATCCAATAATTAAAAATAGTATATGAATAACGATTATTCAACGGATGACCCAATCCGTTTGGGCTTATTCAAGATAGCAGGAGGGAAGATAAAAGAACTTGCATGCATAATTATTTGGGAAATCTAGTGTGCTAGGAAAATGGACCAGATAGCGATATCACTTGGGTAAACGACGACCATAGTACAATCTCTAACTAAGAGCATTGTGAGTAACAAATAGAAAATATTTGTAGTATTTCATTAGACATGGATATGACGTGGATATGAGATTCCTGATTGAGAACCTTTTTAAAATTTTACACTTTAATGTAAGAGCATTAGTTAACATCACTTTGGTATGAAAGAAGTTTTTTTCCATCAAAAGTATTCAATAATAATTTTATATATAATATATTTGATTTCATTCATTTTAAATTAAACTAGAATTTAATAATTAAAAACTCTAATTTCACTTACAATTTAATTATGGCAAAGTCTTGGGAAAGACCGTCTTTCCATAGGCTTATGGAAAGATGGAGTTTAATTAGAATAATAAAAGGTAAATGGTTTTGGTTGCAATATTAAAAATTTATTATGTAAGGTGTAGTAGTTATAAAGTTTATAACCTGATTCATGCAACCCAAAAAAATTTATCTTCATTTATTCTAATTTGTACTTTAAACCTTGGTCTTTCCATGGCTTATGGAAAGACCGTCTTTCAAGAGACGTACTCTATATTTAATACTATTTATTTATAAAAAGTGATATATAGTTAAAGAGTTCGTCTCTTGAAAGACAGTTTTTTCATAAGTTATGAAAAGACTAAGGTTTAAAGTGCAAATTAGAAGAAATAAAGATAAAATTTTGGGGTTTCATGATTTAGGTTATAAACTTTATAACTAATACACGTTGCATAATAAATTTTTAATGTTGCAAGTAAAACATTTTACCTTTCTATTACTCTAATTAAACTCCGTCTTTTCATATACCTATGAAAAGACAGTCTTTTCCTAAGACTTTGCCATATAATTAAATGAATAAAACATTATATTGTGAATCTAAACAATAAATTCAAATGAGATTCAAATATTACATTTAAATTTACATTTATATTTGAAATTTAAATTTGAAATTGTAAAAAAAAACTATCAGAAAATTTCACCACGTGTAAGGTTCATGGTTAGGAAAATTCATGTTCTAAATACTTCGTTTGTCCCACATCAAATTGCACAGAAATTTTATTACGCTTATCAAGAACATTGTCTAATTGTTAATATATTTAACTACGTATAATAACGACAAACAAAAAAGTTACTTTTTGGGAAACTACTTGTTGATGAATCCAACCAAGTAATACATTATAATATTATTATTTATATAGATGTTATTTGTAAAGTCAAAGGAGTTGCAAGTAAATATTTTATTGGCAATTTTGTGTGAATTAATTTTGAACAGCAAATCAGACCATGTTGGAACATGGTAGTGCATCAGAGTTACGTAAAAGAGTTACGCCAAAGTTTTTTATGGAAATCAAAGTCAGAATATTGCAGTAGTTTGGTATAAATGAAATTCGTATATTCTGCTATATGTTTAGGCGTATGAAGCATAATTGGTTTATGGAAAATCCCTACTTATATGGAGAAGATTTATTCGAATATATGGGATAGAATGAGATAAGGTAAATCCCTTTATTTATGGGATTTGGATATGCTTCAAGAATCAGATTTGGAATAGGAATGTTGTGGAGATAATTAAGGAGTATTCAAGTCCGATTCGTGGATATAAATTGAGGACAAACACGGCTGCATACTAACGGATCTAACAGAGCAAAAATCTGCACACAGATTTTTGAGACTTTCGAGAAGTTGCAAAGAGTCAGAACACTGTGTTCCAACACACTGACCTGCCGCACTAAGTTTAGAATCGGAAACCTTAATTCCTCGGGAGGAGGAGATCCAGCGTCGACGGAGTTCGAGGTCAGAGGGAGTCTGATCAAGGCGGATCGGTAGCTAGGGGAGCTAGCAGAGTCCACACGATATAGTTAGTAAAGATAAGTATTTTGTAAACTGTACTTTGTACTGTATCTTTCTAATTAGTGGATTCATTCTGAACTGGGCCAGGTCCCGCAGATGTAGGTGGATTACACCGAACTGCGTAACCAAGTTGTGTGTCATTTACGTATTACGTTATTATGCACTTGGTTAAACTAGGCATGTTGGAACACACTAGTGAAGGCTAGAAAAATTGGTAAAACTAAATTTCAATTGGTATCAGAGCTGAGTCACTTATCGATCCCTTGGTTGTTTCAAGGAAAGTGAGATCCAGTTTTACCATGACGACAAGAGAAGGAGCTTCAGTCTCTCGACCACCCCTACTAGAAGGCAGCAACTACAACTATTGGAAGGCACGCATGAGGGTCTTCATCAATTCGCTAGATGAACTGGCATGGTTTTATGTTGAGAATGAATGGAGTCATCCTACAGAAGATGCCGATACAATTTCTAAGGCGGTAGAAGGAGAGTCAAGTCAAAGGAGTCAAAAACCCAAAGACAAGTCTAGATGGACTCTAGATGACCTTAAAGAATCCCTGGAAAATTCGAAGGCACTTAATGCGATCTTCACTGCTGTTGATGAAAATCAATTCAAGCTTATATCTACATGTCACCAAGAAAAGAAAGCATGGGATATTCTACAGACTGTTCACGAAGGAACCAGTCGTGTACGTGAATCAAAATTACAGATGCTTGCATCAAATTTGAAGAACTCAAAATGGAGGAGGACGATACGATTGCTACATTCAATGGAAAGCTCAGGGATATCTCCAACATGGCTTACCAACTTGGAAAGGTGTACAAAGAAACAAAGCTGGTAAAAAAGACCCTGCGATCTCTTCCCAAAAGATTTGCAATGAAAGTAGCAGCAATAGAAGAGGCAAGAGACGTAGCCACCATGAGTCTAGATAAACTAATGGGTTCGTTACAGACATATGAGATGACATTTTAGCAACCCACAAAAAATGTCTCCAAGGAATTGGCGTTCAAAGCTTCTCCAGCTAAGGAAAGTCACGAGTTTGACAGCGATGATGAGATTGAAAAACTGGCACTCATCACAAAGAATTTCTCAAGGATGCTAAAGAAGGTGGTCAATAAGAAATCTCAGGAAAGGTTTGGCAGAAGCGGACAAAAATAACAAGATTCGAGCAACAATCGTGGAATGAGATTTGAACAAAGGAATATGCAGTTCGGGAGAAATTAGAACAACGAACCAAAATAGGCTGGACGTATTCAATGTAGAGAATGTGAAGGATATGGTCATATTCAGGCAGAATGTGCTAACACCCCCAAGAAACAAGGAAAATAATATGTCACCTCTTGGAGTGAAGATGAAGATGATGAAAAAGAAGAAGAGGAATTTACCAGTAATTATGTAGCCTTCAGAGCAAAAGTCCATGATATGTCAGAGGATCATTGTTCCAACACACTTGACACACTTGACAAAGGTAAAGTTGTATGTTCCAACATAGATCTGGACAATGCACACAGCGACGAAGATGATGATCTGTCTATAAGTGATGAAGAAATCTATAGCACATATGAACAAATGTATGCCATGTGGGTTCAAGTAGCTGACACAAACAAAGAGCTGAATGAAGAGAAAAGAAATCTAAAATCCACGGTTGCAGATCTTGAAAAACAAAATGAAGAACTGAACATAAAACTGTTAGCAGCAGTCAAGAGGGCCGAGTCCGAAGCAACTATCTTTAAATTGAATTCCGGAAAGGGAAAGCTTGATGATATTCTGGATATGGGAAGAAACTTTGGTGATAGACACAGGATTGGATACAGGAAAGAATCCAAGACTGAATTTCATGAAAAATCAGTAACTCTCAAAGCTAGGATTCGAGAAGTAAAACGGAAGTATGGGATGCCGTATCAAAGAAAGCCACTCATCTGCAGATATTGTACGTTCCAAGAACATGCGGAACAATAGTGCAGAAGACTGATCAGAGATCAAATGACAGGAAGACAACTGTGTTCCAACACAGGCGATACTCATACGGGAAAAATGATCAGAAAGATATGGGTTGTTAAAAAATTCAGTATGTGTCTGGTGGCACACACTTCTCTAACAGCCTATTCCAGTGATTCGTGGTACTTTGATAGTGGTTGTTCTAGCCACATGACTGGCACTCCAAAATACCTCACGAACATTACTCCGTATGATGGCGGATATGTAACCTTTGGTGATGGAAAGAGAAGCAGAGTAATTGGCAAGGGCGAACTGAAAATTGAAGGCTTTCTAGTATTCACAAGTGTATTATTTGTTGAAGATCTAAAGGCAAACTTGCTAAGTATAAGCCAGCTGTGTGACGACAATATGATAGTGGAATTTCAGAAGGACAAATGTATAGTGAAGCATGGAGAAAACAAGGTTCTTTCTGGAACAAGATCAGCAGACAATTGCTATCTGCTAGAACAAGAAGTTCGATGTATGATTTCCCAGCAGGATGAAGGAATTCTTTGGCACAGGAAGCTCGGTCACATCAACTACAAAACACTGGTGAAAATTGCAAATGTGAAAGCTGTACGAGGAATGCCTACCTTAACCAGCAAGGATGGAGTTGTATGTGGACCATGTCAACAAGGTAAACAAATTCGATCTCCTCATTCTTCAGTTCAGTATATTACTACATCTAGAAATCTGGAATTATTGCATATGGATTTGATGGGTCCAGTTAATACACCTAGTATAGGTGGAAAGAAATATATATTTGTATGTGTTGATGACTTCTCTAGATTCACATGGGTAGCCTTCTTGAAAGAGAAATCCGATACAATAGAAGTTTTTAGAAGTCTTGTAGTGAAATTACAAACTGAAAAGGGGAGTCCAGTTGGAAAGATAATTCGAATCCGAAGTGATCATGGTAGAGAATTTGAGAATGAACAGTTCAGTTCCTTCTGCGATGAGCTAGGAATCCAACACGAGTTCTCGGCTCCGATCACCCCTCAACAGAATGGCATCGTCGAAAGGAAGAACAGAACTCTACAAGAGATGGCTCGAGTTATGTTGGCAAAAAAAGATGTTCACAAGAAATGGTGGGCAGAAGCGATCAATACAGCTTGTTATAC
Organism: Rubia yunnanensis; assembly: GCA_037428765.1. NCBI lineage: Eukaryota > Viridiplantae > Streptophyta > Magnoliopsida > Gentianales > Rubiaceae > Rubia > Rubia yunnanensis. Next base: position 12,159,572 of record CM075067.1, read on the forward strand.
AATCAATAGAGTGTATCTTCGACCATTCACAAGCAAGACATCCTATGAGATCTGGAAAGGAAGGAAACCAAATGTCTCATACTTTCATGTGTTCGGAAGCACTTGCTATATTCTCAGAGATAGAGAACAGTTGGCAAAATTTGATAATCAGAGTGATCCAAGAACGTTTCTCAGGTATTCCATCAAAAGCCGTGCATATAGAGTTTTTAATCATCGAACCAACACTCTCATGGAATCCATAAATGTTATTGTGGATGATTCAGAAAAAGAACAACATCCAGAAGGTGTAGAGGAAGAATCTGTCAACACACATGTTCCAACACAGTCTCAAACTCCAGACAAAGAAAAGCCATCAGTTGACCTTCGCCAACATGCTGAACCAAATGAGCAATAGGATCCTAACTCTGCCGAAGCTGACCATGTTGGAACACAGTCCCCTACTACTGACGACCATGTTCCAACACACGACCAACCTGGTTCCACCATGAGAAGTACTCGATCAGTTCCTCGAGTTGATTGTCGACGACTGGCTGGATTACACTGTTTTGTTTCTCTAATTGAACCCAAGAACTATAAAGAAGCCTTACTTGATGAGTATTGGATTGCTGCAATGCAAGATGAACTCGGTCAGTTTACAAGGAATGATGTTTGGTATCTAACTCCTCGCCCCAAAGGCATTAATGTTATTGGTACGAAGTGGATCTTCAAGAATAAATCAGATGCAGATGGCCTAGTCACCCGTAACAAAGCAAGACTTGTTGCTCAAGGCTATACACAAGTGGAAGGTGTTGATTTTGATGAAACCTTTGCGCCAGTTGCCAGGTTAGAATCCATTCGAATTCTACTAGCTATTGCTTGCTCTATGAATTTTACTTTGTATCAAATGGATGTCAAGAGTGCCTTTTTAAATGGAGTGGTGAATGAAGAAGTATATGTGGAACAACTGAAAGGCTTTGAAGATCCTCATTATCCACAACATGTATATCGTCTCAAAAAGGCGTTGTACGGACTCAAGCAAGCACCCAGGGCATGGTATGAACGACTTACTACCTTTCTTCTTCAGAAAGGTTATCGTCGAGGGGGAGTAGATCGCACCTTGTTCGTGCTTGACAAAGCTTCAATATTTCCGATTGCTCAAATATATGTTGATGACATAGTTTTTGGTTCTACCTCACAATCAATGGCACGAGATTTTGTCACCATTATGCAATCTGAATTTGAAATGAGCATGGTTGGAGAGCTAATTTACTTTCTTGGACTGCAAGTCAAACAAGAACGGAATGGCCTATTCATAAATCAAAGTAAGCATGCCTTGAATTTGGTTTAAAAATTCGGACTCAGTTGTGCTCGATCTATTCGAACACCTATGGGAGTGTCTGATAAATTGTTGAAGGATGAAAAAGGAGTTTCGGTCGATCAAAAGTTATACAGAGGCATGATTGGAAGTCTATTGTATCTCACCGCAAGCAGACCAGATATATGTTTCAGTGTCGGAATATGTGCAAGATTTCAAGCTGATCCTAAGGAATCTCATCTTACTGCAGTGAAAGGGGTTATTCGATATGTAAGTGGGACTTCAGAATATGGTGTTTGGTATTCTAAGAATCAAGATTCAGAGTTGATTGGGTACAGTGATTCTGATTGGGCTGGTAATGCTGATGATCGAAAAAGTACCACAGGTGGCTGTTTCTTTATTGGAACAAATTTGGTGTCTTGGTATAGCAAGAAACAGAATTCAATCTCTCTATCTACTGCAGAAGCGGAGTATCTTGCAGCAAGGAGCTGTTGTGCACAACTGTTATGGATGAAACAAATGTTGAAAGATTATGGAGTTCACCAAGGACCTTTGAAGATTATGTGTGACAACACAAGTGCAATTGATATTTCGAAGAATCCAGTTCAGCACTCGAGAACCAAACATATTGACATAAGGCATCATTTTATTAGAGATCTGGTTGAAAGAAAAGAAGTGGAAGTAGCCTATGTTCCAACACACGAGCAACTTGCGGATATATTTACAAAGCCGTTGGATGCCACCACTTTTGAGAGCCTTCGACACACCTAGGTGTGTGTCAAATTTGAGGTAATTTTACCAAAATTATTTTCCCTGTAAATATGTATTTTTGGTTATTTTTGTTTTGCAAAATCAGAAAAGAACAAAAAATATGGAAGGAGCAAAGGTGTACAAAAATAGGAGTTGGTTAGTATGGTGTGTTAGAAGTTAATTAAGGAAGACAAAGTGATATGACAAGTAGAGAAAGGGCCATCATTACCATGTGTGGGAAATCTAAAAAGGGACTTCGCGGGAAAAGAGGTGAATAAGATGAAGAGTTAAAGAGGGATTCAAATTAGCATACAACCTTTCGCATCTCTCTCGGCCAAATATTTCTCCCCAAAATCCTTGCCGAAAAAATCTAATACTCAACACTCCTCTCCATCTCGGCATTGTGCCTAAGAATATCAAACCCAAACTCTTCAATGTTGGAAGCTGTTGCGGCAGAACTCATGGGGGAAGATCAAGGCTCCTTGAATTTGGAATTGGTGGTGTTTAATGAGCCAAGAAGATGTGTCGAATTAGGTAAGGCACAAACTCAAGATCAAACCGGAGGAAACTTGGATGACACAGAGGCTGAGGAACGAATTGAGCTTGAGACCGATGAAGTCAAAGAACTAGAGGAAGAGAAAGAAGGTTCAGGCAACGGCAAATTGAGTGATGAATCCGAAGTTAAGATTGGTAATTCCGAGGGTAAATCTGATTTCCAAGAAGAAGCTTCTGAAGGCAAGAAGAAGAAAAAACCTAAGGTAACTGGTCCTGACCCTCGACCATTTAAATTCATGGGAACTGAATGTAGAAGTATGGATGAAGTGTTTGAATGGCTTGAAGCCAATAGAGTAGCTGTAGACTTACGGAATATCAAGAAAATTGAAGGAGAATATTTGACAGTTAAAGTGAAGGAGTTGGTGACTGGGAATCTTAGAGGAATAAGGCTTGAAAATCATACTTTGAAGTTTGTTATAGGCAGGTATGCCGAGTTCAGGGAAAAAGATAAGTTTTACGTGCACTGCTATATTCCTATACCAAGTTGTGTCTCTTTGAAAAAGATTAGGGAAAGTGAAGTGGGTGGAGTAGAAGTGATTAGGAATGGAGATAAACTTCAGGTGGGGTTCTTTGATATGAATTCTGCAAGAAGAATGGAAGAATTGAGGAAGCCTATCTTCATTATTCTGTCTGATAGTGAAGAGAGTGTTCCAACACAGACGGATGAACCAGAGTATATGAACTTAGACTCTGATGCTGATTTAGGAGGAGAGCATAATGATGATTTTGATAATAAGGATCATGAAGCATCTGATGAAAACATGTCTGCCCAGAATGATGAGTCTGAGAGTGGTAAGGACACTCAGTCAGAAGAAGAATCTGAGAATGAAAAGAAAGCTGAAGGATCAGGGTGTGTTCCAACACAGGATGTTCCTGACCTGACATATTCCAGTGATGAGGTATTGGATGAGTTTTATCAGAAGGCAAAAGGCAAGAGGAAGGCTGGCCCAACTAAGGATTCTGCTCAAGCAAAAAGGAGCAAGAAAAGGCACGACAGCAAAGAACAAAAGGTATTACCTCCACCCTCGGTCAGTAAGGTATACTCTGCTGTGTATTGTGATGAAAAGGCTGCAGAAATGGGAGATTTTTTCTTCGAGAAGAAATTCATAGCTGAACGACCATTGGATCTAAAATCCTATCAGGAGAGCGGCTTCACAGATTTTCTAAAGATGACGAGCATGACAACAGCAGCAAAAATCCAGCTACAGTACAACAGACAGGTTGTACTAGAGGTATATTCCAATATTATGCCTGGTAATTTAGAGGTCACCTCCTCATGGTTTGGTAGAGTATATGTTAGGGGAAAGGTCATTGACATCTCTGCTGCTAGGATTAACATGAGACAGGGGGAGTTTTTCCCCAAAATATAGAATTGTCTGATAATGAGATATTAGGTGTTATATCTGGTGGTTATAAGGTGGAGTGGCCAGCAGTCGGGTACTCACAAGCATCCTGCTTGTCAACAAGATTTTTTGGTTTATATCAGGTGGCAGTGCACTGTTGGTTGCCCTCGAGTAATACAACAGCGTTGACAAGGGAGATGGAAAAACTGTTGTACTGTGTTGGAACACGGAAAGAAGTTAACCTTGGTCTTCTCATTCAGCAGCACTTAGTCAGACAGGCTACAGCTCCAAAAATAAATGATGCTGTTATCTATCCTGCCTTAATATCTGCCCTAGCCAAGAGTGCCAAAGTGAAGGGAAAGGTCTCAGATGTAATAATTGATACTGAGTTTCTACGGCCCAAAAAAAGACTTTCGGGATGAGACAGGTTCATGATCTTCCGTGGAAATCTTCTGGATCAACCTCGTCATCAGTAGCAGACAAGAAGGCTTGGCTGATGGTTCTCAATGCCAGACTTGGTGCTTTAGGTATACAGATGGCTGCGTTGCAGGCAGAGAAAGCAAGTTTGGAGGCAGAGAAGTCCAGATTAGAAGATTGAATTTGTATGCTTAATGCAGGGGGAGTACTACAAAATGATGTTTTTCTGGTTTTGATGTTTTTGTTTGATGAATCTGCGGTACCTTTGGCCTATGTGTGGTCCCAGGGGGAGAAATTTTGGATTTGGATGATTAAGACTTTGATTCAATATGGTTGTACTTTGTCTATTTTGGAATTCTGGTTTTTGGTTTCTGGGTTTCGAATTCATGTATAAGGGAATTCTGGAATTTATGTTTCGAATACTGTTTGGGAATTGCATGTCCAAAATATTATGGGTCCACAAAAATGCCAAAGGGGGAGATTGTAAAGTCAAAGGAGTTGCAAGTAAATATTTTATTGGCAATTTTGTGTGAATTAATTTTGAACAGCAAATCAGACCATGTTGGAACATGGTAGTGCATCAGAGTTACGCGAAAGAGTTACGCCAAAGTTTTTTATGGAAATCAAAATCAGAATATTGCAGTAGTTTGGTATAAATGGAATTCGTATATTTTGCTACATGTTTAGGCGTATGAAGCATAATTGGTTTATGGAAAATCCCTACTTATATGGAGAAGATTTATTCGAATATATGGGATAGAATGAGATAAGGTTAATCCCTTCATTTATGGGATTTGAATATGCTTCAAGAATCAGATTTGGAATAGGAATATTGTGGAGATAATTAAGGAGTATTCAAGTCTGATTCGTGGATATAAATTGGGGACAAACACGGCTGCATACTAACGGATCTAACAGAGCAAAAATCTGCACACAGATTTTTGAGACTTTCGAGAAGTTGCAAAGAGTCAGAACACTGTGTTCCAACACACTGACCTGCCGCACTAAGTTCAGAATCGGAAACCTTAATTCCTCGAGAGGAGGAGATCCAGCGTCGACGGAGTTCGATGTCAGAGGGAGTCTGATCAAGGCAGATCGGTAGCTAGGGGAGCTAGCAGAGTCCACACGATATAGTTAGTAAAGGTAAGTATTTTGTAAACTGTACTTTGTACTGTGTCTTTCTAATTAGTGGATTCATTCTGAACTGGGCCAGGCCCCGCAGATGTAGGTGGATTACACCGAACCGTGTAATCAAGTTGTGTGTCTTTTACGTATTACGTTATTATGCACTTGGTTAAACTATGCATGTTGGAACACACTAGTGAAGACTAGAAAAATTGATAAAACTAAATTTCATTATTAAAGTTGGATAGTAAATAGTAATATAAAGTAAATTGTGCCATTTTAGTTGGTATATGATAGGTTAACTGTTGTGATAGTTTATAGACCGGTAAGTGACACACACATACTTGGACGATCGGTCTTCAATTGTAACCCCTTCACAACACATCAACGAGAACTAGCCCACTGCTGAAGAAAAAAAGAGTAAAAAACATGTGAAATGAAACAACTAGCTCATTACTTCATATCTTCATTGACAAGTCTAATCTTTCATTCACCATACTAATAGATGAACTGGAATTACTGTAGGAGGTAGTAAAATTAAAAGAGGCAATACCTGAAACGTAAAAAAAACAATACTTCCTCAGATACTCTTTTAGTGGAACACTTTCTTTTTCGAGTTGTTTATTTTGTATTAACACACTTTTATTTTTGATAAAGTCTATTAATTTTATCTAATCCTTCTACTTTTTACTTTCTATATTCAATTTTATCCACTCATTTTTTTTCACCTAAATCCAAGCACCTAAACCTCAGTGAAATGGAGAGAGTACTTCAGATCTTCATTTAATGGGCTTTTGTAACAGCTCGTACTATTAGGTCCTACAATTCATGATCGGTGATACTGACGCCCTTCAAAACACAGACCAACTTTTAGCTAAAAGATGGTTTTCCAGCAGAACAGATCGCTGAATCATGCATAGGTATGAATAATAAATTCAAGAAAGTAGGATATATAGGAAAAATCTCGTCAAGTTTGTAAAAGTTTTTGATAACTGAATAAATGATACATAAGGTTTCATCATCTAGTTTTCTATAACCATTTCCTATAAATATATATCCAACTAGCCCAAATCATAAATGATCAATAGTCAAGATCAAACTTTGTCATCTAATTTGTCATTCACAAGCGGTAGCAACTCGATCTTGTTCTTTGGGGTCCGAGGTGTACGGGGTGTTCCTGGGGTTGCCTGCGAGAGCTTATGCCTAACATACCCATAAAAAGTGCAGCCCACGAGTGTCACAGAACATCCAACAGCATTCATCATTGAAATTGGATTCTTAAAGATAAGCCACGAGCATGTAACAGCAACAGCAACCTATTCGAACAAACAGAAAGAAAATTGAAATTAAAATGCAGCTAAGGGTTATATAAAAGCATACTATTTTGTATCATAACAGAACTACACAGCCCTTTGAACATGCTTTGTCCACTGGTATACAGATAAATTACGTCTTATCTAGGATTCTGTCACTAAAGTGAAATCTCTCCGGATTGTTATTAGCATGACCAGTGAAGTTAACGTATACAAGTTTGACTTTGGGTATGGGTGAAACATATAATAGTCTGCATTAAAATCACTACACTGACAGTAACATAAAAGGTAAGAGATGGTGAGATAAACCTGATTCACAAGGGATGCTAGTAGACACAATGAATAACTATTCTTTTTCCAACTGTACCAATCCTGTCCTGATGCGGACAAAAAAACACAAGGATGTCTAAATTTAATCAAGGATTTCCCCATTTAAGTCCACGACACTTATTATCCATGGAGAAAACCAAGTATCCTTATTTGCATAACTGCGATGCAGGATGGAGGCATTTAGTTTCTTTTCAGCAACTAGTAATTATTAGTCGCATACTTAAATTCCCTACAATTAGTATAAGTACATATTACTTAATTATCGTCTGTCTCTTTCTTCCCTAAATTTTTTATAGGCAAGCATTATCATTATGAGGGAAGTGTTCTGATTTTTGTTGTTCGGGTCTGAATAAGAAAGTCACTCTTTAGGAGAAATAAAGAAAAGCCTTAGTCTAAGTAGGATTTGCTTTTCCAGACACAAATGATGTACTTCGGTAAGAGAAATTATGAGCTCACTAAGAATTCCTGCTAAAATTTGATTGCTTCTAGAATTAAATGAGTTCTAAGGGTCCCCAGATGTGATACCTAGAATGAGCATCAGTTCACTTGCACTTATTTCTAAAATTTATGGTTCTTGAAGATCTATTTCCTGCCTTCCTAAAACCAGAACAGAAGCTCCTAATCTTGGTTAAGGGTTGAACCCACTCTAGTGCTGAACCACATCCTTAAAAATGACCTATTTATCAACCTCATCGCCAGAGTAAACCAGGGTATCAAATTGCCATAAATAGTAATTAATCTTAACAAAATTGAGTAAGAGAGTATTGAGCTTTGCCCCTACAGAGATAGCTTTAATCAATTGTACGTACAAACAGATATCAGTTCTTAAATCACCAGATCCACCACTATTTAGCATAAATGCCTCAGATACAACTGAAACACACTATAGCTGCCCTAACAACAGTAATCCATTACTTTAGAATTTATACATTAAAATGTAAATTGGTTCTCACCTTAAGGTTTCCAGCCACATTAAATGTGACTGCGGTTGTAGAGTGAATAACATAAAAGATAGAGAAGTTGAGGCAGAATGCCGTGATCCCAGAGCCAAAAATAATCAGCAATGGCGAGAGCAAATAGGGTTGTGTACTAAGCCACACCAGAACTCCTGGCCCTTCAAGAAGTAACGCTGGTCCCGCCAAGATCATTGTTGCAAATGGTGCCATGTAATAAACGGTGTTTATGCTGTACATTAAAGTGGATGAAATAAGAGTCAATTACTAATAACTGTTAATTTTTTCAAAATGGAATAATCCCAAAAATGATCTAAAAGTAGGGCAGTAATCTCTATTTCCAATCCTCCTAAACTTGTTTATTTACTGGATTTTCCAAACAGTAAGTAAAAGAACATAGACAAATACACAGTTACCAGTATAATAGTACATCATTATGCAGGTAAAGCATTAAGGATAGAATGATTGAATGGAGCATCATCCAACAATCGGATTATTATCAACAGATTCAATTTTCCACACTTCATAGCCAATCATCAAGGATATCACTGATTTTTCTTTATTTGGTTCTAGGGTTAGGGTTTAGCCAATCTCTTCATGCCAATTGCCATGTTGATTCAGGATGGTAGTTGAACCATTGGTTTTAATAGATACCTTCTAATAGTGACAACAGCGTGGTTGATAACTGGAGCACTCTAAATTGATTTTAAAAGCAGATGCAAAGAAGCAGTCATGCCACTTTCTTTCCTCTAATTTAGAAAATATATTAATAATCAAGTTACTACAATATAGAAGGCTCTAAGATTTGTCATTGATCATACTTGTAGAGTTTAATAATACTATCTAGAGAATAATGACAATGCAGCAATCAACAAACTAGTACAAATAGTCCACACCATTCTGGAAAGCCACCTTTCACATATCCTTCTTCTTTACCTGACATGATAAAACTGTCATTTACCGGTTTACTCTATGGAGCAACCATAGAGTAAAATAAAAGTAACAGAAAATGCTTACACATTATGCAGCTGAAAAAATAAAAATCAGAATGATTTGTAGTAATTATATTCAGTAAGTAATTCAATTTCTTGAATCCACACTTATTTATATTTTCCTTTTGTTTATTCCCCTTTGATCTAGGGTTGCAAGAAGAAGAAGGAAGCATACCTGTCGAATTTGTAACCATGAAGCAGAGATTCTGCAAGGATAGTTTTTGTCGAAGTGGCAATACAGCCAAACAACGCAGCCAAGAATCCAAAGAGATTGAAACTAAGCTCTGTAACAGAGGTAAGAAGAATACCGCCTACAATTGGGATCAATGATGCCCATATTCTCCAGTCAAAGTATTTTCTCCAAATAAGCCACTGCAAAAAAACTGTTTAAGTAGATGGTATAAGTTGCAGCATCACAGATTATACAAAGTAAATCAAGAACACATGTAGAAAAACTTATATGGCTTATTTCTTTTTTATATGGCAGTTATTTCCAGCAAACGTATGATCCAAACTTCAGATGTGCTGGTTAAACCAAAAAATCTTCTCACCTGTTGTTGCAGGAGTAAAGGACTTTATGGTTTGCATGAAAGAAACAGGGATGTAGCGCAAACTGACGTTCCCCAAGACAATGTTTATGCAGAACACAAAGGACATAGGAAATATTCTTTTCCATCTATCTTCAGGTTCCACCAAAATGAGCGGCTTGAGTTTTAGCACCTTGATAACAATATATGCACCAATAGCTGAACTTATAAAGTGCACACATGATACCGTCAATGGGAACTTAAAATCAAGTTTCTGTAAGAACAAAATTGTGAGAACAGAGTTAGTACCAATGAGATCTTAAGAAAAGAAGGCATCAAAGATATGCACAAGAATACAGATTCTATAAAATATACTATAAAAGAAGATAATACAAAAATAGCATCGCCACGATCAACAGGATCTTGGGAATTTCAAAAAACTTGATCTTGGATACATTTAAAACGTTAGAATACCAATTTATGACTGCTAAAACCACAATGCAACACAAGCATCAGCACATTCAAATGTTCTATTTGATCAAAAGCTTGCAGCAACAACAGAATAACGAAAATATGCATAGAGCAGATGAAAGTTGAGTTTTGTTACAGATCTACAGCAATGCAAGCCATATGAGGATAATCATACATCAAATAATACAACTAATGAATGTAAATTTGGTTATCTATAAAAACAAGTCTTGCTCAAGCTACTATCAGGCAAAACAAACAATTAGGCCTTTGTTACACCAGAATCATAACAATAACACATAATATCACCAAACTAGTTACAATCCCAATACAAATCCCTATTCTTTTCGAGATAGCACACACACATAATTCCAGAAAATTAAAAGGATACTGAGAAAAACCCAAAAAGATTTACCTGAAAGATCCACTTATTCATGATAATCACAGAAACGTTGAAACCCCACCATTGGAAAATGGCTAATATAGATCGAATGACCGCCCAATCAAAAATACCACTCCCCTCCATCTCGAGACCCCAATTGAAATCCCAAAAGCGCAGTCTCTAATCGCTCCGACTACTGATTGAGCTAATGGGCGATGTCTACACACCGTTCATGACGCTATAAAAACACACGAACTTCGTCTTCTTCATCATATATATTTAGGCTTTTTCTTTTCTTTCCCAAGGAAAAGTGTTTTGATTTCGTCGTTTGGAAGGCTTTTCTCAAAGCACGTTTATTGCTGTTATTGCAAGTATTTTATTTTTGAGTTTGTGGTTTGGGTTTCACTCAAGCTGCATATTTACTGGGTAAGTGTGTGTGTGCGCATCAAGAAGTATCCTTTGGAAAAAGTGCTTTTATAACCCTAGCTAATTAAAATAAGGGTCAATATAACCTTTCAATATTTGAAAGTGCCAATATAACTCTATATAGTTAGTGAAAGTGTCAATATAACCCTATAAGTTTTAAGGATGTGCTGATATAATCCTATAAACATTAGAAATGTTCTGATATAACCCTACCAACATTAGGATTGTGCTGATATAACCCAATAAGATTGCATAATGTGTTGATATAACCCTACATAATTTCAACGAACTATGGCGGTCGGCGAACTATGAAGGTAAAATTGTCCACCTAATTTCAGAGTTAGCCCAAAATGGTATTTTGGTCAATTTACACAGAGTCATCGCTGAAAAATTGAGGTCAATGCCGGAAATGGGTCTGAGGGTTATATTGGCATTTTCATTAACTAGTTAGGGTTATATTTGCACTAAAAATTATTATAGATTTATATTGACACTTACTCAAATAGATAGAGTTATATTGATACTTATTTCATATCCCTTTTTTGTTTATAAATTGGAGTTTTTATAACCTATTCCTCACTTCACACGTTTGGCCATGTCTCAATGTTGTCACGTTAAAAGACTTTTTACTCTAACTTATTATATTAATTCCATTTTTAACTTTTAACAAAAATTTTGGGCAATATACAAATATAATCCAATATACTTGAGCCAATATTCTTGAGTAAGTGCTCATATAATTCTTATATAATTTAAACTACTTCCTCCGTCCCAGTCGAATGTACACATTTTTTGGTAACCTTTCTCAGGGTATGTTTGACCAACGATAACTCTAGTTGCGTACATTAACGGTGTGCTAAAATTTGATATTTGAAAAATACATCATGCGCGGAATCCAACAATATCTCACATCATGATATTGGTGTCTATATACTAGTTGAAATTTATGATTAATAATGTCTTGAGAAAGTTGACCAAAAAGTGTGCAGATTCAGCTGGGACGGGGGAGTATAAAAACAACCCTAATTAGTTGATGAAAGTGTCAATATAACCTTCTGGTGGACAATTCAGTATGAATTAGTATGTCCGGTTATTGACTCAATCTAAATTACCAAAATGCTCTTTGGCCCAAAAATAAACATGTGTAGACAGTTATACCATTACCACCGTCGTCGTTGCTCCACCACCGCCGCCATTAGGCCACCACCGGGCCGGCACTGCACCACCAAACCCACCGCCACCCGATCCCAAACCAGCCCCACCACCCAACCAGCCCTAATCGACACTACCCAGCCCCAAACCAGCCCTGCTACCTAACCAGCCCTAATCGACGCCACACGATCCCAAACCAACCTCACCACTGTAATCTCTGACAACACATCAGGTTTGCGTTGGAGGCCAAGGCAATAGGCGACATAGATGGCAAAGTGGGTGGCGTAGCCCATTATCGGAGATGATGAAGTAGGTGGCGTCAATAGGTGCGGGAAGAAAAAAAGAAAAGAAGAAGAAGATTGGGGTTTTGTGGGGTATAATAGTAATTTCATTCTTTTCTAAAAAAACAAAAATTTTCAGAGGGGTAAATAGACTTTTCACCAAATTCCGGCTTAAAATCTGTCAGAATGGATACATTTGCACTTTCACTTACTTTCTAGGGTTATATTTGCACTTTCAATTACCAAAAGATTATATTGACACTTATGTGAATTACATAGGTTATATAAGCAATTTTCTCTTATTTTTGTTCAAAGTAAGGCATGAATGATACGATTAAACTATTATAAACTTAAATCAATTGAAAAGTACAATTTATTAATATTTTTAATTGAATTAAATCATTATTAAGTTAAAAAAACAATGTTTAAATCTCTTATATAATGGTATCGGTACAAAGTAAGTATTGTATGAAATTGTTTCATAGTGAAACTAACGATTAATTAATGTGCAATATAATGAAATTTAATTAGAGAATGAGTTTTAAATATAATTTTTAGAAAGTTTGGAGACTAAAGAGGGGTCTAGGTGAAAATACCATTTTCGGGAGGTGTTGGGCACAAATAGTTGAAAAATTAATGATTTTGGGTCATACAAATCTCGTGGGTCAAGAATTCAAATTGAAAAAATTTATGGGTAAATTTTTCCACCCATTTCTGCGCAATGCACATCTTTTTACTACAGGAATTGATGTTCCAATTTCAATTTTTGACATTTCAACTAAATCTTGTGATATAATACTTAAAGTCTTTTTTTCACTCAAATAAGAGATGGTCTCCTGTGTAGCAGCCTAAAATTTAGGCAGGGGTTTTTATGCAATTCTAACTATATTCTAGCTCCAGGGACCTATCTCTAATAATTTTACAGAGACCTATTTCTAATTATTTGACAGGGACCTATCGCTAATATTTTTCCAAGAGTTTTTTTATCCAATTTTTTCTCATCATTTTCCAGCTATCTGTAATCTGCAAACAAATTTTTTAATATGTTTAAAAAATGAAAAAAATCAATATGATCAGCGAACTAAAAATTCTAAACATCGGCAAAAAATAGCAGAATATCAACGAAAAATCATAAAACATCAACTAAAAGGTTACAGCAAAACATATATATATATATATATATATCAAATAAAAATCCACAAAAAATTGAAAAATCATTGACTACAACTAACCAAAAACGAACTAAAAATTATTAAAACATCATCAAAGGTTAAATTATCAAACAAAATTTAAAAACTACAAACATCAACATATATCACCCAAAAGCTAAAAACATCATCATCTAAATTTCACTTGGAAAATATAAGACGTCAACATAGAGAAAAAAACACTACAAAACATCAACCATATCACCAAAAATACCACAATTATCAACCCTTATCACCTAAAAATCACCTAAAAATGAAAAACATTAACATGAGAGAAAAACTAAAAATATCAACCCATATAACCCCAAAAAAGCTACAAAACATCAACTCATATCAACTAAAACTCCCCCGAAAAATGAAAACATCAACATGAGAGGAAGAAACTAAAAACATCAACAAAAAACCACAATACCTCAAGAGTATAAATTATTCACTTTGAAATTCATAAAACATCAACAATTTATTTTGTTTAGAAAAATTACAAATATCAACCTATGTCACCTAAAAAGTTACAAACATCAATTCCTAACACCCAACCTCATCCGGAAAATGAAAAATATCAACAAAAGAAAAAAGACACTACAAACATCAACTCCTATTACCAAAACCTCAGCCGAAAAATGAAAAACATCAACATGAGAAAATTTTAAAAAAAAACAAATATCAATCAATATCACCAAAAAAAACTACAAAACATCAACTCATATCATTTAAACCCCACCCGAATAATGAAAAATATCAACATAAGAGAAAAAAAACTACAAACATCAACAAAAAACTACAGTACCTCAAAAATAAAAATTCTTCAAAACTACAAATATCAATCCATATCACCAAAAAAAATACAAAACATCAACTCATATCATTTAAACTTCACCCGAATAATGAAAAGAAAAAGTGCTTTTATGACCCTACCTAGTTGACATAAATGTCAATATAACCTTTCAATATTCGAAAGTGCCAATATAACCCTCTCCGGTAACTTTTAGCTAGAATTTTATAAAATTACATGTTTGCCCTTCTGAAAAATTAAAATACAAAAAATAGAAAATGATGTTATTACCCATAGACTCATCAATACTCCGCCGTCGGACCGTCGCAAAGTTATATCAGCACATTATTAAAACTGGTAGGGTTAAATCAGCACATTCCTAAAATTTATAGGGTTATATCAGCGCATTAGTAAAAAATGTAGGGTCATATCAGCACATACTATAGAATATAGGGATTTTAATGATATTTTATTTATTTTGTTGTGTTTAGTCTGGATTGATGATTGGATGACCTTTGGTGTTGTGTGTGATTGTTATTTTGTTGTGTTCTTCGACCTAGGGTTTTTAATGTTGATATGTTTTGAAATGAGGCTATGATATGTGATAATGATGTTTAATATTAATGATAGTGTCATGATGTCAAATTTTATATTGTATAAGATATTGTTATGATGTTATAATGGTGTATATGATGGTGTGGGCGCCTGTTAAGGCCAGCCGAGTACCACACACTTAATATTTATAATATGTGCTGATATAACCCTATAAGTTTTAAAAATATGCTGATATAACCCTACAAACATTAGAAATGTACTGATATAACCCTACAAACATTAGGAATGTGCTGATATAACCAAATAAGATTTCATAATGTGCTGATATAACCCTACATGTTCCGACGGCGGTCCAGCGGTGGTCTGGCAGCGGTCTGGTGGTGGTTCGGTGGCAGTCTGGTGGTGGTCCGGTTAACTATGAGGGTAAAATTGTCCACCTAATTTCAGAGTTAGCCCAAAGGGTATTTTGGTCTATTTACATAGAGTCAACGCCGAAAAATTGAGGTCAATGCTGGAAATGGGGTCTGGGGGTTATATTGGCACTTTTACTAACTAGTTAGGGTTATATTTGCACTAAAAATTATCATAGGGTTATATTGGCACTTACTCAAGTAGATAGGGTTATATTGGTATTTATCCCTAATGAAAAATATCAACATAAGAGGGGGGAAAAACTACAAACATCAACAAAAAGCTACAATACCTCAAGAATAAAAATTATTTTAAAAAAAGACCTAGCGAGACTTGAACCTAGGTCTCTAACCTCAAAGCCTAGAGCAATAACCACTACACGAAAGACTCATTATTAAACACACACTCAATCAAATAATATTTAACCTCAACATGTATATCAAGAACATAAATACTTCAAAATAAAAGATCAGAGTGAGATTCGAACCCTAGGTCTCTAACCTTAACAACAAGAGTACTAACCACTAGACCAAACAATCTTTGTTGATAATAAGTTCAATCAAGTAAATATTAAACCTCAATAAATCATTGAAAAATGTAAAACATAATATTAAATTTCACCTCATGAAGTAGAACCTCAGTTCGCAACCGTCGTCCACCGCCTTTGGTCGCTGTCGTCACCTCAAATGCGCGTGAAGCAACACGCTCCATCTTCTTCAGGTGCGTGCATCTCACGCGCCATCTTCTTTGGGTGCCCGCATCTCCAGCAAGTCTGCTTCCTCCACCGTTGACCCCTTCTCCAACGAGTCTGCTTCCTTCGCCGTCATACCGTTAACTCCTCTAGGCACCTCCACCGTCAACTTTGCCGTCAAATCCGCCAGGCGCCTCCGCCTCTGGTCGTAGCTTCGTTGTCTCCTCCGATCACAGCTCTACCGTCATCTCCGATTGTAGCACAGATTGGAAAAGCAGATCCGCCACTACAATTAACCATTGTCGTCCATGTGCTGTGTCATGGAGGTGCTGACACTGTTGAATCATCAAAGAATCACCGTATGTGCCACCGCAGCAGAATCGGCGGAGAAGCGGTTAACGCAACAGGAAAAATAAATGAAAAATATGGAAGATTTTGATATTTGTATTTTTTTATAATTGCACAATAGGTCCCTAGATTTATTAGCTGACATGCCTCGACCCGGGGTTGTTAACACAATCGTAGTAGCACAATCAATTAACCCAAGCCGAGGCACTAGTCCCATGGAATGGTCAAAGATAAGATTTATATTTTGCACCCGTTCTCGCTGCTAATGCTACCAAAGGGTAGTAAGCGGCAAGCCGTGGATTTTTCCACATAGATTCTAGGGTTCAAGTAAAAGTCAAAACACAGCCTCGTGCGGGTCGTCAATTCGCACGAGTGAAAGGAATAGCTATTAATGTAAACATGCAAACAGGGGGGTTTTGGTATTTTCAACTAACAACTACAAGCATGAAATAAACAAACAAGTAAACTATTTATACTAGGCACTTGGGACAAATTTAGCTACATGGTAGTTCTAATGCTTCAATCCTCGATTTATTCACATATAGACATACAAAAGACCTATCAATGTGTTCACAACACGTGGTGTGGCTGATGGCATATACTTCCACATCCCTGTCACGGTGGGTGCACTCGCAACCCTCCATTGACACCGTCATCGTAATTAGGGGAGTACAACAAGGTTCAGCCGTTGTTGTGGTTCTGTTTCTCCCCCGTGCTATTACGCCTCGGACTTCCACCACGAATGCACTAATTCCCGGTGGTCCTCTATATACGAGGCCTTAGGTTCATAGGCACCTTATCTGTGATACTAGGGTTTCAACACAACACCTAGCTTGCTACTATCAACTATCTCTATGCGTAGTCTATCGGAATATGATTAAGTAATCAGCTAAGACTGGTGTGATGGTTTGCGGATTAGGGTTCCTCGAATCTCCTGTGCACACACTCACTGATGAGACGTCAAATGCATGTATTTTCCAAAGCATTTAACATCTCTTTTGTCATATTTTTTTTATAAGATTTCTAGATTTAGGTAGGTTTACATGATAAGGGGTTTAAATAACCATTTTCAGTTTTTATATCTAAACCCTTCATTTTGTAACCTATGTTTAGTCTAACGGATTTTTGGTCCTTACGGCATCTAGATTCCATTTTGTGAGCTTCATTTGTAGATGTCTCGTGAGCCCTTTGGAGTGGTTTAGCGAAGGCCACATGCCAAAATGTGGTAGAAAATAGAAGGGTCGAAGAAGGATGACAGGGAAGCGGATGAATTGTGACCCAGAAGTTTAGATAAAGTTCTTAAAATTATCTGAGAAGAATCGGCCTACAAGGGTGGTGTCATTGGATTCTTCTTCTCAAGCACTATAAAATCAACTACAATAACTCCCAAAATGGATCAACAGTTCACCCGTGGGAAGAAAAACAAGAAGCTGTGAATTGTAGCTCGCCCATCTGAATTTTTTGGGCTGAAACCTCCGCCCCCTGGGCGATGCCATTTATGCCCGGGTGGGAGCCTGCTGCATTTTTTAGTTTTTCCTTGACCAAATTAGACTATAAATAGGCTCCCTTCTTTCCCATTTGCCTCAGGCCAACTTGGGGGCTCCAAAAACTTAGTTTTTCACCATTTTCTTCCATTTCTTCTTCTTTCTTTGTAGATTTTTGTTCTATGTTATGGGTTTTGATTATCTAGCTTAGTTTTGTACTTGAGAGTAATTGATTGTGACTTCCTTGCTAATGTCTTGAGAATCATTCCTATCTATCTATTGCTTTCTCTATTGTGAATTTATTGAGCTTTGAATGTGGATTGTTAATGACATTAATGTTGTTGGAAGTTTGAGTAAATGAATTGCTTGTATGCTTGCTTGTTAGGGTTGGGAGAAAGTAGCTAATTTTCCCCTCTTTTAATGTAGAATCCAAGAGCATGAGTTAGAGCTTCTAAATGATGTTGATGTGTTGATAATTGCTAGATGAATGTGATAATGTTGAACTCGTTGTCATGTTTGTTTTAGGTAGAAAATGAGATAAGTCTATGAATGTCGATCGTTCTTGACTAATCTTATGTAAATGCATGAATTGGTTAAATGCTTGGACACAGTGTAGTGTTTATAAGTGTTGCCAAGCTTGTTGATTCTTCGTGCTCAATGCCATCAATGGGATACGTTTAGTCGTGTTTCGACTAAGGGAGTCATTGGTGAGGTTTGAAAAGAGATGTTGAATTCACTCTTGCAAACTACTATCTAAGAAGGATAGAATATTTATCTTCACAACAAGTTGTTAAAGCAATGAATAAATTGGTTCACTCGTTCTTGAAGCTTTTGTTATTTAGCATTCATGTGTTCTTAATGTTATGTTTTACTTCATTTATGCCATGAGGTGTTTGAGAATAGGAAGTGTTTGTATAATTAAAGTTTTAGGGTATTAGGAAAGTGACAAATTCCTTAGCTCTTTGGCATGAAAATCCAAGAACATGGACTTAGAACTTCTCGTGCATAATGTGTTGTAATTATTGCTAGATAAGTATGTTAATGTGGATTGTTCTCATGTTTATCATATAGATGCAATGAAAGGTTGAATCTTGAATGTGGTTTATTCTAAGTTTAGCCTAATGAATGCTATGTTTGGTTAAATGACTATGTCTTTGGTAGAAGGCTTGTTGTTATCAAATCCATGGTCCTTCGTGTGAAATGACGTTGATGAAATACCTCTATGGCGTGGTTTGCTTAGAGTGATTGTCAACGAGGTTTGCAAGTGGTTGTTGTTTGTCTTTGAAAATTACTATTAAGAAGGAATGAATGTTGATCTTCGAATGGGAAGTGATAACATACCCCATGGGTAACAAATGTATTTGAATTAGTAAATGGTTCAATAATCTACATGAGGTTTGGAAGTGGATATCAATTGCCCACAAGGCTTTATCTTTTGTAGTTTTTACCCTTTTTTCTTAGTTTGTTTGATGATTAGCATAGTTACTTGACTTTGCTAGTTATCTTGTCTTTTAATTTCATAACTTAGGAAAATCAACCAACCAAATCCCCCCCCTGTTACATGCTTTATATATATATATATATATATATATATATTTAAAGCATAAAGGGCTTATAAATTATAACTTTGAGAGGTACGACGATGACCTCCCACTCACACAGAATTGTTCCCCTCCACCCATTCAAACATCTAGGTTTCTTTTCCCAATGGGGCATCAATAAGTGCACCATACATGAACATAGCCCAAAGTGTGTACTCATATGTGGTGTAGGGTTCATGCATTTGTCACATTCAAGAAAAATCACAATAATATCATAAACACAAAGATAGATGGAATTTAAGGAATCTCATAGAGCATCAAAAGCTACACATGTGCCAAATATGTCCCAAGCTTAATCTAACTACTCCCTAAACATGTAATTCAAATATAGATTTGAATTTCACATCTTTCGGATGAAACAAGAAGAAAAGAAAAGGAAAAAGTACAAAACTGACTAAGGAACTCATTCCTTCCCCCAAATTCTCTCCAAATTACAAGATATGAATTCTATCGCCTAATGTATATGAAAATGAGTATACTAGGGTTCTATATATAGTAGTAGGAGATTGGGCCTAAAAATAGGCCCAAAATAGGCCAAAAGTGCCAAAGCCCTAGGTCAGCCACCTAGTTTTCACAGAATGGCTCGGATGCCACGGTTCGTGAAACCTTTAAGCATAGATCGTCAGATCTGGCGCGATTTGTGAACATTCATAGCCACGAGAAGCCACGGTCCATGAAGCTGGGCTTGTGCCACGGTTCGTGAAGGTTTTCACGAACCGTGAGCAGCACCACAGTTTCCACTCAGTAGTTTTCACGACCTGGCCTCATTTTCATTGACCGCGAGCAATATAGGTGTTTGCTCAGAACTCTTTCACGGTCCGCAAAGGTTTTCACGGACCGGCTTCCATACTTAGCCAAATTTCTCATCCATGCTTCACGGGCCGGCTTCATTGTCATGGACCGGCGTTGTTGCTTCGTGTAGGGCAGACCGTGGGCATCTTCAAGGGTCGTTGATGCTTCGTGTAGTGTGCGGGCTGTCACAGATCGCTGGTCCTTCGTCGGCTGAACTTCGTTTGCTTACCACGGGTGAACCGTTAGTCCTAATTGGGTGTTCTAATAGTTGATTTTGTAGGACACGAGAAGATAAATCCAATGAAACCAGTCTTGAAGGCTATTTCATCCTGGATCATTCTCGGACTAAGGCAACACTCCTCAGACCACTATTCACCATTTCCACCTTTTGCCATCTTGAACTTCGAAGCCGCCTATCCTTGGCTTCAATCTCCTTCTACCACGCATTAATGCTCGTGGCCTTCATTTACTACCATTCAATGCGAATGACCTTCAAATCTTCTACCGTTAAAAGCAAATGGCCTTTGCAAGAATGTAATGTAACAAATAGCATTCACGGGCGACCTACTAAAGGTATTTATAATGAAGACCAAGGAGCCTGGGAACACGATATGTCAATAATCACTAATTAAGTGTACAAAATATCGGATTTAGAATAGAAAACCGAACATGGTTGTCTAAACCCCTTGTCATGTAAACTCAACAAATGTTGTCAAACTGCCAACCAAAAGTAAATAAAAACTACGTCAAATGCATTGGTTAAAGCATGCATAATGGTGTATATCATACTCCCCACAATTAAACCTTTACTCTTCCTCGAGTAAATAAAATCAAAGAAAAAGGTTCAACCAACATAAAGTTTGCGAAAATAGCCTATGCATCCGACTTATTCCCAAGCTACCTTAGTAACCCCAAGAAGATGAAAATCTCACAACTCTCACACTCCTTAGAGTTCCTGAGGCCACCAAACCACCCAAAACAAGTAAATGTGTATGGAAAAAGATAAGTGACAAAATATCGGAACAAAGCCAAGCTTACTTTCCCCAAAGAAGTCTCAAAAGCAATCAAAGAGCAATCCTCAATTAAAAACAATCCACCAAGGAAATCCGAAAGTTGTCAACTTGCTTGAAACATAGGGATAAATCTAGATTCTCGAGCTAGTTGCAAACAATGAGTCCAATGTATTGCCAACCTAGTTTCTTGTTTCTTTTTTCTTTTTTTCTCTCAATTTCTCTCATTTTGCCTAGTCGCCCTTTTGGGTTTTCACCTAGCGTTATCCCACAAAATGTGCTCACCTCTCACCTTTTTCCACAGGGCCTCTCATTTTTTCCTAGACTCGTAAGTCTAGTCGAGCCAAGCCTCTCACTTTTACCTAGGTCTTTCAACCTATCCGGGCTTTTCCTAATGTTACTCAAGTCGCCCTTTTGGATTTTTAACTTGTCCGGGTTTTGATCTTTTTTCATTTTTTTTCTGAATTTCAAAAAGTGCCCCAAAAGTGGGCTCAATACTACAAAGATAGTCAAATACACAAAAATACTCCACCAATAGCTAAAACACCCAACCCCATGCAAACTAGGAAACCTATCATAGCATGTCAATCCACCAAATGTTCATCCAAAACCATCCCCAACAAACGAGAACTAAAACCACCAACAATCAAGAAAAAACAAACAAAACATGCATGCACGAAGAAACCCAAGAATGAGAATTCCTAAGTGCTCACTACTGCCTCCCCGCACTTTGCGGATGCAAAGTCTCCAATGCACAAAAAAAATGTCAAAACATAAGTGAGGAAGGGAGATTAGTGATACTTTCTTTGTGACTCCATGAATATGAAAATACCTAAAAACCCTGCATTTAAAAGTGAAACACAAGCGTAATTCCATTCCAAACAAAATCACAAATCTCGGAAACTCAATGAAACATTTTGCATACAACTCGAAATCATTTCTAAAGAATAAATTTTCATTTAGAAATCAAGCTTTTGTAACACCACCATAATGTTAGCAAGGCCTCCAAATAGAAAGTTAAACTTGATAACAATTACTCATTTAAGAATCAAACTTTTATAACACCATTGTAATGTTAACAAAGCTTGAAGACAAATAATTCACCAAGAGTTTGTGAGTGTGAGTGTTTCTTTAGAAGGGGGAATGTGGCAATGATGAAATCCAGTGGAAAAACATCTATTTCAAGGATATGCACAATCTACCTCTAAAATGAAAGTAAGAAAAATTGTATATTTATTGTCGTAGTCACGACTTATTTCTTTGATTTTGAGTGATCTTGAATTTTCTTCCCCGATGAGGGGATCACCCTCCTTGTTTTCTTCCAAATCTCCCCACTCAAAATAAGGCTTCAACATTTCCCCATTGACAACCAATTTTATGCCATCTTCTCCGTTCTTCACTTCTATTGCTCCATGATCAAACACCTTTGTCACTTCATATGGGCCTTCCCACTTTGATCTCAATTTTCCAGGAAAGAGACAAAATTTAGACTGGTAAACGAGAACTTTTTATCCCACAAAGTAGTCATTTTCACTATCTTTTCATCATGTCTAGCTTTTGTTCTTTCCTTAGAGATCAAAGCGGTATCATAGGAATTGCACCTAAACTCTTCAAGTTCTAGTAATTGTTCTTTCCTTTGTCTCCCAGCTTCTTTCAAGTATAAGTTCATGCGCTTGACTACCAAATGTGTTTTGAACTCAAGTTCAATCAGGAGGTGGCATCTTTTACCAAAAAGGATCCTGAAAGGTGACATTCCAATTGGAGTCTTATATGCAGTGCGGTAGGCCTAAAGAGCATCATCTAACCGAGCACTCCAATCCTTTCTAGAGGTGTTAACTGTCTTTTTGAGGATGAATTTGATTTCTCAGTTGGATATTTCTACTTGGTCATTTGTTTGTGGGTGGTAAGTGGTGGAAGTTCTATGGGTCACTCCATATTTCTTAAGCAATGTTTCCATGATTCTGTTGCAAAAGTGGATTCCTCAATCACTGACTAGGACTCGGGGTACCCCGTACCTTGAGAAGATGTTGGAATTGAGGAAGTCGACCACAGTTCCTGCATCATTCTTTCTTGTGGCTTGGGCTTCTACCCATTTGGATGTGTAGTCCACTAGCACCAACATGTAGCATTTCCCTCCTGAATTTGGAAATGGACCCATGAAGTCCATGCCCCACATGTCAAAGACTTCTGCTGGCATCGAAAAGGCTTGAGGCATTTCATTTCTCAATGAGATGTTACCTATTCTCTGACACTGATCACAAGATGCCATAAAATCTCTAGCATTTACAAGTACATTAGGCCAGTATAGACCACAATCGGTTACCCTTCTTGCAGTTCGTTTATAACCAAAATGCCCTCCAACTTGGGGTGAGTGGCACATCTCGAGAACACGTCTGGCCTCATCTTCTGGTACACATTTTCTAATTTCTTGATTTGAACAATACTTCCACAGGTAAGGATCATCCCAAACATAGTCCTTCACTTCATTCACCAACCTCTTCTTTCTTGATTTGTCAAAGGACGAAGGAAATGCCCTAGCAGTGAGATAATTCACTATGTTGGTATACCAAGGCTGGTTGGTTACCACCCCGAACAACTGCTCGTTCGGAAACTCTTCTCGAATAGGCTCCAACTTTTCCCTTTCTTTTACTAGCTTTGGGCTTTCCTAGATTGGTAGTTTGCTCAAATGGTTAGCCACTACATTTTCTGAGCCATTTTTTCCCTTTACCTCTAGGTCAAACTCACTCAAAAGGAGTATCCACCTAATATGTCTTTCTTATCCTCTTTATTCTTCATTAGATAATGAAGTGTTGCGTGGTCAGTGTATACAATGACTTTGGTTCCTAGGTGTTATTTACAAAAAAATTCTAAGGCAAAGGCTACGACCAGTAACTCTTTCTCGATGGTACAGGAATTGCGTTGAGCATCATTCAGGGTTAATGACACGTAGTATATCACATGTGGTACTCTCCTTACTCTCTGGCCCAAAATAGCACCTATGGCATGATCGCTCGCATCACACATGACTTCAAAAGGAAGGGATCAATCTGGAGGTTGGATGATTGGGGCAGCCACTAACTTTTCTTTCAAGGTGTCGAAAGCCTTTTTGCACCCCTCATCGACAACAAAGTTGACATCTTTTTGCAACAGCTTACACAAAGGTGAGGATATTTTTTAGAAATCCTTAATGAAACCTCAATAAAATCTGGCATGTTAAAAGAATGATCTCACATCCTTGACATTGGTGGGGTAGGTAGGGTTTTGATTGCATCTACTTTGGATTTGTCAACTTATAACCCTTTAGATGATACAACATGCCCTAACACTATCCCTTGTTCTACCATGAAGTGGCATTTCTCCAAATTTAAAATAAGGTTCGTGTCTGTACATCGCTCTAGCACTTGCGCCAGATGATGTAGGCAAAAATTGAAGGAATCCCCATGGATGGTGAAATCATCCATGAAGACCTCGAAAAACTTCTTGATGAATTTAGAGAAAATGTTGACCATGCACCTCTGAAAAGTGCCTGGAGCATTACAAAGACTAAAAGTCATGCGCATATAGGCGATGGTGCCAAAGGGACATGTAAATCTAGTCTTCTCCTAGTCTTCCAGATCAATGACTATCTGGAAGTATCCAGAGTATCCATCGAGGAAATAGTTGTATGCATGACCGGCTACCCTTTCAAGCATCTGATCAATGAAAGGTAGGGGGAAGTGGTATTTACGAGTCACCGCATTTAAGCAATGGTAATCAATACAAACTCGCCACCCATTTTGAATACGAGTGGGCACTAAATCCTTATCCTTGTTCTTTACTACTGTGACTTCACTTTTTTTTGGTACCACATGGATGGGACTCACCCTAGTGCTATTAGAGATAGGATATATTACCCTAGCCTTAAGTAGCTTAAGGACTTCACCTTTCACTACTTCCATCATAGGCGGGTTTAATTTCCTTTGAGGTTGGTGTATAGGTCTTGCACTCTCCTCTAACAGGATATGGTGCATGCATGTTGAAGGGATTATCCCCTTGATATCAACCAATGTTCACCCTATTGCACCATTGAATTTTTTCAACACCTCAATTAACCTACTCTCTTGGTCACTAGAAAACTTGCTCGAGATAATCACTGGAAATGTTTCATTGGCACCTAAGAATGCATACTTTAAATGCTCAAGCAAAGGCTTCAGTTTCACTATGGGTGGCTCTTCAATCTAAGGCTTGGTTTAAGGCCAATCTTGGATAAGGGGGTAGTGGTTGTAGGTAAACTTACCCCTGGGGATGTAAAGGAAAAGCTGAACAAGTTAATGGATGAATACAAAGATGTGTTTTCATGGGATACCTTAGATCTTACACGAGTTCCCCAGGAAATAGCATTCCATAGGTTAAACATTGCTTCAGAAGTCAGGCCCATCAAGCAAAAAAATGAGAGTATTCATGCCAGAAAGGGCAGAAGCCATCAAGGTCGAGGTAGATAAATTGTTGAAGGCTGATGTAATCGAGGAAGTGTTCTACCTGGAATGGCTAGCTAACCCAGTTATAGTCCTAAAGAATGATGATACTTGGCGGATGTCTATAGATTTTACGAACTTGAACAATGCCCAAAGGATAGTTACCCCTTACCCCATCGATAAGTTGGTGGAGGCAATTATAGGGTATCAAGTATTGGATTTCTTCGATGCCCACAAGGGTTATCACCAGATACTGATGGTTGATGAGGACAAAGAAAAGACTTCGTTTATCACGGATGTGGGCACGTATTGTTACAAGAAGATGCCTTTTGGCCTGAAAAATGCAGGGGAAACATAACATAGGCTAGTGGGCAAGTTGTTCAAAAAGTAGATTGGTAGGAACATGGAGATATATGTCGATGATATGGTGGTAAAGAGCAAGAGTTACAAGGAATTCTTGATGGATCTCCAAGTTCTTAGGCAAGGGTTCCACACAATCCTTACCCACAGGCTCGACCCTCTTGACACTCCCAATCTGATTAGCTTCCAAGGTGTTATTAAATATATAATTTCAAGAATTATCCTCAAAATCTAACCCATTGATCATGTCAAAATTTCGTGCACAAAATTGTCATACATATCAATCATAGGGGGTTGGCAATTTTTATCAGGATCAATTAGTTCATGCTCAAATTCATGCTCAGAATCACCCAATTTCTTCAAAAATTTCTTGCATTCATGCAACAAGTCAAGAGTTTCAAAAGAGATATCACTGACCTCACTGTGACAAGTTGTCACACATGCCTCTCTTTTCTTCCAGCTTTTCGAATGAATCACCAAAGGTGCCTCTTCATCCGTGAGCTTGCGCCGTTCGATCAAGCAGTTCATTGCATCTATCACCTCGTGCACCTTCTCTCATAACCTTTCAAGACTAGCAGATATTTGTGCCCCACAATTCCTAATGCAATAGAATACTTGGTTTTGTAAAGTTTCACTAGTTTTCAAAAAATTGGCTAGAGACTCAAGTATCTCTCCACATGCATACTTGGGGGGTAAGATCAATTCGGGTGAGTCATAATAATTGAACCACTCCCGATCCCTCCGATCTTGTTGAACTGCAAATACCATTTCTCTCCCATGGTTACTTAACCATGAGCAACACTCTGTAGGGTGATCGAAATGACACACCCTATAGAGTTCCATTTCTTGGGATGTATTACCCACATCATCAACTCAAAGCAAATAAAACAAACAAAAGACAAACAATAACTACTCTACTAACACACTATGCTCAACTAATACTTGAACTGGAAAGCATCCCTGGCATCAATGCCAAAATTTGACCTGCCTCGACCCAGGGTTGATAACACAATTGCAACAGCGCAATCAATTAACCCAAGTCGAGGCACTATTCCTATGGGATGATCAAAGATAATATTTATATTCTGCACCATTCTCGCTGCTAATGCTACCAAACGGTAGTAAATGGCAAGCCCTGGGTTTGTCCACAGAGATTCTAGGGTTCAAGTAAAAGTCAAAACACAACCTCGTGCGGGTCATCAATCCGCACGAGTGAAAGGAATAACTCCTAACATAAACATGCAAACTGGGGGGTTGGTATTTTCAACTAACAACTACAAGCATGAAATAAACAAACAAGTAAACTATTTATACTAGGCACTTGGGACTAATTTAGCAACATGGTAGTTTTAATGCCACAATTCCTCATCCCTGTCACACTAGGTGCGCTCGAAACCCTCCATCAACACAACCATCGTAATTAGGGGAGCACAATGAGGTCTGCCCGTTGTTGTGGTTCTATTTCTTCCCCGTGCTATTATGTCCCAGGCTTTCACCACGAATGCAAAAATTCCCAGTGGTCCTCTATACACGAGGCCTTAGGTTCATAGGCACTCTATCTGTGATACTAGGGTTTCAACACAACACCTAGCTTGCTACTATCCACTATCTCTACTCGTAACCTATCAGAAAATGGTTAAGTAATCAACTAAGGCTGGTGTGATGGTATACGGATTAGGGTTACCTCGAATCTCCCGTGCACACACTCACAAAGAATTGTTCCCCTCCACCCATTCAAACATCTAGGTTTCTCTTCCCAATGGGGCATCAATAAGTGCACCATACATGAACATAGCCCAAAATATGTTCTCATATGTGGTGTAGTGTTCATGCATTTGTCACATTCAAGAACAATCATAATAATATCATAAACACAAAGATAGATGGAATTTAAGGAATCTCATAAAGCATCAAAAGCTACACATGTTCCAAATATGTTCCAAGCTCAATCTAACTACTCCCTAGACATGGAATTCAAATATAGATTTGAATTCCACATCTTTGGGATGAAACGAGAAGAAAAGAAAAGGAAAAAATACAAAACCTACTAAGGAACTCCTTCCTTCTCCCAAATGCTCTCCAAGTTACAAGATATGAATTTCTTCTCCTAATGTATATGAAAAAGACTAGACTAGGGTCTTATACATAGTAGTGAGAGATTGGACCTAAAAATAGGCCTAAAAATAGGCCCAAAATAGGCCAAAAATGCCAAAACTCTAAGTTAGCTGCCTAGTTTTCACAGACCGGCTCGGATGCCACGGTCTGTGAAGCCTTCAAGCACGGACCTTCAGATTTGGTGCAGTCCATGAACATTCATAACTACGGGAAACCACGATCCGTGAAGCTGGGCTCGTGCCACGGGCCGTGAAGGTTTTCACGGACCGCCAGTAGCACCACAGTTTCCACTCAGTAGTTTTCACAGCCCGGGCTCCTTTTCACGCACCGTGAGCAGCATGTGTTTGCTCAGAACTCTTGTCATGGTCTGTGAAGGTTTTCACAGACCGGCTTCCATACTTAGCCAAATTTCTCATCCATGCTCACGACCCAACTTCATTGTCAAGGACCGGTGTTGTTGCTTCGTGTAGGGTGGACCGTGGGCATCTTCACGAGCCGCTGATGCTTCGTGTAGTGCAAGCTATCATGGGTCGCTGGTCCTTTGTCAGCTGAACTTTGTTTGCTTGCTATGGGTGAACCGTTAGTCCAAATTGGGAGTTCTAGTAGTTGATTTTGTAGTACACGAGAAGACAAATCCAATGGAACCAGCCTTGAAGGATAATTCTTCCTAGATAGTTCTTGGACTAAGGCAACACTCCTCGGACCACGATTCACCGTTTTCACCTTTTGTCATCTTGAACTTTGAAGCCGCCTATCCTTGGATTTATTCTCCTTCTACCATGCATTGATGCTCGTGGCCTTTATCTACTACCATTCAATGCGAATGACCTTCAAATCTTCTACCGTTAAAAGCAAACGGCCTTGGCAAGAATGTAATGTAACAAATACCATTCACAGGCGACCTACTAAAGGTACTTATAACGAAAACCAAGGAGCATGTGAACACGATATGTCAATAATCACTAATTAAGTGTACAAAATGTGGGATTTAGAATAGAAAACCAAACATGGTTGTCTAAACCCCTTGTCATGTAAACTCAACTAATGGTGTCAAACTGTCAACCAAAAGTTAATAAAAACTATATCAAATGCATTGGCTTAAGCATGCATAATGGTGCATATCAATAGCATATTTTTTATATAAAAAAAATCATCCCAAGTGAAACTTACAATAATAAACCATGTCCTAAATTTTAGGTTGCCTATAATAAGAGTTTGTGCTCAAAAATATGTTTTACAGTTAAATTTTGGTCTTATGATGTAAAGTCTTATGTTTATATGTTAAGTTTTCTACACTTTACTTATTTTAACACTAGTTTGGGATATTTTACTATCTAAATTTTGAGGTTTTAACTTATATTTTCTTTTTGATTAATGTGTTAGCTTTTCAGCATGTCATTTTAAAAATTAATACATACATTTCTTATTTTTGAATGATACATTTTTGAATGTATTTGTTTTGTTTCAATAGTGTGAATTGATTTTTTTAAATTAAAAATTATTTTTCCCGATGTTAGTGTCACATTTTGGTTCACACTTTAATGTTGTAAAATTCATGTTTATTTTTGTTCAATGTATACCTTGATGTTTCAATAGAGTGAATTATTTTTTAAAAATTTAATATTGATGATTACTTTGTCTGATATTAGGGTCACATTTTGGTGCATACTTCGATGTTTTAAAATTTGTGTGTGCTTTTATTTGATATTTAATTGTTTTTATTTAATATATTTTTATTTTATTCATATAATTTTTATACATTATAATTTGATGTGTATTTCATTGGATGTTTAACTATGTTGACGTGTATTTTTAATGTTTTCCAATGTTTAATTATTATTTTTTGATGTTCAACTATTTAAATTTTGATGTGTATTTTTAGTGTTCTTATTTGATATTTAACTATTTTTACATGTGCTTTTAATGTTTTTATTTGATGCTTAATTATTTTTATTTGATGTTTAACAATTTAAATTTTGATGTGTAATATTAGTCTTTTTTATTTAACATTTAACTAGTTTGATGTGAGCTTTTAATGGTTTCGTTTGGGCAAAGTCTTGGTAAAAATCATCTTTCCATAGGTTTATGGAAAGACGAGGTTTAATTAGAATAATAAAAAGGTAAAATATTTTGGTTGCAATATTAAATATTTATCATTCAACGTGCAGTAGTCATAAATTTTATAAGCCGATAAATGCAACCCAAAAATTTTATCTTCATTTCTTCTAATTTGTAAGTGCAACCCAAAAATTTTATCTTCATTTCTTCTAATTTGCTGTATAAATCTTGGTCTTTCCATGGCTCATGGAAATGCCGTCTTTCAAGAGATAGACTCTTTCATTTGATGTTTAAATATTTTTAGAGAAAAGTGCATATATAACCCTACCTAATTCACATAAGTGTAAATATAACCTTTTGATAATTGAAAGTACAAATATATATAAATTACGTAATATGGCAACTGTAGGTGCGAAAACACACACTTGAAAGTGCGATTTTGCATCGACCATGAAACAGGGACGAGGTAGGCCAAAAAAAAGGTGACCTTGTGAAAGGATGAATGGAGTAAATCTGTACAGGATTGCGCGGAGGAGGCCGGTCGAATTTTGGAGAAGGAGGAGGAAGTAAGTCAGCTGGAGGAGACGATGGGAATCAAAGTTGAATATGACATTGAGGCAGAATCGCCAAAACAAGTAAGTTTTTAAACTCGTGGGGAATTTGAAATTGATGGTGTTGGGGGAACTAGGATTCTGTGGGTTGATGTAATTAGGGGAAATAGGGTTCCAACTAATGGGTTGAAAATGGAATTCTCTACTCCAGTGGTGGTTAATGGGGAGGTAGAGGTGGAAATCGAATTGGATGATGTTAAACCTGAAATTAAGTACTTGGAATGTGCCTTGATAATGTATGTTGTGGGAGGAGAGCTTACTATGACTGCAGTTAAAAGATTTATGCTTAAATTTTGGGATTTTGTGGCTGCCCTAGACCTATTTCATAATGAGGAATGATACTTTGTGATTAAATTCAAAAGTATGGACAATAGAGATGCAGTGTTAAAGAAATGACCCTATACCATTTTATAGTATGACCATGTTCTTACATCCATGGAAACCAAATTTTTCCATGGAAAAAGACATGATCAAAATTGTTCCTGTGTGGGTTAAACTGCCAAGACTGCCTTTTCACTTGTGGGGAGTAAAGATCCTTGGGAAAATTGGTAGTGCCATTGGTAAACCTCTATTTACTGATGGGTATACAACAAACAAGTTGAGGAATTCATATGCTAGGTTGATGGTGAAAGTTGACATGTCTCAGAAGTTACCTGAGGTTTTGACGGTCAAAGATGTAGATGGTCAAACTTTGAACCATAAAATAGAGATTAAGGGGAAACCTATCTTCTGTGACAAATGACAGGTTGGAAGGTATAGATGTGTTGAGAAGGAAAGCGGGAAAGTAGTCAAAATTTGACAGGTGAAACAGAAACATGAGGTTGAACAGAAAAATGTGACTGAGGAAAAGGTTACTAAAGAAGGGAAACCATAGGAGAAAACTAAGGAGAGTGTGCAGGATGTTGGGCAGAAATGGACTTTGGTCAGGTCATGGAATATGGGTAAAAGACCAATGGAATTTGACAATCTAGGATTAAAAGAGATATAGAGTAATGAAGATAAGGAAGCAGAAGGATCATGTGGCAGAACTTTGGGGATGGAACAGAATTGCCTTCAGGGATTCGGAAGGATCCTGAGAAGGGTCATGGCCAAGTGCCATGATAGGTGCTTGAAATGTTAGGAGGTTAAATAAGGTAGCAAAGATCAATGAGATTAGCTCCCATCTCAATGGAATGAACTTACTGGTTGCTGCTCTATTAGAAACAAGGGTGAAACGGGAAAAAGCTATGGAAATCAGGAAATTTTTTGGAGTGAAGTGGCATTGGGTGGATAACTACAGGAACCATAAGAATGGTAGAATATATGGCTATGATGGGATTAAATGAGGGTGAGTATACAGGTTAAGAACCATATTGATCAGATGTTATTGTTTGAAGTGTTTGGATTAAATGGGGAGAGTGTGTTTCTTCTTGTAGCTGTTTGTGCTAGAAATCAACTAAAACTAAGAAAATAGCTATAGAATGACATTGAAAAGTCCATTGTAATGGGTCCAGTACTTATACTAGGAGACTTTAACAATGTTTTGACTCTGAATGATAAAATTGGGGGCAATAAGGTGCAGGTGCAGGAGTACTGGGACTTGGAACAAATTATGTTTAGAGCTAGTCTGTTTGAGTGTGACAGTGTAGGGGATTACTTTACTTGGTCAAATAGGCAAGTTAATGGAGTGATTTACTCTAGAATTGACTGAGCAATTGCTATTGTTGATTGGTTTAGCAAATTCCCTGAGATGGTGGTAGAAAATTTGGAGCCAGTGTATCTGATCATGCTATAATTAGGGTAAAACTGACTGAGGAGAACCAAAAGAGATTAAAAAATGTTTAATTTTCTAAACTATCTCTTAGAAAGGGAGGAAGTAAGGCAGGCTAACCAATGAGTTGGGATAAGGAGTTAAAGGGAAAATCCATATTTGTAGTATAGAAGAAACTCCTAAGAATGCAAGGTGAACTTAAAGAGTTTTCAGTGCAGGTAAGTGGAGCCAAATAGAAACTTGAGGAGGAAAGAATGAAGTTAGAAAAATCACAGCAGAAATGGCCAGTGAAGAAAATTGATAGAGATAGTATTGAAGAGGTGATCAGGGGAATTAAAGAGGTGCAAAAATGGAGCTTGATAGATGAGAATATTTCCAAACAAAAGTCCAAAATAGATTGGCTAAAACTTGGAGATGGGAATAATGCATTTTTTTCATGCCACTGTGGCTGGTAGGCATGGGAATCATGGAGAAGGGGGATGGAAATTTAGTCAGTGATTAGAAGGAGATAGAGTGTGACATACTGGAGTTCTATAAGAAATTAGTAGGGGAAAAAGCAGAGAAGATAACTGGTATTGATGTGGAGGTGATCAGGAAGGGAAATACCACCAGTACAGAGAGCAGAAGAAATTTAATTGCAGAGGTTCAGGAGACTGGAGTATGGGAGGCTTTGAAGACCATAGGGGATTTAAAAGCCCTTGGCATAGATGGATTTGGAGCTAAATTTTATAAGAAGAATTGGCAGATACTGAGGAGTGATGTGATGCAAGTTGTGCAGGAATTTTTCAAAGAAGGAATGCTTTATAAAGCTGCCAACAACACATTGGTAACACTCATACCAAAAAAATGAGAGATCTCAGGCCTATCTCTTGTTGCTCTACTATGTATAAGATTATATCCAAAGTTCTTACTAGTAGACATAGTAGATTTATAGTTGAGGTTGTAAGCCAAAACTAAGCTGCTTTTGTGCCTAAACGTAATATACATGACCACATTATGTTAGCATATAAGTTGGTCAGGGGTAATAATAGGAAAAGTGGTGGAGGAAAGTGTTTGATTCAAATGGATATCCAAAAAGCTTATGATACCGTGGAGTGGAATGCATTACAGGTGATAATGGGGGAGCTAGGGCTACTAGATCAGTTTATCATGTGGATGATAATCTATGTCTAACTGTGTCTTATAGATATTGTATCAATGGAAACCTGACTGACTTTTTGGAGGCAAAGAAAGGTCTAAGGCAAGGAGACCCTTTGTCACCTATTTTGTTTGTCCTGGTAATGGTGTGTATGGGAAGATGTCTTCAAAGAAATAAGGAGCAGAAAGAGTTTCAGTTTCACCCAAAATGTGAGGAGATAGAACTATTGCACTTAAATTTTACAGAATATGCTCATTCGTTTGTGAAGGGAGAGAAAATGTCAGTCGAACTACTGTGGCAGGAGTATCAAAAGTTTGAAAGAGCTACTGGACTGAAGGTAAACAAAGCAAAGTGAAAAGTTTACCTTAGGGCAATTGTTGTTGATCAGAAACAAGAGATTTTGAGGTTGACTGGCTTTGAAGAGGGTACTTTGCCTTTTAAGTACCTGGGGGTTCCACTTGCTAGCAGGAAATTGACCATTCTGATGTGTTAACCTCTAGTGGATAGAATGCTTGAAAAAATGAATCATTGGAGGATGCAGTTGATCAAAAGCATAATGTTTACAATTTCAAATTACTGGTTTCAGTGCTTTCCTCTTCCTAAAGCAGTACTGAAACATGTAGAAGCACTTTGTAGATATTTTCTGTGGAGTGGAGGAGATAAAATCACAAAGAAGACTCATGTTTCTTGGAAAATGTGTGTGATACTAAAAGGGTTAGTGGGGTGAATGTGATATCTTTGCCTGAGTGGAGTGTAGCTAGCCAGAGCAAAAATTTGTGGAACCTTTGCAAAATAAATGGACAAGTTGTGGATTCGGTGGGTTCATGCTTACTATATAAAGGGAAATAATGTATTAGATGTGGAGTTCCCAGCATCAAGTTCATGGATGCTGAAGTCTTTGAGCAAGTGCGGGGATAAAGTGAAGCATCTGGAGGCCTGGAGAGCACAAGCAAGAGCAATGAAGTTCAAAATCTGAAATGTCTACAATGAACTGAGAGGTGATCAGAGAAGACTTGGGTGGAGCAAGTTGATGTACAAAAACAATGCTAGACCGAGGCCAGTTTTCACCTTGTGGTTGGCATGTCACGGGAAGCTAGCAACAAAACATAGGTTGAAGAGATTCAAAGTGATATATGATGAAAAATGCATGATGTGTGGAAGAATAGAAACACTAAAACACTTATTCTTTGAGTGCTCCAGGATGACCCAAATATGGGCTGGGATATTGTTGGTTGCAAATTCTAAGGAAACCACAACAATGGGATGAGGAGTTGGAGTGTGAGCTGAATAGATGCAAAGGCAAAGGATGGAGATCGGAGTTCATGAAGATCGTTGTTGAAACAGTTCATCCTTTATGGAAGATAAGGAATGACATGTGCTTTGGTAAGGATAGAAATCATGTAAATGATAGTGATATTATAAACTCAATTTTGGAACGTGTAGTATGCAGAGATAGATGAAGCCTAAGCTTAAAGAGCATTGTGCTAAGCTGATGGTTGGGGCCAATGTGTAGAAAGATAGGAGGATAGTGATTGTAAAGTCTTGCTTTTGGGAAAAGAAATGAAAGTTTAATCGTTCCAAAAAACAAATTGCAAATATAACCCTAGATAGTTGATGTAAGTCCAATTTTACCCATTCCGGCATATATAAACCAGATTTGGTTGAAAAGACTATTTTGCCCCTCTTTAAAATCAAAAGAAAAATATTTTAAAAGTAAATTGAATATTATACCCTTAACCCTAAACCCTAACCTATTCTTCCTTCCTCTTCTTCTTTCATTGCTCACCCGCGTCAGCTTTCTCCCCCCCCCCCTTCCCCCTCCCGACCACGATTATGATTTGTTTGTGACTGTTCTCCTCCATCTCTAGAATTTCTCTCTCTCCTCATTCCCAATATCTACAACACCGCCTCATTCATCTCATTCCCAAGTGAATTGTGAAAATTTGCACCGATCGGTGAAACTCCGCCTCATTCGCAATATCTATAAATTCATGTCGATGGGCAGGGGGGCTCGAGTAGAAATTGTGGCGGAGCGTCGATCAATGGCGAGGCTTGAGCAGTGGCGTAATGGGTAAGATTTCAAGTGGTGGTGGAGCGTCGTTCCAGCGGTGGCATATTGGGTAAGGTTGCGATTGGTGGCGGTGAAGGCCTTAGATCGGGAAGGGATCGATGGAGTCGGCACTAGGGTTGGGCTTGGTGGTGCCACTGGAATGCAGGCTAGAGTGAGGTGACACTGTTGGTTTGGCCGGATGCGCATTTGGTCGGAGCTAGTGCTACGAGCTGCAGCGGTGATAGTGGTGCTTCCTCGAACTCCAGTGGCGCGATAGAATGATGGAGACCTAGAGCAACAGTGGTGGTGGAGGTGGAGCGGCAGCGGCAGAGGTGGTGGAGCAGTGCGGTGGTGGCAGAACACTGGCAAG
Source organism: Rubia yunnanensis (assembly GCA_037428765.1). Classification (NCBI taxonomy): domain Eukaryota; kingdom Viridiplantae; phylum Streptophyta; class Magnoliopsida; order Gentianales; family Rubiaceae; genus Rubia; species Rubia yunnanensis. The sequence continues at coordinate 12,195,658 of CM075067.1, forward strand.
CAAAGGGCATTTTTGCCTTTTAAATTATTGTATTTAGCCTAGAGGGCATTTTGGTTATTTCTAGTTGGTCAATGGCCGGAAATGGCCAGTCAATGCCGAAATGTAGTATTTAATGTTATATTTACACTTTCATTAAGTAATTAGGATTTTTTATTTTGAACTATCTTAAGATTATGTGTGCACTTACTGAATAGGGTTTATATTTGTATATATCACTTATTTTTATTTGATGTTTAACCATTTTATTTTGATGTGTATTTTTAGTATTTTTATTTGATGTTTAAATATTCTAGTTTGTATATAAAATATATTTTTTAGACAAAGTTTTGTGCGTGATGGTCTCACAGTGAGACCAGAGATTGATTTGTAAATAATAGAGACTTAATTTGGGATGGGGTATTAATTATAGTTTTCAAATTCTTTAGGGACTAAATTGCAAATGATTTAAATTAGACTAACCCGTACTATTCATCAGCATATCTTCGTCTTTCCTTCTGTTTTAATTTTTATTCTCTCTAAAAAACTACAAGTTTCTCTCTCTTACTTTTCCCCTTTTTCGGCGATCTAGCTCTATGTTTCTGGCCGCGAATCTTCTCTTTCATCCGATTTTGTTGCTTAATATGCTTCGGATTGTGTTGCATGTGAGTGAAATAGAGCTTTTGGTCTGATTTTTGGAGTTTTTCTCTGTTCGTTTGCTGATCGGTTCACTTTTGTATCAGGTAATACCGACGACCTAGCTTTGTGTTTTCGGACGATAATCTTTAATTTTAGCCAATTGTTTTGTTTAATATGTATATTTGTTGGTGAACTCTGAGTTTTTTGTCAGATTTTTGCAGTTTTTACTCTGCTAGCTTCGAAACAGTTTTTGTATTTCATCAGGTATTTTCGATGCCGAAGGTTTTTCATATATTTTTTTATTAGGTTTTCATTGATGTCGAAGCTGTTAATTTAGATGAAGTTGTGTTGAAAATAGCTAAATCTTACTCCCATCCTTCAATTTCTTCGAAGGTCGTTGTAAAGGAGAAGAAGAAGAACTCTTCTTCTCAAGGTTTGTTGTTTTTTATATTTATTTTGCGGAAATATTTGAATTTATTACTTTTATTTTGTCATCTAGGGTTTTAAGTGATGTTTTACTGTCTCAATATGATGTTTCAAGATTTTGAATTGATTTCCCTTCCTGTTTATGTTGATGATGTTATAATTGTTCATTCTAGAAGTGTGTTATGTATGTAATTATGATTATTTGTGTTTTATATTGTTATTGCTTTATGATTTGTTATTCCTTTATTGTATTTTCTAGTAGGAGTGATGATTTAGTATCTCATCTGATGTTTTTATTATTTATGGTTTTACATGATGCTTTAAGGTTTTTATTTGATGATACAAGCATTCCAATTGACTTTACTGTTATGTTGTACTGATAATGCTTTGTTTTTTTTCTTTATAACTCTCTTTGGTACTGTGCGTAAATGGTGCCAGTTTTCACTTGTATGTATTAACTATTCCTATATGATGTTGCATGTGTGCTTGTTTCAGATTATAATTTTTATTTTGTTTGGTTTTATGTTTTGTACCTATCACTATATATTCTACCGATCAAAAGCTTACAGCCTATAAAGTGTTACTTAGTCCACTTTTTTGGCAATTAGTAAGGTTAGGCCAATTCAGGCTTAAGAGTGAACTACCCAGCTGCTACTGTTGTTGCTTATATTTATTTAGCGGGAATAATTGAATTTATTACTATTTTTATTTATTTTTTTATCTTTAAGGGTTTAAAGTGACGTTTTACTGTTTCAATATGATGTTTCAAGCTTTTAAATTGATTTCCCTTCCTGTTTATGCTAATGTTGTTATGATCGTTCATCCTTGAAGTGTGTTATGTATGTAGTTCAGATTATTTGTGCTTTATACTGTTATTGCTTTTAATTGTTATTCTTCTATTGTATTTTCCAGTAAAAGTGATGATTTAACTTTTTATTTGACGATAAAGTATTCCATTTGACTTTACTCTTATGTTGTACTGATGTTGCTTTGTTTTTTTTCTTGATAACTCTTTTTTATTTTATGTGTGATGATGGTGCTAGTTTTGCACTTGTATGTACTAAGTATTTCTATATGATGTTGTATGTGTGCTGGTTTCACTTTTTTTGTATGCTCACATTTTTTGTTTTATTTTTTCCAGAATGATATAGTTAGGTTTCTTATGGATGTTTTACATTTCTTTAATGATCATCTATTTTTTGTTCATTTGATTATTCCGAATTCAAGTTCTAAACTTACTTTCTAATTGATGTTTCTGACTTTTTGTGTGTGTATATGTTGTTATTTATGTTATATATTATGTTTTCCTTTGTTTTAGATTGTGGTCCTGTCAGAAAATCTGATAGGATTTATGGACTGACGACTCCCACATTTACTACAGGTATTTTTTTATCTATATAATTTTGATGTTTGTTTTTTTAATGTTTTGTTTTTCCTTAAGCCCCGAGCCCAAGAAAAGGGAAAAAGAAGAAAGTGGCTAAGGTGTCTGTTCCAGCATCTCCGAAAGAAAGGATAAAGCAAGCTCATGATGCTTCTATTCCAACATCTCCAAAATCTCCTGATGCTTCTGTTCCAAAAGAAAATATCCAGAAGAGACGTGTAAAGCAAGTAGTTGTTAAACGGGTCAAACTTACAAGTGGTAAGGCTAAAGTCCTGGCTTGGGCGTGAGATCGATTATGAGGATAAAGGTATTATTAAAATTTTAATTTTGTGTTCTATTATACGATTTTTTTATTAATTTGATACTACCTATTTTAAATCTTTCTTAATATTTCATGTTTTTTAGAGGAGGGTGCCAGTAATGTTCATGCGAGCCAAGTCGCATCTGTTTCACCTGAGAAGGCAACTGGTAATATTTCAACTTTTATTTTTTCCAGTTGGTGTTTTATTAAATTAATCTTTACCTTTTACCAATACAGTTTGATGTTTCATATAATTCAGGTGAGGGTGTCAGTCAAGTTTCATCTGAGCTTGAAAGATCCGCTAAAAAGGGTAAAAATTGTTTTCCCTTTTAATTATTCTTTTCTAATTTTTTATGTTTTATTTTTTGCTTCTTCCTATTCAGTAATGTGGTCTTGATATTTAATATAATTTAGGTGAGGGTGTCAGTCAAGTTTCACCTGAGCCTGGAAGATTTGCTAAAAATGGTTAAAATAGTTTTCCCTTTTCATTCTTCCAATCTGTTTTTTTTATGTTCTATTTTTTGCTTCTTCCTATTTAGTAATGTGGTCTTGATATTTATTTAATCCAGATACGGTGGTTAGCCCAGTTCTAGTTGTACATATTCAAAAATCTGCCAAAAAGGTAAAATGGCTTTTTTTTTAATACTTAGTTTTGTGATTTGATGTTTCATGATTTTTTTGTTTCCTTCTTACTAATATGCTATGATGTTTCTTTAAATGTAGCTGATGGAGCTCAAAAAATTGTTGTTGAAATTGAGAAATCTCCTAAATCAGATTGTAATTTCTTTCCTCTTTGAAATATTCTAATTTTTTGTTTGCTTTGTTTTTTATTTGATATTACATGTTTTGTAATCCTATTGTTTTGGTTTTTTGATTTGGGATAAGTGCCAATATAACCCTATCTACTTGAGTAAGTGCCCTATGATAATTTTTAGTGCAAATATAACCCTAACTAGTTAATGAAAGTGCCAATATAACCCTCATACCCCATTTCCGGCATTGACCTCAATTTTTCAGTGTTGACTCTATGTAAATTGACCAAAATACCCTTTGGGCTAACTCTGAAATTGGGTGGACAATTTTACCCTCATAGTTAGCCGAAACGCCATAGTTCGTTGAAATTAGGTAGGGTTACATCAGCACATCATGCAATCTTATTGGGTTATATAAGCACATTATTAATGTTTGTAGGGCTATATCAGTACATTTCTAATGCTTGTTGGGTTATATCAGCACATCCTTAAAACCTATAGGGTTATCTTTGGCATTTGCACTAACTATATAGGGTTATATTGGCACTTTCGAATATTGAAAGGTTATATTGACACTTATGTCAACTAGGTAGGGTTATAGAAGCACTTTTTTCCTTTGATTTTAATATATCTGTAAGTGTTGCTGCTGAAAATGTTACTCCAGTTTCAAAGAGACTTCAGTCAAAGCTTCGTTTCAAATCTATGTTGACTGAAGTTGGAGTTGCTGATCTTCTATCTGGTAATCTTTTTTTAACCCTCTTATTTTAAATTACCAATTTTCTTTGTATTTTTGTGTTACACCATTATTTAACTGTATATTTATTCTTTCTGTTTTGCAGAGGAGATCTTCAGTACTACCCCCTCTCAATCTTAAACGATTGATGAAACTGGTCATGATGATCAAACTGCTAGGGATGATGAAAAGAATAAGCAACTGATGAGGGGTCTGAAGATGAAGATAGCTCAGAATCTGAACATAGTTCAGACAGTGAAAGTGAGAAGGCAGATAATGTTGAGGAATATGAAGAGGCTGAAGAGGAATCTGACAAGGAGGAAGGCGATGAAAGTGAAGAAAATTCTAATGCTTGTTAAGAATCTGACCATGAAGAAGATTCATAAAAAGTTGTTGATGTGTCACAACAAGCTGGTGATGTTATTGGTAGCAAGTCTGATAGTAAGGATAATGGTGATGAAGATGTTAAGAAGAGGAGGATGATTCTGATGAAGAGGTTGATGGTGTTGGAGAGGTTGATGATGCTGGTGGAGAGGTTGATGATTCAGATGAGGAAGGTGGTAAAGTTGTTGCTGCAAGTAAAACAACTTATGTTGTTAAAGGTAAATCTGTTGTAAGTAAGAGGGCTAGAGAGGGGATAGAGGACTTGTGAAGTCCAAAGCTCCGAAGTTTGTCAATGGTGTATCAAGGTATGTATCATTGACTTATAGTTTAAAAATATGTTTCATCTTTTTTATTGTTGCTTATTTATTTATTTTTTTTGCAGCTCAAAGAGGGGCTACTCTACGAAGTGTAGCCCTGGTAAAATTGTAAATCTTGTGAAATCATTGAGTGATGGGAAGATCAGGCCAGTTATTGAGATAGGATTTGAATGATTATTGAAGATTAATTTTTGTATTCTGCCCAAAAATGTGATTCACTATATGGTTTCTAACTTCAACTCTATTAGTCGCTTGCAACGCATAGGTAGTGGCAAGTTTTATATTACTAAGGATAATGTTTATGATGCTATGTGTCTGCCTATAAGTGACATTGAGGTTGTAGAGATTAGTAATTCTGGTAAGGGGTAAAATAGGGATTTGGAGTTGAGGCATAAATGGAGGGTGGATCTAAGGGCTGATAAACATGATAATATTCCATGTGATAGGTTGTTGGGTAAGATATCCTTAGTAACTGAAAGAGGTGATGTTTTTAAGAAGTACTTTTTGATGTATGTGCTTTGTAATTTCTTTACTCCTGCATCTAGAAGTACTGTTGATTTTAAGCTTTTGAGGGTTGTGGAAAATGTGAATGAGATTAGGACCATGGATTGGTGTGGGATTGTGCTGAAAAAATTTGTGATGTTGTTGAGAGGTATAACAATGGGCTATTTGGTGCTGTAAATGGTTGTGTTTTTCTCCCTTTGATGTGCTATCTTTATAGATTTCCATTTCAAGGGATCACATTGCCTACTTCCTATCCCTTAGTCCAACACTTTGATGATAACAAGGTTAAGGTTATGTGTAAGTCCATTGGTAGTGCTAGTTTTGATGCTTGCTTGATGAGCGGCAATGGTTTTCCTTTGACTTTGATGGAAAAATTAAAGTCAGTAGGTTCGAGACCAGTTCATGGCACTGCCCGCGATACCTCTTACTATGTAGTGCTAGAGATTCCTGGTGAATTACCCTCTCATAAGAAGATTCTTGCTGAAGCACCCTTCAGTAAGTTTTTTATTTATATAATATTTGTTGTTTTACGTATGATGTTTCAACTTATGAGTAATAATGTTGTGTTTTTTTGTAGGATGCTGCTAGGTGCTCAATGAGGTTTACCAGGAACATGGAAATCGTTACCAGATCCTATGTTGCTGAAATGATGAAACTTGGTCAAAAAGTTCCTTCTCCTGATAAAGATGATGTTCCTCTAGTTCATATTCCTGATTGTTCACAGGATTATTTTTCTGATGGCTTGTGTGATCAGATCGATGAAATCATCAAGAAATTAGTGAAGAAGTACAATCCTAAAGTTCCAACATTTAAGAAAGGACCTGAACCTTCGTTTAACCTTGGCATTGAGAGTTTGGATGACATAGGAGTAGTAGGTTCTTCTGCTGTTGTACCTGAAAAGAAGAGGTCTAAAGCTGTTCAGAAGAAGGGTGGACAAGAGGCAAAGTCATCGAAGGCATTGAAGAAGAAGAAGTAGTTTTTTATGATGTGATGAACTTGTGTTTGGTTATGATATTGCTGGGTTTGGTTATGATGAACTAGTAGTTTTTTTAGTATTGTTAGGTTTGGATGTTATATGGATGTTTTGGGTTTGGATAAGTATTTTAGGTGATTCTTTGAATTATGGTTGGAATTTGAATTTGGTTTTTGGATTTTGGTATGAAGTTGACCTTTTAAAGTTATGCAGTGACAATTCAAGAGCATGCTTTGATGTTTTAGGTTATTAATAATAATTTTTATTTTCTGTGCTATGCTTTAAATCTCATTAGTCTATTTCTAAACTTTTTTTCATTAAAATTAAATTATAACATTTTTAGTATGTGTTTAGTGTATCAATAAAAAATGTCACATTTTGTAGTTGTAACTTTTGGTATACTGAATGTAAAGTCCCAATAAACTTTAAAAGATCATTACATATCTGTAAGTCATCACACTATTAAGTTAAAAGATCCCATTCTTGCAAAATAAATTTCAGTGCTCAAAACAAAAAACTTATAGAAACATATAAACTTTAAAATGATTCCCATTATAAACCGTTTGTATTACACCAAGTTGAGAAATAATATTTAATTCAAAATCCTCAGTTCTTCAAAATGTACCATCAAATGACAATAGTGAAACATCACATAACAGTACTAAAACATCATATTTTTTCTGCAAGTTCATAACTCAGCCTTTATCAACTTTGGTCTTTCCCTAATTCAGATGATTTGAGCTTTTGGAGTCTTGGACCAAAACTCCTTCTTTTGTGGCTTCTTCATTTCTAGCTTTCCTTTCAACCTCTTACTTCTTCCATTTTATTTTTGCTCTTTTTAGATCTAGAAATTCAGGAGCACTTTCTGTTGGTGAATCCTTGGCATTGTTTGTCATTGATTGTTATTTTTTCTCTTGATCTTTCATTAAAAGAAGCTGACACACCGTAGCTGAATCCATGTTCAAACTATCCTCAAGTGTTTTATGAGTTTCTCTGTCATCTTCACACTGCAACATTAAATTTTAGTATTTTCTGAGCATTTCATGGCACCATGGTATCTTACCGTTCATCTCACTGTTGTTCTCGTTGTTTTGTGTTCATGCACCTACAAGCACTATGTTCCATATTTCCCTCTTTGCCATCATTGTCCATCATTTGAGTATATATTCTTTGGGTATGGTGGTGATGTTGCGTAAGTGGAGCACACGAAGGTTGTGGAAACACAATAGCCCTACTTTTTCAAAGTATTTGCTGGAACACTTGATCTCCACTTTACCATCGTTGAGTCTATATAAACATTCTCTACAATTTATTTCATTTTTTTCTGGGCTGACTTTGTATACATCTGCATAGCCAATGTTGAATATTTTCTCCACTTTACTCGCCATCGCCAACTTCCATTCTGTTCTAAGTCCTTGAATATTTTAAGAGTGTATATCTCTCCAGCATGCTTCAGCAATCAGAGCCCTTGTACTGCTGCTCTTGGTTTTCCAATTAATCCGCTATACTCCCTGCTTGTCTCCGAGCTTCTCCAACTTTTGACTGTTTTTCCAAAGATTGCGAAAAACTGTGTCAAGTTGGTTGTTTTTTTAGCATTGAAGTTGATTGCTTTGTTGGTAATTTCACTACAATGTGATGACAAGTTTTAGCTGAGAAGAAATCCTTGCTTAATGTTGTACACTATTTATCCTGGAGTTTGTACAAGTGTTTGAACCAATATTTATCTTGCAACTAGTAGGTTTATATCATAGAATTCCAGCATCTTTCAAATTCTTCTTCATTTGCACAACATTTCAAACAGTGGTCAAATGGCATTCCAAAATTTTCACCACTCGTTACTTTACCATAGTGATTAATTGTGTTCTATTTTAGGTGCCACAAATGGAGTCTATTTTTTGTTTCTTTGAAGACCTACGAAACAACAATTTTAGTACATGCATCATCAACTAGTTTATTCAAAAGGCCATATGTTGCTGATGGAACATCAATTATAAATGTATGATGCGCATGTTGCTGTGTCAAAACCAAGAGAAATTGTGCATATGTCCATGATGGGTTCTCAAATGTTCTAAAATCGGTTGTGCTGATGATATTAAACATTAAATTATTAACATTAGGCGTCAAATAATGATAAGAAATAAAATAAAAAATTATTTAGAACATCAACTAAGTAACCAGACGGGATCAACCTCTTTAATTAAACATCAACCGAATAATATATCAGGTTAGACATTGGTTCCACATCAACCAACAGAAGACTTAAAACATAATCACTAATATGTAAAAGGTCAAACACATAACTTGAAACATCAATCATCAAACAGAGCATAGAAATACCTCTTTAATTGCCTTTGTCATAGCTAAATCTTGGTTAGTGAATATAGTCACTGGTTGTTTCCCCCCATGGATTTATTGAATACCTCCAGCAGCCATACAAAAGTTTCAGCCTTTTCGTCTCCAATAGAAGCACACCCAAACATTGCATTGTTCCAGTGATTGTTTATCCAAACAATTGGAGCACAAATGAGATTATACTTGTTTGTCTGATAAGTGGTGTTAAAAATCACAACATCACCATATAACGTGTAATCTTCTTTCATCATTGAGTCCCTCCAAAAGATTGCAGTCTGTTTTCCTTCATCATCCAGCTTGACTCTGAAAAAGTAGTCTTCCTCAGAGCAGCAATCTAATAAAGCTCGCCTACGACATTCTGAGAATCCCCACTTCTATATTATCCATTCTCTATATGCTCACATAATTAATGTGATATCTCATAGATTTCCCTACATTTTCTTCTCCTTGGGTAGTGCATGCTAAATGTTTGTAACTTGTTGCTGGTTTGAGACATGCATGTTCCATAGCTTTGATTGCTCTTGCTTTCTCATTTTCAATTGTTCTTTCACAACATTGCAGGTGGTGCCATTCTGATCTTGTGCACTCATGGTTATGCTTAATGAAGTGGTGTTTGATTTCGTAGAACTTTTCATCAATAAGCTTAATCCTGATATGAGCTCTGCACGTGGTTCTTATCACTGGAAACTCCTTTGTTTTTCTTTTTCTCTTCCTGTCTGCCTGTAGAGTGGGTGTGTTTTTAGTTCTTGAAATTGACTTTCCTTCACATAAGCATGTGAAATATTTTTCCCTAATTACTCATTGGTTTGACTGTCTTGTTGGTGACTTCCTTACACAAAATCCAATCGCAGTTGCATGTGCTCGATACAATTTTTTAAGCTCTTCCCAAGTTCTTGCTCTCACTCCATGTAAACATTCCCTTGCATTTATCTCCAATAGATTAGGAAAATCATCTGGCAGATCTGTTAGTAAAATCACATATCATTCATTTTGATTATAAAATCACAGATCAATTCTATCAGTTTCAGTAACAGTTGACGTCAGGTGCAGAAGCATCAAACACTTTTATTAAAACATCAATCTACATAATAAACATCACATAGCAGTATATGCAGGTCAGTTTCTGAATCATGTTCAGAAGCATGAAATACTTTTACTAAAACATCAATCCATATAATAGAAACATCACATAGCAATATATGCAGGTCAGTTTCTGAATCAAAATTCCAAGATTTGTTACCCATGCAATCACTGATTTTGTTTATAGCATGACACACTCATTCTATTTATAACATGACACACTAGTTCTAGCGGCCAATTGACATCAAATCCACAAGCATCCGTTATTTTCATTATCACATCAATCTTTATACTAGTAATATCACATAAAATTTATTCAGGTCACACTATGATACAGATCAACAACAGTGTCTATATATACTGGTACAGAGCATCAATTGTAAACATCAAAACTCTCTCAATCAGTATGAGCTCAAAGATCACTCGTCATCAAAATATTCTCAAGCAATATGAGCTGAAACATTCACAAGCAGATTAAATCAGGTTTTATATGATGATTCCATTTTTTAATATTTACCTTTTACATAATATTGTTCAATTTCATTGATTGTGTCGTTCACCATGGTAATTTGTCGTTCATTGTTCAACAGACATTCCAGTTTAGGATGTCTCACAGAAGACCATCTCTATAAAGAAAGTATAATTTTAAAATTGAGATGGTCTCATGTGAGGCAGCATAAACTTTAGGCAGGGCTTTTATGTAATTTTAACAATATTCTACCTTCAGGGACCTATCTCTAATAATTTTACAGGGACCTATCGCTAATAACTTTCCAGGAATTTTTTTGTCCAAAATTTTCCCATCATTTTCCCGCCACCAGGAATCTGCATAAAATTCAAAAAAAATATTTAAAAATATTTTTTGAATGCAAAATATCAATAAAAAATTTTGCAGCAACATCAGCAAAAAATAGCAGAACGTCGACGAAAAATCATAAAACATCAACTAAAAACTGCAGCAAAAAAATATATAAAATCAAATAAAACAGCAAAATATATATATATAAATTCAAATAAAAATCAACAAAAAATTGGAAAAAAAACGTTGACTACCACTAACAAAAAATCAATTGAAATCATAAAAACATCAACAAAGCTAAATTACCGTAGTTTTTTTTAAAAACTACAAACATCAACCTATATCACCAAAAAGCTAAAAACATCAATTATTATCATTTAAACTTCACCCAGAAAACAAAAGGCGTCAACATAAGGGAAAAACACTACAAAAAATTTATCATATTGTCAAAATAGCTACAAACATCAACCCATATCACCTAAAACTCATCTAGAAAATGAAAAATGCCAACATGAGAAAAAAAACTAAAAACATCAACAAAAAAACTACGGCACCTCAAGAGTATAAATTATTCACTCTGAAAATCATAAAACACCAATGATTTCTTTTATTAAAAAAATGGCAAACGTCAACTCCTAACATATACACCTCATCCGGAAAATGAAAAAAAAATCAATATAAGAAAAAAGACACAACAAACATCAACTCATATTACCAAAACCTCGGCCAAAAAATAAAATACATCAACATGAGAATTTTTTTATAAAAAACCTACAAATATCAATCCATATCACCCAAAAAACTACAAAACATCAACTCATATCAATTAAACCTCAACCGAATAATAAATAATATCAACATAAGAGAAAAAAAAATCAACAAAAAACTACAGTACCTCAACAATAAAAATTCTTCAAAAAAAGGACTTGGTGGAATTTGAACCCAAGTTACTAACCCCAAAGCATAGAACAATAACCATTGCAACAAAGACTCTTACTGAACACACACTCAGTGAAATGATATTAAACCCCACCATATACCTCAACATGCTAAATTCATCACAATAAAAGTGCCTAAACGAGCACTACGCCAAACAACTGTTGATGAACAATATCCCAGTCAAACACAACTAAGCCTCAACATGTCTTTCAAAAAAAGTAAAACACAAAATTAAGCCTCACCTCTCACAATCAGAAGCTCATTCGCCATTGCCTCCATCGTCGAGAGCCATACGCTCAACTGGCATCGTTCCGAAATTGAGCGCGTGATCTCACGTGATCATCTTCTTAAGCAGCGAACCATAGCGATGTCGACTCTGCACCCTAGCGCAGTCGAATGCTCCTCGTTGTTGCTTTCATGGTCAGAGGAAATTTGACAGAGAAGTGTCGTCGTTGTCATCGCGTCGATTTACTCTCTTTGTCGCTCTCGCATCGATTCTCCTCGTCGTTAGAGAAGATAGGACAGAGAATTGTCCTCATCGTCGTTGGGTCGATTGCTCCTCGTCGTAGCCATCACATTAAAAGAGCATTGGAAGAAGAAGAAGAAGGTGAATCGACATCGCATCAATTGTTCCTCACCGTCGTCGTCGCGTTAAGAGAACATTGGAAGAATAAGAAGGTGAATCGTCGTCGCGTCGATTGCTCCTTATTGTTGTCATTGCGTTCAGAGAGGTTTCGCCATCAGGAGTGGAAGAAGATAAAGGTAAATTGCCGGTGGTTGCCCTAGCTCCGCCGCGATGCTGGTGGAAGAAGGAGAAATGCAGTGGCGGAGCGGTGATTATCGGAGCGGTTACGATTTAGACGATCGGAGGAAATGAAAAAAAAAGAGTGGGTCTCCTGATAGGTGGCATGTCCGTAAGTTTATGGACAAGTCAGGGATCAATTTGCACATCAGGGAAAATTGTAGAAATTTGCGGGCTGGGTCGTAAGATAAAAAATGGATCCCCAAAATTTCAATTACTTGCTGGAGCAATTGGAGATTTCGATTTGATTCTACCCTTTCATCCAACGTCATCACGGAGAATGCTTCTATCACCCCATCGCCGGTTGTTGATACTGTTGCCAACGCCATTATGGAGAATGTTGATCCATCTCCATCGCCATCACCATCGCCATCACCATCGCCATCTCTATCTCCATCGGCATCCAGCAGTAAAAAGCCCCGGGAAAGGAGAGTGTCGTCCACCTCCTTCTCCAGAGTGCTGTCCACCTCCTTCTCCAGAGTGCTAGGGTTTGCTGGCCTCGGAGACGGTCTCGCCTGGGGAACATTCTAGGAATTCGCCAGGAGGCTTGTTTTTGGTTCGCAACATAACAAATATGATTCCCCTCTTTCCCCTTTTATCTGATCAAAATGCACAACTTTTGGCTCTTGCTCTCTGCAGAATTCGTGGAGCTGCCCTCAAACTAGGCCAGATGCTCAGTATTCAAGATGAATATCTAGTGCTTTCTCCCATAAGATGAATCCATTCCTCATACTCAATTTTCCTTTACTTTCATCCTTTTCAATTGGCGATTCCACTGAGTTTCTATATTGTGATTCTAGGAATGTGGATGAGGCTCAAGAATTGCTCTTGGAATCCGGCGATGTTCTGATATTCGGTGGTAAAGCTAGGCATATTTTTCATGGTGTTTCGACTATTTTTCATAATTCTGCTAGGCTTTGGAAGATTAAACTTTACTTTCAGACAATATTGACAACTTTGTTTGTTTGGAAAGATTAATGAAATGAAGTTATGCACCTGCATTCTTGAATTTGTTACTCTATGAATGCTTACAGTTATTGGTTTCTTTGTATTTATAGTTTATAAGATTGATGAAATGAAGCTATACATCTGCATTCTTGAATCTGTTACTGTCTAAATCTTACATTTGTTCTTCGAATGTATAATTTATAAGATTGATGAAATGAACCTTACATCTGCATAAATTGTGTTCAAGGGAATTGATCAAGGGCATCTGCATAAATTGTTGATTTACATTGAACCATTTGTAGAATATGTGTCCGGGGTGAGTTGAATGACGGCGTTGATTGAGGAATTGCCATTGGAGTGGAGGACTCCATGGGAGGAATCAAGCAGAGTGGAGTTGAAGGTCGGGTACTAGATGGGGCTGTATGCCTGGAGTTCTTGAGTTGTACTAATGGCGGAAAAGCAGCAGAGGAAGATGATGGTTTTAGCCGACATCAACCCCATGTGAGAGCCTCCTAGGGTTGTGGTTCTGTTCTGCTGGTTTTCAAAGCTACAGAATTTATTCCCTCTAATGGAAGACAAGAAGAGCCTTGCCTCTTCAGAGGAAAGAGCCCACATCAAAGGGAAGGCATCCCTATTAGTTGCAGTTGATTATTCCGTGAGCATGCACAACCACATCTTTGTCTCGGCTTCTCCAGGAAACATGCACAATGTGATGGTAAGATGACTGAACTTGCATCGAGAAAATACAGTTAAGCTGTTGAATATATTATCCTAGGATGTTGATATGTGATTAGGAACAGGTCAGGCATCGAACATACATGAACATGAAGACCATAAGGCCAAACATGCAACTGTTAGGGCCTCTGTTCTTGAACAAAAACCAGACTTGGGTTGAGTTCCAAGAAGCAGTGATAGAAGGAGGCAAAGATCTCAAAGCTACGGAATTTATTCCCTCTAATGGAAGACAAGAAGAGCCTTGCCTCTTCAAAGGAAAGAGCCCACGTCAAGGGGAAGGCATCCATTAGCTGCAGTTGATTATTGTATTGTAATTTTTCACATCCGATTGAGGTTATGTTATTCAACTGCGTTAGATGTGAATGATATTGTTGTTGAAAGTTCTGATTGTATGAATTCTGCTGCTATGAATATGTAAAAAACATGTGGCATACATTCAAAAGGCAAAATAAATGCTGCTAAAATTTTTCGTATATACTATAGACATGTTACCTTACAATACGTACCGTTTGTATTAAAACATGCACTTGTTTTAAAATCTTTGAATATGAATTATGAAACTTTTCTAGGAAATCATGTATAAGTTAAGTTATGAATCACATCTGTTTTGATAAAACATGAATATGTTAGTTTACACAAACAGAGAAGACTAAAATTTGACAATTTAACATTGTCATATTAACTCTGCATTAATTACTTTACAACATGTATTGTTTAAATAAAAACACGCGTATGATTCCTTAAAATTTTAGTGTCATCTTCATATGAATCCTCCTCGTGTCGGAGCATCTTGTGGAGTTCAATGTTCAATGTTGTCTTATTCTCCAATGTTCAATGTTGTCTTATTCTCCAATGTTCAATGTTGTTTTATTCCTTAAAAGTTAAAACCAAAAAAACTTTAGATCCAACTCCTATAAAAAATCATACACATTGGATATTTACATGTGCAGCATATAAACAAACAAGTACAATTTATAATTCAAAACAAACAATAATCAACAATGAAAGTAAAAGTCAAACACAATGAAACTAACAAGTACATATTGGATTCTAACAGATGCAATATATAAGTAAATAGATGCAGTTCTTAATTCAAAATGAACATCCAACAACAATTTTTTAAATAGTCATACACAACACAACTAACTACATACGAGATACTAACAGATGCAGCATATTAGAAAACAAATGCAACTCGTTATTCAAAACGTACAACTAACAAAAAGTGAAAACAAAAGGTCATAGGCAGTACAACTAACAAGTACACATTGAATACTAATAGATGCAACATATAAGTAAACAGATGCAGTTCGTGATTCGAAACAAACGAACAACAAAAAAGAGAAGAAAAAAAAGGCATTCACATAGACAGTACAACTAACAAGTACACATTGAATACTAACATATGCAACATATAAGTAAACAGATGCAGTTCGTAATTCAAAACGAACGATCAGCAAAAAAAGAAGAAAAAAAAGTCATTCACAAAAGGTTTATAGACAGTACAACTAACAACTACACATTGAATACTAACATATGCAACATATAAGTAAAGTCTGTAATTCAAAACGAACAATCAACAAAAAATAGAATAAATAAATGTCATTCACAAAAGGTCTATAGACAATACAACTAAAAAGTACACATTGAATACGAACATATGCAACATATAAGTAAACAGATGCAACTCGTAATTCAAAACGAACGATCAGCAAAAAATAGAAGAAAAAAAAGGCATTCACAGTAAAACTAACAAATACACGTTGGATAATAACAGATGCAACATATAGATAAATTAATGCACCTCGTAATTTCATTGCAAAATCAACAAACTAGCAAGAGATTTCGCTCACAAAATTGCACTAAACCAGCAACATAAACAAATCAAATCAGAAACGAGCAATCCTCAGATCCTTTTGCTATGCAATCAAAAGTATGGAAGCCAATAAGATCCCAATTCAAAAGGGCCCTCGGAATCTCCTCCCTAACATGCAAAGTCCTATAGATTTCAGACCAAGGGAAAAGGCTATGCAAGAAAAACCCAAGCTTTATCTTATGAAACCTCTTCCCAAGAAAAGTAGGCAAGATCATCAGATGGTAATCATGAATCCAAACATAATCGTCGGCGAGGTTAATCACCTCCACAACCTTGTCCGCGAAAACCTTGTTGGAGGACACATACACCTGCCACGCGGATTTATCGAACCTGACTTCGTTACTCGGCGTCACCGGCAAAATGTAATAAAACAAGGTAGATAGCGCTTACAGAAGCCATGGTAAAACTTGTTGATCAAATCCAGCGGTAAAAAAGTGGGAACACACCTAAAGTTTTCGAGCAGCTCCATTGATCAATCACCATTGCTCTGGAAACCTAAAAACCCCGACGACGCTGGATGAGAAAATCGAGCGCTGCCTCGACGACTTTATCCGAAAACAGTTCACCACCTGCACCTTGGAATTCAATCCATACACAGAGCTTGAAGACGCCCAAACAATAGCGGGCTTGAAGCTGCTCATCCGCTAGAATCCCTTGCTTTGCCGTCCTTGGTACCGGAACCAGAGTTGGGCGGTGCAGATGGGTTTTGTGCCTTGTACTGATACAGCTCTTTCAATAGGAAGAATGAATCGAAGATACCCACGCTTTTAATTACAATTAAAATTTTGTTTTTTATTAATTACAATTAAAAAGTTTTTTTTATTAATTACAAAAAAACCCCACTTTGCAAAATAGTCTCTGGCTTGTCCATAAACTTATGGATATGCCGTCTTTCCTGAGACTTTCTCTATACATATATAGTTTTTTATAATTGCGCAATAGTTCCCTAGATGTATTAGCAAATTCGGAGAAAAACCCTATTCCAAAATTAAGATTTGTATTATTTACGTAATAAACTCTGCCTAAAGCAAAACTGTGTGTTTAAAATTTTAAAATTTCATGTACTTTCTTCGTCCCACCAGTATTGACATATGTACTTTTTTTAAAAGTCAAATTTGTTAAACTTTAACCATAAACATTAATTAATATATACATAATAGATATATCACGTGAGATATTGTTGAATTCATCTTAACATATATTTTCTAAATATTAATTTTTTATGCAAAAATATTATACGTAGCTAGAGATAGTGGCGGTCCAACATGATCATTGAAGAACGTGAAAAGTAAATATGTCATTATTATTGGGACGGGTGAAGTATAATTTAACCCATACAATACAATGTTATAAGTTAAAAAATTAACCTTCATAACTTTACACATACAGTGATACAGACCTCCTCAAAGACTTTTTACCGCAACTAGCTGATCAGTGTAAAACACCGGGTGGGGAATTCCGTTTGTCAATGATTCAAAGCTCTCCAGTTCCCACATGTACAGCTCCTCTTCCCTCCCTATCTCTATGCTGAACTGGATTGCTGTAGTGGAAAGCTTTGGTAGACCTCCCTCCCTGCTCTGATAATCTAAGCGAGAGGACATACACTGTAAACATTCTTCTTGTACATGCTCTTCTTCTCACTGCAGTTTGGCTGAACCCCATCTCACACCCCCAGCACTTGGATTCACCCTTTTCGATCTATACTACTTTAATTTGGTACCGCTTGGCCATGCCCGTGCAATGTTTGACGCAGTGTCTCAGATAAAGCACGTACATTTTCACCAATGATACAGGGATTGGTTTTGCTGAGCCAAAGAAGCATAAAAAATGTTGATTACCAAACATTTGCTGAAATTCTGAAATCCTGTGCCTCGATTTCGGATGTTAACTTTGGGAGGACACTTCATAGCCATGTAATTAGACAAGGCCACGGTTCTTGTCACCTGGTTTCGAAAGCCCTACTTAATATGTATGCCAAGTGCAATGCTCTCGATCATTGCCAGCGGCTGTTTGATCAAGTGGAGTGTCGCGATACAGTGGCGTGGAACATTGTCTTGTCTGGCTTTGCTGCTTCTCGGGCTCATGATCTCAAAGCCATGGGTTTGTTTCGTTCTATGCATGCTTCCCAGGAAACTAGTTTCAGCACTGTAAGCCTTGCTATCATACTTCCAGTTTGCGCTCGTGTTGGTTGCTTGAGAGTCGGTCAAACTCTACATTGTTATGCTGCAAAAGTTGGGTTTGATTCTGATACGCTGGTTGGAAATGCTCTGGTGTCCATGTATGCAAAGTCGGGGTTTGTTCTCGATGCATATGATGTGTTTGATGGGATAGCTGGCAAAGATGTCATTTCGTGGAATGCAGTCATTGCAGGTTTAGCGGAAAATGAACTGATAGATGACGCTTTTGGGATGTTCCAGTGGATGCTGAAAGGGAATAGTTCACCAAATTATGCTACAGTTCTGAACATTTTGCCCCTTTGTGCTCGCTTGAAGGAGAATTTCGGTCAATTTTTTGGAAGGGAGATTCATGCTTATGTGCTCAGGCGAGTGGAGTTAGCAATGGAGATACCTGTGGTAAATGCCCTAATAAGCTTCTACTTGAAGATGGGACAGTTGGAACATGCAAAAATCTTATTCATAAAAATGAAAACTAAAGACTTGGTGTCCTGGAATTCAGTGATCGCGGGATATGCCACAAATGGCCAATGGTCTGGAGCATTGGGTCTGTTTTATCAATTGGTTGCTATTGAGGAAATGGCACCAGACCCCGTTACTCTTGTTAGCGTACTTCCTTCATGTGCGCAGCTGTGTTATCTGGGTGCAGGTAAACAAATCCATGGTTATGTTGTGCGTCGTCCTGTCTTACTTGGAGATACCAATGTGCAAAACGCCCTGATAAGCTTTTATTCCAAATGTGGCCTCAGAGAAGCTGCATTAAGGACATTTCTTCTCATGCTTAACAAAGATTTGGTATCATGGAATGCAATACTTGATTGTCTCAGCCAAAATGAATCTGAAATGAAATTTGTTCATCTTCTCCGCCGAATGTTCACAGAAAGAATACAACTAGACTCAGTTACCATGCTAACCATAGTTAGATTTTGCAATAATGCTGCCAAAATGAATTTGATCAAAGAAGCTCATGGATTTTCTCTGAAACATAGTGTTCTACAGAGTGATGATGAACCTGCCGTGGGAAATGCTCTGATTGATGCATATGCTAAGTGTGGTAATATGGATTATGCATATAGATTATATGAAAGCATGTCAGGAAGGAGAAATTTGGTAACGTGGAATACAATAATTTCAGGCTTTGTAAATTCCGGTGCTCATGAAGAAGCAAATAGGATATTTGAGAAAATGTCACCGAGGGATTTAACCACATGGAATCTAATGGTGAGAGTTTATGCCATACATGGTCATCCTAGTCAAGCTCTCAGTCTGTTTCATGAGATGCAAAATGATGGATTAAAGCCTGATTCAATGTCCATTATGAGTCTTCTTCCCGTGTGCGTGCAATTTGCATCTGTCAATATGCTGAGGCAGTGTCATGGGTATGTGGCTCGGGCTTGCTTCACAGATGTGCACCTTATGGCAGCTCTGCTAGACACATACTCAAAATGTGGAAACATAAACTATGCTGGTAAACTCTTCCACTCAACTACCCGAAAGGATCTTGTTCTTTACACAGCAATGACTGGAGGGTATGCAACAAATGGTATGGGCAAAGAAGCTGTTCGAGTCTTTCATGACTTGCTTCAATTGGGCCTGAAACCAGATACCGTAATAATCACCACAGTCCTATCTGCTTGCAATCATTCTGGTCTCGTGGATGAGGGCTTGAAGATATTTGATTCCATTGAACAGGTGCACCACATGAAACCAAGTGTGGAGCAATATGCATGTTTGGTTGATCTCCTTGCAAGACGAGGTCAAATAAAGGATGCATATTCTGTTGCCTGCAAAATGCCCGCTGAAGCTGGTTCCAGTGTTTGGGGTGCATTGCTCGGTGCATGTACTATCCACCATGAGGTTGAGACAGCCAAGTCCATAATCCATCGCCTCATCGATAATGATACTACTGACATTGGAAACTACGTGGCTATGTCAAACATATATGCTGTAAATTCTAGTTGGGATGATGTACTGGAAATGAGAAGACTAATGAGGAGGAGAGACCTGAAAAAGCCATCTGGTTGCAGCTGGATCCAAGTAGAAGAGAGTAAACACGAATTCCTAGCTGGAGACTATTCCCACCCTCAGAGAGGATCTATCTTTGAGGTATTATGTATCTTGGATCAGCATATCAGAGAGGTTTACGAGTTCTTTTAGTTCGTAAATGCTATATGGGGCAACATAAGGTTTCAAATGAGAATGCCAAGACAGCAGAACTGCAGAGTGTATGCAGCTTCTCTCCAGTAATGACACTTTTCTGCTGTTCTTCATCCTGATATCAGTCTCAGAACTGCAGATGCACACACGTATACCCAATTTCAACTGGTGTGCAGTTGTTGAAGTCTTTTCGGTCATCTTCTGTTGCTCCTCTTGGCCTACACTGTTACATAGATTGTGCATGTTGTTTACTGTATCAAATTCATCTATTTTGGTTACTTTACATGGGTGTTCTTGTATATACATGTATTTAATTTGAAAACTGAAAAAACAAAAATTAAAATCTAGATTATCTTTCTCCCCTTCCTTCACCACTCTCCGGCGCCACCACCTCGCCGCCGCTGGAAAATTCATCACCACCGCCAGGCTATTCTCCGCTACTCACCCATCACCACATTCCCGCCGTTACATTCCGAAAACTCCCTGCCACCGGCCCACCGTAGGTATACCTAATCCCTCTCCTCGTGCACATATTTACGTTCAATAATCCCAGGCGCTTTCACTTCGACACGTTGACCCAAGCTCAGACTCACCGGCGAAACCCACCTCGCTCGTTGTCCGGCGACAAAGAAACCCTTGCAAACCAACTCCTTGCGACCAGCCCAAACCGAAGGGTCTTCAACTCTGACGGACTCCTATGGCGGATAACGAAAAACACCTCCACCACTAGAGCCCTACGGCGGAGACCGAGAGACCATCAGAAAAATTAAATTAATTTTAAATTATTATTAAATATTTAATTTCTTTATTCTTTAAAATAAATTCAAAATACATATAGTATTTTAATAGTACAAATATAAGGCGTAATCTAGTAAAATACAGAGTATAATATAACGATTCAAAAGACCTTTTGTTTATCCCACAAGGGCTTGGTGCATGATCTGGGAGCTGAATTGGTTACCAGCTCACTCATAAATACCGAGCACCAATCACCTAATTAGCTAGCAGGAACAGGTGTAGATCATGGACATGATCCGGACCCGACCCTAAAATATATCATTACACCCAGACTAAAAGATTCGGACCCAGCCTAAACAACATAGTTGGTCTCTTGTGAGATCGTCTCATAGTGAGGCCAAGAACTAGTGAGAAAATAGAGAAATGGCAAATCAATTTTGGTGTAAATGTATAAATATTTTTGGCATGGGGTCTTTAATGAAAGGCGTGCAAAATGGAGGGACTAAAGAGAAAGTAGGCAAAAACAAACTAAACAAACCCTACCCAACTTGAAAGGGTGGCGCGGGAGTCCTTCCTGGAACACGCCTTCACGAAATCCCTTCGACCAAAAATGATTAAACATCACTTTCTCTAACAAAATCTTCCAGCAACAACAAATTCTTAACCGATATCCATCATCAAAAATCAACCACAACGAATCTGATGAAAAACGTTGATCGGCATAAATAAAGCATCAATCAAGTAATTTATAACTACAATTAGGTATTAATTTAACATCAAGAATCCCAAATCTATTAATAAACTCAATTTTAAAAATTGCAAATTCAAAACTTCAATCACGAATGAAGTGTTGAATATATACTGATAAAACCATCGAGGGTAACAATTAACACATAAGAGTTACCTTGGATTCACGCAAACCCCAAGGGATTATCACCTCTAGAGAAATGGATGGAAACTTCGAAAGAAGAAGACTCGAGTTTAAAATATGGAGAGACTTGAGAAATGGTGCCAGTTTCCTCAATGACTAAGAGACTCTATATTTATACTACTCTAAGAGACCCTGATCACGGAAACGTTATATTCTGATTTTCTGTAATTAGAAAAAAAATATTCTTCAATCACCAACTCATCAAATCCGAGAACACTCCAAGAATATTCGAATTAAATTTGCTAGAAAAGAAAGAAATATTTCTACAATATTCTTCACCGTATTAAACATGGTAAACCATGCATTTATTTAAGACAAGATATCACACAAAACATGGAAGTCTTTCGTTCTTATCTCTTAAAAATTACATACAAGTAGTTCCATATATATTACACATTTTGACCTTCTAGAGATTTCCATGCAGTCCATAAGCATTTCAAACAGTCCAGTGAAAATTAATCTGGGCCAATTTTCGCCCAGTTTTTTTCTTTCAAGTGTGACACTTTAAGCATCCATATCTCATTCCCCTTTGATCCGTTTTGAGAGTTTATCATGCAAATTATAATTTCTTAATTTTTTTATACTCTTTTTCCCACTAGGTTTTTTAGTGAGATAGTGTGATCATTTTATTTTTATTCATTTTAGAATAAAGCCCATTAACTCGGTCATGTTGGCTTTGAAGAGTTTCGGCTATTTTAGTTAGGGTTTAGAATATTCATTTTTTATTTTATTAGAATTAGATATGGTAAATTTAGATATGGAAGATTCCTTCAAGAATTCATTCAATATTTGGATTGATTTACTTGGATGAATATGGTCATCATTTAGATTTAAATTAGGTATTTTATTTTAATATAGTTTTACCTTCTTAAGCTACCATAAGTATTTTACGTTCTGACAAGAATTAGCAAATCCTTGACTTCTTTGTATTCTTGAACACCATACCTATGTACTACTAATAGGGGATGATTTTCAACATTTTAGTTTCTCCGCGTTTGCTTCGCGGAGCTGGAGCGCTGACGAGCTTTCTCGCTCAACTCACTGAACAGTAATGCTACAATTCGATCCGCCTGGCAAGTTTCTTTGTTAGTCTTTATCGCTTTGACATTTTATACATCATATATTGAGTTATTACTCTTTGCTTGCAAGCATTTCATTGCTACTTAATCTTGTGGGTTAATTAAGTTAGCTATTTCCTTCAAATATGTGAGCTAATCCTCCGGGTTAGTGAGGAAATTTTCAAATTGAGAGTCAAGCCCGAGGGCTAGTTGGTGATCAATTCGTACAGGTATTGTTAGGGTTTGCGAGATTCCCTGAATAGCAATCAAGAAAATATCAAATTTTGCAATCCAAAATTTTTGCAAGGAGATTCATATCAGTTTAATTAGTCGATTTTATAGTGTTTGCAGAGAAGAACCCAAAAATGACATACACCAACCCTATATCTGTTTGGGTCCCACTCAAAACAATGCCCAAAAGTTGACGAAATTCAACATTTTAACCATCATTTTCCAACAATCCCCACATGAATAGATATTGATGTATGGAAGGCCGTCATCGTGCCTCTCAAAGATAGTATTTATAGGCCCTAATTGCGGATAACTACTAGAAAGTAGCTAGTGGAAAGTTGGGGTCGTCCACGAGGAAAATGGGGTTTTATTGAGTGTTAAACATAGTTAAAAATACACAAAGATGTCACTCTAAGTGTGAGATAACAAAGTGGGGCGTTTTAAGTTTAGAAAAACACTACGACTACTTTGAGCAACTAGATTAACAAACAATTATAGAGAACGATGCAAATATGATCACACTAGCACAAAAGATGTAATTAAGTTGATAATGAGTCTTGGGCTCAATTGGTTTACATTTCTAGTCATCATTTGATCATTGACAAATTATCCTATTTATATGCATTAACCACATATTGTAGATAACTTGTCAACACCTTTCGAGTGAAGACATTTCTCACCTCTCCTCGATTATAGTTAGAGTGGGCGATAGGCACCACACAATAACCCTTACCCTTGGGTCACTCTAGACGATCGACATCATAGACTTCCCCGATAATAGCAATAAACATAGGGACCTAACACAACTACCATAATGTCCTACAAGCAAGAAACATATATATATCACAAGTATATCTACTAATAACGACTACGAGGATCGGTCTTCATCCTAGGCGTTATTAGTGAGCCACATAGATAATTAGGCAAACTCATTCAAATTCATCATAAACCTAAGAAATTTCATCAATCAACAATTATAACTAGTTGTCACTCCTAATCACAACCTAACGTCAATTAACAATAATCGCATTGACTAAACGACAAAGTATTTTGGCTTTGACCAAAAACCTAGCAAACAATCAATTCACAATCATCAACTAATTGATCATCCTAGTTTAAACCCATGCATTAATCACACAAACAAAACATAAAACTACTTGATAATTAAAGCACAAAATAGGATAAACCAAATCTCATAAATCCATACAAGAAATGCTTACCAATTACTCCCAAGAGTATATTTAGCCTAAATAACTAAAACCCATAACAAGGGGATGAAGTACCATGGTAGATAAGCAATAAAGGAAAAAGAGTTGATGAAAACTAGGGTTTCTAAGGGTAGAAAGTTGGGGTTCTTAAGAGAGGATTAGATAGAAGGTATTTATAGTCTAAGTGGTCAATATTTGGCCAAGAAAAAGTTCAAAAGGAGCAGATGGGTGCGGGCCGTGCACCCATGGGAACGCCTAGGTGGGCATGACTAATCGTCTCGTGCGTAGCCAAGTGCATCAACGTGCAGGCCACGCGATCTGTGTTCGAGGGGTGTGATTCCCCTTTGTGCGCGGGCGTGCGGCTAAGGGCATGTGCAGCATGCCCAGTTGTCTTCACCAAGCCAGTCTTCACATCGGTTGGCTGGCCTTCTTTCTTTAATCCGACCATTTCCTTCTGCCAAATCGTATTGGCCATCACTTCCAAACTCTTTTTCTTTGTAAATCTTCATTCTTGAATATTTTCACCATGAGCATGATTATGAAGGGCATTCCATAAATACCTTAAACTAGAGACTTAAGATATAAACTCCTAAATCATAATCCTAACTTTCCTACTAACAACGCATCAATTATCCTTACATAAAAACCTAATATATTACAAATATGATTTTGAATGTGCTAAAAAGATGAAGTGATCACATCACTCATAATGACACAAATCCATTAAGCTTAAAATAGGTTACCAAACGAAGGATTTAGACGTGAAAACTGAAAATGGTCATCGAAACCCTTTGTAATGCAAACCTACCTAAATATAGTAATCTTCCAACAAAAAAATAACAAAAGAGATGTTAAATGCTTAGAAAAATCCATGCATTTGACGTCTTATCAATGTTGAAATCAGAACAATTGACATGGAATTTACTCGGTGATAGATTCATTTCGATGGCATAGATGTTGCATATGATAAGTAAGTGTCGCCCTTTGATCTTTCCCTTGAGAGAGTACACTTAGCTCACTGGATAGGAAGTGAATGTGATGTCCTTTAACTTTCCCTACCGCTTGTGTGAACAACAATGCACTTACCACTAACATCTTTCCTAGCCCTTGTGTTTTCCTCGGTTGTGTCTATTAATCAGGCCATGACACACACCTAGTTTCGTAAGGTTATTAGGGAATTGCGTCCCAAAAATTTCCTTTTAAAATGACCACACTTCTCGCTTTCATAGATGATTCTTGGCATAAGAGTAGTTCTGTTATTGACGCACTCTTTCAAGTACTACACTCTATGCCTTGAATCATTAAAAGCAATTTAATGTTTGACCTCCATTCACATAAATGTTTATTCATCATAGGAATAAGACAGGAGGTATGAAACCCCGACGTTGATCGCGGTGGGTCTTTGCAGTTTAGTTGTCCCTCTGAACCTAGATCTTTGGATCTCCAGTCACATAGGTTGGGTGTCCACGTACGCAACCCATCATTTATTGGACTTAGTATTATTCCTTCGATGAGTTTTCAACTAAGTATTGATTCAATTTCCTCGCCAGTAAATCAATTCAACCCTTTTGTATAGAATCACAACTCTTATCATATTGACTTTACATAGTCAACATCGATGCTAACCTATTTAAATAAATATGGTGCTCATCTATTTGAGCATCATATTACTAATTTGACCTTACTAATTTGAGCAGAATATTATGTATTTAAATGAATATGATGACCATATGTTTGAGTAAGGTTCTCAAGTCCAAATATTACAAAAGGAGCTGACAATTGTTATGCAATGTGAAGAAACATGTTAGAAGTGTTTGACTAAGAAATGTCGTCGGAATGATCTAATAAAAGATATCATTTTGAAGCATGCCGATTACTTTGATGATGTTATTCGTCGTAAAGAAAAAATGGAGGTTGAATGTCACCGATTGACTGGGGGATTTCTGGAATGGAGGGAGCACTATAGTGAAGAATGTGAATTATCATCTCAACTCCTAACAAAGTATGGGAAGTTAGAAAGCAGAGTAAAGGTTAAGGAACTACGCTATTTTTGGGCAAATGAGTGGTGTCCAGAAACAAAAGGTTTATTGAAGGGATAGTACACGGTTAATAGTAACCTCCATTCTAAAATTATCCAGACTCTACATAAGAATCCTAATGCTAATGAGGAATACTAGAATGTTCATGTTCATATTTTGGAACAATAGATAGGTGGTTTAAAACAAGACCTAGAGACATGCATATTCTATGTACTTAATGAGTATGCAGCTAGGGCGGTCAGAGTGCAGGCCTATTGTTGATTGCAAGTCTTACTATGCGAAGCATATGTGACATATGGAGGCTTCTGGTTCCATAAAAGATGAGGTTTACCTGCACATGCAGTGGAAACTTGAAGAAATTCTAGATACGAAAGATAAGCCCATAAATATAATGGACTATGGATTGTCCCAATCGATATAGTTTAGTGTCTTATTATGTAATGGTTTTATTCTTATTGGTGTATTTGCAACTTGCCTCAATATTTTCTTTGTCATTGTGCATTCTTGATCATATGGTTATTGTGATATATATATTGTAGTCGTTATTTTAGATTCGAGTATGTATTGAGGGTAAATATATGTATGCTGAACATAGAACGGATCGGGGTTTTGCTTATGTTGTGAGGCTGGTGATTTTTCAGGTGTATGCAAAGCTTTATCGCTCTCCACGTCTCTGTGTAGTAAATGTGTGTTGCGTGTAGTGGGCAGATGGTTTAGCAATGACAAGTTAAATATCTGCTTGTGTCGTGTGGTTGGTGATTTTACAGACATATGTGAAGCCACAATATTCTCCCTGTCTTTGGAAAAATTGAGGAGGAGATGTATATCTATTTGTGTCGTGAGGCTGGTGATTTTCCAAATGTATGTGAACTCGTAGTATTCTTGTTGCCTTTATCGAGATGGTTTTCTTATTTCCTACTAAGCGAATTTGCGGGTGATTTTCCTACTTGTGTTGCGTCCAGTAGGTTAGCAAGTATGGTATGAACATTTTTAAGTGGTTGTTGTATAGGCTATTTGTGGGCTTGGATTCAGGAGATAAATATGCCATGTGGGTGAGTCGTTTCATATTATCTAGGTAGTGATGCGTAACTTTTCTATTTTCCTAGGCTAGGATGAGGGGTGAAGTAGTTGTTAGTAGGCGCAAAGTTTTGACTTTTTGAATACTGTCTTAATGCTATTTACTTTTTCTATGCCTATATTATCCCTATATAAAGGTGACCATACTAGAGAATATCATCAGTTGTAGTTCGTTTGTGATTGACTTGTGCTAAGTTCTTTTGTGTGTCTGCTCTAGTGGTAGTGTGTTGTTGTTGAAGATGTTGTGAATGTGTGTAAGTTGTAAACTTCTTATAGTAAACTTGACACGAGACTCTGGGAATGGTTGTATCTTGCGAAAAAAACCTTATCGGTGTAATCATTCTTGGATGGGTTGTTTGGAGGAATTATCTCCATTGACGGCGGCGTAGGTTGGGTTAACATCCATACAAGATTTTCTAAGAAAGCTTATGCAAGTTTTGAGTGTGATATTTAACTATTCTATTTTTTTATCTATTGTTATGAAACATGTATGTTTGATGTCTTTTTTTTCTCTGTTGGCTAGTATTGGCGATTAGGATCATTGAACGAGAAGATAGAGGGTGATGGTGAATCTCTATCAACTCGGCCATCTATTATGAGGGCCAAGGGGAACCGATGTGAAGAGAAGTCTAGACTCACGGTGGCTTGGCTCTAGGGGACATAGGTTGCGCAATTGATGTACTCACCTAATTGGACTGGCTTCAAGACTTTGTTCAACTATGCACAGACGGAGTGGAGTACGTGAGGAGAAAAATAATTGTCTGATTGCAATTCATTGTTTCCTGGCATACTTGTTTACTTTTAGGTTGGGTGATATTTTTATGAAGAGGCACCCTATGTGATGTTGTGGTAGGCCGCTTGAAGGCTGTTTTACTAGGTAGTGGTGGTCGCTGCACCATTATCGAAGTCGGCTATTCCGCAATGTTGGGCCTAGTTTCTTATTGTATCTACTACAATAGGTTTTCTATTTGGAACATTGTAACATTTTCGATGTAATCTAATAAATTAATAACAATGTTCTATTATTACGATATTTTATTTTAATGTATGTCTTAGGTCTTCAGAGCCCAAAACTGATTGGAATTTTATTGGCTTCTTTAAACTGAGCCTTTCTTTTAGTTAATGTTGTTTTTCATTGCTCGGTACTTGTCATACCGCTTATTTCTTTATAATAGGCTTAATTTCCAAGACTATTTTGTTGTTGTAGTTACGTTCTTGAAATGCAAGGCAAATGAGAGTAATGAACTACCACTTATATTATCAATGCTACTGCACGCACAGAGGTTAGTATGCTTGGTGCACCTTGTCGATAGGGGTTGAACCGGGATAACGCTTGTTGGTATAGGGCGAATACCTTTTGTTTTCGTGATCATCCTTTCCTTTCTAGTGTATTGTGCACTGCTTCATTGTAGTTTGTTTCGATCGTGTTGGCGACTTTCATGAATGCATCAAGTAATGGATATATTGACTACATAATCCCGACCTTTCTTGGATATAATAAAGGCCCATAAAGAAAATTTCGATCCCCACAAATGACGCCACTGATGAGGGGAATCCTTCCGGCCAACATAATAGCCAGAATTAGTGCAGTGTAGTATACTCACTTGGTTGACCTAAAAAGCAAGGTCTCGGGGAGGTTCTCGGGATTCAGCTCCAACGTCTAAGTCAGTATTTGATTTACATGGACTTGTCTCTGGAAAATGACATTACTTATATTCTTGTCATTAATCTCTATTTATAGATGGTGAACTGCGTGATCACCATCGACTGTGATCCATATCGTTCCTATCATTACTAAATCGTAGTTTTACTGGAATGATCAGGTGTGTTAGCCATCATCCTTCTCAAGGTGGAGTCCATGTACTATGCGAGACGCACTCTATGTTCACTTGCCCGACTCGCTGGTCACAAGGTGTTGTCCTTTAGTTTGGACTTCGCGTGGTTCAGGGAGATGTATACCAAATGTGGTATGCCATGTCCCTGCCTATAGTTTATGCTTCTTCACGGGAAACTATCTCTTAACCAACATACTAATACTAATATCTTTTTCCTATACTAATAGTTTGTTCTTTACTACAAAGTCAAAAACTTAATAGAAAGAAATAAAAAGGTGCAACTTTATTTGATATCAAGGTTTGAAAGTGAAGACAAAGAGCAATCGAAACAAAGACAAAAAAGGATGACATATACTTCATAACTTATTGATATTATTGAGTGGGTGATTCATATCTCATTTTATTTTTCCATTTAATACCTTAAACAATGTTGGGAGACAAATTTGTTGCACAAATTTATTTATTTTTCTATTAATTTTTTAAGTAATTGTGGGAATATGTTTACCTTAGTAGTGAATATGATTTTTTTTTTTGCGTTAATTACTTCAATTTTCAAGGACATGTTTCATTTTTTTACAAGTTGAATATTTCTTTTACATTTAATTCCTATATATTAAATTTTTTAAAGGTTATAAATATAAGTATAAAGGGCATATATAACCCTACATAATTCACATAAGTGTAAATATAACCTTTTGATAATTAAAAGTTCAAATATAACCCTAGATAGTAAGTATAATTGCAAATGTATCCATTTCGGCAGATTTAGACCCGAATTTAGTGAAAAAACTATTTTACCCCTTTAAAAAATAAAAAAATAAAAAATGAAAGGTCTATAATGCCCCTAAACCCTAATTTTCCTTACCCTTTCTTCTTCCCTTTCTTTCCTTCTCCGTCGTTTCAAATGAAGAAGATGATGAAAGGAACTTGATTGTTGTTGAGGACATCATCTCCCCGTAAATTGATAGATTATCAATGGAAGAAGACAAGAGAAAGAGGAAACATAGCTCTCACATGCTACGCCAGCGGGCAACAGGGAGATAAGGTGGAGAGTGGAGGAAGATGTGGCGATGGGAGTGGTGCAACCCTTGGAGAAAGAGGTGGAGTAGTTCTTCATGATCCAATGGAGGATGAACACCAAGGGCGGAGGACAAAAACCAGAGGTCGAAGGTGCTGCCGGAAGTGGGGGTAAGCTGAGCGGTAGCGTCGGTGGTGGATCCAGTTTGGATCTGAACATGTCCCCTAGGTGGAGCCTTGACGGCGGTGGTTGCCTGTGAGTAATTTTGACTAATCCAACTGTGGTGATGCACGTTAGGCAATGATAACTAACGAGTTACGAGGTGGCATCAATGCTAGGTGGTGGCGGTGGCGGTGGTTTCGAGTTGGATGATGGGCGATAGTGGGGAGATGAGTTATGAGGTGGCGCTAGTGCTAGGTGGTGATGGTGGTTTTGAGTTATGGTGATGGGCTGTGGTGGGGAGTGGAGTTACAAGGTGGTGCCGGCGGTGGTGGAGATAGAGAGTAGAGTTACAAGGTGCGTTGGTGCTAGGTTGTAGCGATGGTTTCGAGCTAGGTGGTGGGCGGTGGTGGAGGTGGGCATTTGTGGCAGGGGAGGTGGTGGTCATGGGTTGTGGTGGCCGAGGCTGGTGGTTGTGGTGGCCGAGGCTAGTGGTTGTGGTGGCCGCAGGGTTGTGGTGGCCGAGGCTGGTGGTTGTGGTGGCCGAGGCTAGTGGTTGTGGTGGCCGGAAGTAGCGGCCGGTCGTGGTGGTGACTGCTGGGGTGAGGTAGGAGTATGAAGTATGATCAATATCCAGCTTTGGCCCAAAGGGTATTTTGGTCATTTCCAATTGGTCAATGACCAAAAAAGGCCAGTCAATGTCGGAATATAGTCTTATGGGCTATATTTGCACATATGTGAAGTAGTTAGGGTTGTTTTTGTATTTCTAATTATCTTAGGGTTATATGTGCACATAGTGAAGTATATAGGGTTATATTTTGTATATATCATCTCTTTATTTTATGAGCAAAGTGCATATATAACCCTACATAATTGACAAAAGTGCAGATATAACCCTGCGATAATTGAAAGTGCAAATATAACTTTAGATATTTAGGTTATGTGCAAATATAACCTTTTCCGACAATTTAAGGCTAGAATACACTAAAAAGACTATTTTGCTCCTTTGTAAAAAGTAAATAAATATAAAAAGAATTTAAATTACATTCCTACCCCTAAACCCTAATTCATTCTCTTTCATTTTTCTCCTCTCCACCACTGCCCCTTATTCTCTCTGCCTCTCTTCTCACCCCGAAATCTTTCTCTCGAATCTCCTCATTCTGCACGCTATTTCACGACACCATAAGTTGGCATTCCTCCCCAATGCTCCCGTTCATCGCCAACAACAACGGTCCCAAAATTTGCCTCCCGAGTCTTCCTCAGAGTTTTCATAACATCCAAATCATCGAAAATCAAGAACATCCAATCAATCCCTCTACTCCAAGACCATGTCAGAAATCAGTCCATCCATAGCAGACCCATGTTGGAAATCAACCAAGTTGGGCCTGGTCAAAATCCCTCTTTCAGCAAAGTCTGCTCCACTTGTTTCCGAAACAAGCTAAGGGTGATAGAAGTTTCCGACCATCTTAAGGATGAAGAGAATCCAGATTTTTGTAGCCTTCGGGTAAACTGGCTTCTTGTGCTGGAAAATGGACTTCGAGGAGATGGATTTTAAGCCCTGTTCTGGTGACGCGATTGATTTTTATGATAAACCTTTCGCGTTCATCGGGGTTGTGACGATGGTAACGGCAACATCTCGCTTAGCGAACTGCTTGGCTATGTCGATCATGTGACCCGACGCCATCAATGTGAACATGATGAAGTGAAGTTGGGTAAG
The DNA here is from genome assembly GCA_037428765.1 of Rubia yunnanensis. Lineage (NCBI taxonomy): Eukaryota > Viridiplantae > Streptophyta > Magnoliopsida > Gentianales > Rubiaceae > Rubia > Rubia yunnanensis. Next base: position 12,227,917 of record CM075067.1, read on the forward strand.
ACATGGTTGGCTTCTCTATGGAAAATTACATCTGTGAGGTGAGTTTTTATCCAAATCGTCGGCACAAACGGATGAGGTTTGAAACCTAGGGGTAAATAGAGGTTTGAAACCTAGGGGTAAACAGAGGTTTAGATTGCATGTTATCTTATGTTGATAAAGAAGATGATGATGGAAGCATCCAAAGGGTGTTTTTATCTTTTAAATTTTTGTACTTAGACCAAAGGGTATTTTGGTCATTTTCGATAGATCAATAGTCGAAATTGACCGATCAATGCTGGAAATATGGTCATAGGGTTGTATTTGCACTTTCATTCATTAGTCAGGGTTATTTTTGCACTGAAAAACAACTCAGGGTTATATCTACAATTTCTCCAATATATAGGGTTATATTTGCACATTACCCTTATTTTTAGAATCATGGGCTCCTATCATAAATCCAATTGTTACTATGCAGGGTGACCCATGATCTTATATATTGAGTTATAACTCTCTCAACCACCAATGTGGGACTTTAACATGTCCCATCGCCTGTTGAGGTATTAATCATCGTGCAAACGAGGATAGAAAGGGGTCGCAGGCCAACCTTAAGCTATAATACCATATTAGAATCATAACTCCTATCATAAAACCAAATGGTACTATATAGGAGTGATCTTATATATTGAGTTATAACTCTGTCAACCACCAATGTGGTACTCTAACATATTTCTTTAATTATTTGATAAATTTTAACTAAATTGATTACTTCACTTTTTAGTATATATATATATATATATGATTATTATTAATTATAACTTTCAATTTATACTCCATCAATCTCAACCGAATCTGCACACTTTTTGGTCAATTTTCTCAGGTATGTTTGACCATCGATAACTTTAGTTACATAAACTAAAGGTGTATTAAAGTTTGATATATAGGAAATACATGATGTAGAGATTCTAAAAATATCTTACAAGATGATAATAATATATACTTCATATGTCCCACTTCATATTGCTTAATTTGACTTTTAGGAGTTAACTGCACTGTAACGCCCTGACCTAAAATTGCAGGGGACATTTTATTACAATGATAAACTCTTAACAATTATTCTTGTCTACATTTTAAGCATTAAAGTTTAAACGATTGATGCTAATTACATAATCCAAAAATGTGTCTTCAAACGAAATGAATGAAACTAAGGGTGTAGCGTTGTAGGTGTCCTCCTCTCGTTATTCATCATGCTCGTACCTTACCTAGCACTTTAACCTAAAAAGATTTTAGAAAGTATAGGGCGAGCTTTCGATCGTGAGGGGTCCAAGTTTGCAACCATTTTTTGTGATACAATCGGAATGTTATGCCATTCATGATCAGTCACAAGTAATATCATAGCCTTAGAACAGAATCCTGATAATCACTCCATGCTATGTCAAACACACAGAATCCTGATAATCACTCCATGCTATGTCAAACACGCCAATGTCCATCACGCCAACAAGTATACCAACATCACTTGTCACCGGAGGGTATATCTCGAGATAACTGATGGAACCTAAATAAGCCTAACCAAGCGATCAGCCCTATACCGACCTCCCATGGTTTCAGATATTCAATAGGGTTTTGGGATCCAAGGACAGGCAGTATAGGTACATGCAGTACAGTAATACAGTTCAAGCTATGGGCGATAAACAATGAAGGATAATTCAAGCTATAGGCAATAGGTAATAAGGTACACCCATAGTTAACAAATACAATATCAAGATCAAGATATGCATATGCAATACAGAAACCCGGCTCGAGTAATTTATTTTGAAATAATGGAATTTAGTAATATGATTATATAAATTACTTAAAAAATGAAAAGTGCAAAAATGACCCTATTAAATTGAGAAAGTACTAGAATGACCTTGTAAAATCTGAAAGTGCAGAAGTGACCCTATCTTTTTGTCAAAATGTGCAGTTTTACCCATTTGGTAGGTTTCTGGTATTGACCGATGTAAGTCAGGCATTGACCAATAATAAAAGACAAAGTCTTGGAAAAGACCGTCTTTCCATAGGTTTATAGAAAGATGGGGTCTAATTAGAAATATAGAAAGTTAAGGATTAAGTAGCAAATTTCAGGAAATTGCCCCTCATGCATCGTATATATATATATATGGATCCTTTTTTTCATTAGGTTTAATTTTCATTTTAAATCCCAGAAATTCTCTCTCTTCTTCTTCATTAAAATTCTTCTCTCCGCTAGGGTTTTTCGATCGCAATTTCCACCAGAATTTCATCGTGCATTTTGTCGAATCAGTGTTCCTTTCTGTTCTCCACAGGTTATATTCTACTTTTGAGCTGATTTTTTGCTTCGTTTTCGGTTTTTAAGTTCGTAGTTTAGGGTTTTTATTCCGGATCTGATATTTTTTGTGTGTTATTGCAGCGGAATGGTTAAGAGGAATGAAGTTTCGGTCGACAATGTTCATAATGAAGAAAGTGATGTTTATTTTTTTATTTTTGCTCTTATTGTATGTTTTTGTTGTTAAATGTTGAATGATTTGATTTATTTTGCCTTTTAACCAGTTTTTTTATTATATTTGTGAGATGATTTTAGTTTTTTTAAATGTTTTCCCCAATTTGCTAGATTTAGGGTTTATAAAATTTGTTAATAGCTTTGGATTTTACTATTACAAGATCTGTTATTAGCTTTGGTGTTTACATGAAGATTTTGTGTTTGTAGCTTTGGTGTTTTACATGAATTTTTAAAGGTTACTGCAATTTTGTTGAAAGTATTCCTTCATAGTCTTCATGATGCTATACTTTGCATAACTATTCTTATTCTCACTGGCTTAGCTACTCATATTGTTGCCTTCGTCGGCATTGTGGCTTTCCAAAGGAAGTGATTCAAGTAAATTCTTATTTTAAACAGAAGCAGCATCTTGCAATTTTGACTAGATCTTATGAAGCATGGAAACTTGTTTTGTTACCTAGCTAATGGTTACTAGATCAATCGATGTATATACTCAGAGTATACATTTGCATTGTACAGTTGGTTTAGTTGCTAGCTTAGTTGGTTTAGTATACATTTGCACTGTATACATTTGAGCTTATCTTCTTGGTTTGTGCATACTTCTTAGTTTTGGGCAGCTTTTCCAGAGCATTCTCTATATTTCCTCTTCTGGAGTTTTTTTTACTAGAGTATGGGGATTCATGTTTTGGTGTTTACATTATTTTTGTAAAGGTTGCTGATGCAATGTAGTCCATGGTTTTCATTGGAGTGGATTCATGATTTGTATTCGTGTGCTTTTGAGACTAAGAACTGACTTAGGTTTCTGTTTTCTTTTTTGTGTTTAAATTCATATGAGGCTTGGGTTTTTGTATTTTAAAAGGTTGTTATATTAGTATGTTACTTTTCATTATTATATTTGTAATGTTATTGTTTTATTATTTTTACTGATCAGTTTGGTTTTGTACAAATAGGATTGCGCAAATCATCGTGCATTAGGAATTTACCGACTTTTCCATTGGATCTTCCCAATAAGGGGAAGAATGCTATTAATATGGTCATTGAGGAAGTAGAAAATGCTCCTCTCTACACTTTTAAAAAGGTTACAAAAAGGCGCACGGTTAGAACTGAGGTTGTGGATGCTGGGGGTGCTGACTTTGCTAGTGTTGGTGTTGATGATTATGATTTTGTTGAGGATGTTGTCCTTAGTGAGCGACCTAAGATGGTCAAGTTTTGTGTGAGGAAAATAGTCCTTAGTGCTGATGAATCTGGTAGTGGAAAGTTAGCACCAGCAACTGAGAAGAAGAAAGCAATTGAAGCTGAGAAGGCTCTTCAAGCTGAGAAAGACCAGGCGGCAATCGAAGTTGAGAAGAAGGCGGTAATTGAAGTTGAGGAGAAGGTGGTGGCAATGGAATCTAAGAAGAAAAATAAGGCAATGGAAGTTGAGGAGAAAGTGGCAGTAATGGAAGTTGAGAAGAAGAAGAAGGGAATGGAAACTGAGAAGAAGAAGGCATGAGTAAAGAAGGCTAGTGGGCAGCGATGAAGCAAAGTAAGTTTTTCATTTTTCAACATGATGTTTTTATGGTGAAACGTGTGATTTTTGTCTTGAACAGTTTCTGTTTTAGTTTTATAAATATGTGTCCTACCATTTACGAACCTAACCTATATGTATTTTTCAACATGATGTTTTTATGGTGAAATATGTGATTTTTGTCTTGAACAGTTTTTGTTTCAGTTTTATAAATACGTTTCCTACCATTTACGAACCTAACCTATATGTATTTTTCAACATGATGTTTTTATGGTGAAACATGTGATTTTTGTCTTGAACAGTTTCTATTTTAGTTTTATAAATATGTGTCCTACCATTTACGAATCTAACCTATATGTATTTTTCAGCATGATGTTTTTATGGTGAAACATGTGATTTTTGTCTTGAACAGTTTCTGTTTCAGTTTTATAAATACGTTTCCTACCATTTACGAACCTAACCTATATGTATTTTTCCACATGATGTTTTTATGGTGAAACATGTGATTTTTTTCTTGAACAGTTTCTATTTTAGTTTTATAAATACGTGTCCTACCATTTACGAACCTAGCCTATATGTTTTTGTAACATGTTGTATTTATGGTGAAACATGTGATTTTTGTCTTGAACAGTTTCTGTTTTAGTTTTATAAATATGTGTCATATGTGTACCTTCTTTTAAATAAGGTTAACTTTTTAGTTATAATATATCATTTTATTAATGTATAGTTATTTGCAATTGTATAGTTGAGAAGGTTTACAAGTCTTGTTGCAGACCGGACTTGATTAAGGAGTTGAATGGCTTATTGTCTGAGTGGCTGATGTTCTCTCTCTTGGTTTTGGTAGTTTGTTGGAGATTAGTATCCGTAAGTTGCCCCTAAAATCATTCCTTTTCTGATACAAAATTTTGATCCGGGTTTTTGTGTGCAATATATTGGTGCTGATAAGTATACCATGTGCCCGGATGATGTTTTTGATGTGCTTGGATTGCCTATTTCTGATGAGGAAGTTGTTGAGATTAGTCATGCGGGCAAGGGTGAAAAGGGAGATTTAGAATTGAGGGCACGATGGAAGGAAATGTTTAAGATTGGAGAAAGAGATGAGATTCCTTTAGAGCTAGTTTTTTATTATATTATTGGGTTGAGGGATGGAGGTGAGGACTTTCAGCGTTGTTTTATCCTGTATTGTGTTGGGTACTTCCTTGCTATGAGCAAGGGTATTGATATGAAGCTCTTAAGTGTTGTTGAAGATGTCAGTAGAATTAAGAAGTTGAATTGGTGTGGGTATGTTCTTCAGAAATTGTGTGAGGGTGTGGAGAGATTTAACAAGGTTCTTTCATATAAGGTTGTGAGTGGCTGTGTGTACTTTCTCTTAATTCAATTTTTGCAGCGTGTACCTTATCACGGTATGAAGGATTCTTTGGTTGTACCCCTTCTTCGGCATTGGACTGGGGAAAAGATGAAAAAAAGGTATGAGTGGTTGAAGAAATGTGGGTATGAGTGAGCTGTGTTACTGAAGGAAGTGTATTCTTTGACTGAGTGTGGTAGATTGAGAGTTGGTGGGTCGAAAGGTAGTACAAGTCAAGTTCGTAATGTTGCTGCTTCTGATAGTCGGTTCTGCATTTTGATATTCCTCCTGGGGTTCTAACAGATTTAGATATTGCAGCCCTTAAAATGAATATGAGTATGGTATTCATTTGTTTTTTGTTTTATGTTGGTTTATTTGTATTTTAGTTTGATTACAGGTTGCTAGTGAGGTATTTGCCTTGTTTCAGAGGGACATGGAAGTAGTTAGTGCCAAATTATCATAGCGTTTGTTGAAAGCAGCACAACCAGTGGGCCCTCGGGATGATCCTGATACTGATTCTGACCAGCAGCTTGGCTCTCAAGATTTTTGTGAAGATCCTGCAATATTGAAGCAGATTGATGATTTTTACGATGGTTTTAAGAAGAAAGTTGTTGATTCCATGCCTAGTTTTGACCTTCACATTGATGATTGACCTTCACATTGATTTGAAAATATTTTGTAAGAGGTTGTAGTGGATTTAGTTAGGGCCAGAAATTGAATCTTTTGGATGAAATCATATTTTCTTTGGATGAAAACAAAATTTGAACTTTAGTTATGACAGGTTCTCTGACATTAAGCATAACGGGGTGGATGTTTATGTTAAAATAGTGATGGTTTATTGAGATACATGCTCACTTTAAAATGCTTATTTCAGAAGTTTATTTTAGTGATTTCTCTTAAAATTTTAAAATTAGCTGCTTATTTGTCTGATTTTAGGTTAAAATATTGCATGTTTGTAGTGATACATCTTCACTATAAGTTTCATTAGTCAAAAGTTTAGCCTGCTATCAACATGATTTTGACCACCCCTCGAGAGGTCACACATCAATCCCTCTAGAGTACACCAGCCCTCGGACCCCTCAAGAGGGGTATGCCACTGAGAGCGTCGAACCATCCACATTAGCTCTCGGACCATGATCCACTCCTAGCATATACCCCTCGAACTATCCACGGCAACACCACTCGAACCCTACCCCTCGAACATCGAGTATCCACCACTCGAACATCAACCATCCACCTCGAGGGGTGTTGTTTTGAGGCATCCTCCCTTGGATTATCAACCCTTGAGCCCCTGGAACCATCAACCATCAACCATCAACCATCAACCATCCCCCTCAAGACATCACCCCTCGACCCATCAACCATCCCTCTCGGCACCACTTGAATCATCCATTGCGTCATCCACCCCTTGGTTGATGCCTCGAATCATTTGGCTCGAGGCCTCCCTACAACTTGAGCCATTCACCCCTTGAACATCAACCATCCGCCTTGAGGGGTGTTGATTCGAGGCATCCTCCCTCGATTCATCAACCCTCGAGGCCCTGGAACCATCAACCATCCCCCTCGAGGCATCACCCCTTGACTCATTAACCATCCGTCTCGCCACCCCTTGAATATCAACCATCCGCCTCCTCGGACCGTCATCCTCGGATCATCACCCCTCGAACCCCTTGAACCATCCATCCCTCCACCCTTAGAACCCCTTGAACATCGAGTATCCACCACTCAACCATCCACCTCGAGGGGTGTTGATTCGAGGCATCCTCCCTCAGATTATCGACCCTCAAGCCCCTGGAACCATCAACCATCATCCCTCGACCCATCAACCATCCCCCTCGGCACCACTCGAATCTTCCACTGAGCCATCCACCCCTGGTTGATGCCTCAAATCATTCGGCTCAAGGCCTGCCTACCACTTGAACCATCCATCCCTCGAACATCAACCATCCGCCTCAAGGGGTGTTGATTCGAGGCATCCTCCCTCGATTCATCAACCCTCTAGGCCTTGGAACCATCAACCATTCCCCTCAAGGCATCACCCCTTGACCCATCAAATGCGTGTGCTACCATTTATGAACCTAACCTATATGTATTTTTCAACATGATGTTTTTATGAAACATGTGATTTTTGTCTTGAACAATTTCTATTTTAGTTTTATAAATACGCGTCCTACTAGTTACGAACCTAACCTATATGTATTTTTCAACATGATGTTTTTATGGTGAAACCTGTGATTTTTGTCTTGAACAGTTTCTATTTTAGTTTTATAAATACATGTCCTACCATTTACGAACCTAACCTATATGTATTTTTCAACATGCTGTATTTATAGTGAAACATATGATTTTTGTCTTGAACAGTTTCTGTCTTAGTTTTATAAATATGTGTCATAGGTGTGCCTTTTTTAAATAAGGTTAACTTTTTGGTTATAATATATCATTTTATTGATGTGTTGTTATTGCTATTGTAGAGTTAAGAAGGTTTACAAGTCTTCTTGCAGACCGGACTTGATTAAGGAGTTGAGAAGGTTTATTGAGATACATGCTCACTTTAAAATGTTCAATTCAAAAGTTTATTTTCGTGATTTCTCTTAAAATTTCAAAGTTAGCTGCTTATTTGTCTGCCAAGTTGGATTTTAGGTTAAAACATTGCATGTTTGTAGTGATACATCTTCACTATAAATTGCATTAGTCAAAAGTTTAGCCTGCTATCAACCTGATTTTAATTTTGGCAGACTTGATATTTAGGTTAAAACATTGAGACTTTATAGTGATAGACGTTCATTATGAAATGTATAATTCATATGATTTTTTAATGCAGTCTATCATGTCGATTCTACGATTGTAATGAAGGTTTTATCAAAAAAATTAATACTTTAGAATAAACTTTGTAATGAATGGTCTATAGTGTAACTTAAAAGGAACATTCGGTTTCTGAATTACACTTGAAATAAGTTGTTGAAGTGCTTCAAATGATATGTTTTTTTGGTGTTTTGGTACCAAACTCATTTGTAGATCATTTGCCTTTCTCTAATGCCGACCTGATTATTACACGCCTTCCTTTTGTCTTTGCATACTTTGGATTGAGTATGTTTGTTGTGACTGAACTTAATACACTGATAGCCTCGTTTTGTTTTGTGGTGCTTGATTCTGTAGACAAGATTTGCTGAATTTCGATTGTTTGTTTACCTAGTGCGTCTTCGAGAACTCCTCTAGCATTTACACTTTCTTCATTCTTCAAGATCAGGTTGTAGAATTTCCTTTCCATTTCATGACGCCATAGAATGGTGTCCTTCAATTTCTTTGTTGTCGGGTCTATGTCTTGCTTGAGGTATTTATCCCAGACCTGTTTCTTCACATTCTTTGTCCATCTTGTAGAAATGTACTGTGGGGGTATTATGGAGATGGAATGGAGGTGCAAAACTCTAATGCAATGAAATCACAACATACTTGTTTCAAGAAATAAATGGTGTACAATTTATGTTAAAATAGTAATTGTTTATACTAAAACCATAATTGCTTATAAGAAGAATTGTTGATCAGCTACATACTTGTTTCTTCAAAGGCCTTGCAAAAACAGTTGAGCTCAACTGATGCTTATGTTTTATTGAACATTACTGATTCTATTACTGTTGGGTGCTTGTCCCAACTTACTTCAAACAGTTTGAAATTGCCACCGTTGTAGCTTTCCGCTATTGTTGTTGTCATTGCGATGTTGAATTCCTTCTTGAAGTCATTATATAGCTTCAAAGTGTAGGCCTTGCCTGCATGTTTTAGAGGCCCAACATGACTATCATGTGCTGATTTTGGGATGGATCGAGCGCAATTGTGTTCGGCTGTGCTTTCTATGCTTCTCTATTTCTTGACAGTTTTATCAAATATCTTCAACAATTGAGTGAGAGATGTTGTTTTACTAGCATTGAACATGATGGCACTGGTGGTACTCTCACTCCTTTGTGATGCTAGAATTCCGGCTGAGAAAAAATCCTTGTTCAAAGCTGGGCACCATTTATTGCAGGTATTATATAGACGTTGAAATCAAGCGTGGTTTTCCAAGCCATATGTCGTGATCATGGTCTGCCAACTGTCTTCAAATTTATAATGATTAACACACCCTGTTAAGCAACAATCAAATGCCTTTTTGAATGGACTGTCTATCTTCAATTCTCCATAGTGCATACAAGCATTTTACTGAAGGTACCATATACATAGTCGGTGTCTTGTTGTTGGTAAAACCTGTTCCAGTATGTAATGTTGAAACACAAAAGTCATATATTAAAAAGTAATTGTTTATAAAGAAACCTCAATTGTTTATAAAAATATCTGGATTTGTGAGGTAAACAGTACATTTTCTATTGCAATCGCTATTGCTTGGTCTTGATCAGTGAATATGGTTATGGGTTTTTTCCCTCCCATGCATTTTATGAAGGTTTCAAGCAACCATTCAAACGTTGGTGCCTTTTCATCATATATGAAAGCACAAGCAAACATAATGTTCTTCCAATGGTTGTCAATGCCCATAAATGGAGCACATATTAGGTTGTATTTGTTTGTTCTAAAGGTTGTGTCGAACACCAACACATCTCCTAGCAATGTGTAATCCTCATTCATCATCGAGTATCTCCAAAATAAGGCTGATTACTTGCTTTCATCATCCATCTTCACTTAAAAGAAAAAATTGGCATCTTCTTCATTCTTTTGTTGAAGCTACTCTATAACGGTGTGTGCATCCCTACCTTCAATCACCTTCATTCTCAGCCTTCCAATGTAGTTTATATGGTCCCTCATGGTATGGCCTAAATTCTCTTCACCTCCAGTTTCATGGACCAAGTAATTGAAGCCAATTGATGGCTTTAATCCAGCGGCTTCCATCCCTTCTATGATCTTGGTCTTCTCTGCTGTGATTTTTCTCTCACTACGTTGTAGATATTGCCAAGCTGGTCTTGTAAAGTCATGGTTGTGCTGCAAGATATGATGTATCACTCTATAAAGGTTGTCCACCAACTTGATTTGTATTTCGGCCTTACAATATGTTCTAGTTACAGAAAATTCCTTTGTCTTTCTCCTTTTCGAGGTTGATTCGTTTGATCCATCATAGATTGGCATTGGTGGGGTTGATGTTGCTTTTTTCTCTCTAGTTATCCCTTGACATGAGCATGAAAAGTACTTTTCAGCAACGACTCCTTCATTGTTCTTCCTTTATGTGATTTTTTTGTAGGTGAATCCTAATTTGTTAGCATGTCATTTGTAGAGGGCTTCCAATTCTTGCAGCGTTCTTGCTTGAAGCCCATCAAAGCATTCAGTCACGTCAATTTCAGCTAAGTTTGGTAGATGGCCATACAATGCAGTAATTTCATATCAAACATTAGAGTTTTAGACTGAAACACTTGATATATAATTTAAATCATATAAGTTTTATATATTAAAAATATAGAGTTACTCATTCGTAATTTCAGTTAACTTTTCTTTTTGGTTTTTCTCCTCTGATCCAAGACTCTTAAATATGTTCATTATAAACACTAAATCTTTATATTGAAACTTGGACTTTAAGTGTTAAAACAATAATGGAATTAGGATTCAGTTAACAACAATAAGTTAGCAGCAACAACAAGTTAGCAGCAACAACACGATTTCATGAATAGAAGAACTTCAGATTTGTTAAACAAAAAGATACTACTTATGATTTAAAAGGTATCATTGTGTATGTGCAACATTCAGTTTTTAATGAATCTAATTATGTATAGATTAAAAGGGAGACATACACTCCGTAGGCATAATAGCAGCAACAAGAAGTTATTCTTCGATTTCATGAACAGAAGAACTTCAGATTTGTTAAACAAAAACATACTACTTATGGTTAAAAAGGTATCATTGTGTATGTGCAACATTCAAATTTTAATGAATCTAATTCATTATAGATTAAAAGGGAGACATACACTCAGTAGGCATAATAGCAGCAACAACAAGATGTTCTTCTATTTCATGAACAGAATAACTTCATATTTATTAAACAAAAACATACTACTTATGATTTAAAAGGTATCATTGTGTATGTGCAACATTCAAATTTTAATGAATTTAATTATGTATGGATTGAAAGGGAGACATACACTCAGCAGGGATAAGAGCAGCAACAACAATATGTTCTTCGATTGCTTCTTCAGTTTCGATCATCTAAAGAACAAGATTCAATCAAATTAATCCAACATTACGATTATATTGCACTTCAAAACTTAAATCGCAAATAAAAAATCATACAATTCTGGTCATAAATATTTGTACAATTACCTCGCCCAAATTCATGAGGCAAATCGGCAACGTTTTTTGAATCGACAAATTGCCTGAATTCACGAGGCAAATCGGTGAGATCTGCAATGCTTTCAATCAGCAACGTTTTCAATCCCATAATTGTAACGTTTTAAGATCTGCGACGTTTTAAGATCTGGGGTTTGGGAAAAAATTGCGAGCAGAGCAGAGAAGAGAAAAGATTTGGGGAATAACAAAGGATGGGTTTTAGCTTATATAGGCGTGTGGATTGTAATGACCCAAATTTAACCGGATTATACCAAATTTTGACCCGCGAATATTTCATTGCAATTGTGCTAAAATTACAATGTAGTCCCTGGTCTTTCCATAGCTTGTGGAAATACCGTCTTCCAAGAGACGGACTCATAAAAAAAAGACATAAATACTATTAAATTTAAAATAAAAAAAACCTAAAGACTATTTAACCCTCACTTCTTCTTCTTCAACTTCTTCTCCTCCTTCTCCTCCGACACTCTGTTACCGCTCCACCGGTGGCAGAGATGAAAAATCAATCCCAGAGACTAAAGCCATACAAACCTCTTATTCAAAACGCTACAAAATATAGTTATTCAAATGTATGAATAATCATCTATTCCAGTATCACACTAAGCTTTCCGAAAATTGCAACACTCATTTAAAAAACACACACTTAAAGATTCACACAAAATACTGAATTCAAAGCCGCGATAAGACTCACCGCCCCTTTCAAAAGCTCCAAAAGTTTGACTGATAAGTAAAAACCAATTTTCTTTTTTTTAAAATGTTAAATCTAAGTTGTTTCCAGCAAACAAATCAGTCCAAAACAAAAATTCAACCGGGTTAAAGTTTCACCTGACACCAGAACGCGGGGGTGAAAAAGAATCGGCACTTCTTTCAGTTCCGCAAGAACCGTTGTTACCGCTGCCATTAGCTTTAACCTGAGTCGGAGAGTTCGATGAAGAAGACGGTGAAGCCACCTGTGTCAAGATTCTCCCCTGGCCCCACGCAACCACCTTCAACTTGCTAGCACCAAAGCCTCCACTGCCGCCGCCACAACCAAGACTCAGGCCGAAACCCAGCTTGAGCTCGGACTCGGACGAAGAGGAAACCTCCGACAAGGGGCCCATCATCACCAAGTTCTCAAGCCCAGCCCGCTGCTCCTCCTCTCCCCCACCACCCAGGGGCGGAGATAAGGGGGGGCTAGAGGGGGCTCCAGCCCCCGCCAGCAATTTTTTTAGGGGTATTAATTTTTAAAAATTACTCTTTAGCCCCCACCAAAATTTTTCTAATACTATCAATTTTTTATTAAATTACCCTTCAGTCTCTATCATAAATTTTCTAATGCTACCAATTTTTTAAAAACTACCCTTCAACCTCGTCAGATTAAATAAAACTATTTTTATCAAATAATATTTTATTAAAAATTAATTAATTAGCCCCCACCAAAAAAATTTCTGGCTCCGCCCCTACCGCCACCTATCTCAACCCCAACTCTACCGCCTCCAGACTGCCAATCCTCCTCTCCCCCTGGTTTTCTCCTTGGCGGATCTAACGCACAACCCTTGCTTGCCAGCCAACTTCGCGAATCAAAGGACAAACCCACCTAAGCCCCGCCACCAACCCACCCAGAAACCCTAGCCCCATCGCCCCGCCATCCCGTCGCACCATCGCCGAGCCGCAGTGGAGAAGGGAGTCGAATACTGGCGGGCCGGATGTAATCGAAATCTGAGAAGGGAGTCAACGGGGAAGGTGAAGTTGAGAGTGGTAAGGATCGACAGTGAGTTCACGTGTGGAGAAGGAAGAAATGAGGGCTATTCTTATCTTTTCATGTTATTTTATTTTTATTTTTTAACTCAAGTGTATTATGGTCATTTCACTAATTTCTGGTCAAATTCGGCGTTGACAATTTGGTCATTGATTTCCTTGGTTATTTTTAGATTTTACAAGGTTATTTCTACATTTTCGCCCAAAACATAGGGTTAAAAATGCCCTTCACACTAAAAAAATGATTTTGAAACATCGGGAATAAGTTTTAAAACGATTGGAAAATAGCTTTGAGTTTTCAAAGTGTTTTCTTGAAAATTTTTAGAAAATGTTGGTTTAAAAGCGGGTTTGACAATTTTTGGAAACGATAGAAACCCTCAACTTTCTTGAAACTTAAGGACTGTGATTCTCGGTGAAACCTGCGAATATGATATATCACAAACTAATTTTTAAAAAATTCAAGTTCTACATAATCCAAGGAAACCGTAAAACTGATCTGAAATTGAAGGATTCATTGCTGACTAGTACTCACAAAAACGACCATAACTCTCTGAAAATCATCTCCAAAAGTTGTGAATTTTTAATCCTTAAAAACTAGACTTATATAGCTTTCATTTGACAGTTTACACTTTAAATTCCATACACCATTAACTCTTAAACAAATCGCTATACCACGGACTGGAACCGATTAATTTAAAACTGACTAGTACTCACGATAATGGTCATAACTCATCACAAATTATTCCAAAAATTATGAAATCTAAGCCCGTAAAAACTAGACTCATATATCTTTCATTAGAATGCTTACACTTTGAATCCCATACATATTTATCCCATAACAAATCACTATAAAATGAACTGAAACATATCAATTTACAGTTGACTAGTACTCACAAAAACAGCCATAACTCATCACATATTATTCTAAAAATTATAAAATTTACCCTTAAAAACTAGACTCATATAGCTTTCATTAGACATATTACACTTTGAATTCCATACACATTTACGTCTTAAACAAATCACTATAACACAAACTGGACAGTCATAAATCATCACATGTTATTCCAAAAATGATGAAACCAAAACCCTTAAGAACAAGATTCAAATAGCTTTCATTAGAAAGTACACACATTGAATTCCATACACGATTGACCCTTAAATAGTTCACTTTAACGCGCACTAGAACCTGACAGATTACTGATTACCAATACCCACGAAAACTATCATATTTAATCACGATTTATTTAGAAAATTCTGAAATTAAATCCTTAAGGACTAGACTCAGTTAGCTTTCATTAGACAGTTCACACAATGAAATCCATACACAGTTGACCCTCAAACAGTTCACATTAACACGCTGGAATGAGACAAATTACTGGTTACCACTCCATACTAAATCAACCATAACTTCCTACTTGAACATATTAAAAATGCGAATAATATATCATTACTACTAAATTTTAAGATCTTTCATTCGGTGTGTCATTCATAAATTTTAATTACCAATTTCCCGTTAACATATATAGTACAACATGATTGCAGAACTAAAATCATAACTGAAGAACATATATACTCCTGCACACATATCACTCATAATTTCATACGAAGTTTCCGACATTGGTAGCCTAATTGTCACTTGTTAAATAAGAAGAATAAACTTACAATTCATCTATGGATCAAGAACCAAAGTAGAAAGTTTCAACAATCGCCTTGCCTTCTTCTCGTTCTGGGGAAACAACAGCTTGTTCTAGAGGCTCCCTTCAAATAATCCTACGTTCTTCACTTGATCACAACAATATTGTGTTTGTGTAGTTGTTTATGGTGTAGAGAGGTTTCTCGTGTAGAAAATGTTAGGGTAGGGTCTCTTTGATCCTTACATGCCTAGGTAGAATACTAGTAGGATATGGTTAGTTTAGTATGACCACGTTTTGATCCTGACCGAGAATCAAGAGTCCTTTTCGAATTGAAATACATCAATATTTTCACATAACAAACTATGCCTTGGACTAAGTCATGGTAGTTGATCACGTGTGTAAATCCTTCTCTCACCAAAATTATTTTTTTGTCTTTACTATTATTACAATTTACCTTCTAAATTCCCCCAACAAGAAATAAATTATTGAAAAAAGGTTTCTTGTTTAAAATGAAGCAGAATTCTTAGGTCTCACATCAATGTTTAAATATTACCATCTTTATTTATATGCATATATTTATTTTCTAAAAAGAATAACTAAAAAGTATATGTTACAATGATTCCAGCTACATATAACATTATAATAATTTTACATATACAATAATAGAAGTTTGACTTGCAAAAGTCAAATTAAGCAATATGAAATAAGACAGATGGAGTATATAATAATTGAAATTTACAATCAAATATGTCTTGAAAAAGTTGACAAAAAGGTGTACATATTTGGCTGGAAGCTTGGATTAGAGAGAGTATGAAATGCAAATATTAAATTATCGGGCAACATGAATTCATGTCATAGTTCTTGTGTTTTTGCAGATATACCCCTGTGTTTTTTTTAAGTGCCCTTATGACCCTGAATTTGCCCTGATTCATAAAGGCGTACCCCCTAATGCCATTTTTTGACATTCACCTTGACTTTTCTAGCATTGACCAATTTGGAAGGACCAAAATACCCTCCCTAAATTTCCAGTCGCTCCACCATCACCTCACTGAAAAACACCCCCTCACCACTGAGCCAACTACTCTGCTACCTCTGCCACGCCATCGTCCACTGGAAAACACTCATTCGCCAGCCTAAAACCTATCGTTAGCCACCAACAACCCCCAAAATAGCCCCCCGTTGACTCTCGAGTGGGCTAAGCCACTACACCACACCCGCTCCAATGCCATACCACCCCACACCTGCCTTAACATCACCGCCTCAATCGATGCAGGAACGGGTCGGTCCTGCCACCTCAATTGATGCCAAGGCCTCCAAATTGATGCCACCGACCACCTCAACGCTCTGTCACGACATCACCTATCACCATTTGTCGGCCTCACCCATCACCCAAATCGACACCACCCACCAGTTAGCTCTAGTTCTAAACCTGCCTGCCACCTCAGCGCTTTGTGTGACCAAACCTTGCCCACACCTCCCTTTCTTCCATCCCAACCCCGTCGCCGACCAAACCCATTCCTCCCCAGCCTTGTCGTCGATAAATCTCGACCCTCTAACCCCATCACTCTGTCTCCAGCTCTTCCCCTTCCTGTCTTCAGCCGCTCCCATCGTCGCTGCTCTCTTGCAAACAACTTCGCTCTCTATCGGCAAGCTCGAGAAGGAAAAAGAAAACAATTAAGGGGTAAAAAAAGTTCAATTGTACCAATGTAATTACACAATTTTAGATTTTTCAATTTTTTGTATTTCAGAGTCAGAAAAGTCATTTAAGTTAATTCCAACCAAGATACATTCAGGTGAGACTAGTGGTATAATTACACTTGCTAAAAAATTGAGGGGTGTATTTACACAAACACAGAAACTCAGGAGTTCGAGTGCACTTTTTTCTAAATTCTAAGTACTCCTTCGGTTCCAACCATTTATGCAGAGAGAGATGGCTGTGCCTTTTTTTAAAGAGGGGAAAAGTCCTAAATGCCCTTCACCTCTACCACTGGAACACCACTGCCTCTGCAAACTCCACCACCGCCTCCACAACTACGAAACCGACGAAAACAGCAACCCAAACTCCATCAAACAATAATCACAAACTCAAACTCCATCAAACCTAGAACCCTAGAAACTCAGAAACTCCATCAAACCCAGAAGCCCAGAAGCCCAGAAACTCTATCAAACCCAAAAACCCAAACTCAAACAATACTCACAAACCCAAAATCCGTAAAAAATCATAAATAAAAATATGGGAAATAATCAGAAACACATCTCCGTCTATTTTCAGAAACCCAGAAACCTCGCTACCATATTCACCGTGCCTTAGCCACATGGAAATGCCATCGTCGATAATAAAAAACCTAGAACCCATATTCGCCGCCGCTTCCATCTCCGTTGTGCTTTGGTCGGATGTGAACGTCGTCGTCGTGCCTTGACCCCCGTACCCGTTATCTAAATCCTCCACGACAGAGACTTCTGTGTCGCCATCTCCACCACGACGGAGAGGAAACCGGAGGAGCGGAGGAGAGATTGGAGGAGAGGAAATCAGAGAAGAGGATGAGAGGAAATGGAGGAGATGAGAGTAGATCTGGGTTGAGAGGGGAGAGGCGAGAGTTGAGTGTGAAGTCAGGCGAGGCTAGGTGAGTGTGGGCGATAAGTAATATTTAATTGGTTTAAGGTATTTAAACCCTCCTTTCCCGAATAATTGGCAAGAAAGAGAAAAGGGTAGGTAAAGTTGAATAGTGTCAAAAGAACACTTTTTTAGTACAAAAAGCTGAAAATGTACATGTCCAAGTTAGAATTTTAGAGCCCCAAATTGACTCGAAAACAGTGCTAAACAGTGTATAAGCACTGATTATTCCCTCCAAAATTTAATGTTTGGCTCCAAAATTTTCAGTTTTGGAGCCAACTTTACAATTTTTCATACACTGTTCACTACCTACAAAAATTCAGAAATTCCATCTATAAAAAAAGCATTTATTACAACTCTCATTCACAACTCACTGAACCAAAAGAAAACCCTTAGAAATATTTACTTTGTCAGTTCTTCTATAACTAGCCAAAGTTAGAAAACCAAAACCCACACTTTTTCTGATCTTCATCATCGAGCAACAGTAGAGCTGTGATGGTGGGAAGAAACCTCACTTATGAACAAAGGCAGGAGATTGCACATTTTCTCCTTCAACACATAAAAAATGGGCAGTTTCAGAACAACAGTAGAGTAGAGGCAGCAGAAAAATGGTCATGCTCAGTGAGGACCATCAACACAATCTGGGCGCGAGTTAGGCAGCAGCTTCAAAGTGGTGTGGTTGTGTGCACCCGTTCGAGAAGACATGGGCGATGTGGAAGAAGCAAAAAGCCAATCGACCTGGAGGCTAATGGCATTGCAACTCAAGTTCAGGCGTACATGCCGAAGCACAGCCGCCAAGTTGCATGTTGGTAAAAGTAGCATACACAGTGCAATAGCAAGCAAGGAGATAAGAAGCCACACAAATGCAGTTCATCCATGTCTAACAACAGCCCAGAAAGAATCAAGGATGGAGTGGTGTTTAAGCAAACTGGAGTGCAACATGCAGTTCAAGGCCATGCATAACATCATACACATTGATGAAAAGTGGTTCTACATCACAGAGGCTACAACGAGGTATATTCTTGGTCCCAATGAACCAGAACCATATAATCACCCAAAGCAAGCATTGCATACCAAAACTCATGTTTCTATGTGTTGTGTGTAGACCTATATTTTACATAGAGGGTAATGTAATGTTTGATGGAAAAATAGGTGTGTTTCCTTATGTTGATTATGTAGCAGCCAAGTACACAACTGTAAATAGACCTAGGGGAACCATGATGCTAAAACCCATAACATCTATCACTCGAGATGTAATTAGACACGAGCTTATCAATGAACTCATACCAGCTATAAGGGGAAAATGGATAGTATGGGCAAGCAAAAACATTCTCATACACCAAGACAATGGCCCTACCCACATATTTGCAAATGACCCTGAATTTTTAGCTGCAGCCACCTCAGATGGATTTAACATTCAGTTAGTTTGCCAACCTGCCAAATCACCCGATTTAAACATTCTGGACTTGGATTTGTTTGCCTCAATTCAATGTTTATAATAGCAAAACCCGAGCCAACACCTAGATGGACTACTACAAGTTGTGCATGATGCTTTTGAGAGAGATGATCTTAGGGTCATAGACAAGATATTCCTAAGCTTGCAAAGTGTTATGGTAGAAATCATGAAATGCAGGGGTGGTAATGAGTTCAAACTGCCACATATGGGAAAGGAAAGGCTAAGAAGGCTTGGTTTGCTACCCCACAATTTGCTTGTGGATTCTGAGTTAGTAAGGGCTTGTTTGGAACACATAGCGTTCATTGGCAGAACTAGGAACATACAGAATATGCTGATCATGATGGAGTTAGTGTAGGCATCCAACTGATGTAATTCTGTAGGGCTGTGCTTCTAGATTCAGGTCTAGGGTAAACATACAAGTTGTTTTGATAAGGTATGTTTATAGGGCAACCTTGTAAAAGCTGGGAGGGCTATACTCCCTTTTGTTTGTAGTTTTTTAAAATGAGCTTGTGTTTAAAAATATGTTTCTAAGTATGAGGCAAAATAGGTTAGTCCAGAATGATAAACCATTATAACCAGTATGAATGGCAAGTAGCACATATAACAACAAAGTGACAAACACTATAAAGTTGCCATCCTAATGTTCGTAAAAAACATGGTTGCTGCCAAAGTGTTCATGCAAGGTATCATCATAGGTGGCTAACAACTACAACATGGTCAACTTAGCCAATAATTTTAGAGATGAGTTTAATCACATCATGCCCAACAAAGATCAGATCAGTTTACCAACTACTAAGCATGGTTGCATGTTTACTCATTCATCAGAGCTACATCATAAATTATGGGTCCAACCATCACATACCCAACGAGCACAGATATTAGCTATGACATTAATAAACAAATACCCTGCCAAGATCAGGTAAGTCTAGTGACTAACACTGCATGGTTACATATATAAACCACCTGAACATGCATCACAGTTTACTACTCCCATTATTGCCCCTGATCTGAAACATGCCTTGCCTGACTCAGGTTTTGCTTCAGATTCAGTTGAAAATGGGGAACAATCATCCAAGGTTTCAACTAAACATGAGGCAAAATCTGAGTGGTTGCATGTTTGAAGTTAAACATCACCCAGATAAAAAAAAACCTCCAGCGTATAACAAGCAGCACATGTGTTATTACAGCCAAGTAGCAAACATGTAACCACAAACAAACACATAATAAAGTAGTTGTTGTAAAAGCCAACAACACCCGCACTGTATAAACAATCCTACATTAAGAGGCAAACAATTAGTATATGTACAATAGTTTGAAATTACAAAGCTAGATCAGAACTGAAAAAGAAGCCAAAAAAAACATACATGTGGATAATGACACTATTTTCTAGCATCGTAATCACTTTTTGCCTCATTTTTTGGCCAGTTACCAGGATAAAGACAAGCCCCAGTTTCCTAGAAACCTGGCTCGCCATACTTAGGGAATTCATTACCCTTGAAATGCACCAAAGGATGTGGATCACACCAAGATTCAGATGAATCAAATTTATAAGAATCAGGGGGTTGGGTTTCATCGGAGTCAGGGGGTCGGGTTTCATCAGAATCAATGTCAAGGGGATGTGTTTTATCATGATCAGTATCAGGGGGTAGGGTTCCATACACAGAATCAGGGGGTTGGGTTTCATCGGAATCAGGGGGTAGGGTTTCATCGGAATCAGGGGTTTGGGTTCCATCAGAATCATTGTTAGGATCAGGGGGTTCTGTTATGTGAGGATCGTTATCGGGGACTGTGTTTCATCTGAATCATCATCTGATTCTGAGTGGTACAAGACAAATTAAGGTACATGGCTAAAATGTGTGGCCACAGGGGTATCCCCATAGTCATATGAATCAGTATCGAGGACAGGGTACCAGGGTGGGAAAACAGTATTGGTCTTTGGTTGTGACTCAATGTCATCAAGCCCAGTAAATAATGTAGGATCAAAACTAGACTGAAACTGAGAGTCAAACTCCAATTCACTCAAGGGTTGGCAAGGGATAGACTTACCCTGACCAGCCATAACCCTATCACCATGATCCATCAGAGGCAGTTCAAAAAGAAATTGTTAACAGAATGTTAACAAACAGTGGCTAATATGGCATATCTAACACAACGGAAAACCCTAGATTTGAACCAAGAAAACAAAGAACATCATTATCAGTTTTTAACATACGCATGCATTCAGTTTAAAACAACCACAACGAAGATCATTGAATAATATCACATATTTAACCTAACGAGAAACTCATATCGGACCCCAGACCACAAATATCATGAATTTTAGTTCTAAAAAGAAGAACAAAAAATTATAGACCTCAGAAACATGCCATCGAAATCATAATCAGAAACACGCTGTCAATATTCAACAACATAAACCGAAGAGCAATGACAAATATCACAGTTACAACACCAGATATAACTTAGTTCGGAACCCAGACTACAAAGAGCATGAATTTCAATTAAAAAATAATGAACCCATGTTCATTTACCTCGAAAAACAACATGAAAGCCAAAAATCACACATTTATTCAGTTTTCAACAAGAAAAACCCAAGAACAATGGGAAATACCACAGATCCAACACGAGAAATACCTTAGATATGAATCCAGTACATAAACAACATTTGTTTATGTTCAAGAAACCCTAAATCAACCAGCCAAACATAAACTGAACCTTAAAACGCTGTGATTTCAGTTCGAAAAAGCGATGAAATCGATTTCGTCTTCAAAACCCCAAATCGAATAAAAAAAACCCTAGATCTGAAACAACAAGATGTGATAAAAGATCATTTAACCAAGTAAACCCACTCAAAAAACACAGTTTTCAAACTAAGAACGATGGCAGAAAATAGGTTGAGCGACTAGGATTTTCAGATTTCAGGGAGAGGAGAGGATGAACTGTGAAGATTATGTGAGAAATGAGAGAAAAGAAGAATATAATGGAGTGAGTTGAGAGCATTGGGAGTGTAATAGGAGCGTGGAGAGTGCAATAATGGAGCATTGAGAGCATAAATGAACACATGTGGAGGGTGCAGGTGGTTGGGAATTAAACCAATTAATCTCCCTCCCACCACCAGTCTCTGGACACGTGTCCCGGGACTATTCCAATTCCCAAATTAATTAGCCTTAATGGCTGTAAATTTTGCACTGTCCAGGGGCATTTCAGTCATTTCACTTGTGGTCAACTTTGCAAAAAATGGAAATGTCTGATTGTTTGCAATTTAATCAGGGACATACCAAAATAGAAAGTGTGCAGTTTATTCCGGGACAAAGGGAGTATGTCATTTGCTATGTAGAAATTTTCTTAAAAGGGAAATTGTGCAGATTTTGGTGGAACAATTAAAAAAGGAAAATGTGCGGATATGAGTGGGATTGGAGTAATTAATTTTTTAATTAAAAATACTGCGTGTGGGACCGCTAGTATTTCTTTCTTGAAAAAGTAGAAATCGAGTTGAGACGCAGGTTAGCGGTCACATTTATGCTCGCAAAGAAGGCGGGAAAGCTTTGGTGAAAATTTCACAAATACACTTGCAGAGAGTCTCCCTCACATAAATCCTTATCAGAGGGTTAACACATAATCTTCCACTCATCTTGCCACTTCAACCACCATGGCCGCGGTTGAGTCCAAAGCCGGGGCCCAGCAGCTCATTTCCCGACTCTGCGCTCAACTCAGTTCATGCCTCAACAAGGACAATCTCGTCAAATCCCTCAAAGTACCTCTCAACCCCTATTTTTCCGATTGATAATTAGACTGTTCACGAAATCTGTGAAAGTTACTAATTCGCTTGACCAAATTTGTTTCGTTGATTGTGTATTTCGAAGCTAGTTACGTGCTTATGTGCTTTCTGTCACGATGATAAGTATGTTTGATTTCTAACCATTAGAGTATAACCTGTAATGCACATGGTGGTAGCCTCTTAGACTTACTGTTAATTTTGTATGACCGGAAATTTGTTGGTTGCAGCAAGCTGTAAATGATTTACAGAGGTTAAAACAGATGAATTCGCTTAATCGAGCCATGAGGCCTCTCAGTGATGCTCTTGTTAAACAAGGTCTGCTTCAGCACAAGGATAAGAACATTAGGCTTTTAGTGGCGACCTGCTTCTGTGAAATTATGCGGGTGCTAGCTCCCAATCCAGACCCTCCTTTCAGTGCTGAAGTTCTCAGGGTATCTTCTAGTTTATCATTATGTGCTTATCGTGAATACTTTCAACAGCCATTTTTTGAGACCTACTGGTTTGCTTTGCAGGATATATATAAAGTTGTTTTAAGCATATTTAGGGAAACTGATGATACACGTAGCCCGAATTTCTCAGCCAGACTGAAATTGCTGGAGACATTCGACAAGCTTCACCTCTGTACGCTAATGCTGGATAATGGATGTGAAGATTTGGTTCTCGAAATGTTCAAAATCTTCTTCAGTGTTGTGAGGTTAGATCCCCCCCATCCCTCATCAATATGTTTGACAGAATCAGAATAGACTTGGTAATTCTACTAGTGAGATAAGTATAAATGGTCTGAGAAAGCTGTCCTATCGGATGCTCGTTTTTGTAAATATGTAAAAAGGTTCCACAGTCGCGCACATTCACTTTAAGTGAAACAATAAAAACATTACTATGATGTTTTATGTTTTTAAAATGGCAACGATAGTAACAGGTCAAGTATTACATATAAAGGTCATAAGCCACCTATGCTGACTGGGGGTATCCTTCGATTAAAAATCCCATTGAGTCTAAAGTCTAAGGTTACAGAAACCAGAAAAGGATGAAGGAAATGTCTTCTTTGCTTCACATGAAGTAATGTCGATAATTCACTTGACCAATTACAAATTCTAATCCACATATTTTCTCATTCTAGCTGCAACATTATGTTGATGTCTAGGAAAGCATTTATATAGGCTTGAAAATGATACTCACAAATGAACAGATATAACAAATAACAAGTAGCCTCTGCTCTACTAACATGTGGCAGTGATGGACTGCTCTTACATAACTATAGATGAATTGGAAAGAGGGAGATAATGCGGGCATGTGGATTTTGAAGAAGGATCCCCAAGTTACATTGGGCAATGGTGAAATTTGTGATTTCACGGGCATTTTAGGTTTGAGAAATGGGATTAATGGAAAAAAAATCATGATTAGACGATAGTATGTTATCAGGTATTGTGTTTTCTTTTGATTGGTCAATTTGACATGAATGATGCCAGAAGGATTCCTTTATCACTGTGTCATGCTTCAGCCGTTAACGAAAGATGGCAAGGCTCAGCAGAATAATTACACAAAGTCATATCTGTTTGTTAGGGCATAGTTTTCAATGAAGTGATTAGATCCATTTGTATCACTGCAAACCAAGAAAACCATTCTGCATCCAATCTTACAGTACAAGATTTTCTACTATGAAATCATTTTCATTAATAAAATATGAGCAAAATACTGACAAAATTTTGGCTATCTCTCTTAGCCTATTACAATCTCCGCTTTCCCTACAAATAAACTGTAAACTTCCTCCTTGTCTGTGCTTTCCATCTGCTGTACACCATTCTGTTCCTTCTATTTCACATAATTTTCCCGCCCTTCAATATCTGCTCTGATTTGTTGTGCTACAGTGGCCACCTTCAACTTTTTCCCATAAAAAACCCTTCTGTTTCTTTCCTCCCAAATACCATACAAAGCTTCAATCAGCAGCAACAGCTTTCTACATTTCTTTTTCCTGGACATCATCAGCATTTGTTTCTTCATCCGCCTTAAATTTGTTATCTCCACCATCCCCAAGGTTCTAAGCATTTCTTTCCCATATTCGCACTCAACAAATAGATGCTTCAGGCTTTCTTTTTGATCACGAAAGCTGCATTCAATAATTATATTAATCTGATGTCTTGTATTTTGTATTTTCTTGGGACCTACTAGTAATCATTGCTCTATGAATTGCGCGAAACTGTTCAAGTGCCTTATGGTACAGTAAATCAACTTACCCAATCCCATTTGTTGGGAATTGGGGGGAAGAACCCAGCCCATAAGGGCGTAATGTAAACAGCCTTAGCTTGCATAAATAATGCAAGAGACTGTTTCCAAGACTCGAATGTGTAACCTCCATGTCAACTGTTGCTCCCCCCCTTGGCACTGTGCTGGCTTACCAGCCAACTGAGACTTTGAATCGGATTGCTTAATTATATATTCTTTGATCATGTTATCATCGTAACATATATAATCCGCTACACTTGCTTCACAAAGCCTGAACCATCAAGAAGGTTTTGACAGAATTTGCACTGTTTGCTTGTAGAAAGCAGCATCCTTACAGTATGATCAACGCAATGTCATCCATTATGACGCATGTTTTGGAAGAAAAAGATCTTGAGCCATCAGTACTTCAGCCACTTTTGGATGTGATTTTTCAAAATCTTCTGAAAGAAGTGAAGGTACGTCTTGACGAATGCTTGATTATATTCCTATCCAGTTTGGGTTCAGTTTTATGTAGATTTGTTGGATTCAAGTGATTGAAAAATTTGCAGTTTACTTTGGTAGTTTATAATTTTTTATCTTGTCTATGTTGTGCATAATAAATGATGATTAAGAGGTTTAAGCATCATTGTTTCAGTGTCCTCAAATGCTTAATTAGCTCACAGAACTTAAGGAAATGTCTAAGATATTATCAGCAGCTGATCATTCTTGTGATGATATTCAACCATTCCCCAAGGTGAAAAGTGATAGCACAAAAATATTTATGGCCCTATTAGTCTGGTACATATCATCATCATGAATCACGAGCCCCTGCTGCTTCTGATCATATAGGAGGCATATGTTTCCTGGCTTCATTTTCGTGGTATATTTCAACAGAGCTGCTGGATTTAGCTTCTGTAGCTTCTTCTTTTACATCTCTTGTACCCTGTCCACTTTTCCTCGACTTTTCTCCCATTCCTTGATGAATTTGCTCCATTTGAAATTCTAAGCTCGGAGTCTATCAGTATTTGTCTACGTGCTTTATTCAAGATCTGTGGCCTACTCTCGCGAGGCCTTCTTTTCCCTTGGGCTTCTTTTGGTTGAAGCCTTACAAGAAGGGGGGGACATGATAGCTATTCTCCTTAATTGTTTTTCTAACATAGTTATTGTTCTATGATGAAGCACTTGGGGGTCCTGCTAAAGTCTATCCAAAAAAAGAAAGCAGAAAATATGATTAAGTTGAGCGATTGAAATATCATTTCCAAAGCAAACAATAAAAGTACCACGATAGTTTTGTAGATGGTTTCTGGTCTTGTTTATCATTATTGAAATGATTTAGTTTTTCACATCTGTAGCTGAGGTGCAATTGAAAGTCTAAACCTTGTTTGGTGAAGGCTTTCTATTTGGCTGAATTTGGACCTTCAAGATTGGTTAAATTTACCTAATCAATTTTTTCCTAATGAGAAAACACAATGTGTTCACAGTCAGCACTAAACATGTCTTCTGCAAATTTACAGAGGAAGATCAAGAATGAAAAGAAAATTCATAATAAGTACTCCTTCCGTCCCAACAAAATTGGCATAATTTGACTTTTTGAGTCAAGTGCATCAATGTTTCTTTATTTATGCGGGGGGGGGGGGGGGGGGGTGGGGTTATGAAGAAAACAATAATTTCAAAATACTAACGGAGTACCATCGCGTAATTTCAAAATACTAACGGAGTACCATCGCGTAATTTCAAAATACTAACGGAGTACCATCGCGTGTTGCGGGATATTATTAATTAAAATATTAGGATTAAGTTTTGTACGTGTTGTGTCTTACACTTAAATTGCAAACGAAGAATTTCATTTAAAATTTAGTCATCTAAAGAAAACATATGAGATGGTTAGAAATCTTAAAATATTGAATACAATAAAATTTGATTATTTTTATATATTTCATTCAAATTATTTAAAAAGTAATTATTTATATGTTGAGATTCATTTTAAAGCCTATCATAATTATATGTATCTCATTGCAATAAATAAAAGTAAATATCAAATGACCTTATTAGTCATGCTAATTATAAGATGTCTTCATTTAACAATTAGTCGGTCTAAAACAAGATTTTGTCATAAATAAATAAATAATATGTACACATATTTCTATCAAAAGTACTCTATCAATGTATAAAAAGATCCGAACATTTTGTTATTTTAGATTATGTGTTTCTTTGGATTTTCTTTAGTGATATACAATGAGATATTTATGGTTATAATTATATTTATTAAGAAGTTATACGTGTTATCAAGTTATAATTGATTATATATAGTAAATAATTAAAATCAGTAACATATTATTTATTTTTAGGCAACTTGGGTTTAAGTTAGTCAAAATGAATTCAATATCCCTGGTTGACAGCACCATCCAAACAATTTCTATTATATGGTGCTTGGGATAAGTTATATGAATTCAACAACATATTACATTATAATAGTTGTACATATATAATAATAGAATAAAATGGTCGAAGTTGGCTCAATTTGACTCCAAAAAGTCAACTATGACATTTTTGCTGGGACTGAGATAGTATGCACTAAGCCCCATCATGCCTAGTAGTGGGAACAAGCAAGGCTTTGATCAAGGAATCGCAACATGCGTGTCTTGTATGAAAAAGTTCAACTGAGTTAAAAAATAAGTTGTGCTGAACTTACTAACCCTTCTAATGAGTCTGCCACAGAATCAACCACCTTGTAGACATGCTTAATGGAATAAGTGCGTGAGCCTAATATGCAAACTATCTGTAGATAGGCCTAACACGATTTAGGTTTGACCTAATCCTCAGGTATAGTTTTTTTAAAGTGGAAGATTGAGTGAAGTGGGACACCATATATAATAGGGAGTTGAAATTTAGCATAACTTTAAAGGTTCTTGGGTAAGGAAACCTCTGCTCTCTATTGAATCATTGTTGCATATTTGATTGTGATAAACTATTGGCTTCTCGAGATTCTACTTTTTTATTATGACATTTTGTAAATGGTTTTGTTAAATCTGTGCTACTTGACATTTGCACATGCTGTGAACCACAAGAGATGAAATAATTCCGGATTTTTGTTATGTCTAGTAAAATTTGTTACCTGCATTTTCTGCCATGCTCTTGTATTCCCTCCACCTTTTGTGTTTGACACCTTACTTTATGCTCGTGGATTTTTGTATAGATAAAAAACTGTTGATGTTGACTTGTTTTAAGTTGCAAATATCAGAATTGGGTTTAGTTAGTGGGGTGGAGGACATGTCCAGGTCTTTTGGTAAATAAATTGGTTTGCCTAGGACAGATTGGTCAAAGATGGTTCGTCTCCCTTTCCTTATCTGGGTAAAAAGCAAGCCAATCTATAACAAATTTCCCTTCTTAGCAACTATGCTCAACACACACACAAAAGGAAAAGAAAACCCGGAGGGAGTAATAATTTTTTCGGTGATATTTAATGATTTATAAAAAAATGTCAAAACTTCTTACACAAGCTTCATAGGATTTTGTTCTTAATTTTGCACTCATTAATAATGAATAAATGATAATATTTCTTCTTTCGCTAAACCATACAGTTATATGTGGATTTGAGATAGTTGACACTGTTGCTTATTTATGGGTATCTTGTTTTGTAGTATTATTGTCATATTATTGTCATATTATTGTTGACAGTTTGCTTTGAATGTTTTACAGTTTTCTGGGTTAAGTTGAGGCAATGGTTTATTTACGCATGGACTCTATATTTGTCTTTGCAGGGTGTATCTGCTGGCTCTGCTCCGCTTGTTTTTTCTGTTATTGAGAGCTGTACTGAGAAATGCCCTATTTCAACATTTTTAAGATCGTGCATATCAAATCGAGATATTATTGCAAGTGATGTCAAAGAATCTTACCATGAAATAATTTATGAAATCTTCCGGATCAATCCTAAGATGCTTCCTTTAGTCATTCCAAGCTTGAGCCAGGAATTACTAGTATGTCAATGTCATCCTTTGGCTCTAATAAACAAGTTTCTTGCAGTTATTCTTCACCATATGTTTTGTAATATTGAAGCCTTACTGCCTTAGTTAATGATATGCAATGATTTGCAGACAGATCAGGTTGATGTTCGGATAAAAGCTCTCAAATTAATTAGAAAACTTTTTGCTCTGCCTGGACACAACATCCCTCAAGAGTACCGCCCGCTTTTCATGGAATTTATTAATAGATTTTCTGATAAGTCATCTGAAGTAAGATCGTGCGCTCTTTCATGTGCAAAAGCCTTGTACGAGAGAATTCCATGCGGGAAAGGATCAGCTGAAGTTCTCTGTAAGCTGTTAAAATTTGATTGTTTCGTTGCGCTCCATGTGTTATTTTCCAGTTTGAAACACTTCTCATAATATTATGTTTTGAATGTTATGCACAATGAGCAGCGGCAGTACAGAGTCGACTCCTAGATTTTGATGATAGAGTTCGAATTGAAGCAGTGACTTTGGTGTGTGACCTGGCAAGATCTAAAGTAAACTCAGTTCCCCATGAGCTAATTTATCATGTTGCAGACAGGCTTCGTGACAAAAAGGTTACTCTAATTCTTTCCTTGCATCCTTATGTTATTCTAGTAAAATTTCCAGAGAGAATACATGAGTCGTAGAAGAAATAGAGCATGCACTGACTCTTTGTTTCTCATGCTCCCCTACTCCCCATTAAAATTAAAGGTATCAGTGAGAAAGAAAGCTTTGCAAAAGTTGCTGGAACTATATCGTGATTATTGTATCAAATGTGTTGAAGATTCAAATATGATCTGGGACCATTTTGAGCAGATACCATGCAAGATTCTGATGCTTTGCTTTGATAAGGATTGCAAGGAGTTCAGGTAAGTGTATTCAGAATAATTTTTTGCTAGTTTGATGAGTAATAGGTTAATGGGTGCAATTTTTTTTTCAGCCCTCAGAGCTTAGAGCTTGTATTAGCTGAGGATTTGTTTCCTGATTCACTTTCAGTCGAGGATAGAACAAAACACTGGATTTATTTGTTCTCTCTTCTTAAACCAATTCACCTAAAGGCACTGAACACTATTCTCTCTCAGAAGAGAAGGTACTGGATTGGGCTGTTCTCTTACTTTCACTGAATTCTGGTTGCTAATTGCATCTTGTGTTTGCTGCAGGTTACGTGATATGTTGCAAGGTTACTTGTACTTGTGGAGCCAGGAAAAGGTATCCAATCTTATCATCTGTTAGCTTGAGTAGTTAAAGACTTTTAGATGTGCTTACTTGATTTTTCATCTGCCAACTTCTCAGGGTTCGAAAATTTCTGTTTTATCCGGCTCTGAAAAATATTAATGCTAAAGCCTCGGCTAGAAGTTGATGAATATAGCTGTTAAGTCCCTAAAAAGAAAGTCTCTCTAGTTTTTCCAATTCGAAATATATATTTATTCTTGGAACACTCAGAGTCCATAAAAATTCATTGTTGTGCTGCCAGATATATTTCAAGATGCACAGACATTATAACCTTGAATTTGAACATAGTTAGCATAACGTGTGTTTATTTTTTACGTTCAATCATATCTTGCTTATGAGGGGTATTTTGGAAGGAAATATTTAGGTGGGGCAATATGTCATAGTTTATTTAAGGAATTTGTACTTGGAATATTCAATATCTATGACAAGTAGCAGTTTGTCTTTTGAAACTAGCTGTAATTCTAGGTTGTTTTATTGCTATGTAAGAGCATCATTAGTTAATCCATTTTACATGTTTGCCAGTATCTCATCACCGCTGGCGCTGTGACACTATCCCAATTAATGAGCTAATGAGCTATCCTGTGACTCCCTGACATCTTGCAGGATGTGGGCTCTGAAGTGACAGAGAGGAGGATGAGAGCCTTAATTACAAAGATATCTGCTTCCTTTCCAGATACAGCACAAGCAGAAGTGTTGTTCCAAAAGCTTAAAGAAGTCAAGGATATTGATATTCTTAGGCTTCTCAAAGAGTTGTTAAATGCTGGAGATGCTCATTCGGTCAGGGTAACTTTGTCAATCCCCTCCTGGTTTTTGATACTTCCTATTGGCTCTCCTTAAACTGCAGTAAAGACATCCTCTATCATGAGTCCTTATGATTGACATTTAACTTTTCTGGTTGGCTAGTGTTAGAGACTTGGAGTTGAATTTATCATGTCTAAAAAGTAGCTGTTAATGTCAGAACAGTGTCCTATGAAAGTTGTTTACATCTTGGATGATATTTGTATAGAAGGATTGGGCTGTTTAAGAAGGAATATTTGTTTTGAGTTATGGCACATCACTTATTAGCAGAAAGAACAAATAAAACTGCCTTTGTTCTGCTGTATCTGGTGACAACCTTGGCAAGCATGAGGATTACCAATTTTTTTTATGATGAGTCATCTGCTTCCTTGTTTATTCTGAAGATCTAATGTGGGTAAAAAAGAATGTCTGAAATAAAGCAATCCAGTAATGTCAGCTTTATTAATTGAAATGAGCAGTGGACATTAAATTCACGAGCATGTGTATGTGTGTTTGTGTAACATACTACTTTCACAGTTTCATATACCACTTCATAAGTCAAAGAATGCCTCCTGCGTTCAACTTCTGTCCCTTTTTTATCTATTTGAATTTTCTACTGTTACCCCAAACTCTTCCAGGTACTGTTATTCAGTATTACTGGGAATTACTGACCCCTTCATGAAAGTTGTGGTTCAGATACCCATAAGTTTTTGTTCTATTAGTTATGAACCCATTATTGGTAGCTTAGCTATTTTGCAGGGCTCTCACACAGCCTCTTTAGACATTTTCAACCAGTAAATCGTGAAAAGCCTTTATTAATTCTAAGTGAAATTGTAGGATTTATACAAGGCTCATTCTTACAATCCAGTTCTGATGTATACTCTCTTTAGCAATCTACAAGCCCCTAGTTTGGTTCCTGCTAGACAGAACAGTTGTCACGCAACGCCTCAAAGTCATTCTAGTTCTTTCTATTAGCCTCACTATGAGTCAATATATATTGATAAAATGAATTGGATAAGATAGCAAAAGCTAATATGACTGTAGATATAAAGGATGCAAGTGGAACCTTTTCTTTTCCTTTTCTCCACGTGACTAAATATCCATGTTCTATTAATGCACTCCTATGTAATGTATCCTCTTCATTGTTCTATTTTCAAGCTATTATTCCTCCATAACTTCCTTTGCCTGATCCCATGTATCCTTTACCCCTTCTTCTCCCCAGGATCAGCTTTTGGCGAAGATCGGAGGCCATAATCCACTTTTCGAGTTCCTGAGATTGCTATCTTCACAGTGTTTGTTGAACATATTTAGCTCTGGGCATATTTCATGCATTGTTGATCACCTCACTGCTGGTGATCGCATTGGGAATAAGCATTTGAAGGATTCTGCTGTGCAACTTCTGCTGGTTAAGTAGTTGTTTCCAACTACTCTATATTTTCTCAATCAGTGTTGCCGCTCTTATTGAACTTGTTTCATTCTTTCAGTTGATCAATTTGAGTCTAGTATGCTTCTTAGATTTACCTTTGGTTCGACATCGAAAAGAGAAACTAAACAAAACTGTAAACATAATTACATTAGTTGAATCGAGTGACTTTTAGTTTTGCTTGTGCCACTCAATGTACTCTCCATCATGAACTTGTTGCTTTTAGAATATGCTGCAGATCAGCATGGTTTTAATTGACAACAGATGTCTTGAATTGCTAGGGCCATTGTGGGAAATATGTTGTGTCATTTGAATTACAACTATACAACTATATTTTCAGTTGATAACACCAAACCCATATAATTACTGACTTCACTTATTAATGACTATTTACTGACGACTGGTATTTCCTGGTTACTCGATGCCTTATGTAGTGGAGATAGAATGTGTCTTCTACATGCTGTTTCAAGAAAATCACAGGCTACAACTGATGTAATTGCATGAATATTGTTAAAGTTACAGAACCATTCAATCCTCTAGATTTTTGAGGTAACCTTTGAAAAGTAGTTCCTTCTGTCATCTGTGGATGCTTTTTAGTGGTAACCTTGAAAAGCAGTCTCATGCCAGTGCATGATGATATTTATAAACATTAAGCTACAGATATTTTAGCAATTTATTGGATCATTTCACTATTGGTTTTATATTTTTATTGATGAGCATGCTGATCTTTATATTATGTTACAATATCACAACTATATGTACTATTAAACTTGGATTTTTTTCTTGATCAGACTATTATTAGTGCTTTTCCATCACTTCTGAGAAGTTCCGTGAAGAAATTCCAAGAATTATTAGTTATGAATGTCATCCCTTTTGACGGACAACTTATCCAGATACTGGCCAAAGAAGGATCCAGTATTTATACTGAGCTCAGGTATTTTTTTCGAACTTGATTATTCTTGTGGTATTTTGTAAGTTCTGGCATAAGGCATTGTAAATCACATTCGTTGATGTGCTTGTAGAGTCTCGCCCTTAGAATTGCAGGACCATGTTTAAGGAAGTTCGAGTTAAGGCTGTATATATAACTCGCTTAAGACTGTCCATATTATCCTCCTTTTCTTGGATTTTATTTTCTTTCCTGTAGATAATTAGAACTGCATGATTTTCTCTTTTGCATTTTAGGGATTAATGAGATTAATTTGTTTCCTAGGATAACAGATGTACCAATGGCCTAATATGTTATCGTATCTTAGGAAGGTAGATTCCTTCTCTGTTACTTATGCCCGTTCTAACTCGTGAGAGTTGCATTGATTCTGTATCTCTTCATTTCTTTACCCTTTGTTTTCCTCAACTCCAACCTTAGTTTACAGAATTAAAACATGTTTGGCTGATTCAAAAACTCTGTTTGGAAACGAGACTTTCATTTTGGTTAGTAGAGATATCTGACGTAACTTACCTAGCTCTCTCTCTCTCCCTCTCATATATTTCTGAGTGCATTTATTTGGGTGTCCATTTTGTGCTGTTCTACTTTTTATTGGACTGAATGGTTTTTCAAATTTTCTTTATGTAGTGATATCTATTGCTTGTTGGAGAGAGTATGCTTGGAAGGGACACGCACACATGCTAAACTTGCTGTTGCTGCAATAAAGACATTAAGTGGTTCTTCTGAGCAAAGTGTCTTTTCAAACTTGTGCAAGGTTTATTTTTCTGAACATCTATATGTAGCTTGATCCAAAATGATCCTAATACATGATGCATTTCATGATTTTCGAGACATTGTTTGCTCATAATAAGCTCACTAAATGTTTTAGGACCACTTTTCCAGTTTTCAGGATCTCACAGATCTGAACTGTTCAGTTGGATTAATTTCTTATTGCATCACATTCTAATTTATGCCCTGCATTTTTTCCATCATACCATTCAGTATAATTTCTCAGTTTAGTTGCACGAACAGTTCTTACAAGCTGGGTTTCGTTTTTCACTAGATTTTGTGTTAGTGGTTGAATTGGCATTTTTATTTTAGATGTAGATTTATATGCATTTTACTGACGTAATCATATGGGAACAACATATAAAAATAGATTGATGTATGCTGTGTAATGAAAATTTTCCTATGTGATACTATGACTCCGTTCTCTTATCATCCTGGAGTACATCTGTGACTGTTTTACAGATGCATTTCTTCATGAAGCAAAATGGTTACTATGTGATCCGATGAATTGTCATGATCAGGAACATCTTCTATGTCAACTTTTGTGAAGGCAGAAAAAGCATCAACTCCATCCTATTTACTTCATGCATAGTTTGCATTTGGCATCAAACTTAAGAGTCAAATATTTCTACTACTTTTCCGTTGCGTGAATCTTTCTTTCCCTTTGCTAAAATCCTTTAGCCTGATACATCTTTGTGATTCAACCCAGTGAGAGATGAAAGCAAGCACATGTTGTTTACTGGACATGCCCCTTTCTTTTTGTTGCTTCTTTCATCTTAAGGTCAGCTGCCTGGCGCACCTCTAGATGTAACCTTAGATTTGAATAAGTACTACTCCTTCCGTCCCACTCCATTTTGCCTACTTACATTTTCACGGTCTTCAATGATCAAGTTTGACTATAAATATCTCTATCTACGTATAATAATACCACATAAGAATTGATATTTAGAAAATAGATGTTAAAAGATAAATCTAACAATGTCTCACATGAAATTTTTATTATATATCATATATTAATTTTAATTTAGGGTCAATGTTAACAAAGTTTGACTTCTAAAAAGTAATTGTGCAATTTAGAGTGGGATGGAGGGAATATACGTTATAAACAGAATTGCAATCTGTTTTGTGAAATGGTGAATCAAGATATCACCA
Organism: Rubia yunnanensis; assembly: GCA_037428765.1. Taxonomy (NCBI): domain Eukaryota; kingdom Viridiplantae; phylum Streptophyta; class Magnoliopsida; order Gentianales; family Rubiaceae; genus Rubia; species Rubia yunnanensis. The sequence continues at coordinate 12,263,278 of CM075067.1, forward strand.
TAGGAATAGAAAGTGGCCTGGCTTGTTTAGTGTTTACATACTGCTGTTTCTCAATGCCATTTGTAGAGTTCTGTAACTTGTCCTACTCAATTTCTCCTCTCGTGGAAAGGTGAGTTGAGATTTAACCATTTAGGGACAGAAAATGGCATATAGTGAGCATAGTTGTATACAAACTGCTGTTTCTCAAGGCCATTTGTAGAGTCATGTAAAATGTCCAACTCTGCCTATCCATCCTCCCCCGGAGTTCTTTCTTGTACATCCCAAGATTCAACGACCACAATTCTTTATTTCACAAGTGGACATGAACTTGTGACTCTTCCTGTAATTTTTGAGCAATTCTTTTCATTTGGTTAGTTATGTTGCTGCTTGTATCTTGTACTTTTTTTGCCTAGTATGCTCTATTATAACTCGAGCAATTTCACCTAAGTGCTGTAATGAATAACTGGTTAGGAAGGTGGTTTTGCTTACTTGGCTTATTCTTTTCTCTAGATGCTTTTGGATTCTCTGCATCTCAATCGGAACATACCTACAGCATTACAGTCTTTGGGATGCATAGCACAACATTGTCCATCTGCATTCAAAGATCAAGAAGAAGAGATTGTTTGTCACATACTTCAGGAAGTATTTCCTTTAGGCAATGTGAGTGCTGGTGCTTGGGATACATCCTCCTCCAAGCAATGTTCACTTTGTAGAGATATTAATTATATTTCACAGTAGTACTCTTTCAACCTTCCCTGATTCCCCTGAGTGCCTATTATGTCTTCTAAAGTCAACCTATTTGCTCATATTTTGGTTAGGTGGGCCAGTCAAATGACCTACGTCTATCTGCTGAGAAGTCGGATTGCTGTGAATATTGCAAACTTAAGGTGAGCTTAACTTTGTCTTTAGTGCAAATGCTAGTAGATTTTGATTTTTTTATGTTGAAATTGTGTATTTTTCCAATCTGGCTCATCTACTTTTCACAAACTTGCTCACGTCACAGTTATTCTAGTCAATCTGAATGCAGTGCACATGTTTAAGGTGTTTGGAATTTTCATGTTTATATACTATGCAAATTTGTTAATTTACCTGTCAGAGCATGCAGAAGGATATTTTTTTTTAATTATAAAAAGCGAAGCTGTTTTCGACTTACTCAACCTTGCCTTTTTAATCAAGAAGGCTACTATCATTTCCATCACCTTCTATTTCACTCAGTTTCTGTATTTCCGCCTTCAAAGATAATTTTCTGTGCGCATATGTTTCACAAAAGAGACTTAAAAATTATTAAAATGTCGCAAAATGGCACAAATGATCAATTCCAGACGGCAAAGAATGCAAGTGGTTGTGTAGATTGGATTTTCACATTGTTCTTTACATCTTTTATCCTTTTAGCTGCATTTCTCATTCTTAGCAAAGATACTAATGGTTCCGTGGGGAGATAAGAATTTTTACTTATGGCTTGCCACTGGTTTACCTTCTTGTTCCATAACAGATTTACCTTCTTGTTTGCATTGGTTTACCTTCTTGTTCCATAACGAACTAAGCTTTCTAGGTTCCACTTCTTGTCATATTCATCTACAACTACATCACTGCATCTTTAGAACTCTGTTGTGTAAACTAAGGTTGGTATTTATCTAGACACTGTAGAGTTAATCTGTGTAGATATCGACCTAGGACTTAATTATATCAAAAGGTTCTTGTGTTGTGAACTGTCTTACTAGTCTAAGAGCAACTCCAGTGGGACAAACTTTGTGCATTGTAACTTTAAAATACCATTTGGATGATTCCAATGTAATTGTGTTAAGTAAAATTTGACGCACACTGTACATGCGCTTTTGAATTATTTTGGATTACTTTCCATTTGTTTTGAAGTCCTTTTCCTTTTCCGCATGCTTTTCCTTTCTTTGTATTTTTCTTTAATTGATTTACTTTATTTGCAAATTGTTATATTTTTTTGTACCTTATTTGCTATAAATCATGTGTAAGTAATATATAATATTTTATTTCTTGAATTAGAATAATATTAAAACTGATAATTCATCTATATTAGAACTTGAGAAAACTGACTGAAAAGTATGCCAAACATAGAGAAACGAAGGGAGTGCATTAGTTTTTCCACGGTTTTAAACAACCAAATTTGATCTTTAATATCTTTTATTGATATTTTAAAAGTATGTGCTATGGCGAATTTAACACATGATGATATTCTTACTTATGTATCAATGTAACTTTATGGTGAACGTTAGTTGTGAATTTGACTTTATAATGTGGATGGTGGAAGGGAATGGGACAATCATAGAGGACGGAGGTAGTAATAGAATGACCTTCAGGTTCTGCCAGCTTTATCCTGAGAAATATTATATAGTATAATGAACTTCACATCCTGACAGAATTATCCAATTACAGCTGATATGTTATCATTTCTGTGCAGATATATGGTCTTAAAACTCTGGTAAAAAGTTTTTTGCCAAACAGTCGTGCTCCTGTTAATCAGAACTTAACCTATTTGTTGGACATCATCACACAAATGCTCCAGACAGGTAGCTTCTCTGATAGAACAGACCCATGGTGAGTTGGCCTTGACTAATATGGAACTACTTTACTACCACATGCTTTTGTCCTACCCCTTTATATTTGCTGAATGTGTAAAAGTTTTTTATCTACTGAATGTGTAAAAAAGATCAGAAGAACTTCTGCTTTTATGTGCAGTTCTTGGTACAAAATCTGAAAGCTATGAGTTTATTGCAGTCACCTGAGTCTTTGGGCGCTAACTTTGACTGTTTGGGTTTTTGTCTATTTGACTTAAAAGGTTCTTAATTTCAATTTAGTGGTTGGTGGTGCTAAGCAACCACTTCACATATCTGATTTGGGGAAGGAAAAATTGGAAAAGAATCTGCAAGATGAAGGGGGAGGTCTCAAATTAAGCATTTTTAAAAAGTACATTTCAGTTTACATAAATAGCACAAAAGTGCAGTATGCATGGCATATTTTCATGGTAGATGTAAGAAACCAAACAGATAGTATATAAATTCTCTGTAGACACCAGCCTAGGTCAAAATTACGCAAATTGTTTTCTTCCTTGCTCAATGAGGACACAGATTCTTCTTAATGTTCATTATCATCACATCCCGTCCCTCACAACGACCTATCATGGGGGCTCCTACACTGGCTTTCCGTCCTTTACATGTGGAAACAGACATTAGTGCAGGAAAAGTTTAATCTCTTATTGCTGCTCTACTTACTTTTTTTTTTAGTTCTCTCCAAATCCCAATGTTTTCATAGGAACACACAGGTGTCTTCCTTTTATTAATCTATTTTGAGCTTTGAGGCTAGTGCCAACACTGTAACTAGTTACTAAGCTGTAGAACTTGTGGGGGTGTGACTGCTAGAATTTTGGTTGGAACTGACCTATAGCCCTACAAGTTTTGCTTTATAGCTTTTTTACTTCTGTTTTGAAATGATTTCAATAGAATGCATTGTTTTCTAACCTAGCTATATAACTAGTATGTTCAGTTCAATAACTAAAGGGCAACCTGTTTTGCAGCCATTCTGACAAAGACTATATTCACTTAGCTGCTGCAAAATCTATTCTCACACTTTCAAGAAGATGGGATCTGCATATTTCACCTCTAATCTTCCGCTTGACAATTTTGGTTGCTAAGGTGAGGATCATCCTGGGAAGTTATTTAAGCAACTTGTTAAACTCTGGTTACATGATTTCCTTGCATGCTAGTTGCTACTTGATATTGTGATGCATGTGAAGCCTGGAAGCTATCATGCTACTTGATTTTGGCAAAATTGTGATGACTTGTTCAGCTAGTTGATTGCTTGGAAATCATATTTATCACAACGTTGTCTTTGAAACTGAAGTAAGTGGCAGATTTCTGTTACATGGCAGAAAAAAAAATACTGACCCAGAGTTCAAACACCTCTCAAGCAAGGCTAGTTCCTGTTCTCTTTCTGAAAAAGAAAAAGAGTGAAAATAGAATATGGAAATTTATAACAAATACATACGTTATGCATGCTAGCTTTTAGAAGCAAGTTATGCAGTCTATGTAGTGGGTCTTTTCAACTACGTATCAATGTCAATGGCTTGCTTCTGCAAATTTGGACTTTGGTTTGGTGTGAAGTATCTAGAGGCATCTGCAAATAAAATTTAGTAAGCTACGTCCACAACATTGCTATGGTCTGCTTGCACTAAATTGAGTTCCGACTTTTTTTCAGGACAATAGTCTGCTGGTGCGTAGAGTGTTTGTCAACAAAGTGCGCAAGCTTCTGAAGGAGCATGCAGTGCCTAGTAGATATGCTTGTGCATTTTCCTTTTCTTCAACGGAACTAGAAGATGATCTGCATGATAATGTAGGTGTACAATACATAATTCAACCGTTTTTGAACTTAGCATCTCTTTTGTTCCTAACAGCTAACAGTGACTTACTTATCTTAGTCACTGAAGTTTATGGGAGAATATGTAAAAGCATATGTTAAAAGAGCTGGAATCGACAACAGTGGCACATCATCAGGAAGTCTGTTAAATCATCCTGCCTACATGATTGTCTTCTTGATCCATGTTATTGCTCATGATACTGCTTTTCCTACCGTAGATTGCCTAGATAACGAAATGTACCTCAAACCTGCCAGGTGGTGTATCCTCTTGTGCTTTTGACATATTTCTTTCTCAACATTAGTTACTGCTGAATATTACTAATTGAGTGGTTCTCTTGTTTAATTAGTTTGTTTTTCTGTCATTGTTTTGGTCAACAGTCCACTGCTTTTTAGCATCCAAGCATTAATAAATGCTGAGTACTATGATAAGAGCTCAGAAGTTGTAAACACTGCTTCATGCTTGCGGAGTATTTTTAGTGCAATTAAAAGAGCTGAAGATGCTATTGATCCTCAAGTGACTCCAGTAAGTATTAAGATGCCCTCAGGAGAGTTGACTATATTCTTGTTAAGGAGATTGTCTTGGTGCATAGTGTATGCATTCCCTTGTGCTCTCATATATACACTGACTAAAATTACACTCTGCTTCATGTCTCAGAAGCTGCATCTCTTAGCAGATCTTGGAATCTCTTTATTGCACTCTTCAGACAGCATTGCAGTCTCGACAACTGACAGTCCTGAATTTATTTGGCTCCCATCATCACTTTATAAAGTGGGTCCTGCTGACAAGGGGATGGTAAGTTCTTCAACTGCTGCTTATATGTTATGCATGGATTTCTTGTCCAACTCACAGGAGTGTTAATATGTTTTTCAGGCTTATTGCACCTCTTTGTCTCTTAATGGAAGTGATGAAACTTTAATCAGAAAATCGAATCGAGCACTTGGAAGTGCTGCTCCACAGGTATAATTTTCTTATTTCATTTACATCATATATTAGCCTGTATGAGGATCTTGTAACTGCAGCTCTCATTTTATGAAGAAACATGGTACAATATGCTGTCAGGAGGATTCCTTGATGACTGATGCCCATAAAACAAGCAAGTCGAACTTGGCACCATATATGAGATCTAGTGCATTAAGAACTGAAATAATTGAACAAAGCAACAAATCATGCTCTCACCGGGACCTGGTTGAAAGATCAGATCTTGATATTGATGTTGGTGGAACATGTTTGGCCATCTCTTCACTCCCTCCTAAAGCTTCTGAATTGCACAGTGACTTCTCTATCGGAGATGAGAATGACATGTATACAATTGAAACTTGTGAGGCCATCAGTACTGAGCAACTTCCATCCTCTTCTGATTCTGCGGCAACAAAGAGTACATTGGGCCAAAAGGAAGTCCTATCTAGCTGTTCAATGGAGAGGGGCGTGATTACACGATCCACCATAAGACCTGCTAAAATTTCCAAGTTGGATGCAGCCAACCATTACAAACTGACAGTGTTAGAGGTAGAAGTGATTCTAGAACTTTCAGAAGGCTGTGCTAATTTTCTTGTTGACATCCTTTGATAAGTTTCTGTACTTTAACAGGGGAGTAAAGAAGAGGTTGAGAAATTAGCTGTGAATCATCCACCACAAGCATCTGCCATTGAGAAAAGGTGTGAGCTCTCAAGTCCCAACCTAATCAGTTACTGCAATATCTTTCTGTGATATTTGTACCAATTAATTACTCTTTGCCATGTAGCTTTGGTCAAATTCAGCAAATGAGGTTAGATTTTATTGTCATTAAGTCTTTTAAGTATTATTCATATGGTGATCAGTTTGATATCAAGACATCAGTTCCCACATTGATTGATGTTAACTAAATAAACTGCAAGTCACCAAACCAACAAAAGCTCCTCATGTAGGGTTGTTTGCTTCCCCCTTATACTTCTTGCTTCCCCCTGATATCTCGTCCAGTTTTCATTTGACATCCTGTTCAGTATTATGACTTCGATTGTTTAGTACTTCTAAATCAGAAGTACGCTAAGGTATTAGAACTGCCAGTACAATCACAGTCACTAACTGTACGGCTTATAAAAATTGAAGACCTTCACTGCTTGTGTTGTTGTTTCTTTTTAGTTACAAATATAAGGGTTTCATCCGACAGAATGGGAATCTTATCCCTTTGGTTGCTTTGAGTGGAATTTTGAGCGACCTATGCGAAGTCTACCTGGGTTGTGATTTGGTGTTTCTGGCTTAGTTAACATCCTCATACCTTTGTTTTTTTGTCTGCACATAATGCTTATCCAACTCCTCATTTCCTCTATAAATTGTCTAGATAGCTCTTAAGAATTTACACTCCTTGAACTCTTAAATTCTTCATTTGACATCTATAAATTGTCTGTAGACCTATTTGTTTCTTGGATGGTAGCTCTGAAACACTTGTTGGACTCCGTAATTGATCGAAAAGAAACATTTTACTATTGAATCTGCTTTTAAGTTCTTATGAATCTAAAGCAATGAATTCGATCCTTTTTCCTACTGATAGGTGGAATTATGACACATTTGGCTCTATATACCCCAAGAATGATAAATCTGATCTATTAATTTTTCTTTCAGTGCGATAATCAGTCTAATTTTCTTATGCCAGTTCTTATGCATACAACATTGTGATTTGTCCTATCCCTAATGGCTTTGTCAATCATTACTACAAGCAAAAGAACTTGTAGGGCCAGAAATGTACATTTTGTTTGTTTTCTACAATAAACTGTTACACTTAAATCAGCATTCAGTTTGGTGTTGACAATCTTGACATGATCTTGTATCAGAGATGCAGAACACTCTTCATTTAGCAGTGGCATCGAAAACCTTGATTTGGTTGGGCGGGACTACATTAGGAAGCCACTGAAGGAGAACATGAAAATCTGCAGCAATCGGGCTCCTTCACTTGGTAATGCATAGCACTCTTAATCTTGTAAAGTCATCTTTGGAAATGTAAGGGTGGAACAAACGTCCTTGTTTAAAATGGGAGTAAAAAACCATTCACTAGGTCAAATTAATGTAGACAGGAATCATAAGTTCAGAGAGAAGCTCGGGTTTAAACAGTTTTGGGAGTAATCTTTATGTGTCTTCTTGATTATGTGGAGCCTGGCAAAACTTACCTCTTGCGAATCACTAGATGTCAAATTTCATTTCTTAGCATATTCATATTGGTATTGTTTCATCTTTGTGCTCTTTTCTTGAAGTAGTATAGCTTAAACCAGCCTAACAAGTTTCTGTGGGAATGACTTAGCAAAAGTTGTTAGATAACCTTGTAATTGACATTCTTTTCTCAGAAGGCATTATGTGTAACTTCTGTTTCTTGAATTTGTTCGACATTGCATTTTCAACATAATACAGACCATCCCCGACTGAGGTCCTTGTTGAATGGGACAGCCTGAAAGTATTAGAGCCTTCTAATTATGGAGTTTCATAGTTCATCAAAATGAAACTTATGAATCAGCAAGTAACGAGCATGTCATTTGACCTTTCTGACTCATTATTATTATGAATGTGACCTATTGAATCTCTGGTTGCAGAGAATAAGGCGCTAAGATCAAAAAATGCATCCAAAGAAAATGTAAGATTCACTTCACTTCATCTATTTCCACAATTTGCTATCGACTAAAATGGAGGAAAAGTTTACTCTCGTATCGTCGTAACACCTTTACTGATCTATTTCAGAATCCATGTTGTCTATTTCAGGTTGGTCGAAGAATGCGGAAAAGGAAATTACCTTTATAAATTCCTGATTTATTGACCTGTATCTCCTGACTCTGGATGTATTCTGTGTAGGGCTATCATAGCCGTTGAAGCTCCATCTAATCTAACAAGTGCACTGGATTTGACTATGAAATTCTGCTGTACGTTGGTATTCCAGGTGCAAAGAATATAGAATGTACATATTGGCAAATTATATGGTATCTCTGGTACCATGAGCATCGTATCCTCGTGATCTTTTGTGAATCTTAAATTGTAAGAATGTGCAACCTCTCTTACGTGAGGTTGTGCATTATTCTAATTTGCTTATAATTACTATATAAATATTGACTGCACAAATAATAGTAATTAGATACACTTTACATATTTATAATGCTCATTCACGGTACCCATGTATAGTAGTATTACTGTCGTGGAGAATATCCAAATGTGTTGCTGTCAAATTTAGGGTGGTGTTATATCACGCCTTGTATTTTACTAGTTTACGCTTTAATACGTATATACATGTATAGTATTAATTATGATTTTTCAAAAAGGCAAAGTCTTGGGAAAGACGGTCTTTCTATAGGCTTATGGAAAGACGGAGTTTAATTCGAATAATAAAAGGTAAAAGGTCTTAGTTGCAACATTAAAAATTTAGTATGTAACATGTAGTAGTTATAAAATTTATAACCCGGTTTATGCAACCCGAAAATTTTATCTTAATTTCTTCTAATTTACACTTTAAACCTTGGTCTTTTCATGACTTATGGAAAAATTGTCTTTCAAGAGACGCACTCTTTCAAAAATAAAAAATAGAAAATTAAAAAATTAAAACCAAATGTTTCGTTGGTGCTGCCGGTGTTGGCACCACCGCCACTGCCACCGTCGGCCATCTTCTCTGCTGCCAGCCTTCTCCGTCTTCTCTGCCACTAGCCTTCTCCGCCACCGTCCTAAACCATCTGTCCCTAATGGCCGTTTGTCTTCCCCGTCTTCTTCGTTGTTCCCAACCATCTGTCCCCAGCCTTCTCCGTCGTCTTCCTCGTAGTCTTCTCCGGTGAGAACGGGAGCAGGGAACGAGCGACAGAGAACCGAGGCGGGAGAACTGGGTGAGGAGAACCGAGTGAAGGAGAAGCCCAACCGGAGAAGGAGAGCAGGGAAAGGAGAACATGGAGAGGAGAAGGAGTTTGGGACCGGAGAAGGAGAATGGGGAAAGGAGAACGGGGAGAGGAGAAGGAGATCAGGATCGGAGAAGGAGAGCGGGGAAAGGAGAACATGAAGAGAAGAATCGAGCCGGTGAGAGGAAAAGAGAACGGCGACGGAGAAGGAGACCGGAGAAGGCGAACTTTTGCCGGAGAAGACAAAACGAGCAATGGAGAAGGAGACCGGAGAAGCGGAGAGAGGAGAGCGAGAACGGCCGACGGAGAAGGAGACCAGAGTTGCGGCGGTTCGACGGAGAAGGGAAACGCGTGGAGCGGTAGAGAAGGAGACCGGAGCGGCGGCAGAGAAGGAGAAGGAGACCGGAGGTGCGGCAGTTCAGCGGAGAAGGGAAACGATCGGCGGCGGCGGTGTACAGCAACGGCGTAGAAGGTTAATAATAAAATTTATTTATTATTAATTAAAACATATGTTCATAGCTTAAATTAAATTAAAAATATATATTGTATACTAAATAGTATAAATATATGGTGTGACATGATCAAGTAAAATATATGACATAATCAATTTTATTTATGTGCATTCACGTGCTGTTCAAACTTCAGTTTGCTTATAATAATAGCAACTTTTTTATCAGACAAAGACGTTTCAATTTGCCAATTGAACCTGTACATCTCCTTTGATTTCCTTAAAAATGTAATATTAAAGCATTTTACATTTGAGGCTTAAAATATAAATATTTAATTTTGGGGTGAAAGTTAGGGACCCATATGCAATTTAACAAAAAAAAATAAATAAAAACCCTCACATTCTGACATTCTACGCATCCTCCGTGTCGATGTCGTTTCCGACCATCCCGCAATCGTCGTCTTCAATTGCTTGATTGTCGATGTCGCTCCACTGCCTTTTTCAAGTCATCCACCATTGTCTTCAATTGCTTGGTCACCGTCGCTGGGATTCGCTGCGTAAGAATTTCAATCGCTGGGCATTTGAGTGGGTCAAACTTGAAGTTGAATCCGGCGATTGAATTGGAGAAGGTAGGGCTGGATGGATGAGATCAAGAGCAAGTCATATATATTGAAAATATAAAATTAAAGCATTTTACATTCGAGGCTTAATATAAATATTTAATTTTTGGGGATTTAAAAAAAATAATCCAGGGACCTGTACGCAATTTAACAAAAAAAAATCAAAACCCTCGGCCTTCCTATGCCATTCTGCCATTTCCGTCGAGATCCTCCGTGCCGATGCCGTTTTGCGACCATCGTGCCATCGTCGTCTTCAAGTGCTTGGTCGCCGATGTCAATATCCTCCGCAACACTGCCATTTTTCTAGCCATCCACCATTGTCGTCTTCAATTGCTTGGTCACCGACGTCAGGATTTGCTGAGCAAGTCAGTCGCTGGGCATTCGAGTGGGTCAAACTTGATGAATCCGGCGACTGAATTAGAGAAGATAGGGCTGGATGGAGGGTGCGAGATGCTGGTGAAGGCAATTGAGAAGATTCCGGTGAGGAGGGGGAGGTTCGAGGAGGCAGCGGTTTCCGGCGGCACAATTCCAGTTGTTAGGGTTGCAGTGGGAGGATGATTCAGATTCATGTGAAGAATAATACGGGCCAGGTCAAATTTAGGCTGAGTACATGAGTTTTTATTGGACCGACATGTATATTGATTCAATACCGATAAATCACATCCAATTAATAAAGGCAAAATCTTGGGAAAGACGGTCTTTCCGCATGCTTATGAAAAGACGGGGTTTGATTTGAATAATAAAAGGTAAAAGGTCTTAGTTGCAATATTAAAATTTTAGTATGAAACATGTAGTAGTTATAAAATTTATAACCCGGTTCATGCAACCCGAAAATTTTATCTTAATTTCTTCTAATTTACACTTTAAACCTTGGTCTTTCCATAACTTATGGAAAGACCGTCTTTCAAGAGACAGACTCATTAATAAAACATCAAATTAAAAGTAAATAATATCTAATAAAAGTTCTAAAACTTCAACTTAAATAATTGTATACCAAATAAAATAATAAAAAATATATTGAACTAAAATAGTAAAATATTTAAGAGTGCGTCTCTTGAAAGACGGTCTTTCCATAAGTCATGGAAAGACCAAGGTTTAAAGTGTAAATTAGAAGAAATTAAGATAAAATTTTCGGGTTGAATGAATCGGGTTATAAATTTTATAACTACTACATGTTGCATACTAAATTTTTAATGTTGCAACTAAGACCTTTTACCTTTCATTATTCGAATTAAACCCCGTCTTTCCATAAGCCTATGGAAAGACCGTCTTTCCCAAGACTTTGCCAATATTTAATAAAAAGCTCTATACATACTAAATAAAATATTTAAACATCAAATATAATTACTAAAAATATTTAAACATCGATATTAAAATAGTTAAACATCAATATTACGATTTAAAAGATCAATTCACACTATTGAAACATCAAGAACATATCAAATAAAAATTTAATATTCAATAAAAAGAAATATCAATATCAATTTTCAAAATGACATGCAGAAAAGCTAGCTAACACATCAATAAAAAAAAATATATCTCAAACTAGTGTTGAAAATATATATTTCACTATTGTTGTATTTGCAATAACTTCTTTGACATTCCACTTATATCCATTGATGTTATTATTTTTTAACATGATAATTTATAGATGTTAGAGGATACGTACCACTTTATGTATATTATGGATGAACAACACATAAAACATTAAACACTCATAACTCAAAATCAAATGGATTTAATGAATCATCACTGACACAACAAAAACATATAAAATTAGCATACATGGAAACCTTTAATTTAAGTTTTAGGTCAGCATATGAAAATGTCAATTACCATAACTATCGAACCATTAAACATCATTCATTACAAAAGAGTTCAAATGCCCTAAAAAATCGCTGACATAAAGACTGAAAAAATCCAAATCAAGCTAAAACATCAATAACAATCCAATGCCTTAGCTCTAACAAATAAACCAACATTTTAAAAATATCTTTCTCAAAAAATACATCTCAAACAATCAAATTCCATTTCCCCCAATTTGTTTCCCTTCGTTGCTCGCTTATTCACAAGCTTGCCTTATTTTCTGTTGGTTTTGAAGAGGATAACTCTTCTACTCCATCAATGCCAAGATCAAAGGTTGGCTCCGATTCCCTGTTCAAGGGAGCACCTTCAAAGAATGATTCCTCATAGCATTTTTTATTATCTCATCAACGGCATCGTAGAGCTCTGACTGGAAAAGTAATCCCGTGAAATAAACATAAAACATCACATATAGTAGTAAAAACATCAATATCGGAAATTAAAATATCACAATAGCACATATAAAATCACTGAAAGCTACATTGAGAAACATCACATACAATATTTAAACCATCAACATCATACACTAAAATATCAAGACAACAAAATTGAACATCAGTTGCATACTTAAACATTAAAACACCACAAGCATCAAATGTTGAAATAAAACATTATACCAACACAGATAAAAAAACTAAAAACTTAAACATGAAAGATCAAAGACAAAATAAGAAACATCAACAACAGTATCCAAAACATCACAACTGAAAAAGAAGAAAACTTACAGATCTTGCTTCCTTCTTGATTGCAACATAAGTGGGCAAGTCTTCTTAGACATCTAAGAAACAACAACACAAAAATTAGCACAAATCATAACAAAACCCTATGATATCACACACAATCAAAAAAAGAAAACTGAACATCAATTTCATACTTACGCATGAAAACACCACAAGCATCGAACACTGAAATTAAAACATCATACCAACACAGGTAACAATACTTAAAACCCAAACATCAAACAGAAAACAGTAAACCAGATTCATCAATAACACAACCTAAAATATCAGAGCTGGAAAATAATAAAGTTTACAAATCCTCCTCTCTTCTTGTTTACAACAGCAGTGGGAAGTCTTAGTAAACATCTAAGATACAACAACATAAAAATTAGCACAAATCCGTAAAAACAATTCACCAAAAAAAATGAATTCTCAAATTTATACACAATGAACAGCAAAAACTCTAAAACATCAAATTGAACACACATAAACCACGATTCAACTACATAATGATTAAAAATTACAAAATAAGCACAATAATACTCTGTATAACCTACACAAACCCTAGAAAATTACATGAACAAAAAAACTAAGCAAAAAAAACAAAAACAAAATATGCATAAAAAAAATCAGAGTGAAGACATTACCTTCGAATATAAACACAAAACGCAGGTTGAATTGTGTTAGATCGCCGGAAACCAAAGCTAAAAAATGGAAAATTCGCTAGAAAATTCCAAAACCACTGCGCCCAAGAAAGGAGGAAGAAAAATGGAGAGGATGTGCGGTTAATTAGAAGGAAAAAGAGGATGTGCGGTTAGTTAGAAGGAAAAAGAGTATGTGTGTAGTTTAGATTTGGAGCTCAAAGAAAATGACGAGAGAAGTTGTGGAAGGCAATGGAATTTTGTGAGGGAAAAGTAAGAGAGAAAGGTGAAAAGTCTAATATTTATACCTGGACTTAAATGTAAATTGACAAAATTACACACCTAGTCCTTGAAATTTTAAAACTTTAATTTGAAAGTCCATCCCGAATTCTTTCCAATTTAATCCTTGTCTCACTGCGAGATCGTTTTGCACAAGACTTTGTCTAAGTATAATCGCAGGGCCAATATTCAATTTTACAAACATTGCCATACTTGAAGCTCAATTTTACAAACGTTACCAATATAACCATATTTACTTGCGTAAGTGCCAATATAACTCTCGGATAAGTTCCAATATAACTCTCGGATAAGTTTTAGTGCAAAAACAACCCCAACTAGTGAATGTAAGTGCTAATATAACCCTTAGACTCCATTTCCGGCATTGACCGTATGTACATCGACCCTAATACCTTTTGTGCTAAAATCTTAAATTGTGTTGACAAATTACTATGTGGGCCCACATGAAATTTGTTTTTACTCTTATTTCATTCAAAATTTGGGCGTACGTGTTTTGTGTCCCAAGTTACGTAAAAACACCACTCCGTCGCTACGTACAAGCTTCGCCGCCGCCGATCTCCAGCTTCAACCCGCCACCGAAACCTTTAGCGTCTTTGCTTTCGTTCTGCTCGCAGCCCGTCCTTTCGCTACTTCTCTTCTTCGGCGAGCTTCTTTGTTGTTCCAGATATGGTTTTCTTCTCCATTCGATTCCACCACTGTTGAACCCATCGATTTTCTGATTGCTTCTCCGGTCTCCCGTCCCTTTGATGCTCATCTTCTCTGGCAAGCTTCATTGTTTTTCTAGATCTGGTTTTCTCCTTTGGTCAATTCCTCCGTCGTTGAACCCTTCGACCACCCAGAACTTCACCGTTGAACCCGTCTGCAGTTTCTCAGCTGTCTTTGATTGTACCTTGTTTGAAAATAATGTTTTTGATAGAATGTAAAACCCAAAAAAATTGTGGCTGTGTTTATTGATATATATAGTGAGTACAAAGGGTATACAAGACCTAAACAAATATGGAACATGATATACTCAAAACCAATCAGAAAGGGTATTCCTTTCTTATCCTGATTCTAAATGATTTGCTTCTCTATTACCCCCCTCAAGCGAAGCGTAGAATTAGTCGTAATGCAAAGCTTAGAATGTAGAAACTCAAATTGAGGACCGAGTAGACCCTTCGTAAAGATGTCAACAAGCTGCAAGTCCGTAGAAACATGAGCAACCTTGAGCTTGCCAGAAAACACTATTTCACGCACAAAATGATAGTCAATATCAATGTGCTCAGCTCTCTTATGAGAAACAGGTTTATGAGCCAGGAAGAGAGCACTACTATTATCACACAGCAAAATGGGCCAAGTGCGTGACGTCACACGTAAATCCTGAAGAAGATTTATCAACCAAGCTAACTCCGCAACATTATTTGCCATAGCACAATACTCAGATTCTGAATCAAAACGAGAAACTGTAGGCTTTTTCTTAGCACTCCAGGACACCAGGTTGTCACCTAGGAAAATGACATAACTATACGTAGACCTATGAGTCTCTATATAGCGAGCCCAATCAGCATCAGAGTAACCCAAAACTGGTAAAGCTGAGGAGTTTGCGCGAAACTGAAGACCATAGTGAAGTGTACCATGAACATAGTGCAAAATCTGAGTGACATCTTGGTAATGGTCATCAGTAGGAGCCTGCATATACTAACTGACCGTATTCACATCATAGGACAAGTCGGGACGTGTGATCGATAGATACTGTAGCGCACCAACCAAAGAACTATTAAGTGTGGGATTTCCGAACGGCTTAGCGGAAGAGCTGGATAGTTGCAAAAAAGTCACAAATGGAATAGCAACATGTGCAGAGTCCTACATGCCAGCTCGCAGTAAAATGTCCCTAGCATATCTGGCTTGACTAAGGAATAAGCCTTCAAAAGTACGAACCACCTCCAATCCCAAAAAATACTGAAGAGTGCTGGGATCAGTAATCTTAAACTCCCGATTAACCCGATCAATAAACTTATAAATAAGACGACCATCATTCCCAGTTAGAATAATGTCACCAATATTAACCAATAAATAGAGTAAAGAGGCACCATGTGAGAAAACAAATAAGGAGGCATCTGAATAACTGCATTCAAAACCCAGTCCAATAAAAAGGAACTGAAACGCTGAAACCAAGCGCGTGGAGCTTGCTTCAAGCCATAAATGGCCTTGCGTAGATGACAAACATAATCAGGACGCATATTGTTTTGTATCCAGTAGGCTGCTACATGTAAACTGGAGACTCCAAAATGCCATTTAAAAAAGCATTCTTCACATCAACCTGTCGCAATGGCCAATTACGATGAACACCAATAGATAAAACAGTACGGACAGTAGAGACCTTCACCACTGGACTAAAAGTATGATCATAATCAAAACCAAGCAATTGCAAAAAAACCATGAGCAATTAACCTCGCTTTGTGTAGGTTAAGAGAGCCATCAGATTTATACTTCAAATGATAAAACCATTTTGAAGCAATAACATTTGCATGGGAAGGACGAGGAACCAGCTCTCATGTCTGTTGAGTGCGCAAAGCATCCATCTCTGAGTTCAGCAACCCATTCATGATCCTTGACAGCCGAGTGATGACTTCGAGGCTCAGTCTTAGAAAATAAAACACTCAGTAAACTAGAAAAATCATATTCAGAAAAATACTTGTAGCGTAGAGAACCAGTATGCAGATAAGTAGTCATCGGATGCTGAGAGGAGAGACCCGCAACCGGCAAAGGCATGGATCCCGAGGATGGCGCAGAAGAAGAGGCATCCGATGATGACGACACTGGAGAAGCAGAGGCGACCGGTGAATTTGGTGAAGACGTCGGCGGCTGTGGAGACGGCGCGTGGTGTACACGCACGGCTTGGGTGGCCGGCGTGTGAGTCAGCTGTAGTAGCATCGTTGGCTATGCTGGCGGCGCTGGATGGTGTCAGACACGCTACTAGTCACCCTGTGGCAAACGTACACAATTTTTTTGAAGAACCCTGAGCTTCCGGTACAGTTGGAAAATTTTAATTTTAATAATAGGTGGTTGTACTGTAGAAGATGGCTCAAACACTTCTGATGGAACAGACGAAGGCTCCAAAAAAGAAGAAACATCCAGTGTAAAAGTTCCAGTACGGGTAGTTGGAAAAAATAACTCATCAAACCGAGCATGGCGAGTGATGTACTCCTTCTTTGTAAGAGGATCAAGAAATCGATAACCCCTGTTCTGAGAACTGTATCCCAAAAATATACAAGACGTACTCCGAGGGGCCAGTTTATGCGCAGCATAGGGCCTCAAATAAAGAAAAGCTCGACGGCTAAATGGATGAAAATTGGAGTAGTCAGGTGTAGTGCCAAAGATAACAGTGATTGGAGACTGACCAGATAAAATTGGAGTAGGCAGTCTGTTGATGATGTAGACCGTTGTAGATAAAGTATCATACCAAAATGAATGATGAATGCCAGAATGAAAGAGCATCGATAAACCTGTCTCGGTAATATGACGATGATTCCTCTCTGCACAACCATTTTGCTCAGGAGTGTAAGGACATGAAAGCTGATGATGAATGCCCTTAGACGCAAAATGAGTCCGCATGCGATGATTTACAAACTCGGTTCCACCATCACTCTAAAATACCTTGATGGTGGTAGAGAACTGATTCTCTACAAGAGCTTCAAATTACATGTATGCCTCCATAAAATCAGACTTTCGTCGTAGGGAAATAACCAAGTAAACCAAGAGAAATTATCAATAAAAATGACATAATAAAGGTACCCGACGTGAGAGACAACATGTGAAGGTCCCCATAGGTCACAATGAACTAAATCAAGTATGCGTGGTGCGCGTTTTAAAATATCATTAAAAGAAAGACGCCTGCCCTTGCCATCTCACAAGAAGAACACAAATGGGGCTCAGGCAGCAAACTGGTAACTGACAAACATCCCGACTTACTCAAAGAAGAGATGATGTTGTGGGGAACATGACCCAATCTACTATGCCAAAGTTCAAAAAATGCTTTAGTATTACTGGATGCAACAAAAGCAGATAAAACAACATCACCAAAATCCAAAACATATAAACCTTCATCAAGGTGGCATTTGCCAATAACATCTCTAGTAAACTTGTTCGAAATGGTGATAGAGGAATCATCAAAACAAAACAACATTCATATCCCGAGTCAACTTGCTAATAGACAACAAATTTTTAGTGATTTGTAGAACCACCAAAACATCAGACAAGGTTAATGAATCAGAGACTCGGAAATGGCCAACATAGGTAATGTTAAGAGTAGAACCATTACCAACAATAACACGCTTGTTACCAGAATAAATAGTTACGCGATCAAGAGCGGACTGGGAAGAGGTCATGTGGTTGGTCGCGCCGGAATTAGCTATCCAGCGAACATGTAGTAAAGAGCCGGGAGAAGGAGTCTGAGAGACCAAGTGAGGACATGTCGAGGAAAAGTGAGCAAATTTCTTACACCATTGACACTGCAACTAGGACCATTCACCTTGCAACTAGGACCATTCAACTTGCAACTTAGGGTAAGAAGAAGCAACATGACCCGAAACATAACATCATTGACACCGTGATTGATTGAAAAGAACCATAATACAAAAGAAAGCCAATCTATTTTTTTAAATTGAAAAATACTAAAATGGCACAATACGCACACCAGCTGAATGAAGACTTGGATTGGCGCAAGAAGAAAGAGGCGCGCGTCTGGGCTACGCGCACGTGGTTGCACGCATTTGTGATGCATCTAGTTAAGCACGTGAATCTGACGTGCATCCTGATCCCTCGAATTATTATTTTTTGACTCGCCGGGAAAGCTAGAAGGACTCCGGAGAAGATCGAGCGGGTGGCAGTGGGAGCAAACGGGCGTGCGCACTCAATGGTTGCTGGAGAATCCCAGGTGGAAGACAGTGGAGAAAAATATATCAGCAGAGGACGGTGATGGCATCAAGGAGGCGTCCGCCAATGACTTGGATCGATGTTGATGAACGGTGATCGACGGAACGACAAAGAGCAGGCGATGAGACCGATGACGACAATGAAGCTTCAGGTGAGACACAAACTGAGCAGAGTTGATCGGCAATTGGTAGAGAAAACTGGATCAGGTTGGAGAAGAAGATCAGTGACAAACGGCAGAAGGTGCGTCGTCGGTGAACAATTGAACGGCGGCGAAAGACGGCGGCAGCGGTGGGCGGCGATCGATCATAAAAATTGACAGAAATTTATTTTGGTAATTTTGGAAAAAGAGAGATAAAAAGCCAGGTATTTTAGAGAGGCCTGACAGATACCATGATAGCATGTAAAACCCATAAAAAATTGTAGCCGTGTGTATTGATATAGAGTGGGTCTCCTGACAGGCGACCTGTCACTTATTTTTTATCTTATATATTGCATTTGTTAAATTACATACAAAATTTAGAAATTTAAAAAATGCTTTTTTATATCATACATTTATATATTTTCACGTTCAAATACATATTATTACTTATTTTAACATATAAAATACAATTTTAAATTATATAAAAAATTACAACATTTAACGTAAATGCCCATATGGACTATCAATAAGCTTATGAAAATGCTGCATTCCAGAGACTTTCTCATTGATATATATATATATATATATATATATATATATATATATATATATATATATATATATGAGTACAAAGAGTATACAAAAATTAAATAAATATAAAACATGATATACACAAAACCAATAAAAAATAATATTCATTTCTTATTCGGATTCCAAATGATTTAGATGTCTATTAGTTTCCATGAAAGTAAATTGACCTTTTCTCTCTGTATCCTTGGTTGTTTAATATTGAGTTTGGAGAAAATTCATAGCTAGTACTAAGTTTGCTCTTTCTCCTTTCACTTGAAAGATGCGGAAAGAGTCTGCAGTTTCTCTAATCTCCGGCAGCATCGGCGGAGAATGGTGAGCAACGAAAGAGAAGAATGAAAAGGGTGGGCATAATTTTATTAGGTTAGGGGTATAATAGTTAATTTTATTTTTATTTTATTTTTTAAGGATAAAATAGTCTTTTCAATTAAATTTAGCCTTAAATTGTTGGAATGAGTAAAATTGCACTTACGTTAACTAGGTTATATATGCCCTTTCAATTATCAAAATATTATATTAACACTTATGTCAAATAAATAGGGTTATAAAAATACTTTGGATAATATGCATATATAACCCTATATGTTGAGGAAAGTGCAAATATAACCTTGAGTTATTTTTTAGTGCAAATATGACCCTATCTATTACACATTAGTGCAAATATAACCCTAAAGCCACTATTCCGGCATTGACTGGCAATTTCCGGCCATTGACCGACCAAAAATGACCAAAATGCCCTTCTAACATAATACAAAATTTTAAAAGACAAAAATACCCCTCACCACCAATCCACCACCATCAATCTGCCACCACCAATCCGCCACCACCAATCCGCCTGCCACCACCTGAGCCCATCCCAGCCACCAGCCACACCACCACCAATCTGCCTGCCACCACCTAAGCCCATCCTCGCCACCAGCCACACCACCACTAATCCACCTGCCACCACCTGAGGCCATCCCCGCCACCAGCCACACCACCACCAATCCGCCTGCCACCACCTGAGCTCATCCCCGTCACCAGCCACCATCACCTGAGCCCATCCCCGCCACCAACCACCACAACCTGAGCCCATCCCTGCCACCAGCCACACCATCACCAATCCCCCTGCTACCACCTGAGCCCATCCCCCGCCACCAGCCACACCACCACTAATCCGCCTGCTACCACCTGAGCCCATCCCTGCCACCAGCCACCACCACCTGAGCCCATCCCACCACCAACCACACCACCACCAATCAGCCTGCCACCACCTAAGCCCATCCTCGCCACCAGCCACACCACCACCAATCCGCCTGCCACCACCTGAGCCCATTCCGCCACCAGCCACCACCACCTGAGCCTATCCCCACCGCCACCACCTGAGTCCATCCCCAGCGCCCCCACCTGAGCTCATCCCAGCCGCCACTACCTGAGCCTATCCTCGCCGCCACCACCTGAGCCCATCCCCGCACCTCTGACCACCAACCCCAAACTTCGCCGCTGCTCAACACCACCCATAGCAAACCCTAGCGCCACCACCTGCTCCGAACCCTAGCGCCACCTCGCACCACCATTTGCTCCAAACCCTCGCGCCACCTCGCGCCACCTCGCGCCACCACCTGCCCCGAACCCTAGCGCCACCTTGCACCACCCCACCATAGCGCCACCAACCCTAAACTCCTCGCCATCGCCGCATCTTCCTCTGCCCTATCCCCGCCTCCACCATCACTAAGCCCCGAATCCACAACACCACCGGTGAACCCCTAGCCGCGAGCTCTCCGCCACCACCATCTGCAGATTGGATTCAGAGAGGGAAGGAGTTTGGAGCGGGGAAGGAAGGAAAGAGAAAAGGAAAGAGAAAAGAAATGAAGAAAAGAGAAAAGAGAAAAGAGAATGGAGCGGAAGAAAGAGAAAAGGAAAGAGAAAAAGGGGTAAGGGGGTAATATTGTCATTTGATAAATGGGGTTTTTTCAGTTTTTTTAAAATCATCAGGGGCAAATTGGTTATTTCACTATATTCCGGCCTCAAACCGGCTAAAAAGGTTATATTTGCACATAACCTGAATAGATAGGGTTATATTTGCACTTTTGAATAGTGCAGGGTTATATCTGCACTTTCTTCAATTATATAGGGTTATATTTGTACTTTTCTCAAATACTTTATTCTTGAAACTTTCATTGAGTAATTCTACTGTGCTTAAGATGGAGAGGCACATGTGTGATCATGTGATGATGCTGGAAAATAGCTTGAAGGTTCAAAATGCTTTTGGACAATCAACTAATCATGTTAGTGAAATAAAAGGCTTCTCCAGCTAATGTTTGTATCGAGGACTTCAATTTCACCGTCTTTGGTCTATTGATGGTCAAACAACATTTTAAACCCTTCAAACTCATTTTATTACATTGTCATACAATCACTTAGAGGTGGCAGTTGAGCGGGACCGGGAAGGAGTGGGACGGAAAATTAATAAGAGAAAAATTCTTGTGAGACCATCTCACCATTGGACCAAACTGTAATAAATAGGAGAGGAACTAAAAAATGGGATCAGACTGTAAATATATAGATAATGAGGGCTGAAGAAAACAGGTCTAAATTTGGGTTATAAGGGAAACGGGTCACCAATCTGATTCATAACCAACTGCCATATTTTGGAAACAAAATCCCCAAAATCAAGGAATCTGAATCCCTATAAAATTCAATCCGATCAAACCGGATTTAATGTCGCAAATCGCCGATCAATCCTCTAAAATCAACGGAATGTCCTCAGGTTTTTAGACCTGGGTCGGATTTGCTTCAAATTCACGTTGGATTGAGCTCAGGTTGAAGCTCGCGATCTCCAAAATCAGGTATGCAATTTTTGCAACGGAATTACATCGGATTTACTCCGGAATCGGATTCAGAGACAAAACTTTGCGATGAAAACATCAAAGAAAACTTCTACATCTGCGAAGGTGAGATATGCAATTTAAGATCTTAGTTTTACAGTTTAAAATCTTAGTTTTAACAGTTGAAATCTACAATCTAAGGTGTTGCTGGTATAAACTATGGAAGATGAAGCAATTCAAGGCAATGAAATTGTTCTGTATGAAGGAGAAAACAACGATTATGTTCAATCTGAAAATTCATCTAGTTTACATCCAGGTTAGGTTTTGATTTTACAGTTAAACGCATGAAGTAGTTGCATGAACACATGAAGTAATGTTTATTTATTGTGAAATTTATTTTGACACATATGGAATTCAGTTATATGCATGTAGTGAAGAAAACGTTGGTGTTTTACAATTTTCTGAAACATATTAGGTAATATGAGGAACAATGGATGTAATTGCATGAACACATGAAGTAACGCGATAATATTCTAATAGACAATTCCCCAGAGGCTGAAATTTGGTTATAAACAAATTGTTGGGAAAATGTTGATGTTTTTTAATTTTCTGAAACATATGAGGTAATATGATGAACAAATGATGTAGCTGCATAAACACATGAAGTAACATGATGGTATTATGATTTTGTTGAGAAAATGTAGGTGTTTTATAATTTTCTGAAACATATGAGATAATACGATGAACAGTGGATGTAACTGCATGAACACATGAAGTAACGTGACAATTATCTGATTGACAAATCCCGAAGGTCTAAAATATGGTTATTTGCAATTTGTTGGGAAAATGTAGGTGTTTTTAAATTTTCTGAAATGTTTGAAGTAACATAGTAAATCAATGATGTGACTGCATGAACAGATGAACTAAAATCAGTTACATTCATTTTGTTAAGACTATTTTCATATTTTCAAAGTTACTTTATCACAATAAGTAATATGTTAAATACACAATGTAACTTAATAAAAATATAATCTGTTGTGATTAATGTCTGAAATTTAATTAGTAGGATATATTATCAAAATATTTAGAAATTGTACAAATATATCAGTGACTTAACAACTGTAAAGGAAGGCCGAACTAAATTTTGAAATACACGAACACACTAATACAATAGTTGATGTAATGAGTTACTAAAAGGATACAATTTTGCAGGACCAGATTCTGTCACCAATTTAAGCGACCTATCGAAAGTTGATGTCACAAATTGCTTCAAAGGTTTGAGAGCAAAAACATTGTTAGAGTTCCATGATTTATACAGAAAACAGTCAAATGCATTGGGATTTGGGGTGCGATGTTCAACCCAAAGAGGTAAAAAAGATGGAACCATCATAGAGAAGTATTTTATTTGCTCAAATCAGGGAAACACAAAATTGAAGAATGAAACACCCGACACACCTTCCAATAACAATATCATTGAAGAGGGATCTGAGAAGAAAATAAGAAAAACAAGGAAAAATGTGGTTACGAGAACTGGATGCAAGGCTGGAATTCAGGTTAAATTTATCAATGTAGCCTATGAAGTTTTGCATCATGTGACATCTCACAATCCTCCTTTCACTCGAGTCGAATGACAGTATTTGCAGAGAAGTGAAAGGAGAATTACCGAAGAAAAAGGGAAAGCTATAGAAGGAATGGAAGGTGCAGGATTAAAACCTAGTCATGGATTCAAGTTTATGGCTTTTGAAGGTGGTGGTATTCAGAATCTAGGATACACGATTAAGGATCATCTAAACTATGTGAACAAGTTGCGCATGAAGGAGATTGAAGGAGGCAATTCTCAGCAAGTAATTGAAAGACTCTCACAAAAGTGTACCGAAGAGGAAGGTTTCTTCTTTAGAGTTAAATGGGATGATAGTGGTAGACTTACAACATTATTTTGGAGGGACTCAATGATGAAGGAAGACTGCTCCTTCTTTGGTGATCTAATGGTATTTGACACCACATACATGTATGATTTTATATTTCGTAAAATACATTTAAACACATGAAGTAACGGCTGGAACACATTAAGTAGTATGTTATATACACGATGTAGATTCATAAACAAATGAAGTAAAAATAAGTTACATTTTTTGGAGAAAATTTGGTTGTTTTTAGATTTGAAAAAATGTATTAAGTAATTTATTAGAAACACGATGTAACAGTATGAAAACATAAATACAAGTGATATAATTCAACTTGATAATTCACAAAAGTCTAAAATTGGCCTATATGTATTTTATTGAGAAAATTGCATTTTAAAGTTTGTTGAAACGTACTAAGTAACATACTAAATAAATAGTGTAACTACATTAACACATGAGTTAACATGATCTAACTTTGTTAAGTGATATGTCAACATACAGGACCAACAAATACAACTTGATTTGTGCTCCAATAGTCGGAATGAACAACCACGGTAATAT
This sequence comes from Rubia yunnanensis, assembly GCA_037428765.1. Lineage (NCBI taxonomy): Eukaryota > Viridiplantae > Streptophyta > Magnoliopsida > Gentianales > Rubiaceae > Rubia > Rubia yunnanensis. The sequence continues at coordinate 12,287,977 of CM075067.1, forward strand.
AGTGATGTTTGGATGTGCTTTCATTGCCGACGAAAAAGGTTCAACTTTCGAATGGCTTCTTGATGTTTTCAGAAAATCAATGGGTGGTAAAGAGCCAGTAATAATATTTACAGACCAAGATCCGGCCATGGCCAAAGCAATCGAGAAGGTAACCATTCTTTAATATGATTGATCCGGACTATAATTGGTTGATATGTTTATGTACTGACCTTTAGTATTTAGTTTAATAGTTCTTGTGTATGTTCACAACATCTAATGTAATTCTAGTAATCACTGTCAATATAAAAAATGTATGATAATTGGAAAAAAAAATCAGGAACAATTACATTTAAAGTTTATATTTTAGTTCGTGTTTAATTGCTTTTAGATCATATGTTTATACATGAACTTGTTTTGAATAAAATTATTCATGAAATTTTATAGGTTAATCACAAACACGAGGCATAGATTGTGCCCGTGGCACATTACACAAAATGCCATCAGTCATTTTGGTGAATTAAAAAAGGATGGTCCCTTAAAGGAAGCATTTGAGCATTGTTTGAAATATTGTAAAAAAGAAGAAGAATTTGAAATGGCATGGAACAATATGATAAAAAATTTTCAGCTTGAAGGCAAGGAATGGTTTAAGAGGCTATATTCTATTAGAGATAAGTGGTGCCCTGCAATGAGCAAAGACTTTTTCTCCACAAGAACTCTTTCATCACAACGAAGTGAGAGCACAAACAAAGCTTTGTCATTCAATGCCAGCAAAATGACAACACTCAACAGGTTCTTAACCATCTTTAATGAGACTATTGATCGCTGGAGAGCAAAGGAAATAGTGAAGGAAAATCAATGCTTAAAATCAGTGCCAAAGTCAGTTATACATGGATCAAAACTACTCAAACATGCAGCTCAAGAGTAAACATTATCAATGTACTATAAGTTTGAGAATGAATACAAGATTGCACAAGCAACAAAAGCATGTAGAGTTTTCACCCTTGGATCAACGACAAAGTATGAAGTAAGTCCAGAAGAAGATGATACAAAAGTTGAAATTGTCACCTTCACACAACAAAGTGGAATGGTGGAAGCTAACCGCTCTTGCAAAACTTTTGAAGAAACAGGTATGTACTGATGAAATGCAATTTACATGTTACCTTATATGTTAATATCTTTAGTTCTTTAGTTTGGATCATTAACTTTTGGTTAAATATTAAGGTTCATCTTTTTGTAGGCAGGTTTCATAGCAAGAATCTGATAATACATCTTATATATATGTCATTAGTTCTTCATTCACATATTTAACTTTAAAATGCAGGACATTATATGCTTTAGAGCTTTAGTTTGGATGTTTATCTAATTAATTTGAATATATGCATGGTTATCTTTTTATGCAAGGAATGCTCTGCTTTCACTGTATCTGTATATTGCACATTAACTCAATCAGTGAGATACCATCACAATGCATTCTGAAGCGATGGACAAAGCTTGCTAAAATGCAAGTATGGGACAAACTGAAAGCAACATAAGAAAATCAAGAAGTAGACAAAACCAAAGACAAAGTTCCACGGCGACACCAAATGGCAAGAAACTACTACAATCTGGTACTAAAATGTGAAGGTGATATAGAAACCCAAAAAAATCTTGAAGAAAGCTTCAAGAAATACAATGAAAAGGTAGACCAAATTCTTGTCTCAAAAAGTACAAAAGAACATGAAAATTCAAGCAGCATAGCAGAATCTTCTATCACTAAACCGCCAACAATCCAAGATCCATCTCCCACAAAGACAAAAGGAAGAAGCAGGAGAATTGAAGGATGGAAGCACAGAAAGAAGACAAAAACAAAGGAGTTTGGTACCAAGACACCAAAGTAACAAGTCTAGACCTATGAGTTCCAATTTGACATTTATCTATATTAACATTATGTACATGAGCAAATCATTTAAATTGCCCTTCAAATGCTTGAAACACCTGAACTAACGAGTGATGTTTAATTAAACAAAAATATATTCATCAAGTAAACTGTGTCTGAAACTAATGACTCTAACAAATGAGCTAAAGTGAAATATACATGAACTAATGTTAGAAAAAGTAAATGAAAATATAAGTGTCAAAAATTGAAGACTAAATTTTTCGAGGGCTCGAGGCAGGAGGTTCGAGGGATCGAGAGCTAAGGCAGGAGGGCTCGAGGGTTTAGAGTTTAGGGGCTCCAGGCAAGAGGTTCGAGGTTGAGGCAGGAGGGATCGAGGGTTCGAGGGTTTAGGGGATCGAGGTAGGAGGTTCGAGGGATTGAGGCAGGAGGCTTCGAAGGCTCGAGCCAGGAGGCTAGAGGGCTCGAGGCAAGAGGTTTGAGGGATCGAGGCAGGAGGATTCGAGGGCTCGAGGCAGGATGACTTTGAGGGCTCGAGGTAGGAGGGCTTGAGGGCTGAGGCAGGAGGTTCAAGGATCGAGGGCTCGATGCAGGAGGGCTTGCGGCAGGAGGGCTCAAGGGTTGAGGTAGGAGATTTGAGGATCAAGGGCTCGAGGTAGGAGGTTCGAGGGATCGAGGCAGAAGGCTTCGAGGGCACGATGCAGGAGGGCTCGAGGGTTTAGGGTTTAGGGGCTCGAGGCAAGAGGCTTCGAGGGCTCGAGGCAGGAGGGCTTAAGGGCTCGTGGCAGGAGGTTCGAGAGATCGAGGGCTCGAGGCAGGAGGTTAAACCAAACTATATACCTAAATAACTGAACAATTTACCTAAAGGACACATGGCTTTGAACATACAAAATATAATTACTAGACAAACTGTTAAACTATAATAGAAACAAAAGAGATAAACAATGCAACTAAATAGATAAACATCAGAACTAAACTCATACTGGAATCATCATAAAAAAATTTAAAGTTTCAATCCATTCTAGAATAATCTAAAAAACATCATTCAGTATCATCTAAAAAACATCATTCATAATCAATAAATCCAACAACCTAGCAAATGGACCATTCAGAATCATCCATAACATTATTTCAACAAATTCAAACATTCAAATCACTCCATAACAAATCCAAATCACATCATTCAAATCAAATCATATCTACGTTGTTTATGGACGTTCCTCCCAGGTCATCCAATTCACCATCTTTAAATAAGTTAAAAGACAGAAGAGGGTCGTTCTGAGGCCGGTACTGTTTCCTTCTCCTCCATTGGTTTCATGCTTCATACCCATAGCAATTAACTTGTCATTCCATTCAATTGGTGATTCTTCAATTGGCGGCGAGTCATCTTGCTGATTCGGAAGTTCTGCACTAGTCCCAACAATAGGTGGCAAGTCTTGCAATGATTTATCCCCAACATCAGGCTTCACCATCTCCAACCTCTAATACATATCAGTGGTAACAACTTCAAAGTTACGCTTCACGATCATTAAGGCCTCATCATAAGCCTGCACAAGAAAAAAATCAATAAATTTATACAGAAAACAAAAAAAATTAAATAGCCAATGAAAGCACAATCAGCTAACCATGAACAATTCATATATAAACCGAAACAAACTATTAAACACCCAAACAGAAAGATAAAGCACATGAACTAACTATACTAAAGGTCAACAATATAAAATAATGAAACTAAAAACCTAAATTAGCACTTAAAAATTTAAACTAAATACTGAAACACATGAGAAATCATGATAACCACATAACTAACAAAGCAAAGACATTAGGTAAAATTTTAAACACTTACATTCTTAGCAAGACTTTTAATCTTGGAGTCAGTCAAAACTCCACGTGGGATTTTGAACTGCAGCACTTCATCACCTTTAGGAACAGAATCAGCTCCAATCTCAGGCTGAGCTCCAACATCACTCTTACCCCTATGACCCTCTTTCATTTTTCTGGCACAGCTGATTAGATAACCCTTCACCATGATTGTCTTATCATAACCTCCTCAAATGTCCAACATCTTGACTTTCTCCCTCAACTTTGCATTAGTCCAATGCTGGACTAGAGGAAGGCATGTTGGCTCCAACACACCACAGACAGGAAATCAGTGCAAATATAGAATCAAAAGGATAAGGACACAAGCACTACAGGTTTTAGTATTATACATTGTTCTTATACCTCCTAATCATTGAGCCAATTTGTCTAACACGAAAGTACACTAGTCGAGATTCTTAATCTCGTCAACATTTTCAATAGCTTCAAGAATTTTCATATCTACTTTCCTAGTAGCTATAGGAGCTAAAAAGTATGAAGAACAATAGATCACAAAAAGTCTCTTAAACTCATCCCCTCCCTCCTTAAGTGCATTTATCCTATCTAAAATCAAGTGAAGGGGTAGATCATATTCATTCTCCCTACCAAACCTAGCCTTGTAACTATCCTTCAATTGCATACCAAAATTTCTCTTCTCCACAACTTTCCTATCAGGGTTTCAAGGCAAGCACAGAACATAATACTTTGTTTATTTTGACAGATTGTACTTCCCTCGGGTATTATGCCTTGGTTGGTGAGTAGTTTTAACCATGGTACATGTGTTCAGCTGGTTAGGGTAGATAGATAATTTGTTACATAATACCCGAGGGAAGTACAATCTCCAATCTTAGCTTCAAAATGCCCCCGAAACCAATGGCTTCAACATCAGCCTTCTGCTTAGCACTGAGATCAGCGCACATATCTGTGATCTTTACATGCTGGCTTCCATACATAAACTTCTTTAAAAACCTAGAAAACAATATAATACAACAAGTTAGTAAATATAACAACTGTGCACGCAAACACCCAAACTAAGAGATAAAACACATCAAGTAAACATACAATAATTTTAAAAGAAAGTTTAATTAATAAACAACCAAATCAATATGAAATTAATAAAAAATCAACTTATTGTTTAATAAAACTAAATAGGTAAACACATAAATAAAATCAGCAAGTACATAAACTATTTATATTGTAACTCTACACATAAACAATTAAAAGTATAGTGAAACAAAACACTGAAAAACCAAAGGTAAAGGACAACATACCTAAACTAATAAATTCTAAATCATTCAAGTTATAATGCAAAAATATTAAAACTGAAATATTCAAAGTATACGTACACACATAAAGTAAAATCACAAATACTTAAAGTAATAAAACGTACCTAGAACCATAACGAAGCTGATTTCACAGACTTGTTTAATCTGGCGTGTCACTTCCGTGCCATCATTAGTGTTCCTCACTGAACGATGAGTAGAAACATTTCTCTTTGCAGCAGGTCCAGAAACACCATCTCTATCCCGCTTGCGCTTTCCCGTAGTAGAAGAATTCTTTGATGGCCCACTCCCATCTGCAACAACATCCTCATTATTGTTCCCATATGACTTCTTCTCAACAAGATTATTCACTGCAGACACCTTCGCTACAGGCTCCATCACAGCTGATTTGTTCGCTGCAGGCTCCATCACAGCTGACTTGTTTGCTGCAGGCTTCAATGCGGCCTTCTTCATTGCAGGCTTCTTTGCTGCGGGCTTCACAGCCGGCTCCTTCACAATTGGCTCGTTTGCAGGAAGCTTCTTTGGAGCGAGCTTCTCACTGCGGGCTTCACAACCGGCTCCTTCACAACTGGCTCCATTGCAGCAGGCTCGTTCACAGTCGGCTCATTTGCAGCTGGCTTCTTTGGAGCGGGCTTCTTTGCTGCAGGCTTCACAGCCAGCTCTTTCACAACTGGCTCCATTGCAGCAAGCTCATTCAAAGCCGGCTCGTTCGCAGTAAGCTTCTTCGCTGCAGGCTTCACAGTCGGCTCTTTCAGAACTGGCTCCTTGCAGCTGTCTCGTTCATAGCCGGCTCGTTTGCAGCAGGCTTCTTTGGAGCCACCTTCTTCGCAACCGGCTTCTTTGGAGTCGCCTTCTTCACAACCAGCTCATTTCCTTTCCCTTCACAAACCTTTTGTTTGCCCTCTTTATTTGCATTCACCATAGCAGGAGGCAGATCAATAAAATCATCATCTTCCATATAATCTTCATCACTAATAATTCGTTTAACTTTAACCTTCTTCCTAACACCTTTATTTTGACAAATTTTCTGACCTACAACACACAAATGAAAAATAAATACTAAATCAAAAATACAAGATTAGAAGCAGAGAAATCAATACATACCAGAATTGGTTTCACATCTCAAACCTTCAATAACAACATTTATTTGGGCACTTATGGGACTTGCAGCAACACAAGTAGAACCTACAAATTTTAAAAATCAACAGATTCTAAATAAAACATAAAGTAATGAAAGATACACAGTAACAAATATATTTAAACGTACCATCAACATTTCTTTCAGCAGAAATCCTTATTTCTTTCAACAGAACCCTCATTTCTTTCAGCAGAAACATTTCCAGGCTCTGATGCAAAAAAATACAAAACTAATGAGTTTAATAGCAAAACTAAACAACAATAAATATGAACTAATAATTCAAATGCTAACCAATATGTTCAATATTAGTTGAAGCAGTAGGACAAATAATCACACGCTTCTCCACAACTGCATAAAAAATGTTAATGTAGATTATAAAGTGAAATGTCCAATCTTAACTAATGAGTAAAATAGCTTAACTACAATAATAAAAGAAATACCTTCACTAATGAGTAAAATAGTATGCATTAACAAAATGTTAATGCATGCTGATCACATCACATGCATCTACAATAACGAAACAAAATGCATAAATACCAAAGGTAACGCACTAAACACATTAAAAAAAATCACTAAACAGTCAAAAGCAAACAAAGAAAATTAGAGTTCCAACCAGTAACTCTATGTGACCTATCTACATCAGATTTACTAGTTCTTTTGCACAATCTCCTCACAATGTCAGCTATTAACAAAAAGAAATTATCAGCAATACATAAAGCAATCAATTAAAAACCAACAAAAAATTCGAATAAAATTCAATCATATTTAAATAACCGTGCTTGTAGTTTTCTTCTGGTTTTTTTCATTTTATTCAAAGGAGGTTTAGAACCCGACAATTACACAATCAATTAAATAAAAGCATAAAGATTAAAATAATTTTTTTTACAAACTAACAATATACATACCGTCCAACAATTTCGACTGCAGTCTACTTGATTTCCTCAAGCAAATTTCATCACCTACATTTGAAAAGTAATCACATAAAAACCGAAACACCTAAAGTACAAAAACCAATATAACTGTGTATATACACATACAGAAAGACAGTGCAAACAGAAAATATATAACATGCGAACTAAACACAAAATAAGCTAACTAAAAAAAGTGCAAACAAATAACATGAAAACTAAACAGATCCTAAACTAAACACAACAGATCTACAACAAAGCCTGAACTAAATACATAAACAACCTAACTAAACACACAAACAACCTAACTAAACACATGAACAACCTATCAGAAAGACAATGCAAACTAAACCGAGCCTAAACTAAACACATAAACATGAAAACTAAACACATTAATATCCTAATATAAAGACAATTCAAACAGAAAACATACAAAGTAAATAGAGCATAAAATAAACCACAAAAGAGGCACAACAAAGCCCGAACCAAACACATGAACAACCTAACTAAACACATGAACAACCTAACTAAATACATGGACATCCTAAATAATTTGTTATACACCATTTCATATATAAAATAAATCAACACAACACAAAAAACAGAGCAAATTCAATAACAATGAACAACACATCAAATCAATAAATAATGAAACAGAAAAATTAAAGAAACCAAACAAAAAACTCTAACAATACAAAAATTAATAAAAAATAGAAAAAATCTTTAGATTCAAGCACAGATGAGGCACAAACAACATCATCAACCTTCAGGCCATCTTCGTTCGATTTCATCATATCTACAAAATGCCGAAACAAAACTCAGAAACACACAATATAAGATAAAAAAAATATGCACAGCCAAATTTACAGAGATAAGCACCAGAATGATATAGAAATCATTGGAGACAAGAAGAAAAACAAAAAGCCCTAAATATAAACCCTAAATCCAGCAAAAATAAGAAATTCTAACCTCTATAGAACCGGATTGAAGAAGGCAATGTAATGCAACTCAAAAATTGCAAATTTGAAAGGATTTGAATAGTTGAATCGGGAATTTATGGCAGCGGTTTTCAGAGGTTTGAGAAAGGGTTAATGCGCGTGTGAGACTGAGAGAGGGAAGGGTTAGTTGGGCGGTTGAATTTAAAAACTGAAAATTGGAAATTAACTAAAATATCTATATTATATAGTATTGCTACCATGCCCCTAAAAATATTTAAATTATGGTGAGACCACGAGCTTGAGTGAGACGGTTTCACCCAAGTCTTTGTAAATTAATAAATGGATAATTAATGGGATCGGATATTTGCTAACCATTAACTTTTGAGATTGGATAGGATGAGATTGAATATATTAATGGAAAATCTTGATCACAATGGATCACAAATTATGTTATCCTAATGGGAACCAATTAAATACCCGATAGTTTTTCATTAAATTCATAATAATTATTTATATTTAAAAATATTAATCCAAAATTTTCTTTTAATTTTAGGATCTCCATTGAAATAAATAAAATAAAAATTAAATCAACTCATTAAATATATTATTATAACATAATCTTGTCTAATAATTAGACGGTCTAAAATAAATTTGCGTGTTTAAATTGAGTTTAGCAATAAAATAATCTTAAAAGAACAAATTTATTAAAACTAATTTAAATTTTATTAAACTAAATTATATTAAAATAACAAAATTGATCTGGCAGTTCAAATTATGGGTGTAAACGAACTAAGCTGTTAGCGAAAAGCTCGAAAACAGCTTGTTAAAAACTTGTCTCGAATTAGAATTTGACTGAGTTTGAGCCGAGCTCGAACAATATTCAAATTTGAACTCGATCTCAACTAATAGTTGTCGTTAGGTTTTTCGAGCTTATCGAGCCAATATAATATGTATAAATATATCAAATATATAGGGAGATATACAAATACAACCCTATATAATTTCAGCAAGTGCACATATAATGCTGAGATAATTTTTAGTGCAAAAATAACCCTAACTACTATACATAAGTGCAAATATAACCCTAAAGACTATATTCCGGCATTAATCGACCATTTTTGGCCACTGATAGAGCAAAAATGACCAAAATGCCCTTTCAGCCTAATACAAAAATCAGAAAGACAAAATAAACCTAGCCCCACCATCACTGTTCCACCTCCACTGCCGCTGCCGTTATACCTCCACCGTCGGGCCACCACCATCACCCAGCCACCACTACCACCCCCTCCACCCCGTTGCCACCACCTCCGCCTCCACCTCCACCACCTCTAGGGTTTCCGCTTTCCCCATCGCCGCCTTTGCTTTCTCCCCGCCACCACCTCTAGGGCTTTCACCTTCCCCTGATGCCTCACCCTCTTAGCCGCCCCACCTCCGTCTTTCTTCCGCCATCACCTCAAGGGTTCTCGCCTTCCCCCGCTGCCTCACCCCCTCCGCCGCCACCACTTTCGGTGAGGATGCTAAGCTGCTCTCCGACGAGGATCAGAACCAGCGGCACCAAATTGGGTCATCGTCTAATCTCAGTTTAGTCCGTCGTCGAATATGTCTTTGGCCATCGCCGACCGTCTATTGTGCATTGCTGAGCGTGCTTCTACACTTGACCTTCCATTGCACTTAAAGGAATGGGAAAAGAAATGACATTTTGGAAAGAAGGAATGGGAAAAGAAACGGCAGTGCTTCTGCACTTGACCTACTTCAAAAAGAAGGGCCAGTTTACTTTTTATTTTTTTCCTTTTATTTTTTGAAGGGTAAAATTGTCTTTTCAATTAAATTCAGCCTCAAACTGTCGGAAAAGGTTACATTTGCACATACACTAGCTAGCTAGGGTTATATTTGCACTTTAAATTATCACAGGGTTATACTTTCACTTATGTGAGTTATGTAGGGTTATATGTGCACTTCACTCAATATAATATGTTATGATGTATACTCTCTCCATCCCGGTATAAATTGCTTATTTGCCTTTTGGGGGTCAAAATTTACAAACTTTGACCGTAAATATATATTAATCTATATGTAATAAAAATATCATGTGAGATCTTGTTAGATTCATCTTAACATCTTTTTTCTAAATATCAAAATTTTTTATGCGGCACTGTTATAGGTAACCAGAGATATTTACAGTCAAACATGCTTATTGAAGACCATGAAAAAGCAATTAAGTAATTTATAGTGGGACGAAGGGAGTATATGAAATAAATATATATTTAATCATGGTTCGAATTTGAGCTCAAACACGAACTCAAACAAATAAATTTCACTCGAGCTCAAACTCAAGCCAAGTTTTTATAGGCTCGATCGAACTCGAATTGAGCCCGAACTCGAGAAAATTCAAATGAGCTCGAACTCGAACAAAGATTGTTCGACCTCGGCTCATTTACAACTCTACTTCAAATGGAAAAGAACATAATCAAATGTGAAAATTTTATTTTTATTAATGAGAAAAAAATATGATAATTAATGATGTTGGTGAATTTGATGTGAGAGACTTGGGCATATGTTAGAATTAGAATGTGGCTCCCAAGGATGGGCAAGTCTCAAAATGGGCTAATGGGAATATTGGATTCCCAAATCCCATTTGTCTTATTACCCAATCCAATGAAACTCAATTCATATAGATCCCAAATGGAAAAAGAAGATAAATTCCCCATCTCATGAATTTATTTTTAATGGGTTCCAATAGCTAATGAGATATATTGACCCTTCTACAATCACTCATGCTATGCCAACTTTCGACCACCAAAGTTGTTCCACTATTTTTCTCAAGTGTAAGCAGAATACTCTAAGACTAATCCTAGAATGGAGGATAAAAACTTAAGAAAAGTATATTAACTAAGTACTAAAAGTGTTTAGGGAGTACGACTCCAACCCTTGTATTATCAACTTTCAAAGGAACTATGCAGTGTTGATAAAACAACCCACCAGATTTCTGCTGGAAGTTTTTGCCTAACTCGCGCTATTTATAGATAAATATTATAAGCAGCGTGACTATTTAAGCTAAGGGTTTTTGCATCTCTTGGAATCAAATCTTTGTGTCTTGCAACTATTTGTTGCTTTTCCAGTTCAGTTGCAACGTTTGTACATTGTGGTTCCATACACCGTATGCTTGCACCAAAGGGTCGCGTCTCTTTGATGATCAACCATCAGTGACCTCATCTGAATCCCTTATCCTTAAACCCTCAACCTTCGCCTTCAATCCACAACCAATGGATCACGCTTAATCTTGTCTTTCTAACTTGTCTGAGCCGCTCGGATGTCTAGTCCTTAATCACACCATCTTTGGTCAAGGATAACCGAGGTTTCCTCCCTTTACCCAAGGTTCACTGCTAACCAATATTTTTTTTATCCACAATTTTCATCCATCTGTCCTTTGTTACACCCATCTGCGCGTCAGACCTGACCATAGGCCACAAAGCTAAAAATATGCATAGCAGACCTCCCCACTTAAGTGGCTAACTTGTTCCAACAATTAGCAATTTAGTCTTCAAATTGCCCCAAGTCTCGAGCACCCATTATGCATTCAAGGCATTATCTCTCTTCCATTGAATTAAGAACTTGGTTTGGCGGTTTTTCTTTCTCCCCCTAATGTTTTATGATTTAGAATGTGCTCTAACTCCTTCTCGTATTGACTTCGAACAACGAGCGGTGCTCATTTTACTTGCACCCTCTTCGAGTCATCATTATTTTCATATAACTTCTTTAAAAAAAACATACATGGAAATTTGGATGTTAATAAGGAAATATAAATCCTTTCCTTGTAGAAATGTGATATGCTTAGAGCCCGGGCCATCACAACCAGTTCGTCATGGATAGATTGAACCTTTCCTAGTTCGCGAACAAGTAGCTGAAGCCCAAAAAAGATGTGGCACAACCAAGACGTGGCCTACGCATACCACGATGGCATAATCAAGAGCTTGTAAATAGAGAAGAGATCACAGGAAAAGGTAGGCACCTTTTTGGCACATTTCGCCAACTAAAGATCTTGACACTAGAATGAAGAGATTGATTTGCTTACATGCTAAACCTTTCTTCGCAGAATACATGCGTTGGATTTACAAGACAAACCCACTGCCTGCACTACACACTTTACCCCTCCATCCAAAGAAGTTACCATTTTCAAGGGTTTTACTGTAGAACAGGTTTCTTTTCTACGATTCTACACCCCCACGTACATGGAAGCTTCATGGAACTCACCAGAGCACTTCTGTCGCAGCTGAAATGTATCTATGGAATGACGATGATATGAGAAACAAATGTAAGTGGCGGTTGCGTGCAGTTTGGGTGGGTTTTTTGTAAGTGGGAAGGAAGGAAGGAAGACGAAGGGCTTGAGTTAGAGAGGGAATGGAAGACAAATTAGGGGTATTAATGAGCTTGAGGGCAATCAGGCCATTACCTATTTTGTAGTTTTTAAAGTTTTTTTGAGGGGGTAAAATTATATTTTAAACAGATTCCGGCCTTAAAATGCTTGAATGGGTATGTTACACCTACACTATATAGAGTTGTATTTGCATTTTCAATTATCAAAATGTTATATTGACACTTATGTGACTTGGGTAGGGTTATAAAAATACTTTTCTCATACTACAATCTATACAATATAAATAAACGAAGACTATAAACATAATTATTACAACGCACCATGACCATATACAAAAGAATTATAAAAATAAATGACTTAAATATCATAGAAAATCCTAATACATTAAAAATAATGAGAAAATGCTTCAAAATAATAATGGTCATATAAACATATACAAATAATACAATTTTCTATACTTTATAAATGAACAAATTTTACAAATAGAAGAATTGAGTAATTGATATGAAACTAGAAACGTGTGTCACTATCATATGCAAATTATCTCTAGGGAACCTAAAAACAAATAACTGAACAACATAACTAATACAGTAAATCCATGAGAAGATGTTTCAAACCAATCAATTAGAAAACTTCAACACAAAAATCACATAAAGCATAGATACATTATATTACTATTTATATAGTGTAAATGACAAGTTCTAAAACATAAATATTAAGTACGAGAGGCACAAAACTAAAAACGCAAATAACAACTTACAAAAAAATAATGTATATGATGCGGGAGATTCCTTTCGGATACTATAACGAGTCCAACCTCTTTGAATACCTACGAAAGTCCCCGGGGGATCCTCAAAGAGAAAGTTGGACGCTCAAGTAAGTGTTTGTGCTTGCTTATGTGTTTTTGGGAGTAGAAATAACTTGCCTTGTTTGGCGTTCTCTGACTTTATTTATAGAAACTTGGTTGTGTGATTGTGTCCCACACATTGTGCTCATCTCTCCTAAATCATGGCCTAGTAGAGGATATCGTGGTGAGTAGTGTCTTTCCACCATTCTTGGGATTGGTTACTTTTCAGCGAAGTGGTGTGGTTGGCCTATGGTGTTTAGCCAGGCGACTTCTGTACCGGGGCTATGCAGGTCATTTATATACCATATACCCCCGATGAGACAGTAATATCTATCTTTTAACAAATTCGATACCCATTTTTATTGTGTTTTCTTGGTGATTAGCTAGTATATTAGATTTTTACCGAATAGGGTGTTTGAATCACCTTGTGTGGTTAATCACCCAAACTCATCCATTTCGTAAATATTTAGTTGTATGTGTGTTTGCTTCTATGATTTGATCATTATTAGGATATTTTGTGTACTTGTCAGAGATCAATCATTGGAGAAGGTCGTTTTCAAGAATGGAAGTAGATTAAAGGTCATTCGTAAATGGTAGTAGAATGAAGGCCACTTATCAAGTGGTAGAAGATTGATTTGATTAGGAAAGGTGAAGAGAAGAAAATAAGAGAGAATGAAGCAAAGGGCAAGACAAAAGCCACATGAACGGACCCAGAAGCACATACCATGCCAACCAACATAGTCCGTATTTTCCAGAAGCCAAGAAGACTGAAGATTTGAGGCAGAGGAACAAATAGTACAAATATGCAAGGACCGTATTTTTTAGAGGTTTCAAATTCCCAAAATTGAGCCTCGAGGAATGGATCATGCAAATATGCATGGCCCATATTTTTTAGAGCGGGCCAAGACCCCGTAAACAAGCCTTTTGGAACGGATAATGCAAATATGCACAAATCGTACCTAAGACTTGGGCACGGACCATACCTGGGACTTGGACACAGACTGCATTTGTTGGCACAAACCTTATCTGGGACTTAGGGCTTGAATCGCATTTGATGGCATTGTCTATGCCACGGGTTTTACTAGGGGTTTTGGCTGACTTTTTACTTTCTCTCTCTCCCCCCAAATAAAAGCATTCCTTTATCCAATGGATAGGGGATGTACATTATAATATAACAGTGTTAGGAAAGAAAGTGTGGTGTCTGCTGATTAGCCCAAACTTCACCATATCACGACTTCTAAAAGCTAAATACTCTCCATCAACATCTTACATAAAAGAAAAACTGGGGTTCATATGCATAGAGATCTATTTTAGAGGGAATGGATCTATTATCTAAAGGTATTCAGAAGATGATTGGTTTGGGGACAGACAAAAATTTTAAGAATGATATTTGGCTTCCGAGACTGGCGAACCAGAGTCATACATTACTGTTAGACAAATTTCCATATCACCTAAATGTCATCTATCTGATGTCTGGAAATGTCACTAAGTGGAATGGATGCTTGATCCTGAACACCTTCGACTCTGAAGAATCTGCTCTCATATTATCCCTACCATGGAGCGTTGACTCCTTGCACCCCGATAGATGGATATGACATCCAACAATTGATGGTTAATATACAATCAAATTTGGATTTAATGTTGGTCTTAACTTCCCAAATTTGTCCTAAGCAGGGTATATGACGTCAAGTTGCTCAGGCCCCTCTCCACACTGGAAGAGATCGAGACTCTAACAACACAACCAAAGTCAAAACACTTCCAATGGAGGTTATGTAAGAAAAATCTACCATCATCAGCAATTTACGTCTCAGACATGCAAATGCTGAAACATTTTACTCAAGTTGTTCCGTGGAAGACACTTCAATGGAAAACTTATTTTTCCATTGTCCTCTGGCACACCAAATTTGGTTTGCTGCAGACCTACATGGCATGATCTTCCATTTTGAGCAACCAAATGCAAGTATGTGGGTTCAAGATCTCCTCATGGAAATGAGCACCCAAGATATGGCCATTACAGCTATTATGTTGTCTCAACTTTGGTACCACCATAAAAAAATATTTCACCGGAAAAAACATGAAATCCAACCTCAACAATGTGTCATATATGCCACAAAAATACTTTCATATTTGGTCAAAGACGGTGCAGAAGAGGGAAAGAAATCACCAAATTTTATATCTATCTGAATAAACCTGTAATGCTTCCACACCTCAGAACTTGATCCACCATTCAGATTATAGATGCACGTTCTGGGAACGTCCGGTAAAATTTTCAGAAAATTTCAACGGTCGGATGTTGAGATAATTCCAATCTACCGAAGTATCACCAGGAAATCCTAAAATCTCCTCTTTCACTATATTTTCTTCAATCTAACTTTGATACTAGTTGTTGGAAATTTTAACCTCGACCTTCACCTTGTCAAGATTAAAAATCCCCCCTTTACTCTCAGAAAAGACACAATCAATAATATAAAGAACAAACACAAATTTTTACGTCGAAAATCCAAATCAGGAAAAACCACGGGAATCCAACGATTCCAATCCACTAGAAAATAGAAAGAGTTTACGATGTATGTTTTATATCTCAACACACAATGTCTCTCAACACTCAATTCTATTCTCTCTAATCAACCACAAACTTTCTATCACTCACACATGGTGGCTAAAGCAAAAATATGAGATATTTATTTTAAAACCCAACCATAACACTAGGTCTAATTCTATTGGGCCTAAATCTCCTAACCCATCTAGAATAAAGACCTATAACTCAATTCTCATTATATTTGGAATTTGAGAAGTATTCCCAACAGATTTTTGCGTGCTTTACTATATGCACTATTGGAAAGCGTTGTGATTCTCCATATATCCAATTTCTCGTTGAAGAACATATGTGTCATCCAAGACATGTTTGGTTTGAGGATATAGCAGCATCAAAGTGAAAAGTGTTTCCTTCTTGTAATGGTTGAGTGCTTTGATTTCTAACCTCCTGACTTGGCGTTGTGCCACTCAATGTTCTTTCTAGATCCGATAGCAGCTTTGTGGCATAGATAACACAGTGTTGAGGTTGAAAGCCATGACTCTCTCCATGAAGAAGCTTATTTCTATGATACCATAGTTGTGACAACAGTGTCGCAACAATTACCATATCCTTTGAATCTAGCTCCAGTATCAAGTTTTTGACCCACAAGCTTGTGCTTTGTTGTTGGAAATGGAAGGTTTTCTCTTGCAGTTTTGATGCAAACCAAGCTTGGTGTGCTACAGGCAGTGGAAGAACAAGTGTTCAATGGGTATATCATCCAGTAACTTAAGTAGCAGGATTCAGCTGACATGTGTCTTTGAAGCAGATTGATTACCGATGGCAGATGGTTCTTGCATAGTCTCCACAGGAAGTGTTTTGAATTTTAATGTTTCTAAATTTTGAATTTTTGATGTCAGTATTACTAGTGTTGGTTCTTTTCAGATAAAGGAGGGAGGGATGAGGGATACAATACGAAAACCTCACCCATCCTCCCACTATTAATGCTCAAGCATAGATAATTTTAGAATATTAGTTAACATCGAGTCGTGAATGGTGACATGATTGTACCCATAATCTATCCTGATATAAAAGCGCAAATCATTTTTCCAGCGCCTGGTTCAGGTACTTTCCCCGCTTTGCCACATCTCTACATAGATGGATATGAATTCCTCCTCCTTTATATGTTGTAGTTTATGTTCCTCTTTCTGCCTCCACGTTTCCCAGCCATTCCTGTTGTCCATACATCTATTTCGCAGTGAATTATCGGAGTTTCCTCCTCTCCTGGTTTTTTCCCTTACAATTCCAAGTTGTTTATTTACTGTACTGCAAGCCGCACACAACATGTTCGATGTTTGTTCTTAGTCGTCGCCCATATTTGTTCTGGGTTTCAAAGTTTGTACCTCGCTTTTCACTGAATGAGTTGAATCTTTGCTGCCTCTTCAATGTTTGTTCTGAGAGTGAATTGCTGTGCTACTGCTAATTTTTTAAAAGTAAACTTCTACCACAGAGCCATTTGATTTTGTCATCAAGGATTTATGGTTTATTGTTTTCCAGGAGAAGGGCCACTTCATATGTGGGGTAAAGTAAAGAATACAAGGAATGACTTGATTATCCAAAGCCTCTTTTGGATTTAAGGTGGTTCTGTTGCTTGTAACCTGTAGTTGGTTTATGTCGTATAAATGTATGAGATGTCGTGGAAAAAGTGTCTTGTTATTTGATCATTTTCATATTGTGAATATATTAGCCAGTATTTTGTTGCATGTGGTGATTGAATCGTATTCTTTTCTACTCAGGTGATTCTGCGGATTCTGGTCTTAGGTTGTCCACCAGTGCCTGCAAATCGTTCACGTGTGAGTACTTGATACGCCGTTGAACGCCATAACTTGTACCCGAAGAGAAAAGCGTCAATTCAAACTCTTTTTGATGAGTGTTTGAGATCCTCACACACCTTCTCTGAGCACGAGAAAGGGTCGTCTGAACTTGTGTTTCCAAACGCTGGGTGGAGCTGTTGACCAACATAGTAGTTCTGAATTTTATTTGAGCAAAGGATCTGCCAAAAAGGTATCACCTCTAAAATTAGGTGATGTAAAATGGTTCCAGCTAAAGAAGATCTTGAGATGGATAGTGATGGTTTCCTTTCTAGGAGTTTGGAAGGAAAGGAAGTATGTTAGGCTTGCGAAATCTGGGTTCTAGGATCACTGCTTCTGTCTTTGGTCATGAGCTTTTCTTGCTCCATTATTTTAATCAACTGAAGTATAGTTTAATAGTAGGGGAAGTTATTGAGAAAAATGTCTCTATTTAGTTCTATTGAAATTTATTTTTTGAGAAGTTTCCCAAGTTTCTGTAATATGTAACAGGAGAATGAGTAGAATTGCTAATCCACCGCCGCCTTACAAAGTGATAAAATGTTTCTTGAACACCCACGGGTGTACCCTAGTGGTTGGGACATGGGTGGGTAAGCCAATAATCCCAGGTTCGATCCTCGGCAGCGGCAGTGTGGGGAGTTCTTGCTTTGCAAGGCTCCCTTGTGCGCACCGAGGCAATGCCAAGCCCATGGGTCCTGGTGCTGGGCTACCGTGATTTACCTCTCATACGATGGGCTGGGTGTGGGCTGGTATGGGCCGCTGAGTGCGAGCGAATTGATCGCCTTTTGCCGATAAAATGTTTCTTGTTTAACTCCTTAAAAATAGTTATAATAGTGCAACAAATGCGCTTTAAAGAAAAGCCATTATCACAGGAACTTCATGCAAAAATGTTTGAGCTCTTTCGGCATATTTTCCTCGTTATCCTCAGAAATATGTTGAAGCAACTTTTCCCCTGAAAATGAAAGTCCAATTCCGTGCGTGTGTTGTTTCTCAGTTTGTGCTTATTTTGCCAGGGGAAATAATTGTGTGTGGTTTTGGATTACTTTATAATGCTTTTAGATCCGGGTAGAGATGGCACAAAGTACAATAACATTCTAGTCTTATCGAATGCATGTATTGATTCATTTTTATAAATTGATTGAATCAATTAAATTAACTTAAAATCAAAATCAAGGAAGACAAAAATAGTTATAGTTTATTAAATTAAATAATTAATCAAATTATATTGAAGTTAAGTGTATTTGGGTTTAGAAAAACGTGCATAGGTAAAAAAGAATGTTTTGCAACCTATTTGTGTAATTTGTTTTTACTCTTATAATATTTGAATTCGATCATATATCACTTGATTATTATTCTAAGTTTATTAACAATATGAATATATTGGTAATATCCGTAAAATTTTATTGATTATAAATATTGTTTAGTTTGAAAATTTATATTAAGATTTAGTGTTATATTTCAAATTTAATGTGCATTGTTTTTTTCCACCGGTAATATAAGAAAGATAATAACATAATGTTTATGAGCATGCCATTTTAATAGAGACATAGTTGATTTAGAATCAGGTTAAGAAATGAATACTTTTTCTGATTGGTTTTGTATATATTATGTTCCATATTTGTTTAGGTCTTGTATACCATTTGTACTCACTATATATATATATAGAGAGATCAATACACACAGCCACAATGATTTGTGGATTTTACATTCTATCATGGTATCAGTCAGGCGTCTCTAAAAGTCTTTGGCTTTTCCCAAAGGTTTTCATTTTTTCCCTTTTTCTAGTGATCGGCCGTGCCCACCTGCCTACATCTTCATCGATCTCTGACGCTACTCTATGCTTGCCAGTTATCGTTGATCGGAATCATCTAGGTCGCTGCAGTCTTCCACCGTCGCTTCTTCTGCTGCTTACTATCTTCTTATTTTTGCAGTCGTTGTTCTCTGTTTTCCATTCAACCACCGCCACCTTTCATCGCCGATCATCAACGTTCTTCTCTTTGTACTCATTTCGTTGATCGAAAACATTGCGTTAAGGTCCTGTATACCCTTTGTACTCACTATATATATATATATCAATACTAACAGCTACAATTATTTGTGGGTTTTACATTCTATCATGGTATCAGTCAGGTCTCTATAAAATTCTTTAGTTTTTCCAAAGGTTTCCATTAAAAAAAATTTTCTAGTGATTTCCGATCAGCCGTGCCCAGCCGCCTTAATCTTCATCGATCTCCGCCGCTGCTCTCTGCTCGCCGATGATCGTTGATCGGAATCATTCAGGCTGGCGCAGTCTTCCACCGATGCTCCCTCTGCTGATTGCTATCTTCCTATTTTTTCAGTCGTTGTTCTCTGTTCTCCGTTCAACCACCACCGCCTTTTGTTGTTGATCATCAACGTTCTTCTCTCGACAATGGTTACCGGCATTTCTCTTCAGTTCTCTGGCCTCTCCATACTGACGACTCCTTATTCCGGTGAATTCTGCTTCAAAATGACGAGTGTGCACATCGCACGTGCCATCCATCTATCTTGCACGTGCATTTCTGGGCCCAATCTGCCCAGCGCGTGATTCACACGCGTCTCGCCAGCAGAAATTTCTCACGTCCTTCATTTTATCGTGAGTTGTAGTAATTTCTTGCGAGTTAAGAAATTTCTAGGGAGTTCTTCCACAACCAGTTAGTGCCTTATCAGTACCCAGTCAACACCGTATTATTTATAAAAAAAACATATTGGTTTCTCTTGTATTATGGCTTCTTTTGTTCAACCACGGTATCAATGGTGTTATATTCTGGGTCATGTTGCTTCCTCTTGTTCTAAATTGCATGATGAATGGTACCAGTTATAGTGTTAGTGGTGTAAGCAATTCGGTCATGCTGCCTCTATTTGTTCTCTTCAACCTCATCTATTGCTTCTCCACCACATGCTCCTCCGCATATTCATTGGATAGCCAATTATGGCGCAACCAACCACATGACTTCTTCTCAGTCCGCTCTTGAACGCGTGACTCCTTATTCTAGTAACAATCGTGTCATTGTTGGTAATGGTTCTACTCTTAACATTACACATGTTGGTCATTCTCGAGTCTCTGATTCCTTATCCTTGTCTGATGTTTTGGTGGTTCCGCACATTATTAACAATTTGATGTCTATTAGCAAGTTGACTCGAGATATGAATGCTGTTATTTGTTTTGATGATTCTTCTTTCACTATTTTGAAATTTTTTACTAGAGATGTTATTGGTAAAGGCCATCGTGATAATGACCTATATGTTTGGACTGTGGTGGTGCTGCTTTATCTGCTTTTGTTGAATCGAATGCTTCTAAATCATCTTTTGAACTTTGGCATAATAGATTGGGTCATTTTCCTCACAACATCATTTCGTCCTCGAGCATGTCTGGATGCATGTCAGTTACTAGTTTGTTGTGTAAGCCTCATATATGTCCCGATTGTGAGATGAATAAAGACAAGCATCTTTCTTTTACTGATAATTTTAAACGCGCACCACGCATACTTGATTTGGTTCATTATGATCTTTGGGGACCCTCCCTTGTTGTCTCTCGAGCTAGCTACTCATATTATGTCATTTTCATTGATGATTTTTCATGGTTTACTTGGTTTTATCCTCTACGACGGAAGTCTAATTTTGTAGAGGCTTAAATGAAATTTGAAGCTTTTGTTGAGAACCAGTTTTCTACCACCATTAAAGTATTTCAGAGTGATGGTGGAACGGAGTTTGTGAATCATCACATGCAGACTCATTTTGCGTCAAAGGGAATTCATCATCAGCGTTCATGTCCTTAAACTCCAAAGCAAAATGGTCGTGCCGAGAGGAAGCATCGTCATATTACAGAGACAGGTCCGTTGATGCTCTTTCATGCTGGCATTCATCACTCCTTTTGGTATGATGCATTTTTTTACAGCAGTTTACATCATAAACAGACTGCCTACTCTGATTTTATCTGGTCAGCCTCAACTCTCTGTTATTTTTTGTACTGCGCCTGACTACAATTTTCATCCTTTTGGTTATCGAGTTTTCCCTTACTTGAGGCCCTATGCTGTGCATAAATTGGCCCCTCAGAGTATGTCTTGTATATTATTGGGTCACAATATCCAGTACAAGGGTTGTTGATGTCTTGATCCTCTTACGAAGAAGAAGTATATCACTTGCCAAGCTCTGTTTGATGAGTTGTTTTTCCAGCTACCCGTACTGGCACTGTTACAGATTTATCATCACTGGATAATTCTGCCTTTTTAGAGCCTTCATCAGTTTCATCGGAGGTTTTTTAGCCATCTTCTTCAGCACAATCTCCCACTATTTTGGAATATTTCAATTTTCACCTGTATCGGAAGCTCAGGGTTCTTCATAAAATTGCATTTGTTTACCACAAGGTGACCGGCAGTGTGTTCAACATCAGCCAGCGCCGCCTGCACAGTCTACGCCACCAACAACGCCTATGACCACTCACGTACGTGTCATTCTAGCAGCACGTGTTTGTCACGCGCCACCCCACCTTCCGTCGGTTTCTTCTAAGATAGAACCAGTCGTCCCTGCTTCTCCAATGCCGCCATCGCTGCCTCCTACACAGTCGCTCCCGTCTGCCTTAGATTCCTTGCCTGCTACCTCAGTATTCAAGCCACCCACGAAATCCGCACCTTCGCCGGTTGCAGGTCCCTCTTCCCAGCATCCGATGAATACTCACATGTGCACTGGTTCTCTATGGTACAAGTATTTTTCTGAGTACGACATTTCTTGTTTACTGAGTGCTTTGTTTTCTAAGAACAAGCCCTGAAGTCGTCGCTCGGTTGTTAAGGATCCTGAATGAGTTGCTGCTATGGACTCAAAAATGGGTGCCTTACGCACTCAATAGACGTGGGAATTAGTTCCTCGTCCCTCAAATGAAAATGGTGTTGCCTCAAAATGTGTTTACCAGTTGAAGTACAAATCAGATGTCTCACTTGACCAGCACAAAGCAAGGTCAGTTGCCCAGGGTTTCTCCTAATTGCCTGATTTTGATTATGATCATACTTTTAGTCCAGTGGTGAAAGTTTCTATTGTTCATAATGTTTTATCTATTGTTGTTCATCACAATTGGCCATTGCGATAACTTGATGTGAAGAATGTTTTTTAAAATGGAATTCTTGATTCTCTAGTTACAAAGACCCCATGCATCCTGATTATGTTTTTCGTCTACGCAAGGGAATTTATGGTTTAAAGCAAGCTCCCCGTGCTTGGTTCAGAGATTTAGTTCTTTTTTTATTAGTCTGGGTTTTGTATGCAGTTCTTCAGATACCTTCTTATTTGTTTTCTCACAAGGCTCCTCTTTGCATATTTGTTGGTTCGTGTTGATGACATTATTCTTACTAGGAATGATGGTCATCTTATATGAAAGTTTATTGATCGGGTAAATAAAAAATTTAAGATTACCGATCTTGGCACTCTACAGTATTTTTTGGGATTGAAGTTCGTTGGTACTTCCGACGGTTTATTCCTTGGTTAGGCTAGATATGCCAAAGATATTTTACTATGAGCCGGCATGCAAGATTCTGTGCCAGTTGCCATTCCATTTGTGGCTTTTTCGCAACTGTCCAACTCTTCCGGTAAGCCGTTTGGAAACCCCACTCTTTATCGTTCTTTGGTTGGTGCGTTACAGTATTTATCGATCACACGTCCCGACTTGTCCTATTTTGTGAATATGGTTAGTCAGTACATGCAGGCTCCTATTGATGACCATTACCAAGCTGTCACTCAGATTTTGCACTATGTACGTGGTACTCTCCACTATGGTCTTCAGTTTCACGCAAAATCCTCCGATTTACCAATTGTAGGTTACTCTAATGCTGGTTGGGCTCGTTGTATAGAGACACGTAGGTCTACATATGGCTATACCATTTTTCTTGGTGGTAACCTGGTTTCATGAAGTGCTTAGAAGCAGCCTATAGTTTCTCGTTCTAGTTGCTATGGAAAATACTGTTGCGGAGCTTGCTTGGTTGATGAATCTTCTTCGAGACTTACGTGTGGTGACACACGCCTCTCCTATTTTGCTATGTGATAGTAACAATGCTTTCTTCCTGGCTCAGAATCCAGTTTCTCATAAGAGAGCCAATCACATTGATATTCACTATCATTTTTGTACGTGAGATGGTGTCTTCTAGCAAGCTCAGAGTTGCTCATGTTTCTACGAACTTGCAGCTTGTGGGCATCTTTACGAAGGGTCTACTCCATCCTCAGTTTGAGTTTCTCCATTCCAAACTTTGCGTTGCAACCAGTCATATGCTTCGCTTGAGGGGGTAATATAGATATAATTGATTTAGAATCAAGATAAGAAATGAATACCCTTTATGATTGGTTTGTATATATATTGTTCCATATTTTTTAAGGTCTTGTATACCCCTTGTACTCACTATATATATACATCAATACACACAACCACAATGATTTGTGGGTTTTACCTTCCATCAAATTTTAACTAATTAAGTGTCTGGACTCCATAATTTAACAACTCATCATCGGTATCAACAAATCTTATCTAAAAAGAAAACTTACCAGTAAATGGACAACTAATCTGTGGACATCGTTTACCATTTGGTAAACTAGTTGGCGGTGCTACTGATAAATCTTATCTTGTATAGGTTAATAGTTGACACTTGGTATACCGACAAACAATCCTGCTACGTATTAATGTAAATTACTTATCGATAGGTAAATCTTATCTAAATAAGACTATCGATTGACACCTGGTTGCTGACAATCTGACTTCATTAATTAACCATTAAGTTATCAGCAAACTTAATTGCGAAATCTAAAATAATAAATATCGGCGAATTGTACGCGATAAAAAAATCTTCTTTATATATAGAAATATTTTCCAGCTCATTTACATTATATTTTAACGAAAATCAGACATAGTATATTTTAACCGTGTGAAAATTTACCGTGGTTATTTATTTAATATATGCTTATCTCAATCTCAAATAGTGAGATTAAAGTGTCGTTAACGTGACTTTTTAATTGAAATAAGTTTTCCGTAAATACCTTAACTTCATAAAAGCCTTTCAGCAAATTTCAAAAGATCAGCTCGAAAATAATTTAGAAAATAAAAGAAACAAAAATAATTCATATGTTTTTTTTTCTTTTTCAGATTGTCATTATCCACATTCCTCTCCCTACTTTCATTTTCTCACTCTAAAAAAATGACAAACAAAGAGCACTGCTCCCCCTCTCATTTATATCTTCATTTCCTCACTCGGTTTGTCATTTTACTGTATTTTCCTCTCATTCTATTTTTGCGGTTCACCACCAAAAACGTTCTAGCAATTCTTCGAGGCAATCAATGGTGGCGCCAACGGTTGCAGTATTAGCATTCTTTAACCAAAGTGAAAATTATGGAAGGTTGCATGCAAACTCAAAATGAAAGCTCTCGTTAGGTAAATTTGGGGATATGTTGTGTTTGCGTGTTGATTTTAGTCGTTGAATTACAGAATGGACGAGATTTTTTAAATTTTGGTTGGAGTTGTTTGATTGTCGGTTGTTTACTGATTTTGATTTTGATCTGAGTTTGCTTTTGATCTTTCCAATACTTGTATATTCAACCATGTTTCAGCTATTTTTAAAATTAAAATCCTTCAAAATCCTAGATTTCTTTCAAGACTGATGGCTATTCCAGGAGGAATTTCTGATAGTACGGGCACTTATGGAGAATCTAACGCCTCACCTGTTTGTCATAGAAAAATTATCATTGTGGAAAATATGTTGCTCTTGAATGCACACAAAGGAAATGAAACTTGAAAATGGTGTTTTAGCTTTGATAAGGATTCTCTCTATCTCCATGTAAAAGATGGTTGCTCACCTGATACAGATGTTATGTATGTTGAACCTATCAAGGTTAAAATTGAACCCACTGAAGAAAATGAAGTGGCACAGAAACTGCTGAAAGATTTCTGTTATGTGCCAACATTTTTACCATTAGATGTCCAAGAGAAGTTTTATCAGGGTTAATATAAGCAGCACCTCTGGCCTTTTTTTCACTACATACTTCCCTTAAGTCAAAATCACGGAGAGCACTATGACTGCAACCTTTGGTAGGCCTATGTTTCTTCAAACAAGTTATTTGCTGAAGGGATTGTGGAAATTCTAAATTTTGAGGGTGATTATTTATGGATACATAATTATCATCTCTTGCTTCTCCCTACATTTTGATGAAGCGGTATTATCGAGTGAAGATTGGATTTTTCCTCCATAGTCCATTTCCTTCTTCAGAAATATGTCGTACTTTTCCTGTCAGAGATAAGATTTTGAAAGGTTTGTTAAACACATATTTGATTTCTTTTCATACATTTGATTATGCTAGTCATTTTTCAACATGCTGTAGTAGGATGTTGGCTTGGACTATGCATCTAAACGCAGGCACATTAGGCTTGATTACTTTGGTCGGACTATCTATGTTACAGTTTTGCCTATAGGAATTCATATCGCAAGTCTTGAGTCTATTTTAAGCCTTCCTTCTACAGTTGAAAAGGGGAGAGAGATTCATAAAGAGTTTAAAGGGAAATAGATAATTCTTGGGGTTGATGATATGGTTATTTTCACAGGCATCGGCCTGGAATTACTAGCCTTTGAAAAATTTCTGGAGCAGCATCCCAAAATGAAGGGAAAAGTGGTGCTGGTTCAGATAGTGAATCCTACAAGAAGCTCGGGAAAGGATGTTTGAGATAATAAGATAGCGACATATTCAACTGTTAGTAGGATCAATCAAGTCTTTGGCAGCTATGACTATGAGCCAATAGTTTTGATTGATCGTCTTGTTGATCGTGACAAGAAATATGCTATTATATTGTGGCTCACTGATGTACAGTTAATGCTGTGAGGGATGGCATAAACTTAGTTCCCTACAAGTATGTTATCTGCAGGAAGAGCTCTTCTTCTTTGGATGAAGCAATGTGTGACGGAAAGGAAATCCCTAAAACAAGCATGCTCATTGTGTCTGAGTTCAGAGGCTGTACACCATCTCTTAGTGGAGCACTTAGGTTGAATCCCTGGGATATTGAAGCAGTGGCATGTGCTTTATCTAAAGCAGTTAGAATGCCAGAGAATGAGAAACACTATCGCCATGTGAGCTCCTATGATGTTTCTTACCGGGCTCACAACTTCTTGCAAGATTTGGAAAGGGCTTGTCTGGACCATTTTGTTAAACACTTTTGGCTTGGGGCTTAGTTTTTGAGTCTTTTCACTGGATCTAACTTTTAGGAGGTTGAGAACAGACCATATGATTTTGAACGTATAACATGTGCAGCTAGAGAGCTATATTTTTGGACTTATGATGGTATCATTGTTCCTGAATCCTCTATGCAAAAAGATTCTAACCATGAGATTTTTTCCATAGTAGTTGCTCTTTGTAGTGATCCTAAGAATACAGTCTTCATCGTTAGCGGGAGGGACAAGGCTTCAGTATGTGAATGGCTTGCACCATGTGAGAATCTAGGATTAGTTGTTCCTTGGTATCATTTTTCATTTCCGTCTTTGTTACGTACGTTTCTTCACTATTTCCTATGTCACAAATGTTTAATTGGTACCTTTCTTTGTTATTCTTGATTGTAGATGGAACAAACCTCTGAATGGGAATCTATGTATGCTGCTCTGGAATGAAGGGCAATTGCAGAACCAATTATATGACAGTATACTGCAGAAAACGATGATTCTTTCATGGAGATTAAAGAGAGTGCACTAATGTGGAATCATGAAGGAGTTGGTCTTGATGTTGACGTGTTCCAGGCCAAGGAGATGTTCGATCATTTGGATAATGTGCTCGCCAATGAACCTGTCATCGTGAAAAAAGGCAAGCATATTGTTGAAGTCAAGCCTCAGGTGCAAATATTGCTCCCTCCCTCTCTTCCTTTTCTTTTTACACTATGTAAGTATTGAAATCATGCATTCGGCTATGTAGGGTGTGACCAAGGGATGGGTTACTGTGGAGTTTCTTGGCCAACTGGCAAGGGGAGGAACTGTTGTGGACTTCTTGTTTGCATTGGAGATGACTAGTCAGATGAAGACATGTTTGAGACCATACTAAACAACATCAAAGCTCCCATCATCCCTTCACCTCCTAAGATTTTTTTTTGCACGGTAGTCCAGAAACCGAGTGTTGTGGTATTCCCAATCCAACCGGTTAATCATTGTTCACCGCGGTGTGCCTGCAAAAGTGATCCCGGAAGTGGTTCCAAAGAAAATACTTTGATGCTCAAGTCATTTCCTTCATTTTCAGAATCAATCCTCTTTAGTCTATTTGCACTTACCTCCATTTGTGTCCTCTCCATTTCTTTTATAGTCGATTATGAACATTGCTCCGCCTTTCTTGGGTTTGCCATCGTGTCCTTGATTGTGGCTATGAGAAGGACATTTCATGGCTCTGAGAAGGATGGTTCGTGGCCGGCACCTGATCATGGTCTCCACTATTCAAGGTTCATAGGTTGACTCTATCTCAGCTCGCATTTCAGGTTAGCCTTAGGACCAGATACAGTTTTGGGCCTGCGGCCTAGTATTTGGGCTAGGTATACACCATAAGCCTCCTAGCCATGAAGATAAAAAAACATAGAGTAATGGCGTCGATTATGGTTTAAATGCAAAGAGACGTTAGCTTTTTGGCTATACCTTTGTCCTCAATCCCTCTTCAAATTTGAAATTTTGATTTTTTAATTCCTCGTCCTTGTTATGTTTATGATAAGGCTATTTGTGAAGATTTTGTTTCTAAAGGCTGGGATTTGATCCTCATGTTTCGCTATTCCATTTCAAATTTTTTAATGTTTTTTCTCGTTTTACTGCTTAAATGAGGAATTTGAAAAAATATTTAAATCTTTTCCTCATTCAGTGCACTATCTTTTCATATACTGCCGCCATTTTGATATATGCAAAAGGTGACTTACTTTTGTGTCAGATTATCATCATTGCATTTTTTTGAACTGATTGTCTTCCTCGATCTTGCCATTTCGGTTTGATATTTAAGTATCCTATCTCATTTTTGTTCCAGCTTTTCTCATCTGTTGCCCAAGCCTTCATCTTCTCTGATCATCCCTAGGTATTCTGCATATCATCTTCCCTCATCGTCTGTAAGAGTAAGTTTTGTCCTTAACTTGATCTCCAATTTCTTTGCTGCATGTTCTGGACTTAATAAGTTGTATTTCTTCTTCAGTTTCTGGTAATTTTAGTACTTGTTGCATTTTTTTACTATTTTCCGATCATCTTCTCCGATGTATCTTCTGTTGAGCTTTGCTCTGAAAAACTTGTATTTTTTGTCTTTAACCCTAATTAAGGTTGTTATTTCCAACTCTAGGGTCCTCGTTTATCCACATGGCTTCCTCTAACTGGATCGAGTCTCCCGTAGAAGATGCTCATTCCAATGGGGATCCCGGTCAGGTCACCGGATCCTCTACCATGCACAATATACTGTCTGGTTTATATTTAAATTACCAGAAGAACTATTTCCCATTTTAAAATCCTTTTAAGCTTTTCGCTCCCATAAATTCTGAATGTGTTCGCATTCCTCCACCTGGCCATATATCATGTTATTTAGCCTATTTGAACTATGCCCTTTATTTTCCTCTCCCCCAACATGTGGTTAATCTTCTCTGTTCGTACAAAGTCGCGTTGTCTCACTTTCACCCCAAGGGCATCGCTATTATAATGGGGTTTCTTCAGGTGTGTGAGAAAGTGAATGTTCCTTTCCCTCTTGAGTTGTTTCCCTATTAATAGGGTTGAGTTTGTGAGTAGTTTTCCTAGTAATGTTGGTCTTTAGCGTACAAAATATTTTTTTGTAAAATTAAATCAAAATCCAAACGTGGTTGTGCCTTCTTGGAACTACAAGGTTCCTAAGTCTAAGCTTCCTGGTCTAAATGTCCATTTTACTACTCGAGATAGAGATCGTGGTCACACTTCGTGCTCATACACAACATCTCCGCCATGCTGACTCTGATGCTAAAGGTGTATTAATCGTTATTTTTTATGTGTTTGATCTGTATTCTCTCGTATTTTGGCAAACAATTTTTTTGTGTTCGTTTGATCTATGAGGTTCATTTTATTTCGGACATGGATCTAGCTGTAGGTGATATTAAAAAATTGCTCTTTGATGGCAACAAAGAGGAGGTGGCTGAGAATATTGTTCAGCCGAATAATGCTGCTGCGAGTAACACCACCAGGGAGGGTGTTAACAAAATGAGTCCTCAGTAATAAGGGTAAGTCTACTGAGGGCGGGGAGATAGGTGGCCATCACCCCGTTGGGTGGGCAGAAGGAGAAGAAGCACAAGATGAATATGAGTGATGGGCTTTCAGGACATTAGCTTCCTCCCGTGAAAAAAATGTGGTAACCAATCTCGTTCGCAAACTCTGGCGCGAACTAAGAATCTTTTGGCGGAGGGGATAATATCTTATATTCTCTCCAACCTCTCTTTGCCCGATACACTGGTTGTGGTAAGCTCATGGCTAAATTTTAGCAAGCTTCACTATATCTTGATATTTTGTATGTAAAATGTTGACTAACTTTGTCCCATGTGTAATAGTTTTGTAAGGTCGCACGAAAGCCTTCAACTCACGAGTGATCTGCTTTCTAAGTTCTCTCATATTGATGAGTCGCTCATGGAGAAGTATAAGGCACAAGAAGCAAAATGTGCGACTCTAGAAACTTCCCTTAAAACCGCTGAGGAGCGTGCCTGGCTCCTAAAATCGGAAGTGACCCAGTTTTGTCCTAAGTTAGAGGAGATGTGCACCAATAGACCTGCTTCCCCTAAATACCCTCAAAATTTGGTAGATCGGCTTTGCAAGACCAATTCTTTCCATAAATTATTTGAGGATGTTTCTAGCAATGCTCACACTGTTGGTTACTTTGAGGTTGTGAAGGATCAACGCGAGTGGAAGCCAACTTGTACGCTGAAGAGTCTGCCTTCTCTAAAGAAGTGACCTTGGAGAAGAATAAGGAAAAACTCAATGAAGCTTTTATAGAAAAGATTGCTGATGGGGGACATTCCTATTCTTTGCTATCGCATCTTGCCAGTCTTCCCTGTCTTCCTTCTGCGGTTGAGCTAAAGGATTGTGAGGAGGATTATCCGGAAGATCTTCTATTTATATCTTGCATTGCTACTCCAACTCCTAATCATGATGTTGGTTTGGTTACTGGGGTTAATGCGAGCATTGAAGCCCCCACTCAACAACCAAGCAAGGAAACTCCCACTCAGCAACTAAGCCAGGAAGTCATTGCTATCGTTGTTCAGCCTTCACTTACCTCCACCTATAAATTTAGTTAATTCCTAGTGTATTGGGCTTTTTGTATTTTTAACTGTAATTTAAGACAATATTTTGGTGTATATTTGTACTATTTGTGTGATTGTGGTTATTACTGTTTTTTTTATCCTTCATCTTTTGCAACCTCTCATCGTACCTATTTTATATGTAGGGTTTCAATATTTTAATTGATCGTAAGTTTTTGAAGTGTCTTGACTTTTTGGGATATACTGGTCGTTTTTCTGATCGCTATGGATTTCCACCCTCTGATTTTCAATGCCATGTTGGATTGATCCGTGCTACTCAGTCATTCACTAAAGAATATAAAGAGATTGTTTCTTCTATTTGCTTCTCTTGCATGGAGTCACTTCTATTATGCCTTGGGTGGCAGCTTCCTATTTCCAATGCATCTTCGTCTGCATCTAAAGTGTGTCCTTGCAGTCAGTTTGTTCCTAATGGTTATAATGTTGAATTGCTTGGAAAAGATATTGTGTGTGGGTTGATTGATCTTGAATCTACTGGCATGTACATGCGATCTCTTAATCTCCCTGCTCGTGTCCAAGAGTGGGCGTTGTCTCTAAGTATTCATCTAAAATACATGCTCCTGGGTATTAATGATCTTGAAGCGAAGTGAGACAAGACTATAAAAGACACCCAAGATGATGTGCACTATTTAGGTAGGATTTGCAACGAGTAGAACGTTCTTATTCAACGTCAACAGTTGACCATGGTGAAGATGCTCCGGCGACAGGAAGAGTCTAGGAATTATGCTACAAGCAAGACTCGCGAGGCCCATCAGAAGACATTGATGATTGATAAAAAATGTGCTTGTATTGATGATTTGTTCGACAATTTGAAGAAAAAGAAAGATAAGTGTGATCACTTTTCATCTTATGCACTCGGTTGGAAAAGTAAGTTTGACGAACAGTTTTCTATAAACACACAGATGCAAAATGAAAATAAGCAACTTCACGCCGAGTGCAATCAGCTTGATTTGTCTATGAACTAACTTGAGCAAGCTTGTGTTGAGTACAAAAATAGACTCCAAGCTCTCCCTTCTTCATCTCGCAGAACTACTAGTCGTAGAGATCTTACTGTGGGAATCAGCGGGCAGAGGGTTAACTTGTATGAGGTTTTCGATCGCATATTCATGGCCTAGAGGACGAAATACAGAATTTAAGGGCTGAAATGAAGTGGTATAAGGAGACTGTTAATGTTATGAGTATACAGCTGGACCGCGAGGAGTTCGGCCCTATAACCAACTTCAAGGTGTATTATGCTAGATATCTTTGTCACATGGAGCAAAGGGGTCTAATACATCATCCTGGTTATTTACACATGAAATGGCAATATGACCATATGGCTAGAGAGTAGCCTGAGGCTGAGGAAAACTGCCGTAGGGCTGAGCACTCCCATCGTAAAGCTGAGCACAGTCACCACTGTAGTGGTTTGTTTTCTTCTGGATCATCATGAGCATTTAGGTGTAGATAATGTGTAATTATTTTTCTTCCGAACAATGATGTTTTTCTTGCGGTTTTTGGATGTTGTGGTTGTCCTTTTTCCGTCTTCATACTTTTGAATGCTCTTGACTGTGTGATTCTCTTTTATTCACAAGATCTCTTTCTCATATATCTATTGTTTTCGTTTTGAGTATTGAAACTCTGTTTATCGCGAAGCCGCGAGATCTATAGCTTGCTTTAGTAATTGTTTCATAGGTATATCTGCCATGTAGAAAGATCTATTGCTTGCTTTATTGAGAGTATGTAATGTGCGAAGCCGCAAGATTTATTGCTTGCTTTTTTCATTGTATTAGAGTCAAGTTTTCCTAGTAGCAATATCTATAGCTTTCTTTTTATTGAGAGTTCAAAATCGTAAGATCTATTGCTTGCTTTTGTCACTTTGTTGTGGGCATATCTGTCTTATTGCAAGGTTCATGACTTGCTTTCTTTTATATTTTACGAAGAGGCAAGTTGAGTGGCATTTGTAATTGATACTTATGGGACTATCATCATGTGTTCGTCTGTTAAGAATCTGTAACTTAGTTTTGCAGCCGCAAAGTATAACTATTTGAAAAGAAAAGATGTTACTCCAAAATATTTATATTGCGATAATATTACCTTTGGCGCAGAACAAGGGAACGAACACCACCAATGATTATATCATGGTTTATATACATTGAAACTATACTATCCTGCCTCTTTTCTGATTCTACACATAAAACTTTCTTAAGTTGACTATGTGCCAAGTGTTAGGAATGTTGCTTCCATCCATTCTCTCTAACTTGCATAAGTTGGATCGGTGCATCTTCGTTATCTTGTATGGCCCTTCCCACTTTAGGCACAACTTTCCCCTTTCCTCAGCTAGGCTAGCTTCATTCTTCTTTAGCACCAGATTACCAATTTGGAATTGTGTTTCCTTAACTTTCTAGTTGTATGCTCTAGCTATCCTTTCTTTGTACTTTGCTTCCTTGATTTCTGCCCCCTGTCTCTTTTCTTCAAGTTCATCTAAGTCCAACCTCACCATCTTTGGATTGATGTCTCCTTTATATTGTTCGACCTGAAGGCTTGATTGTCTGATTTGAACTGGTATTACCGCTTCGTTCCCATATACCAGACAATACTGCATTCTTCATGTTGGTTCTTGCACTTTTGTTTTTTATGACCATAAGGTATTGAGTATCTCATCAACCTAGCCTACTCACTTTCTTTCCAACCGTTTCTAGATACCTTGGGCGATCGTTTTGTTCGTTACTACTACCTGATCGTACGCTTGAAGGTGAGCTACAAAAGTGAATTTATGAGTATTCCCAGTTTCAAACACCATTCTATAAAGACCCCCCTTGTGAACTGTGTGCTATTGTCGGCCACGATGGTTTGTGGTACTTTGAAGCGAAAAACTATATTCTGCCAGACAATTTTCTTGCTGCTTCCCTTGTTACTCTCCTAAGGGCTTTGCTTCTACCCACTTTGTGAAATAATCGACTGTTATAATTAAAAACTTGGAACTGCCAGCATCTTTTGGAAAAGGTCCAACTAGATCAATTCCCCATTTATCAAAAGGCCAAGCTCTGTATATACCTGTTAGTGCTGACTCCGGCTTGTGGAGCATTCATATGGCAGGTTCTACATTTAAGGACAACGTTGTATGTGTCATTAGACATAGTTGACCAGTAGTATCTAGCTCGAATGATCTTCTTTGAGATCGTTCGATACCCTTGATGCGATCCGCACAGTTCTTCGTGTACTTCTTTCAAGATTTCACTTGCTTGTGATAGCCTCACGCACTTTATCCATGGAGATAAGTATCATTTCTTGTACAATGTTCCATCTTTGTAAACATAGGATTGCATTTCTAGCTTCCTAGCATGTACCTTATCTGTCAGCAGCTTCTCCTTATGAAAGTATTTAATCAATGGTGTTATCCAGTTTACCTCTTGTGCTTGTGCTATTGCCACGGTTTTCCTTGCTGTGCTTTTAACCAGAATGACTTCTACTTTCACATCTTTGTGTTTGGCTAATGACTCAAAACCTTTTGTTGCTAGCTTGCTTAAGGCAACTGCCTTCATATTTTCACTTCTAGGGGC
This sequence comes from Rubia yunnanensis, assembly GCA_037428765.1. NCBI lineage: Eukaryota > Viridiplantae > Streptophyta > Magnoliopsida > Gentianales > Rubiaceae > Rubia > Rubia yunnanensis. The sequence goes on from CM075067.1 coordinate 12,322,398, forward strand.
ATGTTGGATGTTGAAGTACTCAAGGTGAGCGATGAATTGATGGACCCTGATTAAATATTTCATCAAGTTCTCCTCTCGCGCATCGTAATCTCCTTGTACTTGCTAGACCGATGTTTGTGAATCGCTGAACGATCGAATGCTCGAACGCTCTTTACTTTCATTTTAACTGTGAGATCTAAGCCGCATATTAACACCTCGTACTTTGCTTTGTTACTGGTATGTGAGATATCAAAGTGAAGCGAGTATTTGTATTCTCCTCCATCTTGGTTAATTAGCAGTATCCCGGCTTCACATCCTTCCTTGCTGGATGCTCCGTCTACGAACAGCTTCCATGACGTTTTCCATTTCGCCTTTCCTTTGTCTACGTCAAGAAACTTCTACGTTCTCACCTTCTGCGCTCCCATGCTTGTCATTTCAGAAATGAAATCCGCCAAAGCTTGTGCTTTGATTGAGGTTCGCGGTTGAAATTAAATCTCGAACTGTCCCAATTCAAGAGCCCATTTGGTCATTCTCCCGGATGACTTAGGCTTGTTCAATATGTTCTTGATTGGGTAGTCATATAAACAACAATCATATGACTGTGGAAATAGGTTTTCAGTCTTCTTGTTGAATACATCAATGCTAGGGTCAACTTTTCAATTGGAAGATACACTCTTTTAGCTTGCTGCATTATTCTGTTGGTGTAGAAAACTGGTATATGCTTTTAACCTTCCTGCCTTACCAGAACTGAGCTTACTGCGTTTATTGAAACCGCCAAATACAAGTATAGTGTTTCTCCCTAAATTAGTGCTTTCAATGTTGGGAGTGTCTGAAGTTGGTCCTGCAGTGACTTATATGCTGATTGACACTCATCGCTCCAGCTGAACTTATTAGCCTTTTAAGGATTTCAAATAGTGGGAAGTGTCTCTCGATTGCTTTTGACACAAACCTACTGAGTGAAGCTAGCGATCCCATTAAGATTTGGACTTCCTTTACTGTTTGTGGTTGGGGAGGTTAACAATTGCTTGTATTTTCTCTTGATTAGCCTCGATACCTTTCGAGGATACCTTGTATCCTAGGAATTTACCTGCCCCAACCCCGATTGTGCATTTTTTTCTGGATTTAGCTTCATTCAAATTGCACTTAATGTATCCAACATTTCTTCTAAGTCATTCACAAAGTCACATGTTTGCCTGCTCTTTATAACCATATCATCCATATACGCCTTTATATTGTGCCCAATCTAGCTGTGTAATGCATTATCAACCACTCACTGATATGTTGCCCCTGTATTTTTCAACCCAAATATATCCCAAAACTTGTTATGGAGGCCATTTTTTCTGCATCTTCGGGGTTCATCAATATCTGATGATACCCTTTGTAAGCATCCCTGAATGTGAGGACTTCGTACCCCGAGATTGCTTCTACTAGATAATCAATCTTTGGCAGGGGAAGACAATCCTTTGGGCATGCTTTGTTTAGATTGGTGAAATCTATACGCATTCTTCACCCAGAGTCTATTTTTTCACCATCACCGGGTTCGCTAACCATTTTGGGTATATCACCTCCTTTATGATCCCAGCTTGCAACAACACCTTTACTTCTTCCTCGATTGCCTTTTGTCTATCACTGGTGAAGCTTCTTCGTTTCTACTTGACCTGCTTGTTCGAATCAGCGATGTTCAAAGAATGAGTTGCAATACTTGGGTTGATTCCTTTCATGTTCTATACACTCCATGCAAATATGTCCTTGTGATTTCTCAGAATTTGTATCACTCTCTGTTTCTCTTGATCTTGAAGATATTTCCCTACACACTTAGATGCATTGTTGTCATCCAAAAACATGTCTTCAATTTGTTCTCCAAGGTTTACTGGATGGTCCACATGGTTAAGTGAGTCAATATTGGTGATAGTACTAACCATTTTTGTTTCTTCTGCAGTTCTTCCTATTTTCATTGCGATGACCATACACTGTCTAGCAGTCTATTGGTTTCCCCTCACCGTTTTGATCCATGTTGGGGTTGGGAACTTCATGATTATTCGTGGGTGTGAATACCTGGCCTAAGCCTACCAAGCATTATTGGATAGGAACTCTATTGACCTATGTATGGAGAAGACTACTTTTTCTGGAGCTTCGTTGGGCACATCCTCTTCATAGTCTACTGTTGTCGTCATCTTTTGATTTTTGTTATGAGTGCTCACTGTGGCTTGGGTTTTGGCCATGGAGCTTCCTGCCTTGCTCGCTTCGTTGTATCTATTACCGACATCTTCCCTCCTGTATTGTCCAAGATAACCATTTCTCAAGTTTTCTTCTATCTGCCTCCTTATATCTCTGCAATATTCGGTATCGTGACCATGATCCGTATGGAAGGCGCAATAGTATTCTCTTGATCTTTTCTCTAGAGGCATTACCATTGGTGCTAGCTCACAGAATAGATCCTTGTTCTCTTGCCAGATCTCCCTTCGTGACTTTATTAGCGGTGTCACTTGGGACAAGATGTTTTGTGTTCCTGCTTCTCTTCCTTTGAAAGTAAAGTTTCCATTCCCCTTCTTTGCTGAATTTCTTTGTGAGCCCTCTATTACTCTTTTCTCGCCTCGCTCCCGCTCTATTTTGTGGATGTTGGCTTCCTCGGTTCACACATATTGTTCTATCATTTTTTGTAGGTCCCTTGGATTTTATGGCATGTTCTTTGTTAGTTCCTTGTAGAGCTCTCCCGATCGCATGCTCCCTGTGAACGCACCTAAAGAAGATTGAAAAGACAGGTCCCGAACCTGCAGACTTTCTATAACGAACCTACTATGATATTCTGCTAAACTTTCATCCCTTCGTTGAGCTATATTTTTCAGGTCTGCGATTGTCTTGGTAAACTTCTGCTTCTGGTAGAAACGTCCCAAAAATAGATCTGACAGTTGTGCCCAAGATGTGATACTTCCGTTTGGTAAAGTTTTATACCACGTGATCATTGTTTTCGACAGAAATATGGGGAACGCCTTACATACCAACTCAATTTCAGCATCGCGGTACCTCATGCTATTACGATAGGAATGTAGGAATTCCTTTGGGTCGGTTGTCTCATCGTTGATTTTGACATGTAATGGTAATTTGAAGTCCATTGGCATCTTGAAATTGCAAAAATGTGGTGCTAGTGGCGACCTGTCTGTATTGACATCTGCTACTGTGTCTCTCAATTCGTCCCCATATTTACGGTCATTATCGTTTTGAATAATTTTTTGACTTACCCTTGGGGACTTTGGTTTGAGAGTAGCTAGGAACTGATTATACAGCTGCTCTTTGTTCGCTTCTAGAAACCACGTGAACGACCTCCTTTCATTTTCCTTGTTCGTGTTAGGAGATTCTGCTTCTTCTTCATCTTCTGTGTCATCCCTAATGTGTTCTTGCTCTCTGCTAAGAATGTGATCCTGATTTTGGCTGGGATGTACATTTCTATTCCTTCCAGCTGTTTGCTCTTGAGTGTGGTGGTTTTGACTTCTTTCACTTCTAGTGAACACCATTATCAACCTTGTTGGGAATGAACGACTAGAAAAAAATTCCGTCCCCACATACGGCGCCAAATGTTGTGGCATTCCCAATCCGACTGGTTAATCGTTCATCGATGTGTGCCTGCAAAAGAGATCCTGGAAGTGGTTCTGGGGAAAAAACTAGGATACTCTAGTCAGTTCCTCCTTTTTCAGAATCAAGCCTCTTTAGTCTAGTTGCACTTACCTCTATTCGTGTCTTCTCCATTTCTTTTATAGTATATTATGAACGTGGCTCTGCCTTTCTCAGGTTTTCCATCGTGTGCTTGTTCGTGGTTCCAAGAAGGACAGTTCGTGGCCAGCATCTGATCATGGTCTCCACTTTTCATGGTTCGTGGGTTGACTCTATCTCAGCTCGCATCGCAGGTTAGCCTCGGGCCCATTTGGAGTTTTGGGCATGTGGCCTAGCATTTGGGCTAAGTATGCACCACCGAGCAAGGCATAATTCTATCTAGGTGGTACCCCTAACGTGGTGCGCTTGCTTCAAGGCCTCGTGGATGCTGCAACTCCTACGACTAGGAATGGTGTTGTTCAATTTACGGTTTCTATAGTTGAGGGTAGCTTCTGAGAGTTGATATAGGCATAATAGAGAAATAGACCGTTGGTCCTTTTGTTGCTGGTGACTTTGGATTTCCAACATCATGGCATAAACTTCTCTTGAGTAAGATTTTACCGTAGGATAGTCCGTGGATTTTCATATCAACGTCATAAGTCATAAGTCATTGAGCCAAGATTCACAAATTAAAGTCATAAACAATCCAAAATTGGCAGATTGATGTGCATGTAAACAACACTCTCTGTGTCTCTCATATAAAATGGTCTGTTTGGCAATTTGAAACACATCCGGTGCTTTAAACTAGATCAGCATGTGAGGCCAAGATGCCAAAAGTAGGAACCAAAACGAATTCACTCAAACCAGCATAAGTTACATAACCCATCAGTTTGTCAATTACCCACAACCAGAGTATCTCCATAATATGAGACTTCGACAATAACAATCACAAATCTTTCCTAACTTATTTAGTATCAAGTTAAAGTATTTGGTGTATTTGGTATATTTAGTATATGAAATCATGTAGTTCGGGGAGACTGCAGCATCAGATATAAAAAACAGAACCCAATCAAGATCATGTTTACCAGAGTTTGCCAGATGCTATTACCATAGTGAACAATACAACCTTTTCCTATTGGATGAATACATATTTCTGCTACACATACAACGAATACTACTGTTAGTATATCTTTAATCGTCTTCATCCAATTGCCAACTCTGAGAAAGCCATGATGCAGGCAATTAGTCCAGTGGTACTGCAAACCACTACACTGAGAAGACTATCTCAAACAATCATTGAACCTCAGAGAACGTGCCTGCTTTAAACTTCTTGCACAAAGTGTAAGCTGCTGCTGCTATTCTCTCTTCATCCTTCATCAATGCCAAAAATGATGTTTCAACCGATTTAATTGCATCAATAGCAAAATTACTTGACCTTTTAGGAAACTGTTTTTACCTTTCCCTGGAAACTTACTACGAGAGAACCATTTCTGGATGGACGATAAGCCCCTTCATATTACAAGTAAAAGGAGTGCACGATTAGTCATACTAGGAACAGCTGCATGTTATGTTAAACCAGAAAAGAAAAATGACACAGCCTCTTACCAATATATAGATCTGGAAATTCTAGACCGAGTTTTGATAAGGGTTGAGCCACTTCTACCTGCATACCATGTCGCACAAGCATTTTGCTATAAAATAACACGGATGCATTAGGAAAGAACAGCAACTAAAACGAAGCCATCAATACTTACGTCCAAAAGGTTTGTGGACAACTGTTTTGATTTGAATGGTTTCAGCATCACAAGCAAGGAGTTGGAACTTGATAGTTCAATCAGACAGTTCCACTGGACATCCAGCTCAGCAACATTTGTTGCTGTTAGGCATATAACATTGTGGCATTTAATCTACAAATAAAAAAAAGAGACGTAAATGGCATAATGATTAGCGCATGGTTATAAGAAGGAAGTCACAGAAAAGAATATAAAGCAATTCATCAACCAAATACTATAGCACCTTTGAATAGAATAAAGAATATAAAGAGAACATAAGATAGCAATTAGAGAAGGAGATAAAAAGCTTTTAGATACCACTCAAGGTATCAGCATGATAATTCTCTAACTTACTCAGCTTTTGTCAAACAATAGGCTAATAGAAAGCAAGTCTATAGAAAGGGTAACAGCTTGGTGAAGTTTATGAATCCATAAATAAAGAATAAAGGACTCTCATCTGACTTTAAGATCAAATTCATACTAGCGCATTATCAATAAAACCACATACCAAAGGCCAAGGTAGCTTTTCATGGTGCAGTAATTCAGTAATACCCTCGGGCAGTAGAGCCATCTGCAACGCAAATATACGCATGTTAACACCATACCAGAAGTCAAATGCATGGTATACTTGAAAATTAATTGTCCAACTGTGCCAAACTTTCAATTAACCATTAATAATTTTTCAAATTAACGCTCTCCCCACACTCTCCCTTACCTAGTTTTCCAAGGCGATAAGATCTGAGCTTAATTAGTTCCAATGTTCCATAGGGCCACAAAATATTCGTAGACAAAAACAATAAGCACTTGTGTACATTGTTGAGATTGAACAACAAAGATTAACTCACTTCTTGAAACATAATGTCCTTCTACAAAGATTACTTAACAGTCACTGCCATTTTTCCCCTATCTCTATGTTGGCAAGCAATAATTATAGTTTAAAGGATCTTGGGGCTTTATCTTAAAACCCATCCGTAATAAGTGGAGTTGTCCAAGATCTTATATATTAAGCCAAATTCATTTGGAGGGTGATGTGGGATAGTTTCAACACGCTTACCTCACCGGCAATGTCAACATTCCACAAATAATATAGGGAATCTCAACACCATACCACAACCCACAAACCTGGGACTATGATAGTATGTTAAAGGATTTTGAGGCTCCATGATAAAACCAATTTGTACTAATAAGTGGTGTTGCCTAAGATCTTAGATACTAATTTCATTCAAGGTGGCAATGTGGTATAATATAGCTTTTGGCTTGTCTATCCTTTTATAAATTAGAAAGAAAAAATATAGTACATAGGAGAGAGGACATAAACCTAATCTTCTCCAGAGTGAAAATTTGACCAATTTAATAAATACGAAGGAAGCCAAACAATTTTAACAGAAATACAGGAGTAATTTTCATTCTCTTATATAATGATCAGTAAAGCTCTCCATGTGATAACATAAGTTGAATACAGAATTTAAACACTGATCCAGCTCACTGCACACAAATGTAGGTCAATAATTCACAAAATCACATATTTTGAGCAGCTATGATTATGATTATGATCCCCAGCTCAACGTTACGAAAGTCTTACCTCGTCTCTATCCCCAGTGCACTTTTCACCGATGTGATGTCTCAAGTATTCTTCAAACTCTTCATCGGGGACCTGTTGTAAACAGAAGGAAAGCAGAAAATGATGATAATAATAAGTCATAATAAAAAATAAACAGCGCTGGAAGCATAAAACCGTTTCTTCATAAACTGTCTTTAAAAAAAGAAAAATACATGACAGCCGACAGAAAACTATCAACAAGCAGAGCTCCGTCAAAAAACAGAAGGTTCCATGTTTCCCATACAAACCCCAAACTCAGAGAAACTTCCCCCAGATTACGGAATCAATATACAATTTCATGATGCAGAGCAATATGATTAACCGAGCAAGACTGCAAGAATTAACCTAGAGAGCATTGAATATTATCTTCAATAAAGTGGCTTTATAAAACAGAACCAGAGGATATCTGAGACTGAATGTTGTCTGGTGACACTACCACAGTAGCATGGGTTTGAATATCATCCAGGACATCGGAGTGGGGATTTATGGGAAAAATCAAAAGAACAGAACCTGAGGTGATCTAAACTACATAAGATAGGAGCTCACCCGACGAACACCAAATGCTTTTGCTACACCGGCAACGGTAACATCTGAATGCAAAGGACCCAGACCTCCATACAAGAACACCTGCAAAACCAAGAATAAACAGCATGGGTCAAAGAGTATAGATTGACAGAATGAAGATTATCAAAGGCTTCTCCTACGTATATAAACATGTTATCCAAATGCATCAACAGTGTTCTTTCTTCCATAAATCTAATTAACATAGTTGCAATTGTCTGCATAACAGAATTCCCAAAGTACCAAAAGTAATGATGGTTTCAATCATTTTACCCCTGTAAAATAAAAATATCTACATAAATTAAAGGTACCAGGTCATTTGAAGATCTCCTTTTCTCGATTTCATCAGCTACAGAATCTATCTGGACGACAAAAGGCAGAGTAAACAAAAATGCTAAATTAGTAGAACAAAGACAACTTCTGTCACCAATTACACCAGTTTGATAAATGCTGCAGGAAACTAAACCTCACAGTGTCAATTTACAGTGAAAAGTTTGTACAGATTAGGTAGACAGGTCCAACTAGATGATAACAAATATTAGAGATCCAGAACAAGAAATCCCTCTCAATCCCCATCCAGGGAAGAAGAAACAAAGAAATGTACAAAGTATCTTCTCCTTATTTTAACCAAATCAGAAAAATCAGTCAAAACTCACATCACTTCGCGTTACAGCAAGATGTGAGACTGTCCAACCAATAGAATGGAGCTTTTGGCACAGGGAAGATCCCAACTTGTCCTCAATAGTTCCAAATCTGAGCTATGGAATTAACGGAAAGATTATTTAACAACAGAAACTACAAGTTTGCATTTGAGCGTCAAACCAATAATGCAGAAATATGTAAGGCAATTAAATCATTGCAGGCACTACCATTCCGAAAGAGTCTGTAGCTAAAGTGTACAGCATATAAAATTGAAATGTATAGTAAGCTATTAGCTACTTTTGGGGATAGCAATGAGATTATTTTTCTGGAACAATATTTATTTAGAAATTAGTCTTTTTCTAAAACATAGAATTTAATGAGGTTATTCAAAAACAGTTTCTTCCTGCTAACAACCGACTGGGCCTATTTCTCTTAGACCATCTCACATCCCTACCCAACCCATAAACAATTATTTGTCTCACATTCACATCAATAAATTACTACAAAACCAACTTATTCTTTTTCTGTACTCTATCAACAACCTAATATAACCCAATACAACTCAACTTTATAAACTTATTTTATTTCAACTATATATATAATTTAAATAATGATATATATTTAATTGATATAAATGTTAAAATAATTCATATAAAATTAAAATTTTACTTACATAAAATAAATGATATAAAAAAATAGATTTAGAACATTAATTTCAATAAAAAAAATTACAATAACAAAAAAATGAAGAATAATATTTAAAATATCCAGAAAACTACAATTAAACTTCTTAAACATTACAACAAATCAAATACGGTCAAAGTCATAAACTTAATCCTCATTGCCACCATGTTGCTTATCTTCACTAACAAAATAATTGGAAGACGATAGAGCTATATGAAAAGAAAACTTTATGTAGTACTACTAAATGAGAAGAAATTTTATTAAGTTAAAGAAATAACAGGATTTGAAAGTGTGCATTGAACTATAGCAAAATTGTAATTTATTTATTGAGGAAAATAAATCACGAACACTACAAAAAAAAAAACAGAATAGCATTATTTACAGAAATAAAATAAAATTAGTCTTTGAAATTAAATGAAGGGGTGATTAAAAAAACTTAATGAATGAGAGTGGGACATGTCACATGTGTCTATTCCTTATCTCCTAACATAATATTCTCCACAACCTACGGATTATCAAAAACATTGCCCTATATTATTTGTGGAATGTTGACATTGCCCGTGAGGTAGGCGTGTTGAAACTATCCCACATCACCCTCCAAATGAATTTGGCTTAATATATAAGATCTTGGACAACTCCACTTATTACGGATGGGTTTTAAGATAAAGCCCCAAGATCCTTTAAACTATAATTATTGCTTGCCAATGTAGAGATAGGGGAAAAAATGGCAGTGGCTGTAAGTAGTCTTTGTAGAAGGACATTATGTATCAAGAAGTGAGTTAATCTTTGTTGTTCAATCTCAACAATGTACACAAGTGCTTATTGGTTTCAAAAAAATAAACTGAATGTTGCAGACATATTTGTGAAACAAATCGGTTAGCAGGAGAAATCAATTTACCACTTTAACAAAAGCTACAGTTATGAGTATGAAAAGTTGAAACTCAAACTTCTGAGGAGGAGAATTACCAGATGCATAAAAATAATCAGATTAGCATTAATTAAAGTGATGGGAAAAAGTTAGATGTGAGAAACTGTGAAAGGAAATAAAAAAGCTAATCAAAATATCATAGGGAAACAGCAGACTTACAGTATCTCATCTCCAACACCAATGATAGAAGCTGTAAGCATGCTTATCTGGTTCATTTTTCCACCTTTCAAACCATTGTCCGCAGATGGCAATTGCCCGCAATCTAGAGAAGAAAACTTCCTCCCCCTACCAGCTCTTTCCAGTCTTCCATCAGCAAGAAGGTATGCAGGCTTGAATTTCCCCTGTGATCCCAGAGACTCTCCCAGGCTCAATAAACCATTTGGAACAGTATCATGAATACTCCCAATTGAAGTATAGCTGCATTTATGGGTAAAAAAAATGAGAAACCCCCAAAAAGAAATAAGAAAGAAAAGAACCTGGTTACAAACAACCAATGTATAGCATGAAAAATCCAAAGATACGAGAAATGAATCTCATTGATATATTTTTTTAATGACTTATCACCATAGAGAAAATGTTAGGAGTAGAGATATGTAACTGAATTCCTCAAAGACAGATTTGGTAGAAAAAAGTGGTAAATTATCACCACAAGTACAAGTTCAACAAATTATCAAGCCTGTAGGACAATGAATTACCCATGATCATAAAGGCTGCAATACTGGACCTTGCAAGTCAAAAGAAATGCCCACACATCTCTGCATTATGAACACAGATTAACACAATATATAGTTGAAATTATTCTATCCACAGTAATAAAATAAATGAAGTTAAACAAGTTAGGTAACGAATTTCATAATCTTACAAGCACAACCAGAAAAGGAAGTCGCACTATATCTTTTCTTCAATACTACCAAAATACTTTAGCTCTGTGAGCGAAATAATAGAAAATTTTCAATGCATTATTTAGCGTGGATGGTTAAGGATCCAGAATTCCACATCCATATACGAGTGACCTGTATAAAAGTCTTGGGAACATTTTGGCCACATTTTTATGATTTATAAGTAATTGAGTAAGACTACAGGTATGGGACATTTACAGAAGGCCAGAAAGGAAAAGAATAAAATAAAAACAATTCATAACAGCCAGAAAATTACAAATCCATTTCACGTGAAAATTAGCAACTGATCTTGGACAGGGGGCTATACATTTAAAACATTAACTGACCTATATGACCAATCCAAAATCGGATTCACTCTCATGAATGGAGGCCACCCAGGTGAACTGGGAGAGAACTGGTCTTGTCCAACCTGCAGCAGAAAACCGCTTGAACTCATATTTAAGCATTTGTAAACAAATATCTTCCACAGTTTCTTTAAGCAGCAACTTTCAGAGAGAAGAGAATCATTCTGATACCGCTGTTGGATCACCGATTCTGACGCCAAGAAAAATAGCTCTAATTGGTTTAGTCTTTAGTAAGGCCTCTAAACCAGACTTGAAGTCAAGGCGAGTAATTTCCATTTGCAAGCCATATCTGATTGCAAAGGGGGGGAAATCAAGCACAAATTGCAACAGTAACATGATCTAACAGTGAGCAGCACCGAATCATTACACAAGCAATAGGATTAGTTGATTTTGTATCTGATTGCATTCGACTGAAAAAATCTCACAGAGCCAGTTCGAAGGTAGAAATACAAAGAAGGTTAAAAAGTAACCATGCAGAGGAAAGGCAGGAAAAGAGGTTCAAGAATTTTGTTGCATACCTTTCAGCTGCTTCATAAGTGAACGAGTTAATCTCAGGAAAAGCAGAGGCGATCTCAAAATAGATAATTCGAATTGGAAATGCAACCTCGCTAGAAGAAACAATCCCATTGCATTGCAAATTTTCAGAGTTATGTAAATAGTAACCGGCCCGAAGGAGGTGCAGCAAAACCTAGGGACACAACACAAGCAAAAGTAAACTACACTAATTATCAGGCTATAGATAGATGCAAATAAACATTTTCCTTTCATCAGTAAAACATAAACAATTGCAATAGCTCAGTGAGAAGGTACAAAAGACTCACAGTCGAATCTTTGCCTCCATTAAAGCTAAAAGCTACCTCTTCAACACTGACAATAAAATCAACATTGCAACATAGTCCATTATAAGAACCACACGTCTAAATTCATCGGATATGTGTAATACACAATCAATGAGTAAAAACATTTAAAAAAGATATCCAATGATCTCTCATAAGCTCGCTTACTAATAAATTCCGGATTTCGGCTAATATCCTCAAAATCAAACATATTTCTAGAGAGGATAGTAAAGTCAAGTAAAGTCATGGCAGCAGAACAAGGGGAGGAATTCACCTATATAGAGCAAGAGCTCTTGTGATGACATTGATGGCATTGTTGTACTTTGTCTTCAACCTCAGATCATCAGTTTGTCGAATTGCCTCATCGATCTCCATCCAAAAACAAAGTCAATAGATTCCAATACAACGGTCAAAATCAAGAATTCGCCTGACCTAAGATTGAAGCCTCCAAGAACCCAAGTTCAATTATACAGCCCAGAAAGGTTGGAGTTATAAAATCACTGACGCCACTGGTTGTATATCTACCAATACGTGAGGTTTGTAAATTGCAAGTCGGCTGCCCCAATAGGGAGTATTTCTGGATTTTTGGCAAAAAAATTCTCTCGTGCGCCACAAATTCCTGGTAAAACAATTCTCTCCGAATACTATAATAGGTAATCCCTATGCACATACTTATATTAATTCATAAATTATTTGAAAATTTGTTAAATAATTTGGCAAAGTCTTGGGAAATATGACATTTCCATACACTTATAGAAAGACGAGATTTAATTCGAATAATAAAAGGTAAAAAGTCTTAGTTGCAACATTAAAAATTTAGTATGCAACATGCCGTAGTTATAAAATTTATAACCCGGTTCATGCAACCCGAAAATTTTATCTTAATTTCTTCTAATTTACACTTTAAACCTTGGTCTTTCCATGACTTATGGAAAGACCGTCTTTCAAGAGACGCACTCAAATAATTTAGTTGATTTTGATCAAGTATTCTTATTCACAAAAAAATTGTTTAATTTATCATGTAATTTTTAAAAAATAAAACCAGTTAGGGAGGGTGAGTGTGATTGTACTAAGGTACGAGGGCCTAAGTATATATAACTATGACATAAGTACAAATATCTGAATTTGAAAAAGGAAAACCTAACAAAATGTAATGGTGGAAAAAATTAGAAGAAAACTGAGGAGAGAAATGAAACTTTCAAAATTTTAGGAAAATATTAGAGTAAAATGCTTATATGACCCTATGTTTTGAGGATTTGTGCTAATATGACCCTGTGAAGCTGGAAAGTGCTAATATAGCCATGTGTTTTGCCGAAGTGTGCTAATATAACCCCATCAACCTGATTTTGGCCGGAAATACATGAAATGACTATTATACCCCTATTTTAAAAAAATAAAAAATTAAAATGTTAAAAGACAATTATGCCCTCATTGTCTCTTTCTTCTTCCTCTTTTCTTCTGCTATTTTCTTCTTCTCTTTCTTCTTCTTCTTTTCTTCTACTTTTTTCTTCTTCTCTTTCTTCTTCCTCTTTTCTTCTTCTCATTTCTTCGTCTATTTCTTCTTTCCTCTTTTCTTGTGCTCTTTCCTTCTTCTCTTTCCTTCTTCTCTTTCTTCTTCCTCTTTTCTTCTGCTCATTTCTTCGTCTCTTTCTTCTTCCTCCACCAGCCTCCGACCCAAAATCCGCCATTAGCTCGGGTCGGATTCGTCCGAATCTTCTCAGATCTTCTTCTTCTCGAGCTTCTCCAAAGAGGTATCGGGCGGCGTCGGGAGGGGTAAAGCTTCAGCGTGGTTCTATCGGGGTAAATTCGGTCGGCACCTGCATTTTGGAGCTGAGCTAGGGCTTATTCGAGTCGGCGCTGGCAGCAGAAGGGTCGGGCAGGGCTTCAATGGTGTTTTGGAGTTGGGGGAAGATGGAGATGGTGATTATGGAGCGGAGGGGCTTGATTTTTGGGAAGAATGGGCAATGCTAGTGGGGGTTGAAAGGTGGTGGTGGGGGTAAAAGATAGAGGGGTTGACTGGGCAATGGTGGGGCTAGGCAGCGGTGGTGGTCGCTAGTGGTGGAAGGTGGAAGATGGTGGCAGGGTATTTTAGTGGTGGCGGGGGTGGAAGGTGGTGGCGGGGGTGGAATGTGGTGGAGGAGCGGAGTTGAGGTGAAGGAGTTGAGTGTTCTGGCGATGTTGGCAACGTTGGGGCCTCCGAGAACTTGAGTTTCCAATGCAAGCGAGAACGAAGGGTAATTGAAATCGTTGATGTCGTTCATAGCGAGGTGGCGCAGGGGAGAATGAAGGAACAATGGCGAGTCAAGGCGGAAATGCTTATGTCTGATGTAGTAATGCTTAGTTGTGTTTCCAGATTGAGGTTGTTTAGTTGCATTTGAATGTCTGATGCAGTAATGCTTATGAATCTGGATTCATCTAGTTTGATGTGTTGCATATGAGTCAATGTGCTGGATTTCAACAATTTTTTTCTTCAGGAATCGGAATTCTAATTAGTGGAGTTAGGAGTGGGTTAATTTCAAACTAGTGGAGGAGGATTGGAGTGGGTTCGCCGAAGGAATTTTGTCAGATTCCGGTGAACTCTAGTGGCGGAGGTGGCGGAGGTGGCGGAGCGGCGATGGCGACGGAAATCTAGATTCCGGCGGTGGTGGTGAAGCGGCGGTGGAGGTGGTGGTGCTGCAGAGGTGGTGGCGGAACAGCCATGGTTGTGGTCATGGAGATGATGAAGAAGAAGAATGTAGGGGTATTTTAGTCATTATATTATTAGGTTTAAGACTAGGGATATTTTAGTCATTTTAGGTTTGGTCAATGCCGGAAATTACTAAGTCAATGTCGGAATAGTGCCACAGTGTTATATTGGCACTTCTGATGCAACACATATGGTTACAATAGCACTTTTCAACTTTACAGGGTCATATTAGCACAAACCTCCAAAACATAGGGTCATATCAGTATTTTGCCCAAAATATTATCAATGAGACTTGAATGGGGAAATAAAAAAGATGACCTCATATTAGATGTGTATGGTTAATTAATAATAATATGTTTAATTTTTTGTCAAGTTGATGTGGAAAATGATGCAAGTCAGATGTGACAAAAATTATCTCTTTTAATCTATATTATAGAAAACTTTTATTGTGAAAGATGATGTAGCAAATTTTGTAATTGCCACTTGTCCAAAAAGTTTTTGTTTTAGTTATATCTATAGATTTTTCTTTTCCTGTTAAAAAAATCTAAAGATGTATTTCATAAAAGGTGAATAGAGTACTTCCTCCGTCCCAATACTCTTACTCTTTTACACTATTTTGTATCAAAGTTCAACTGCTTATATGAATAGATATATAAACACCAATACTATCGTATATAATATGGTTAAATTTGTCGTAACAACCAGTTTCTAAATATCAACTACTTATTTGTCATTAATATATATAGGTAAACATATTAACGGTCAAACATATTTCTTGAACATCTTGATAATGATTGTGGTGCAAGTTCGGATGGTACGGGGGGAGTACATTTTTTGCCAAGTTATTGGTCTGATGTACTCTCCTCGTCCCAGCCAAACTTGCATATATTTTTTTCACGGTCTGAAATAAATATGTTTGACTGTAAGTCTGTAAATACGTGTATCTATGGACAATAACGGCACATAAAAATCAATATTTAGAAACTACATGTTACGACGAATCTAACAATATCTCATATGATAAAATTATTGTTCATATTTGTATTCAAATATGTGATCAAAGTTCAACAACTTTGACCTAAAAAAAATATTGTATACAAATTTGATTGGGACAGAGAAAGTACCACTATTCTGGACACATTTTTCGTTTTAATTCAACAGTGTTCTCATTCTCATTAATTTTATCTAGACAATAAATGGAGTGAACCAAACAAATCCATTATCGGCTACAAGTTGGTGGTGGGATTAATTGGTGAACTCTATGGAATGTATTGGATGAGTCGTTTGTTGGATGCAATAAAGATGATACTCTATTTATCCCAACTCAAATCACTCACTTAAGAGTAAAGTGTCAAAATAATCGTAACTTTACATTGAAAGTGTCAATATAGTATTGTAAAATCAGAAAATGTAATAACCTTAACTTTATGAAATAAGTGCCAAATCCTGAGATCCTTTGACTCTTACTGTCAACGTCGAAATTTACCAGATTTAAAAGAAAATATTATTTTACCCTTGCTAAAAAAAGAAAAAAATTTAAAAATGAAAAGACGTAATTGACCTCATTTATATTAATCCCCCACGTTTTCCCCTCTTCTTCTTCCCGCAGATTCCCAGAACTCCTCCCCTTCCTCAGATTCCTAGAAGTCTTACGCTGTTTTGAATCTATATCTAACTTGAAGCTAGTCTTCTTGCTCACCCAAGCTAAGCAAACTCCTCCCATCCCAAATTCTGCAAACAAGACAAGATTTTTGCTCTATTCTACACCTGAAAATCCAAAAGGATGTGTATCACACAAATTCAATCAAGAAAACATGCAACAAAGCTCTGCAAGTCACCACTATCGGACGACAGTTCGGCATCTCTGCAACAGGAGAAAATAAAAGGCATCGTTGTTAGCATCTCGCGGCAGTCGGAAAACCAAGAAAAAAAGATCCAGTTTTTTATATTTGTTATAATAGGAGGGGTAAAAACAAAAAAAAACTGAAATGCCAAGGGCAAATTTGTCTTTTTACATCCGATCAATTGTCAGAAATTTTAGTCAACACCGGAATGTGGCCAAAAGGTCAGATCGGCACAATCCAGCATAAACATAGGATTAGTTTGTCATTTTCTGATTTTACAGAGTTATATTGGCACTTTCAACCTAAAGGAAGGGTTAGAAAAACATTTTTAACCCCTCACTTAATTTTTTGGCATTATTTTTTATTAAAGTTTGACCATGTATATGAATCGATTTATATAAGCAATAATATTATTGTATTTGATATTGTTGAATTCTTCATAACAAGTAGTTTCTAAATAATATTTTTTTATGTTCCGCTATTATATGTAGGTACAAATATGACCTTCCCCTGACTCAACCATCATTAAAACACGAGTCGAGGGGCTTAGCTGTCAAATATAGAGATTTGTATTCTGCACCCGTTCTTACTGCTAAGCTACCAAGAGGAAGTAAGCGGCAAGCTCTGGGTTTGTCCGCAAGGATGCTAGGGCTCAAGTATTAATTAAAACACAACCTTGTGCGGGTCGTCAATCTGCATGAGTTAAAAGGAACATCTAGTAGTGTAGGCATGCAACTGGGTGGGGGGTGGTGTTTTCAACTAACAACTAAACTATTTATGCTAGGCACTTGGGAATCATTTAGCAACATGGTAGTTCTAATGCTTCAATCCTTGATTCATTCACATATAAACATACAAAAGACCTATCAGTGTGTTCACAACACGTGGTGTGGCCAATGGCAAACACTTCCCCAACCCTGTCACGGTGAGTGTCGTAACCCTCAATCGGCATTGCCATCGTAATTAGGGAAGTACAACGAGGTTTGAACATCATTGCATGTATGTTTCTCCCCCATGCTATTATGTCTTGGGCTTCTAACACGAATGCAACTACTCCCCCCGGGTCCTATATACTCTAGGCCCAAGGTTTGTAGGCACCTTATTTGTGATACTAGGGTTTCAACACAACACCTAGCTTGCTACTATTAGCTATCTCTACCCACAACCTCTCGGACAACAGTTACGAAGTCAGCTAAGACTGGTGCAACGACAAATGGGTCAGAGCATTCTCGAATCCCCCGTGCACACACCCACGCAGACACGTTCTCCCCTACCCATTCTAACATCCAGGTTTCTCTTCCTAATGGGGCATCAATACTTACACCATACATGAATATAGCCCAAAGTGTGTGCTTATATGTGGTGTAGTATTCATGCATTTATAACATTAAAAAAGAATCACAATAATATCATTAACACAAAGGTATGATGAATATAATGAATCTCAATAAGTATTTAGAACATACCAAGTGCCAAAACGAAACCCAAGTTAAAAAAAACTACTCTACCAAAGGTTAGATCCATGGAAAATATTTAATTAGATGCCATAGATCTAGAAAATAAGATGAAGGGAAAAAAAGAAGAAAGGAGAAGAAGAAGAACTCTCCTCTTCCTTCTCTCTAAACTGGAGAGAGGATCTACTCTACATTATGTCTACTTATATTCTTTTTCCTAATGGTTTAGTAGAAGACTAAGGCTTCTATATATAGAAGTAGGAGATTGGGTCTAAAAATAGCCCTAAAATAGGCCAAAAATAGCAAAACCCTAGGTCAGCCGCGAAGGCTTCACGGACCGGCACGGCTGTTACGGTCCGTGAAGTATTCAATCACACAGCATGGGATCTGGCACGGTTCGTGAACATTCATAGCCGCAGGCCGTGGGATCTGGCGCGGTCCATGAAGTAGGTCTCGTGCCACAGTCCGTGAAGATTGTTACAAACCACGAACAGTACATGCTTTTTGCTCAGAGTTTTCCCACGGTCCATGGAGGTTTTCACGGACCGCGAGCAGGCTATGGTCTTCGTTCAGAACTTTTGTCACGGCACGTGAAGGTTTTCACGGACTGGCCCCATACTTAGCTAAATCTTCAATTCTTCATCTCCAAGTTTCACGCCCTGGTGCTTTTGTCACGACCCAACGTCTTGCCTCGTGAAGGTCTTGTGCAAGTCTTCACGGAACCCTGGATTCTCGTGTATTGCTGGCCATGAAGATTTTCACGGGCCGCTGGTGTTTGACCATGCACGGTCAGTGAAGTTTCACCGGTGCTTCGTTGGCTGAACTTCGTTTGCTTATCACGGATGAATCGTTAGTCCGAATCGGGAGTTCTAGTAGTCAGTTTTGTAGTACTCGATAAGATAATACCAATGGAACCAGCCTTGGAGAATAATTCTCTCTGGATCATTCTCGGACTAAGGAAACACTCCTCGGACCACGATTCATTGTTTTCTCCTTTGATCGTCTTGAACTCCGAAACCACCTATCTTTGGCTTCAATATCCTTCTACCACAATGTTTGTGGCCTTTATATTCTACCATTCTAATGTGAATGGCCTTTGCCTCTTCTACTATCCTTGCGAACGACCTTCAATCTTCTACCACCCTTGCAAACGGCCTTCCTATAGAATGTAACCAAAAAGTACCAATGGGTGACTACTAAAGATGATCAAAATGAAGACTAAGGAGCCCCTAGATATAAGATATCCATTAGTACCAATTAAGTCTACAAAATGCGAGATTTGGACAAGAAAACCAAACATTACTGTCTAAACCCCTTGTCACGTAAACTCAACTAATACTAGAAATCCACCAACTAAAACTAACCAAAAAGTATGCCAAATACAACGGTTAACACACGCAAAATGAAGCAGATCAGTATATTAACAACCAAATATGTCTCTTTAAAATGATTGTTGGGTAATCTAGGCTAGAATTAAGAGAGTATCGCCTTTATTCCAGCTCTATTTGCACTCTTTTTGGTCAAATTTCTCAAATTATATTTGACCACCAATAACTTTATTTATGTATATTATTGGTGTATAAAATATTGATATTTAGAAATTACATGGTACATAGAATCTAGCAATGTCTTGCATAACTATATTGTTTCCCATAAACTAATTTGAATTTTTAGTCATACATCTTTTGAGATAGAGATGGGACAAATGGAGTAATATGCAACAAATCTTGTTATAATTTCCATGTAATGAGTCTGTCTCATAGTGAGACCATGGGCTAAATTGACAATGTGGAACCATAAAATAGAAGTAAGTTACATTTTGGGGGTCAAATTACAATATCTTTATTCTCTGGGTAAATTTTAAAGAGCCTAGAGAAATATAGGGACTGAGTTGCAAAATATTAGAAACCCTTTATTTTCTGGGAAACCCTAGTCTCCGTTGCCGCTGCTGGTCTCATCGTTATAGCCTCACCATCGTTGCTCACATCGTATTGTCATTACCGTCACCTCATCATCATACGCCAAATATGGGTAGTTCGAATGCACTAGCAACGAATCTATGACAGCAATCAATGACCTCCTTTCTGGATGGGTTACGCATCGGAATTGGAGTCACGACAGGAAATTGTCGAACTTGGCATTGAATTCGTTGGATTTGGCATCGAATTCGTACGATTTTCCATTGAAATTGTTGAATTTGGATAGGCAAAGAATGATGATTTCACTCGATCTCGAAGCCCTAAATGGCACCAGCGAAGAACGGTCTTTCACCACGTTCTTATAGCCCGCAACGATGCCTGAGAAGGAAGGTGTTTTTCTCGACTTTGTAGCCCACGGTGCCGGAGACAAGGGTTGTTTTTGCTTGACTTTGGAACCCACAATGCCGGGGACGGAGCACTTGATTTCATAGACGGCACCGAAAAAGTTATTTTTGGCGCATTTAGCCCATTTTTTGTAGGCGATGGGTTTAATTCTGGGTCAACCCGATTTGAAAGGTGGATCCAACATAATTACTTTGGGCCTGATTATATTTGCTTTGACTTGTGTTGGGCCTAATTCCTAAAAACTTCACCTCCTAATAATAATTCATTGATCTGCTTCATTATGTGTGCGTTAACCAATGCATTTGGCATACCTTTTAGTTAGTTTTATTTGGTGGATTGCTAGTATTAGTTGAGTTTATCTGACAAGTGGTTTTCTTGTCTAAACCTCTCGTTTTGTAGACTTAATTGGTACTAATGGACATCTTGTATCCACGGGCTCCTTGATCTTCCTTTTGATCATCTTTAGTAGGTAGCTCGTAGGTACTTTTTGTTTAAATTCTATGTGAAGGTCGTTCGTAAGAGCGATAGAAGTTAGTGAAGGTCATTTGCAAGGTCAGTAGAAGAGATCGAAGACCATTCACCTCTAGAATGGTAGAAGATGAAAGCCACATGTATCAAATGATGGTAGTAGAAGGACGAAAACAAAGATAGGCGGCATTGGAGTTCAAAACATCCAAGGGAGAAACTGTGAATCGTGGTCCGATGAGTTGTGCGTAAGTGTGAGATGATCCGAGAAGAATCAGCCTTCAAGGATGAATTCATTAGATTTTTTCTCAAGCACTATAAAATTAACTACTAAAACTCTCAAATTGGTCTAACAGGTTACTCGTGGCGAAGGAAACAAGTTCAACCGGCAAAGGTACCACAGTGCAGGTCGTTCATAGTTAGGCACCAATAACATATGCCAGAAGAGACGTCCCACGCCAAGAGCTCCAGCGTGAGACCAAGGTTCGTGCCAAGATGTTCCGCTCAAGACTATGGCGTGACCCACGCTTGAGGCCATAGGCTGCCATTACAAAATGAAGAATCCCTTCACGCAGCAAAGTATGGGCGCGGGACGTCCTGTGTTCGACGTCCCACGCCATTCTAAGTCCAATATGACAAGACCAGCTGGTGTGGTGTGGGAAATCACATGGGTCGTGTCAAACTTCTGAGTGGAGCACCCTTCCTGGCAGTGGCCCACGCCACGCAATGCGTCTGTGCCAAGAGAAGATGTGACCCGCGCGAAGCCTTGCGCCCCGTGCAACATGAAGGTTTACACCCTGTAGAAGAACTCGCACCCTACACAACATGAAGATCCGTGCCATGCTCTAGACCTCACACCCCGTGCCACCAAAACATGCCACAAGCCGCATCATCCGTGACGGCCTGCGCCAAGCGATGGTTTCTCACCGTATTGGTCATAAAATTCTCAATTTTCATCCATTTTCCCTCTACCATATATCAAAATATTCATGTTTTTTAGCTCTATCCAATGCACTAAAGTCAAGCTCTAGAAGATTCACGAATTTGAGCAATTTATTCGAGAAAGGTTCAATAACTAGAGGGAAATGGTGACTAGGGTTTTGACCTAACTTTGGCTTATTTTGAGCCTATATTTAGGCCCAATTATCTACTACTATATATAGGATCTTTAGTCATCTAGTAAGCCCTAGCTAGCTATAATGTAGATTTTGTCTCTCTCAAGTTTAGAGAGAATGAAGAGGAGAGTACTTCTTCTTCCTTCTCTGTTCTTTCTCTTTTCCTTTTCCTTTCATCTTATTTTCTTAGATCCATGGAATCTAACCTAATAATTTCCATGGATCTAACCTTTGTAGAGTAGTTTCCTTAGCTTGGGGATAATGGTAGTGACTTTGTTTTATCTATGTGCCTTTTGAGATTCTCTAGTTCATCCTAATTTTGTGTTCAAAATATTATTGTGATTTGTTATTGAGTTTGAATGATTGAATATTACACCACATATATATAACACACTTTGGGCTGTATTTATGCTAGGTGCAAATATCGATGCCTCATCGGGAAAAGAAACCTGGATATTTGTATAGGTAGAGGAGAACGCATCTGCGTGAGTGTGTGCACGGAAGATTTGAGGTCACTGTGGTCCACTTACCATCGCACCAATCTTAGCTGAATTTGTAAAGTCATCAAAGAGGTTCTGGGTAGAGATAGCTTAATAGTAGCAAGCTAGAGTTACAAGAAACCCTAGTACCATAGATAAGGTGCCTACGACCCTTGGGCCTAATTGATAGGACTCGAAGGGAGTAGTTGCATTCATGGTGGAAGCCTGAGACGTAATTGCATGGGGGAGAATCAGACCTATAACAACGGTTGGACCTTGTTGTACTCCCCTAATTACGATGGCGGTGTCGATAGAGGGTTGCGATAGCACCCACCTTGACATGGACGAGGAAGTGTATGCCATCGGCCACACCACGTGTTATGGACACTTTATTAGGTTTATT